>OW964835.1:15063626-15689445 GCA_943142095.1 Ophonus ardosiacus
ATATGATTTGTTTTCATACATCTGTGACAAATTTCATTTAAGGCAAAGATAATATGTGCTTTTATTTATTGTTTTCGTTGTGTTTAACAATTTAATTAATCGTTGAATTGTAACAAATGATGAACAATAAGTATTATGAGTAAATGAAATAAAATATTACGTGTACTCAAATAATATTGACAGTACGATATATATAGTGTGTGCCCACTTTAAAAGTTCCCGACTTAAAGCTTATAAATAGGCAACCCATGTTACATTTCATAAGTTACTTGATTTAAAATGTTGTTTTGGTCTTATACCAACCGTGATTATTTGATTTAAAGTACTAATATTTACCATGTGGCTTATGAAATGTATTCTGTTTTGCCTATTTTTAAACTTTAAGGCCGGAACTTATTAAATGGGCAGCCTGTATATATACAGAGTGTTAAAAAATAAGTGTCACAAATTATGAGGACATATAGTACTGACTAAAATGAGTTAAAAAACCTTAATCAATATAGGTCCGATCTTCAATAGTTTCAGAGTTATAAGGCAATGAAAAATGAGTTTTTTCGGTGTTTACCTCTGCTATCTCGAAAATTGTAAGAATTACGACTTTAATTAAATGATACATTTTGTTCACCTTTCAGAGTTCATGCGTTTTTGTTTTTCAAAAAACATCAAAAAATTGTACTGCAACACGTTGTGGCGCCCATGGCCAATACTTAGTTTTCAAAAAAAAAAAAAAACGGGCACGGCAAGGGACAGAGTCGTGGAGAAGGGGAAAAGTCGAGCATTGGCCAATATTTATTTGATGGTGAAAATTGTAAATTATTTTTAAAATTCAATACATAATGTAAAAACAGTATGATTAAAAAAACACAATGAAAGTTTTTTATATAAACTATGTAATTTACAATAACATGATGAAAGATAATTGCATGGTATAACTAAATTAGTAGAAAAATAACAAAATTATTTCAAACACTATTTTACATATTAAATAATTAATTTTGAAATGTAATAAATCATTATGTTGATTCCGTCATTTGTTAAATATTTAAAATATATATATCATAGAACATTTCTTATATACTTATATATAAAAAAATATATGAACATTACATATACATATGTACATTTAAAAACAACGTTTCAAAATGGAACTTTATGTGAAAATATTTTGGAAATCACTTATCATACGACATAAATTATTTCGAAGAATAAAACGTTTGACAACCAAAATAAATCACATCGTTGAATAAAATATGTATTATATAAAACCAATATATAGCAAATCCGTCGTACAAAGAAATATTGGAAAAGAAAATGCTCAGCATGAAAACAGACAGATGTAGAAGAACTAAAGGATAATGAATAATTTAAATTAATTAAAACAAAGAAAAAAAATCTGATGTGGCCAACACAAAACCTCCCGCTATTTAATTTTTACATACATACATAAAATCACGCGTTTCCCACTTAGTGGGTTAGCAAAAACCCGGAAACAATAGTAACAATAAGAAAAGGGATAAGAGTAAGAGCTCAGCTAACTCACTTCACTCTTTAACAACATTCTTCTTTCGCCTTGTCCACAATCATCATAGCATTCATACATAAGAACATATTAAAGTGACTGATTTTCGGTAGCGAATAACCGCATCTGGACCACAATAATAGTTACGCAACAATCATCCTTCCACACACATCCCTATCCATTTTTATTAATTTAAATACATACTTACGTATTTACTAACGCTGCAAACTGTTCCACTACATAAAACTATTGATTTATTTACTATTTTCTTTTTAAAATGTTACTATTATTAATTTGAAGTGATTAGTTTTTTGACAGTGACATTTACTGTCAGTTACATTCATTTGAAATATGAACTGTGTAACAAAAGAATTATTGTGTTCATCTTAGGCTTCGCGACTAATAAAAAAAATTATTTTCAAATTTATCTGTAAAATATATAGAAAAAGTATTAATGTATTCCTGTAGAAAATTCAATAATCTTTAATTTTCATAAGACATAAAATGCGAAAAAATGGCATTTAATGGTATTTTTTGAAGAAAAACCATTATGAGCTTCAGGTAAAGTGCCATTTCCGGTTATCCGATTTACACCAAAATCTAATGGCTTCTTTTCATATTAGAATAGGATGAAAATACAAGGTTTCAGAATTTTCTGAATAATAGTATTTGAGTTAGAGTGAAGACAAAATTCCTACACATACATACACACACACATACACACATACACACATACACACATACACACATACAGACATCATCGTGAAAATGTTAAAATTGGATTCTAGGGACCTTAAATCGTGGTCATTTACTAAAATCTCGATATGTGATTTTTAGCACGATCCCTATACCTCCCTTACCAAGGGTAGCGGGAGGTAAAAAAATTAAGAATTATTCTATGATAAAGTAAATAAAATATTTTGTTAGAAGTGAAATTATCAATAATGATTTATCACTTTTTAAAACGAAAAATAAATTAAATTCTGTAACGACTCGACAAATATATAATTTTTAAATCACTTTTCATACTAATATAGTTATATAACATGTTAATTATAGTAGGTATATTAATTTGGTATTTCAAATATCAAACATATTGTTTTATAGAAAATATTTCATTGTATTTTTTTTACATCATACAAACGTTGAATTGCAATAAGATATAATTTGTAAATAATTTGTATTAATTTGAAATTATATATATATATATATATATATATATATATATATATATATATATATATATATATATATATATATATAATGTTTATCATTTTTCTTTTAATATTTGTTGTCAAATAACATTGAAATATATTACTAATAAATAAAACATTATTCCTTTGAAAAATTTTTATAGTTTACTTGAATATTTTTTAAGCAATTTGAATGGGCACGTTTGGTAAGTATGTTGAGTAGGCATGTTGCGTGAGCAGTTTGGGACAGGTTGAGTGGGCATTTTACGTGGTGTGATAACTAATCACTGTACCTAAAGTTGAATGTGCGATTAGGTTATGTTTAAGTGGGTATGGTTATAAAAGTTTGTGGGTAGTTTGAGTGGGCAGGTTGCGTGGGTAGTTTCCGTGGGCAGTTTGGGTGGGCAGATTGCGTGGGTAGTTTG
Organism: Ophonus ardosiacus; assembly: GCA_943142095.1. Taxonomy (NCBI): domain Eukaryota; kingdom Metazoa; phylum Arthropoda; class Insecta; order Coleoptera; family Carabidae; genus Ophonus; species Ophonus ardosiacus. Next base: position 15,066,764 of record OW964835.1, read on the forward strand.
GGTGGGTATGTTGCGTGGGCAGTTTGGGTGGGTATGTTGCGTGGGCAGTTTGGGTGGGCATTTTGCGTGGGCAGTTTGGGTGGTTTTGTTGCGTGGGCAATTTGGGTGGGCATGTTGCGTGGGCTGTTTGGGTGGGCATGTTGCGTGGGCAGTTTGAGTGAGCATGTTGCGTGGGCAGTTTGGGTGGGCAAGTTGAGTGGGTTTTGTTACATGTTTTGATAAATAATCACTGTCTACCTAAAGTCGAGTGTGCGTTAAGGTTAGGTTAGGTTAGGTTTAGTTGGGAATGGTTATAAAAGTTTATCGACCAGAGTGTTGTAGGCAGTTTGGGTGGGCATGTTGCGTGGGCAGTTTGGGTGGGTATGTTGCGTGGGCAATTTGGGTGGGCATGTTGTGTGGGCAGTTTGGGTGGGTATGCTGAGTGGGCAATTTGGGTGGGCATGTTGAGTGGGCAATTTGGGTGGGCATGTTGCGTGGGCAGTTTGGGTGGGTATGTTGCGTGGGCAGTTTGGGTGGTTTTGTTGCGTGGGCAATTTGGGTGGGCATGTTGCGTGGGCTGTTTGGGTGGGCATGTTGCGTGGGCAGTTTGAGTGAGCATGTTGCGTGGGCAGTTTGGGTGGGCAAGTTGAGTGGGTTTTGTTACATGTTCTGATAAATAATCACTGTCTACCTAAAGTCGAGTGTGCGTTAAAGTTAGGTTAGGTTAGGTTTAGTTGGGAATGATTATAAAAGTTTATCGGCCAGAGTGTTGTACACAGTGTGGGTGGGCATGTTGCGTGGGCAGTTTGGGTGGGTATGTTGCGTGGGCAATTTGGGTGGGCATGTTGTGTGGGCAGTTTGGGTGGTTATGCTGAGTGGGCAATTTGGGTGGGCATGTTGCGTGGGCCGTTTGGGTGGGCATGTTGCGTGGGCAGTTTGGGTGGGTATGTTGCGTGGGCAGTTTGGGTGGTTTTGTTGCGTGGGCAATTTGGGTGGGAATGTTGCGTGGGCTGTTTGGGTGGGCATGTTGCGTGGGCAGTTTGAGTGAGCATGTTGCGTGGGCAGTTTGGGTGGGCAAGTTGAGTGGGTTTTGTTACATGTTCTGATAACTAATCACTGTCTACCTAAAGTCGAGTGTGCGTTAAAGTTAGGTTAGGTTAGGTTTAGTAGGGAATGGTTATAAAAGTTTATCGGCCAGAGTGTTGTACGCAGTGTGGGTGGGCAGTTTGGGTGGGCATGTTGCGTGGGCAGTTTGGGTGGGTATGTTGCGTGGGCAATTTGGGTGGGCATGTTGCGTGGGCAGTTTGGGTGGGCAATTTGGGTGGGCATGTTGCGTGGGCATGTTGCGTGGGCCGTTTGGGTGGGTATGTTGCGTGGGCAGTTTTCTGTCTATCTACATTTCGGATTACCTATTTCTCTGTCTGCCTAAAGCCACTGTCTACCTACCTCACTGTTTACCTACAAACACTGTCTACCTACTACATTTCAACTATATTCACTGTCTACCTAAAACCACTTTCTACCTAAAACCACTGTTTACCTACCTCTAATTTACCTATCTATAAGCGCTTGTTTTTAAAAAAATTTAGTATATAGAACTTACAAAGTAAGAGTCTCAAAATAGTCCCGTTATATGTAATATTATCGTTAGAAAGAGGAGAAAATTTTAAAAAGAAATTATGTCTTGGTAAAATGCTCAACAACGTCGAATTTTTGAGTAATTTACATTTAAAAGTTACAAATTTTACATATAAAAATGATGAAATTTTACAAGAATACCATTGAAATATTACAAGATTTTGCGAGAAATTTAAATCAGTGGTACTCATAATGTTATAGACACAAGTAACAACATTTTCTATTACCTATTATTAATTGCTCTTATATTGATAAAAAAAATTAATATTAATAAAAATTTATATAAATTTACATTTTTATTTTTATTTATGGGTTGATATTGTATAAAAATTAAGAAAATTTGTAATTAAAATTGTTAAAAAACGTAGTATATTTCAAATGTCATCTGTCACAAGAATGACAAGCTGACGGAAACAATTAATTTCCAAATTGTCAATAACAATATAGTAAATTTTAAATATAACTAGACGAACGCAGTGTTGCCAAATTTGCCGTAATTAAATAAAAACTAATATTCCTAACTGTAATAAAGTGAAGTAATTTAATTTTCAAATTGTCAGTAATAATATTAGTAAATTTTAAATATAACTAGACGAAACAGTGTTGCCAAACTTATCGTACATAACTAAATAAAAAGAAAATATTCCTAACTGCAATAAAGTGAAGTTGGTACGATACACAAGTGTTACCAAACATGACATAATTAACTAAGTGACAAACAAATATTCCTAACTGTATTATTGTGAAGTTAGTCCATTAATAATTTCCATACTACCAATAAAAATATTGTAAATTTTAAATATAACTAGACGAGTAAGTGTTACCAAACTTGCCATAAGTAACAAAGTAAATAACAAATATTCCTAACTGCAGAAATGTGAAGTTAGTACATTCATTTCAATAATAACAATATAAATTTTAATTATAACTAGACTAGGAAGTGTTGCCAAACTTATCATAAGCAACTAAGCAAAAAACAAATATTCCTAAATGCATTAATGTGAATTTCGTACATTAATATCCATTAGATTAGATAAAAAAAAGACAGGTGGCCAACCATGTAATAGTTAAAAATTTGACAGTTGAAGGCATTTGTTTTTCCATAATGTCTGTCAGAACCATGTCGTGTTTGGTATCAAATGAAAGGTATTGTCAAGAGATGCAATGTAGAAATGTCAGAAATTTGACAGCTCGATCGGCTTTTCTTTTTGCATAAATATGTCAGAACCATGTCGTGTTTGGTATCAAACGAGAGGTATTTTTAAGGGATTCAATGCAGAAATGTTAGATATTTGACAGCTCAATCGGCTTTTGTTTTTTATATGCATAAAATTGTCAAAACCATGTCGTGTTTGGTATCAAATGGGTGGTATCGTCAAGGGCTGCAATGCAGAAATGTCAGATATTTGACAGCTCTATCGGATTTTGTTTTTTGCATAAAGATGTCAGATCCATGTCATGTTTGATATTACATGAGAGGTATTTTCAAGGGATTCAATGCAGAAATGTCGGGAATTTGACAGCACGATCGGCTATTGTTTTTTACATAAATATGTCAGAACTATGTCATGTTTGGTATCAAACGAGATGTATTTTCAAGGGATTCAATGTAGAAATGTCAGGAATTTGACAGCACGATCGGCTTTTGTTTTTTGCAAAAAAAATTTAAAACCATGTCGTGTTTGGTATCAAATGGGAGGTATCGTCAAGGGCTGCAATGCAGAAATGTCAGAAATATGACATCCCGATCGGCTATTGTTTATTGCATAAATATGTCAGAAGTCAGAACCATGTCGTGTTTGGTATCAAATGAGAGGTATTTTCAAGGGATTCAATGCAGAAATGTCAGAAATTTGACAGCACGATCGGCTTTTGTTTTTGCATAACGTTGTCAAAACTATGACGTGTTTGGTATCAAATGGGAGGTATCGACAAGGGCTGCAATGCAGAAATGTCAGATATTTGACAGCTCTATCCGCGTTTGTTTTTTGCATAAAGATGTCAGATTCATGTTTTGTTTGATATTAAATGAGGTATTTTCAAGGGATTCAATGCAGAAATGTCAGATATTTGACAGCTCGATCGGCTTTTGTTTTTTGCATAAAATTGTCAAAACCATGTCGTGTTTGGTATCAAATGGGAGGTATCGTCAAGGGCTGCAATGCAGAAATGTCAGATATTTGACAGCTTGATCGGCTTTTGTTTTTTCCATAATGTCAAAACTATATTGTGTTTGGTATTAAATGAAAGGTATCATCAAGGGCTGCAATGAAGAAATTTCAAAATTTTGACAGCTCGATCGGCTTTTGTTTTTTGCATGAAGTTGTCAGAAACAAGTCGTGTTTGGTATCAAATGGGTGGTATTTTCAAGGGATTCAATGCAGAATTGTCATAAATATGACAGCATGATCGGCTTTTGTTTTTTGTTTAAAATTGTGAAAACTGTGTCGTGTTTGGTATCAAATGAGAGGTATTTTCAAGGGATTTAATGCAGAAATTTCAGAAATACGACAGCCCGATCGGCTATTGTTTTTTGCATAAATATGTCAGAACCATGTCGTGTTTGGTATCAAACGAGAGGTATTTTCAAGGGATACAATGCTGGAATGTCAAATATTTGACAGCTTGATCGGCTTTTGTTTTTAGCATAAAATTGTCAAAACCATGTCGTGTTTGGTATCAAATGGGAGGTATCGTCAATGGCTGCAATGCAGAAATGTCAGATATTTGACAGCTCTATCGGCTTTTATTTTTTTCTTAAAGTTGTCAGAACCATGTCGTGTTTGGTATCAAATGAGAGGGATCGTTAAGGGCTAACATGCAGAAATGTCAAAATTTTAATAGCCCGATCGACTATTGTTTTTTGCAAAAATATGTCAGAACCATGTCGTGTTTGGTATCAAATGAGAGGTATTTTCAAGGGATTCAATGCAGAAATGTCAAAAATTTGACAGCACGATCGGCTTTTGTTTTTCCCATAATATTGTCAAAACTTTGTTGTATTTGGTATTAAATGAAAAGTGTCATCAAGGGCTGCAATGAAGAAATTTAAAAATTTTGATAGCTCGATCGGCTTTTGTTTTTTGCATAAAGATGTCAGATCCATGTCGTGTTTGGTATTAAATGAGAGGTAGTTTCAAGGGATTCATGGAGAAATGTTAGAAATTTGACAACTCGATCGATTTTTGTTTTTTGCATAAATGTCAAAACCATGTCGTGTTTGGTATCAAATGGGAGGTATCGTCAAGGGCTGCAATGCAGAAATGTCAGAAATATGACAGCCCGATCGGCTTTTGTTTTTTGCATAAAGTTGTCAAAACTATGTTGTGTTTGGTATTAAATGAAATGTATCGTCAAGGGTTGCAATGAAGAAATTTCAAAATTTTGAGAGCTCGATCAGATTTTGTTTTTTGCTTAAAGTTGTCAGAACCATGACGTGTTTGGTATCAAATGAGAGGTATCGTCAAGGGCTGCGAAGTAAGAATGTCAAAAATTTGACAGTTTGATCGGCTTTTGTATTTTGCATAAAGTTGTCAGAACCATGTCGTGTTAGGTATCAAATGAAAGGTAACGTCAAGGGCTGTCTTGCAGAAATGTCAAAAATTTGATATCTCGATCGTCTTTTGTTTTTTACTTAAAGTTGTCAGAACCATGTCGTGTTTGGTATCAAATGAAAGGTAACGTCAAGGGCTGCCATGCAGAAATGTCAAAATGTTGACAGCTCGATCAGCTTTTGTTTTTTGTTTAAAGTTGTCAGAACCATGTCGTATTTGGTATCAAATAAGAAGTATTGTCACGGGCTGCAATGCAGAAATGTCAAAAATTTGACAGCTCGATCGGCCTTTGTTTTTTGCCTAAAATTGTCAGAACCATGTCGCGTTTGGTATAAAATGAGAGGTATCGTCAAGGGCTGCGGAATAGAAATATCAAAAATTTTACAGTTCGAACGGCTTTTGATTTTTGCATAAAGTTGTCAGAACCATGTCGTGTTTGGAATGAAATGAAAGATAACGTCAAGAACTGTCATGCAGAATTGTCAAATATTTGACTGCTCGATCGGCTTTTGTTTTTTGCTAAAAGTTGTCAGAACCATGTCGTGTTTGGTATCAAATGAAAGGTAACGTCAAGTGCTGTCATGCAGAAATGTTAAAAATTTGACAGATCGGTGGGTTTTTGTTTTTTTTCCATAAATTTGTCAGAACCATGTCGTTTTTGGTATCAAATGAGAGGTACCGTCAAGGGCTGCCATGCAGAAATGTCAAAAATATGATAGCTCGATCGGCTTTTGTTTTTCGCATAAAGTTGTCAAAACCATGTCGACTTTGATATCAAATGAGAGGTATCCTCAAGGGCTGCCATGCAGAAATGTTAAAACAGTCAGTTTAGGGAGACATGTTGTGTGGGCATTTGAGTGGGCAAATTGCGTGGGCAGATTTGGTGGGCAGGTTGCGTGTAGCAGTTTGGGTGGGCAGGTTGCATGCGGCAGTTTGGGTGGGCAGATTGTGTGGGCATTTTGGGTGGATAGGTTGCGTGGGCATTTTAAGTGAGCATGTTGCGTGGGCAGTTTGGGTGGGCAGGTTGCGTGCGGCAGTTTGGGTGGGCAGTTTGTGTGGGTAGATTTCGTGGGTAGTTTGAATGGGCATGTTGCGTGGGCAGTTTGAGTGGGTATGTTTCGTGGGAAATTTGGCTGGGCATGTTGTGTGGGCCGTTTGGGTAGGTATGTTAAGTGGGCAATTTAGATAGGCATGTTGCGTGGGCAGTTTGAGTTAGTAGATTGTGTGGGCATGTTGCGTAGGCAGTTTGAGTGAGCATGTTGCGAGGGCAGTTTGGGTGGGCAGGTTAAGTGGGATTGGTATGTGTTCTGATAACTAATTACTGTCTACCTAAAGTCGAGTGTGCGTTTAGGTTATGTTTAGGTGTGTATGGTTGTAAAAGTTTATCGGACAGAGTGTTGTAGGCAGTTTGGGTGAGCAGATTGCGTGGGCAGTTTGTGTGGGCATGTTGCGTGGGCAGGTTGGGTGGGCATTTTGGGTGGGCAGGTTGGGTGGGCATTTTGGGTGGGCATTTTGCGTTGGCAGTTTTCTGTCTATCTACAACTCTGATTACCTATTTCTCTGTCTATCTAAAGCCACTGTCTACCTAAGCCACTGTCTACCTACCTCACTGTTTACCTACAAACACTGTCTACCTACTACATTTCACCTAAAATCACTGTCTACCTAAAACCACTGTCTACCTACCTCTAATTTACCTATCTATAAGCGCTTGTTTTTTTAAAAAATTTATATATACAACTTACATAGCATTCACGACCTTATAGTAGCGTTATATGCTATATATCGTTAGAAAGAGGAGAAAAAATGTAAAAGTAACTATATCTTGATAAAAATACTCAACAACGTCGTAATTTTGAGTAATTTTAATTTAAAGTTGAGCATTTAGGGATTTTTTTCAAAGATTTTTGAATTGGTAATAGATTAGGTTCTTTTATAAACCAGTGGTAGTTAACATTGTAAGTGTGGAAATATTTCTACTTTAAATTGATGTTTTTTTGGTATAAATTTAATTAAAATATTAATAATATAGTTGGATTTAATGAAAAGTATTAAAATATTATTTTAAAATGGTTAGAAAATTTTAAAAATTATATTTTACAATCACACCTGTCAAATTTGTTTGACAAGCATATCTGTCATTCATAACCAGTTGACAAGTTGGACGTTATGTTATAAATTAAACGTTTTAAATGGATAAAGTATTGTAATTGAGGTAAAATATATAATAATTACAGGTATTTGAATATAAATAAATGTTATTTAAATGATTACTAATATATTATAGGTAAATCGGTCGATTTCACATGTCGTCTTTCATTGCCGACCGATCGATAACGTGTATTAGGCAAGTAAATTGAGATTTAAACTATAAATACTGAACAATACTGTACAATAATGATGGCAGAACAATGATTTATTGGTATGTATAACATTTTATACGTTTTTATTGTAGAAATTTTTAGTTTACAAACCAAGAAGACACAAAATTGTGGTTATGTTCAACTTTTCAAAGGAAATATGAATAGGAATGTTTATACTGATTCTATTTCACTATGGTGAGTACAAATACAGTAAAAATGTAACAAATTATTGTTTAAAGATGGTCTAGAACATATAAATCCGTTCGATTTCACATGTGTTTCAACGCCGGCCGATCGATAGCATGTTTTAGGCAAGTAAATTGAGATTTAAACTATAAATACTGAACAATACTGTACAATAATGATGGCACAACAGTTATTTATTGGTATGTACAACATTTTATACGTTTTTATTGTAGAAATTTTTAGTTTACAAACCAATTTTTGGTTAGGCCTGCGAGTCAATCGATAACATGAAATCTGGATATTTCCACGATAAATACTGGACAATACTGCACAGTTATTATGTAATATTATATAGTAGAACAAATATTTATTGGTATGTATACAAATATCCAATCGGTTTGACATGACAGCTGAGGTGTCAACGTGCAAACGTCATCGATTCGATCGATAGCATGAAATCTGGATATTTCAACAATAAATACTCGACAATAATGCACAGTTATTATGTAATATTATATGGTAGTACAAATATTTATTGGTATGTATACAAATTTTATACGTTTTTATGGAGTAATGATTTTTTTTTAGGTCTCCAACATCATTTTTTGGTTAGATTAACATTCGATCTAATAATAACGGTTTTGGACGTTGAAAATGATTCCATTAAACTATTCCAAGTACAAATACATTAATATGTGGGTAATATGTACGTATAATTTACAGATGTTGATATAATTTTAATGTTTTCCAATCGAATTTCAGAAGATCTTATCCAGTCAGTTGAAATTCAAAAATATTTTGCTTATTTTGATATGCTAGTGTGTTAAATTTATAAAATGAATGTCAAGGGATTTATTGTTGGGCATATTTTGAGCTAATTTTAAAAGTATTGTAAAGTTATAGGTGAAATAAGTCATCCAATATTCAATCCAAAGAGAACCACAACAGAAAATCGATTTTGACATTTCATCTGTCATCGGCCAAGCGTCTGCAACTATAAGCTAAGAAAAATGACATTTAAACAAGAAATACTGGACAATACGGTGCAATAATTATGTAATATTATATGGTAGAACAAATATTTATTGGTATGTATACAAATTTTGTACGTAGAAATAGTTAAAAATATTTTATTATAGACAGTCACTTCCAAAGAGGTTAAAGTCAACGCGATAATACTTTCTTAGTGGATTTGAAGATTTAAAATGATTTAATTTCACTATAGTGAGTACAAATACAGGAATATGTAAGTAATATGTGTATATAATAAACAGAAATCTTTGTAACTTTAAGTTTTCTGTAGGTTAACCTCAATAATCTGTAGGAAAATTATAGGCGAAAGAAGACATCTAACAACATTCGTTTCAAGTACTCTGCGACAAATAATGGATCCCACTACATTTATTAATAAGTTTTGAGTGATGAAAATGACTATATAAATATTTTAAACCCTAAGAAATTCAATTTTGTTGTATTTTTGACTTATTATAGCATAATTAAATGTGTTTAACATAAATTTGTTTATACATGTATAACCAACAAGGTGACAGCTGTCATTCAGTGCCATCTGTCAATCACAATAGGAGACAAGCATTAATAACATTTTAAAGTATTTAAATTGAATAAATTATTGCATAATTAAATGTATCTCATATAAATACAAGTTATTTAAATCGTAATTAATATTTGAAAGGTTACACTTCAACAAATTAAATTTGACAGGTGTAGATGTGGCTGAATTGACGTTTCGAATACATAAGTTTGCATAATTCAACGCCGAAAATGAAATTATATATCATGAAATTCTATTTTGTGTATCTTTGCCAACGTATTACAAACTGTTGAAGTCTTATTGGCGAAAGAAAATCATTTTTCAACGTTAAAAAGTTACCCCAATTACTTTTCAAGATCACGAAAAGAAATAATCGCTTCCACAATTAAATCATTACTATAGTTCTTATTGAATATTTTACATGTAAATTTATATAAATAAATGATTATATTTTTTAAAAATACACGATTACTAATGTCTAATTATCAAAAAATCCTATCATAAACCAATAAGTAACCACTTTATATTGTGAACGGAGAAAACATCGCTGGATATGATTTTCAGATTCATTTAAAGGTAGGTAGATGTACAATAGTTTATAAATAAAGTGTACGTATGATTATTTATACATATCTATAAATATTTTTAGTAATTTTCCAAGAAATTTGTTTAGAGCTTCAAAGTTTGAAAATCTTATTGGAATTCCAATTGGTTACAATATCCAATGCAATCAATAACGAGTAATATTACAGAAAAATATAAATATTTATTAAATTTAGCATTCAATATTTGTTTTTCACGATTTAAACATTCTGTTATTAGTTCCAAACGAGTTTTTCAAACAAAATTTAAGATCTTTTCAACTTTTAGAATTCTTTCAATAACACTAGGAGATATAACCTAGTCCATTATGTATAAAACTGATGTGGTCAAAACATATTCCATATTTAAAATAAATTTCGGATGTTTGATTGTTGTGTCTCGAAAATGGAAACTGTTTAAAGTTTGATAAGCGAATCACATAAAGAATAAAAATCTTATTGGGAATCCTACCGGTAATCTTATTGGATATCCTATTGGTTTATAATTGTAAAAATATTTAAAGTGTTTAATTTAAGCCTAAATACAAATGTTGATTCTTTGAAAATTTTATCATGCTTTTGCCTTTTATTTAAGACTTTTGCCGGACTTTGTAAAGTTATACTATTTCTAAATTGGCGATGAAAGTACAGTTTAAATTTTTCTTGAATCTGTTTGTATACGGCGTACATATTATCATTATTATTTTGTGTACTTACCTATTTCTCTGCTGCAAATAATAAAAAACTATTTATTTCAAATAATACATATAATATAATAATAGCATATAATGTCATTCTGTTTGTTAATTTTCTTTCTTTATATCGCAGTATCTATTACAATCAGGGCATCGAATCAAAACAGGAAATAAACCGTAACATTTTGGCGAACTCATATTCGAACCAGATATATCTTTGAAATGAACTCGAGTCAGAATCGAACCAGTTATTAAAATTCGGATTCAGGGTTCGGCTCCAGTTCAGGTTTATTTATACTTCGGCGTTTGCGTTGTGGCGTGTGTTGATTTGTCGTGAAAATAGTGTTCGTTTCTTGTCAGGCGTAAATTCCAGGTTGCATTTTAAAACCGCACACGGACTCAAAAAACAAAGTAACCTGTTCCGAACCCAGTTCTTGACAGCGCGTGAAAGACTTGATTATTTAATACTGTATATAATATCATATGAATGCAGTGTTTTATCATAAGAATCGCCATTTCTTAGTCTTCCATTTATTTATTCCAATATATCTTCTTTACACAATCCTACGAATTTCAAATCTTCTGCAAAACAGATCTTCCAATTTCTTTATATTCCCGGCATAAGAATCGGCATCAAATTGGTGTGGTTTGCTTCTTCAATGTTCCATATGTTTCTATTTTATCATTAACGCAAATATTTATTTATATAATACTTATTAAACCATGAAAATCTTACCGTTTAATTTTGAAGTTTTAGAACTTTCGTTACCTATTTCATATTTTGTCAATATTTCAGTTTTACAATGGTATGGTTTGTCCATCATTAATGACTGTATTTACTTTCTCAACATTTATATATTAATAATAAATAATATATAATGAAAAATCAACACTAACCTACAATCTCTATTGTACAGACAACACAAAATCTTTGCGTCAACACTGAATATAATTACAAATGTTTTAAACAGTAATTTAAAAACACATTTTTCTGCGAATTTTTTGTATTGTACTTATAAAAATTCTACATATATCAAGTAAAGACATAAAATGATTATTTATTTATAAATGATTGCACTAATAATAAAAATTTAATAAAGTTTATAATTCAAATTTCCCGCCAAATATTCATTTAGTATTAGTCTAAAAATAAATTTATCTTTGAATTTTATGCATTCATTGTATTGAATTTAATAAATTTCATGCCAATTTAATGTGGAAATTGACTAGAAATTATAGAATTTCAAATTTACTTAAATTACATTTGCAAAAATGTTTGAGAAACATTTGTCATTCTAAAGAACTGTCAATAAGTTTTTCAAGTTTTAAATAAAGTTTTTCACGGGATAAATATGTTGTATTTTAGGCTAATTATAGAATAACTGTAGATATTTTATAAGAAATAGTTTCAATTAAATGTTCGTTAATTAATATTAAAATTATAACCTCTTTGAGAAGATGTCATCAAGTGAATTCACCCAAGGTATAATTTTGGTTTGGAAATTGGACATATAAAAGGCAAAGATGAAAATTTTACATTTTAAATATACTATTAGAGATAACTGTCCGTTATCATTAGTGCATTTCTGAAGGCGTTATTGTAAACACTCTTTTCAACATCACTCTGTCAATTTAGGCGACTTTTAAGCGAATAGCCTCTTAAAAACCGAGCACGAAAGACCACTGCACAGTGGAGAATCTTCCAAAAATATCCTTTTAAATAGCTCATTTTAGGGAAAAGCAAAGATCAAAATTAAAACCTCAATCCTTAACAAGAAGGTAGTTAATTTTAGCTACCAAGCTAAACTAATAGGCATATACTTTTCTCCTATGGTATTTGAGGATGAACACTAGGCTCAAAGGGCAATTTATACTGCTCCAGTTAAAATGAAAGAACATAAGGTCGTTTGAAGAGGTCGCTGTGTAGGAGAAAGGAACCAAATACTATTAATCCGAAAATTATCCTTTCTATTGGGCTATCACAAATAAAAAATATTCCACAATAAGAACCTTTTAGAGCTTAAAAGTACCTACTGATTTTTTTTACTTAAAAATGCAACCTGAATTACATACAAGTCAGGCTGATCAAGAACTTAAGGAATTTTCAGAATAATTATTTATATGAACAATTTAACATCATACAAATAAGCGATTTGTTATTTTAAAAGAGCTGCAGGCAAGATGGCTTGAGTAGAAGAAATTAAAAAGCTTGGGCGAATGGTAGCGAAGAGACCTTCGAACAGGGGTGCAGTACGTTGCGTTAAGAATAAAAATTTGAAACTTTTATAATGAAATACCTGTACCAAAAATGTGTAATACACGGCCGTTTCTGTCTCATCTTTTGATTATGTTTATCAAAAACAAGGGTGAGCTTTTCACAACTCACTAAAACTCGAATTAACTTCTTAATCTTTGAATGTTGATCGACTGTTTGCCGAATGGGGCTCTCAACCATAACAGAAAATAATAACATGTACACGTCATACTTAAAGTATTACTTACTAAAGTACGATTAAGATAAAAAAGAAACATAAATAAATAAATATATCATCACGGCATATTACCCATTTCTGGGTGTGCCAGTATCTACAACACATGTAGACAACGGTAATGATGACGATATATTTTACCGTGTGGGCGCTTACCAGGCGTCACCTCGCGGGCACTCATAGCTGGTGTGGAGAGTGCACCACAGGGGTCACCTTTGTGCCATTTAAAATTGGAAATATTTGGCGGCTGTCGGGATTGAACCCGGTTCCCCGGGTTCGCGACCAGACGCTCACGCACGCGGCCACGGGACCCAATAAAAAAAAGAAACATTCTTTTAATAAGTACTTTGCGACATATTTTAATTTGTTTTCATTGTCACAGTAATGTCACAGTATCTTTCTCACGCAGCCTATTATAGAAACTGGTGCGAGAAAGATAGCAATGATTTTGCTAAAAATCAAATGCAAATACTACGAACAGCTTCAAAATTAAACGAACTTTCATTTAAAATTATAAAAAAAAGAGTGGAGGACCCCATTGGAAGAATGAAAAATAATAAGACACGCAATCAAGCCAAATTTGTAGATTGTACAGAATAGAATGAAATAGAATAGGAATAAAAAAATTTTAAGACTATTTTTAGATTGAATAGAAAATAAGATATTGTAGTAGAATGACGTTACTTTTGTGTCAAATTTGCATTAAATTAACTATATTGATGAATGAATAATACTCAATAATGAACTATAAAACACAAAAGTCTTGATACTTTTGAAAAAGTAAGGTTTTTCATTAACTTATTATCAAATTGTTTCAGTAGCAATGTAAAAACAAATTTATCTATTAATTTTATGTATTATACTTAAAAAACTCTCATAAATATTAATTAAAGATATTATTTATTCATAAATGATAATAATACCAACAAAAGTATGAAATGTTAAAAGCAATTTTAAATTTAAATTTCCCGCCAAATTCAATTTCTCAAAATTATGATTCATAAATATATAAAAGACATTAAAATGATTGTATAACTTTAAAACACGTATTTCACTTCAATATTAACATAATTATAGTATAAAAAAAATTACAAAAATACATATTTTGATCTATTATGTAAAGTTGTTTGGGTTTTTCACCAATTGTTTCCAATCCAACAAATTGTCTGTCAGTTTGCATATTTGGAAAGCGTTTCTTTATATTTGTGTGTGATTTTAGTGAGATTTGTCTAGATATTTCTGTAAGTACATTTCATTTTTATGTATTTCATACTATAAGTAGTTATAAATATGTTTAAAATCATTTTCAAATATTTTATTTCATACATCATGTTGAAACGTAATATAAAAGTTATTCATGTATGTTTTATATCGTGTTATACGTAAAATTAGATAACGTTGCTTCAAAATAAAGGTATAAATGATTAATTATTAATAATTATAATAATAATTATATATAATATATATATATATATATAAATATATATAAACATTACATATACATATGTACATTTAAAAACAACGTTTCAAAATGGAACTTTATGTAAAAATATTTTGGAAATCACTTATCATACGACAAAAATTATTTAGAAGAATAAAACGTTTGACAACCGAAATAAATCACAATAAGGATGGAAAAATTATATGATTTGGAAGAAAAATTTATAAAAACTACATGGAGATACTTCTCAGTATTACTATACTGAAAAATTAAATTTTAAAGGAGTAACATTTTAAATGTTACCTAAATACGGCGTACAAAAGAAAGCAGATATTTTGAAGATCTTTTCTCATTCGACATTTGAAAACAGAAATAATTTGGGAAAGAAGTTAAATACGGCGTACAAATGAAAGAAGATATTTTGAAGATCTCTTCTCATTCGACATTTGAAAACAGAAATAATTTGGGAAAGAAGTTTATAAATGCTTCCAAATCTGCATCGATGAATAAAATATGTATTATATAAAACCAATATATAGCAAATCCGTCGTACAAAGAAATATTGGAAAAGAAAATGCTCAGCATGAAAACAGACAGATGTAGAAGAACTAAAGGATAATGAATAATTTAAATTAATTAAAACAAAGAAATAAAAAATTTAAGAATTCTATGATAAAGTAAATAAAATATTTTGTTAGAAGTGAAATGAACAATAATGATTTATCACTTTTTAAAACGAAAAAATAAATTAAATTCTGTAACGACTCGACAAATATATAATTTTTAAATCACATTTCATACTAATATAGTTATATAACATGTTAATTATAGTAGGTATATAAATTTGTTTTTCAAATATCAAACATATTGTTTTATAGAAAATATTTCATTGTATTTTTTTTACATCATACAAACGTTGAATTGCAATAAGATATAATTTGTAAATAATTTTATTTATTTGAAATTTATATATATATATATATATATATATATATATTTATATATATATATATATATTTTCTTTTAATATTTGTTGTCAATTAACATTGAAATATATTACAAATAAATAAAACATTATTCCTTTGAAAGAATTTTATAGTTTTCTTGAATATTTTTTTAAGCAATTTGAATGGCCATGTTTGGTAAGTATGTTGAGTAGGCATGTTGCGTGAGCAGTTTGGGACAGGTTGAGTGGGCATTTTCCGTGTTGTGATAACTAATCACTGTACCTAAAGTTGAATGTGCGTTTAGGTTATGTTTAAGTGGGTATGGTTATAAAAGTTTGTGGGCAGTTTTAGTGGGCAGGTTGCGTGGGTAGTTTGTGTGGGCAGTTTGGGTGGGCAGATTGCGTGGGTAGTTTGGGTGGGTATGTTGCGTGGGCAGTTTGGGTGGGTATGTTGCGTGGGCAGTTTGGGTGGGCATTTTGCGTGGGCAGTTTGGGTGGTTTTGTTGCGTGGGCAATTTGGGTGGGCATGTTGCGTGGGCTGTTTGGGTGGGCATGTTGCGTGGGTTGTTTGGGTGGGCATTTTGCGTGGGCAGTTTGAGTGAGCATGTTGCGTGGGCAGTTTGGGTGGGCAAGTTGAGTGGGTTTTGTTACGTGTTCTGATAACTAATCACTGTCTACCTAAAGTCGAGTGTGCGTTAAAGTTAGGTTAGGTTAGGTTTAGTTGGGAATGGTTATAAAAGTTTATCGGCCAGAGTGTTGTAGGCAGTTTGGGTGGGCATGTTGCGTGGGCAGTTTGGGTGGGTATGTTGCGTGGGCAATTTGGGTGGGCATGTTGTGTGGGCAGTTTGGGTGGGTATGCTGAGTGGGCAATTTGGGTGGGCATGTTGCGTGGGCAGTTTGGGTGGGCAAGTTGCGTGGGCAGTTTGGGTGGGCAAGTTGAGTGGGTTTTGTTACGTATTCTGATAACGAATCACTGTCTACCTAAAGTCGAGTGTGCGTTTAGGGTAGGTTAGGTTAGGTTTAGTTGGGTATGGTTATAAAAGTTTATCGGCCAGAGTGTTCTAGGCAGTTTGTGTGGGCAGGTTGCTTGGGCAGTTTGGGTGGGCATGTTGAGTGGGCAGTTTGGGTGGCCAGATTACGTGGGTAGTTTGGGTGGGTATGTTGCGTGGGTAGTTTGGGTGGGTATGTTGCGTGGGCAGTTTGGGTGAGCATTTTGCGTGGGTAGTTTGGGTGGGTATGTTGCGTGGGCATGTTGCGTGGGCAGTTTGGGTGGGCAGATTGCGTGGATAGTTTTTTGTCTATCTACATTTCGGATTACCTATTTCTCTGTTTGCCTAAAGCCAGTTTCTACCATGCCTCACTGTTTAAATTTGTATAGAAAACTTCTGTTTCCGAATGTACTGTTAATGATAGAGCCACCGCAGACCACGCCTCCTATGTCGAGGCCAGTAATACATCGTTTGGTCACACTATACGTATTGTTGTTTATGTTGGTCACCAATTGTTTCCAACAAATTGTTTGTCAGATTACAGTCAATATTTGGAAAGCGTTTCGTGTTATTTGTGTGTGATTTTAGTGAGATTTGTCTATATTTTTCTGTAAGTACATTTCATTTTTATGTATTTCATACTATTAGTAGGTATCTATATGTTTAAAATCATTTTCAGGTGGGCAGTTTGGGTGGGCATGTTGTGTGGACAGTCTTCTGCCTACCTACATCTCTGTATACCTATTTCTATGTCTACCTACCTCTCTATTTACCAATTCCTCTGTCTACCTAAAATCACCGTCTACCAAATTCTCTGTCTACCTAAAACCACTGTCTACCTACCTCTAATTTACCTAAAACCACTGTCTACCTACCTACAGTTATTACCTATCTATAAGCGCTTGTTTTTAAAAAAATTTAACTATATAGAACTTACAAAGTAAGAGTCTCAAAATAGTCCCGTTATATGACATATATGGTTAAAAAGAGGAGATAAAATGCGAAAGTAACTATGTCTTGATAAAATACTCAACAACGTCGTAGTTTTGTGTAATTTTAATTTAAAATTAAAAGTTGACATAAATTTGGAGATTTTTTGGAATGCAGATGAAAAAGTCACTAGATTGTGTGTATTTGTAAACCAGTGGTAGCTAACATGTTCAAGTGTGGAAATATTTCTACTTTAAATTGATGTTTTTTTGGAATAAATTTAATTAAAATATTAATAATATAGTTGGATTTAATGAAAAGTATTAAAATTTTATTTTAAAATGGTCTAGAAAATTTTTAAAATTTAATTTTACAATCACACCTGTCAAATTTGTTTGACGTACACATATCTGTCATTCATAACCAGTTGACAAGTTTAGTCTTTACGTTATAAATTAAACGTTTTAAATGAATAAAGTATTGTAATTGAGGTAAAATATATAATAATTACAGGTATTTGAATATAAATAAATGTTATTTAAATGATTACTAATATATTATTGATAAACCGGTCAATTTCACATGTCGTGTTTCATTGCCGACCGATCGATAGCATGTTTTAGGCAAGTAAATTGAGATTTAAACTATAAATACTGGACAATACTGTACAATAATGATGGCACAACAGTTATTTATTGGTATGTACAACATTTTATACGTTTTTATTGTAGAAATTTTTAGTTTACAAACCAATTTTTGGTTAGGCCTGCGAGTCAATCGATAACATGAAATCTGGATTTTTCAACGATAAATACTGGACAATACTGCACAGTTATTATGTAATATTATATAGTAGAACAAATATTTATTGGTATGTATACAAATATCCAATCGGTTTGACATGACAGCTGAGCTGTCAACGTGCAAACGTCATCGATTCGATCGATAGCATGAAATCTGGATATTTCAACAATAAATACTGGACAATAATGCACAGTTATTATGTAATATCATATGGTAGTACAAATATTTATTGGTATGTATACAAATTTTATACGTTTTTATGGAGTAATGATTTTTTTTTAGGTCTTCAACATCATTTTTTGGTTAGATTAACATTCGATCTAATAATAATGGTTTTGGACGTTGAAAATGATTCCATTAAACTATTCCAAGTACAAATACATTAATATGTGGGTAATATGTACGTATAATTTACAGATGTTGATATAATTTTAATGTTTTCCAATCGATTTTCAGAAGATCTTATCCATCCAGTTGAAATTCAAAAATATTTTGCTTATTTTGATATGCTAGTGTGTTAAATTTATAAAATGAATGTCAAGGGATTTATTGTTGGGCATATTTTGAGCTAATTTTAAAAGTATTGTAAAGTTATAGGTGAAATAAGACATCCAATATTCAATCCAAAGAGAACCACAACAGAAAATCGATTTTGACATTTCATCTGTCATCGGCCAAGCGTCTGCAACTGTAAGCTCAGAAAAATGACATTTAAACAATAAATACTGGATTGATTATTACAAAAAATAAACAGAGAATCTTGACTAGATCAGGGACAACACACGAAGTGTTTAAAACTACGAAGAAATATGACCGTAAAATACGTAAGTACAAAAACTATTAAAAATTCGCTGATAAAATATGAAAATCTTAACTAGGTCAAGATCAACAGAACTAGGTCAAGATCAACAGAACTACGTAATTGATTATTACACAAAATAAAGAGAATCTTGACTAGATCAGGGACAACACAATAAAATAAAGTAAGAGGGCTTAGTTGTTAGAAGTAGTCCGTCCGAGTGGACTGACGGCGAGTCATCTGTCACGGTAGGAAAGTTCGTCGTGGTCAACTGCCAAATCGGAGAATGCGCCCTTTTGCTCCAACCTCAGATAGCACCTACGACGAGGATGTCACAGGGGATGGTGTGTAGTTTACATACGATGATGGTATGACACAAATCGCACACGAGAATGTATGAGTTAAAAATATGAAGTTATGAAACACAAAAGTTAACATAAGTGTGGTTATGTAATAAAACATTTCATTGGTTCTGCAAGTTTCAAATATATTATAGTTGTTGTATTTTGAGCTAATTATAGAATAAATTCAAATATATAATACTTATTTATTTCATTTAAAATATAGTATTATTTCTACAGACATGTCGCAATGAAAACTCATGCAGTCGCGCAAGATAGTAAGTACTTTTAAATCAATACTATAGTTTTTATGTGCATATGAATAAATAAATGATTATATTGTGTAAAAACACACGACTACTAATGCCTAATCATCAAAAAACACTATCATAAATCAAAAAGTACCCTATTTAGATTGTGAAAGGGAAAAACATCGCGAAAAATGTCTTCAGCTTTCATCCAAAGGTAGGTGGTTGTATAACAGTTTATAAATAAAGTTATGATTATTTTATTTTAGTAATTTCACATGTAATGTTAAAATCATTATTGAACAGTTACTAGAAAACTATTAAATACTTTGATCGCAATAATGAATCATTAACAATACTAAATTCAATTCAATCAAAAAAGAATATTGTTCCAGAAAATATAAATTAAAATTAGCATTTAATGTTTGTTTTTTACGATTTAAACATTTTGTAGTCAGCTCCAAACGAGTTTTTCAAACAAAAATTAAAATTTTCAAATTTTAAATACCACATTTGAGAAGTTTTGAATCAAATTTCAACAAAATTTTCTAAGAAAATTTGTTTAGAGCTTCAAATAAAGTACCATTTCAAGTTTACCAATTTTAGTAAAAATCTAATATGTCGTTACCATTAATATAAAATTCTTAAATACCAAATTTGAAAAAAATCTATTATATTTGAATGTAGTTTTTCATTAAAAGTTGTTACAGGCTTCAAGTAAAGTACCACTTCCAGGTGTCCAATTTCACCATAAATCTAATCAATTCGTTACATGAATACAGAGCGCTTAAATACGGAAATTGTTTAAAGTTTGATAAGCGAATCCTATACAGTTTAAAATTTATATTGAAAATCCTATTGGTTTATAATTGTAAAAGTATTTAAAATGTGTAATTTAAGCCTAAATACAAATGTTGATTCTTTGACAATTTTGTCAAGCTTTCGCTTTTTATTTAAGGCTTTTGCCGGACTTTGTAAAGTTATACTATTTCCAAATTACCGATGTATAGTTTAAATTTTTCGTGACTCTGTTTGTATATGGCGTACATATTATTATTTTGTGTACTTACCTACTTCTCTGCTGCAAATAATAAAAATTATTTATTTCAAATAATACATATAATATAATAATAGCATATAATGTTATTATATTTGTTAATTTTCTTTTCTATATCGAGGTATCTATCTTAACCAGGGCATCAAATCAAAACCGGCAACAAATCGTAACATATTAGCGGACCCATAACCGAACCAGTTATTAAAATTCGGATTCAGGGTTGGGCTCCAGTTCAGGTTTATTTTCACTTCGGCGTTTGCGTTGCGGCGTGTGTTGATTTGACGTGAAAATTGTGTTCGTTTCTTGTCAGGCGTAAATTCCGTGTTGCATTTTAAAACCGCACACGGACCCATTTCTCAAAAAACAAAATAACCTGCTCCGAACCCAGTTTTTAGCGGGTTCGAAGCCCTTATTATGAAACAAATGTAATAGTGTTTATGGCCAGTGTTTCATCATAAAAATCGCCATTTCTTAGTCTTCCATTTAGTTTTTTCCAATATATCTTCTTTACACACGCCTACGAATTTCACATCTTCTGCAACAGGTCTTCCAACTTTGTCGTACTCCCGTCGTAAGAATCGGCATTAAATTGGTGTAGTTTTCTTCCCCAATGTTCCATATGTTTCTATTTTATCGATAATGCAATTATTTATTTATAGAATACTTATTAAATCATGAAAATCTTACCATTTAATTAAGAAGTTTTAGAACTTTCGTTACCTATTTCAAATTTTGTCAATATTTCTGTTTTACAGTGGTATGGTTTGTCTGACATTAATGTTTACACTGTATTTACTTTCTCGACATTCATATATTAATAATAATAATAATAATATATAATGATAAATCAACACTAACCTACAATCTCTATTGTACAGCGAACCCAAAATTTATGCCACAACACTGAACATATCTACAAATGTAGTCTAAAAACACATTTTTCTGAGAATTTTTTGTATTGTACTTAAAAAAAACCTCTTACATATATCAAGTAAAGACAGAGTTTAAAATAAATTTTGGATGTTTGATTGTTGTGTCTTGAAAATATGTTAAGTACACAAACACATGAGCACAGACAGACATTCTACAACAGGTAAAACTTTATGTACATAATATGTTGTATTTTAGGCTAATTACAGAATATTTGTACATATTTTATAAGAATTTGTTTCAATTAAATGATCATTAATTAATAAGGACATTCACAATTAGTCAAATGATAACATTGGCCGCGTTCAGCTGGCAGTGTTGAGCGCCGGAGTTTACTATACGCAATAAAAGAGTGAATGCGATTGGTTCATTTATTGCTTTGGGAATATTCGGACCTCATTGCTGTGACGTGCTGAACGCGGCATTTAAAACACATTGGTTACACTTAATTTTTAACATCCTGTAGTACTAAACAAAATTAATAAAAAAGTCTTTGTATTTGTTTCTAGATCGAACCCAGTTTTTAGCGGGTTCGTACTATATGCCCTCATAATTTGTTACATTTATTTTTAACACTTTATATATACCCTTAAAATTTGTGACAAAGGTTATAATAATTGTGATCAGTTTTATCTACGTTGCATTTTTCGCTATAAATTTAACGCAATCTATTTATCGGCGATAGAATTTCTAGACATGTTGAGCTTTTGTCTCATTAATTTTATAATTTTAAATAATTTTTCTAAAGAAAGTCTATTCAGCGCCATGGCAGTGGCACATTTTGCGATTATTTTAAATGTTTCATATTTAACTGTTATTATCTTTACAGAATTAAATTCTTTCTAACATCAAACTATGAATGAAAACATTTTTGTAATCATATTTTATTATATGAAGATGTAAACTATAGAACATAGTTAGGCACTATTTGACATAAAGCCCATAATTACGGAATATCTCATTACAAATATACGCTTTATACCTATTAAGTTGACCTAACAATCACATTGTTTCATAATAAAATGTACTGTTCATTAATTTATATTATATTTTTTGTGTGTCGTGTTATTTGTGTGCGTTTAGTACATATAATGTAATGTTATGTATTGAATCTACAACAAAGTGTCTCTCATATATATTAAATAAAGATATAATATGATTATTTATTCATAATGACTATAATAACAATAGATATTTTAAAATATTGTATATGGCTGCACATTTAAATTTCCCGCCAAATTTCATTTCTTAAAATTATGACTCACAACATTATAAATGACATTAAAATGATTATATAATTTTTTAAACACATATTTTAATTCAATATTAACATAATTATAATTAAATGTAATTACAAAAATACATTTTTTTGATCTATTATGTAATGTAAGTTGTCAAGTTGTTATCAATTTTGTTTTGGACAAATTGTCTGTTCCTCGTGTCAGCGTTCGTTCAAAGTGTTTTGTGTAATTTGTGTATCTTTTTTGGAGGATTTCGTGAGGATTTTTCTGTAAGTGCATTTAATTTTCATGTATTTCATACTATAAATATTTATATATTCGTTCGTAAACATAATTTTCAAAAATCGTTTTGTTCACCATTTTAAAACACAATTTCCATTTTTATTCACGTGAAAATATATCGCATTGCTTCAAATGAAGACGTAAGTGATTATTTATTAACTAAAGCTCATAATTTGATTAAAAAAATAATCTTTTATGTACAAAATACATAACCTATATCCTATATTGCGATGATTGCGATCAAGAGATATGTGTCTTGAGGCGGAAGGCATGCGTTGACGTAAATACTTAACCAATAACATTTGAAAATTTTGCCGCGAATGCGTAAGAACGTACAAAAAGAAGTGTAGTGGCGGCGGCTGCACGCGTACTAATAAATGAATTTAGACAAAGGTATAATATGTATATTATAAATGATATTTAAAGAAATGTTTATGTATTTCATTTGTGTTGTAATTAAATTCATTTCGTGGTATATGAACCGTTAAAATTTGTATAGAATACTTCTGTCTCCATATATATTGTTAATGAAGTCGATGCCAAGGACACATATCTTTTGGTCGCACTATACGTATTGTTGTTTATGTTTGTCACAAATAGTTTCCAACAAATTGTTTGTCACATTGCAGTCAATATTTGGAAAGCGTTTCGTATTATTTACGTGTGATTTTAGTGAGATATGTCTAGGTTTTGCTGCAAGTACATTTCATTTTTATGTATTTCATACTGATAGTAGTATAAATATATTTAAAATGACTTTATTTTATACATCATGTTAAAACGTAATATACAAGTTATTCATGTATGTATTGTACCGCATTATACATAAAAATAGATCGCATTGCTTCAAAATAAAAGTATACATGATTAATTATTAATAAAAGTTCGTAGTATGAATAAAAATTTAAAACTTTTATAATGAAATGCATATAACCTATACCTAAAATGTGAAATACACGGTCGTTTTTGTCTCATCTTTTGATTATGTTTTCCATAAACCAAGGTGAGGCTTTTACAGTTCACAAAAACTCGAGTTAAATTCCTAATCTTTGAAAGTTGATCGACTTTTTGCAGAATGGGGTCCTCAACCATAATAGAAAATAATAAGATGTACACTTTATAGTTAAAGTACTATTTAATAAAGGACGATTAAGATAAAAGAAAATATTCTTTTAATAAATACTTTGCGAAATATTTGAATTTGTTTTCAGTGTCACAGTGACGTCACAGTATAGCTATCTTTCTCGCGCAGTGTACTATAGACACTGGTGCGAGAAAGATAGGAATGGTTTCGCTAAAAATCAAATTCAGTTAAACTAAAAGCATTTATGACTTTTTAATACTACGAATTGCTTCAAATCTAAACAAACTTTCACTTAGAATAATAAAAGAGTGAAAAAATGGAAAATAATATGACACGCAATCCAGCCAGATTTATAGATTGTACAGAATAGAATGGAATAGAATAAGAATAGAATTTTTTTAACACCATTTATGGATTACATAGAAAATAAGACATAGTAGAATGACGTTACTTTTGTGTCACATTTAAACCAAATTAACTACATTTATTGGTGATTAAATAATGTCATTGTATGCTTTTGCTTTATTTATTTCTTGGCCGATGATGTTGTGATTGTGAAACAGTCTTCTTCAGGGCTAGAGAGATGTTTCATTTATAGTCCTGAAAAAGACTGTTTTACAGTCGAAACGTCGGCCAGTAAATAAAAAATTTATGTAATTTTGCATGTCCGATTATTTCCCATTCTAGAAATAAATAAAAGTTGAGTCCCAAAATTTGAGAATCACTGTTCCAAAAATAGAATTTTTCTTTTATTTAAATTGTTTGCATAATTACCAGTCTTTTTAGCTCTTATTAATTCTCGAGAAAGTAAATGTGACCCATTCAAAATTAACATCCCGTATAATTTATAAATATTAAATTTTCTGAGCGTATAAATTTTGTTATATGAATGTTGGTGTACAGTTCAAAAAATCGGACATAATTTACTAATTTCGAATATGCGAAATTTTACTCTTAGAAAAATTAGTGTTTAGTAAAAAATATAGTATGTACTGCAAAATTTACCGAAAAGATAGCGTTTAATGATAATAAATGTGTGACACAATATTTCTAAAATAAATAGTACTCACTGAAAAAGAAAATCTTATGCGCGGCGCGTTATTTCAAGAATAATTATTGTTTTTTAAGTATATTGTGAACTGTTACAGTTATATAATTATGTATGGACAGTTGTTGACAGTCAACAACAAACCTGATAATTTTCATTTAATTGTTATAATACGAATGCGTTATTTCAAATATTTTCAATGTGATAGATACGTTTCTGACAAAGTAAAATATCATTATATTTGTTTGTAAGTTTACCTATCAGAAACACTCTGCTTTGAGTTATCATTACTGAAAATGGAGAATTATTCACACTAAGATAAGATAGATGTTTTATTTTAATACCATGGCTAACACAAAATAACAAATACAAAATACACGCGCATAGTAATTGCTAGCGCCATCTGTGTTGCCAATGGTACATATATATTCGGGAATGAGCAACAATATATAGAATGTACGTCATTTTTTTCAAGGACGTTTATAGAAATGAAAAGAATTTATTTCTTCTAACATCAAAGTTTAAACGAAAACTTTTTTCTAATCACGTTTTATTATATATTATTGTTGCCACATAAAGATGTAAACTATAGAAAAAATCTGATGTAGCCAACATAATACCTCCCGCTATTTAATTTTTATTAATTTAAATACATTTTTACATATAGTGCGTGACACTAATCTTGACCTGAGGGGTAAGGGAAAGAAATGATCATATCGTGATATGTCACAGACACCGTAAAATAATAATTATTACAGTAACTTTGTGGTTCTAACTTATTTGTGTATTCTTTTTATTCGAGTGTAAACAAGACAGGAACTAATAGGAACACCAATTGAACAGACGCCGTAAAATAATAATTATTACAGTGAATTTGTGGTTCTAACTTATTTGTGTATGCTTTTTATTCGAGTGTAAACAAGACAGGAACTAATACGAACACCAATTGCACAGATCAATTGCCAATATAACAAAGGCTGTGTAGCTTTAAAACGTATTTTTGCAACTTTTATAAGTTATACTATGGGTATGCGGAATGTAAATTAATTATATTTCATGTGGATTTAAACGGCGCATGTTAGACAGTGATTTGTACTAAAATATTTTCCATAGTTCATTTTAAGGGTCCCGGACTATACATACTAATGATGCAAACTATGTTAAGTTTCTTTGCATATAACTATTTTTTTGTTTACTATATTCTTTTTAAAATCTCACCGTTATTAATTTGTAATAATTAGTTTTCTTTTTGACAGTGACATTTATCTGTCATTTACATATATTTGAAATATGAACAGTGTAACAAAAGAATCTTTAAGTCATAGTTTCTGAGATTTATAAAAAAGATTATTTTTCAAATTTATCTGTAAAATATATAGAGAAAAAGTGTTGATGTATATCTGTAGAAAATTCCATAATCTATAATTTTTACAATGATATAAAATGCAAAAAAAATGAAATTTTATGGTATTTTTTTGAAGAAAAACCATTATAAGCTTTAATTGAAGTGCCATTTTCGGATATCCGATTTATATTAAAATCTAATGTTTTTTCCTATATTAGAATAGGGTCGAAATACAAGCTTTCAGAATTTTATGAATGATAGTTTTAGAGTTAGAGTGTAGACAAAATTTATACACAAATACACACCTACATACATACAGACATTATCATGAAAATGTTACAATTGGATTCTAGGGACCTCAAAACATGGTCATATACTAAAATCTCAATATGCGGGAAGTAAAAAGTTACTATTTAGCGTAAATTTCATAACAAAATACCGCATGACAAATATCCATTTTTATCTCCCGCTACCCTAGGTAAGGGAGGTATAGGGATCGTGCTAAAAATCGCATATAGAGATCTTAGTGAATATGTCCCAAGAATTCGATTTTAAAATTTTTACAATGATGTCAATGTGTGTGTGTGTGTGTATGTGTGTGTGTGTGTGTATGTGTGTGTGTATATGTGTGTGTGTCTGTGTATGTGTGTGGAAATTTTGTATACCCATTCTATACTTATGCGGGAAAAGCTCATTAGTTTTTAGGGTATATTGGATATTCGAATACATTGAATATAATTTTTTAGCAACTTTTGCCTACTAATAAAAAATTAAAATAATGATACAATCTTCAATTTTACAGTAATGGTATTTAGTAAATAATTTTAAATAACTTTAAATATGAATTTATAAAATAATTTTTTTCGACATATATAAACAAATGTGACTGTCAGGAAGCAATTACATTAAAATTAATAATGAAACCGTGTAGAGGAGAATATAGTAGTAACATATTTGATTCTAATGAAATTAAGGTTTGTAAAAATAATATTATATTTTCAAATGGTACGGCTCTGAAAAGATTTTGTGTAAAGATACGAGTACTAATTTGATTTTTGTTAAGTAACTCTATAAGTTTTATCAATATATGTGAAATTTATTTTGTGTATGATATGTTTGTAAAAATTTAAAATGAATTTTTTTTTATCAGTGAATATAAAAATATTTGAACATGATGATTGCTTTATTTATACTGAGTGGTTATAGAGATCACTGTTAAATACCCAGCGGGAGGTTATGGGCTAGCCACATCAAATTTTTTACCTACTATCTATGTATTAATTTGAAGTGTACTTTATGAATTTCGTGTTATTTGTGTACGTATTTGGTGAAAATAACAACAATAATATATGTGGATTAGTTTTCATTATATAAAGTTATATTTACAAAAGTTGCAAGCAAAGATTGTTGATTTAAAAAAAGAGTGTTATGACTTCAGTTATGTGCTATGGGTTTCATTATATAACATTTTGTGTAATATAATTTAAACCAAAGAATATCGCATTATGTAAACAAGAATGTAAGTATAAAGAAATAATATAAGTTATAATTTGAATATGTAAGAATATAATTTTTAGGTCCCACATAAATATATTTCATTAATGCAGGAGCTTTTCTTATAATGTTTGTTGATTGCCAAATTTTTAACTAATGGAAAGAAGAAATATAATAATTACTTAAATAAAAATTGATGTAGTCAATTATATGACTTTCCATCAATTTCAAATACATAATTTATATAAAATATTTTCATAAACATGCTCACAGTATATTTTGTTTCTAGAAATAATATTTCATGAAAATACTAAGTAATTTGTATGCGAAAATAATTGCCAATTAGTAATATTTGAATATCATTACTGTTTTAATAATTGTAACATAAGTTGTAGTATTTAGGAAACTAATTTTTGTACTTATAAAATAAATATGTTGTACTACTTAAAGAGTTGAATTTATTTACTTTAAAACTATAAAAAAAAATTACAACATGAAATATTATACAATTGTGTGTTTCTTTAATTTAGACGATGCCAGTTCGTAAGCGGCAACAACCGTTCGCGTGGGATGAAGAGAAGAAGAGGGTTGTTGCGGAGTGTCTCGTCCGGGCTCGTGAGGCAAATGGAACGCGCTCTGTGGTCGCCAAGGCAATTCATAAGGAATTTGTTAAGGCGTACCCTGAGTGCAAACTTGCAGCGAGTACGTTGTATAAACTTGCAGCCGATGCTGCGAGTAAAAAACAACTTCCGGGCGAGACGGAGTCTCGTGTATCTCGCTGGACATTCGAGAAGGATCGGTTCCTAATCGATTGTGAGGCACGAGCCCGTGAGGAAGACCTTCGTTGTCGACAACAAGGTTTGCATGCGGGTAAGCGTGGCTATTCAGGCCAATACCGAAAGCTCATCATGCAGTACTTCACGGAAAAGTACAATGAACATACGTCAAAAGCTGTTTATAATCGAATTTATCATCTCCGTCGAGAAGGTAAAATTGTAATAAATGATGTTGGTGATAATGTTCATTTGTACAACCTTTCTGTTACTAGTCTCACAACTAGTGATGCAGAAAACTCGTCTGTTGCCAGTCTTTTGATTGGTGGTGCAGACAATCCATCTGGTGCCAATCTATTGATTGGTGGTACGGATAACCTTCAGTCACCTATTGCCAATTTTCGAATTGGTGATGTAGGTGCCTCATCTGTTGCCAATCGGTCGATTGGTGATGCAGATGAGTTCCACCCACCTATTGTCAATCTTCGGATTGATGGTGTAGGTACCTCATCTGTTGCCAATCGGTCGATTGGTGATGCAGATGAGTTCCACCCACCTATTGTCAATCTTCGGATTGATGGTGTAGGTACCTCATCTGTTGCCAATCTTTCGATTGGTGGTGCAGATAGGTTACAGTCATCTGATACTGATTTTCGGATCGGTGGTGCAGATGCCTCATCGGGTGTCAATCCACTACAGTCACCTATTGCCAATTTTCGAATTGGTGGTGTAGGTGCCTCATCTGTTGTCAATCTAACGATTGATGGTGCAGATGAGTTACCGTCTGTTGCTAATCTTCGGATTAGTGATGCAGGCAACCCAACTCTGTCTGTTGCCAACAAACCAGTTGGTGATGCAGGCAAACCGCTAGGGCCAACCTGTGATCCTGATATGACGTTGTTCTTCCAAAGAACGATGAAGTGTTGGGAGAATGGGTTCAAGTTTGGTACGTTACCGTTATTTATCGGTGCATGTGCTAACTGTTCAGCAGTAATTCCGAACGAGGCGCGTGTGAAAACGGTGGCTGCTTCTCAGCAGCCTAAAGTTTTTATGTATTATGCAGAGAAAGATGTAGCGTTGAAGGTAGTTCATCCAACGACAAAGAAATGCTATGCCTGTACTCTGTGCGCTTCAAAGGATCTTTTAACGAGATACCGATTAGCCCCGGAACAAGTTAAAAGTCTGCCGTTGCCAAAGGTTATTACGGATGTAAGTGACGATGATAAACGACACATATCACTAGTCGCTTTAAAATCAAGTACGGCCAAGGCATCCAATGAAGCGTTGCGAATATTTAGACACCTGAAAGGGGACTATATTGTGCAACGTAAAGGTGAAGCATGTTACTTTGACATGTACGCCATGATTGTAAATCGGGATCCGGCGAAAACCTGCAGTAGTAGTTCAACAACCGTTGTAGCTGCTCTAAGATGGTTACGTAAAAATAACCATTTGTACAGGAATTTCGCGGCGAATTATGAAACGTTGATTCGTTTTATGAAACGCCAACCCGGACAACCGGTTACTGTTCCTGTCATAGACGATATGGATTTTGATCCTGTTTCCGATAAACAGACGAAAACCAGTGTTCTTGACGGAGAACCAGCAGCACTGATGGTGCCCGCGTATAACGTTTCTTCACGAGGTGTTGACGTGGGTAGCACAGTGACAGCGACACAACATGTGCGCAGTCTTCAAGCTGCTAAACAGTCGCATACCAATTTGGTAAACGTATTCGTACGTGATCCATACTTGGAAGCGAAAGTGTTTCCTTGGCTATTTCCGTACGGCATCGGTGGATGGTCGACGGTAAATGGCTTTTGTGTTACGCGCGGCATCTACATGCATTGGCGAATGCGTATGTATGATGGTCGTTTTCGTGATGAGGCAGACTACATGTTTTATATGTTAGATATACTCATCAAAGAGCGCCTGCAGTATTATGCTAGTGTAAAGGTTAATGTAGCTAGATTAGTTAAACCATTGACCGTACAAGAGATAAAGACAGCAGGACCATATGATCAGTATGGTACAGAAGTTCCGGCAACAATTCCAAACTCTCGGAATTACTGGGCTTCGAAAACGCTCGATTTGATCGCCATGTCTGAGTACATGGGCCGTGTACCTGATTTTTTCGTTACTCTAACGGAGAATGATAGTTGGCCCGAATTGCAAGCAATCATTCGTGATGGCATTGCAGGTGTGCATCAGGCGCCCGCATCCAAAGAATTTGAGGACATCCATAAACGCGGAGCACCGGCTATGAAATATCCTGTACAAACGGTGATTGCTTTCTATCGCCGTTTTCAGTTATTCCGTGCCAAGTTCGTGCAGGATCCAAAAGGTCCATTTGGTAAAGTCCTTGACTATTGGATGCGGATTGAATACCAAAAGCGTGGTTCTCTACATGCGCATTTGGTAGTGTGGTGCGATAAACAAACTATACCGAAAGGTGTAGTGTCAGCAGAGATGCCACGATTCGAACATCCAATGAACGGAAAGTGGCGTGATATAGTTGGCAATTACCAGAAACACACGTGCTCTCAGAAAAGGTGTTTTACTGGAAAACGTGGCAAAGTATTGATTCACTGTAAGTCAGGTTATCCATTTGATGTGAACGATACGGTAGTCCCAGAAAAAAGTGGCGCAAGGTATAAGTACATTCGACGTAGTCGTGAAGATAGCTCGATTGTTCCGTATAACTTGGCGCTGTTACTTTTATGGGACGGCCATGTTAATGTCCAACAGGTGACAAACGGAGGTTGGGAACTTTATCTGGCCAAGTATGTCGCTAAATCTGAGTACCCTATAAATATGCGCTTTTCGCGAAAACGTAGTGATTGCGAAACATATTTGCGTACTCGGGTTGTGTCATTGCTGGAAGCAGCGACACTTCTGCTGCAACGTCCACACGTTTTTAGTAGTCGTGACATTATTTATTTGCCAATAGATGTTAGTCCAGCGCATCGATTCCTCAAAAGGGCATCTGATTTGCCGGCACAAACATCTGCGGCAGATAGTGATGATTTGTACTACGACACAAAGCTACACAAGTACCTCGATCGTCCTAATGCGCTCAGCCATTTGACATATCCGCAGTTTTATGCGCAATATCGTTATTTTGGTCGGGCTGCTAAGGAGAATGAGGAACTTGACAGCGACATCGATTGCGACGATGATTTAGCCCATACTACGGGAAATGAAACATTACGCGATCGTAAAGGTCGTCAGGTACGTAAGCGAGTACGACATGAGGCGGTCATTCGTTTCAAGGAGTACTCACCGTATGGTAACGACCTAGAGAGGTATTGCTTGACAAAACTTTTGCAAAATGTACCAGTTGACCGCACGAGCATTGCTGCTCTAAAGGACACAACCGGTTCATATTTGGATGAATGTTTACGTCGCAACCTTATACGGGAGGAAGACGAGGCTATGCAATTTTTAGAAGGCGCAGCTAAACGTGGCAGCACGGTAGAGCGACTTCGGGAAATTGCGTCTCGACTTATTGACGGTAACTGGCTTCAAGATCAAGATATTGATCAGTTGCTGGAAACTGTCGCTCCGTACCATATGCAGGCAGAACGAGTACGTGGCGAACCGGTTGAAGATGATGACGATGACGTTATCATTGACGATCGTGACGGTTTGGATTTAAATATCCGCACGTATTTGCCGGTCGAACAGTATATTGCAGGCTTCACAGCTAGTCAACGTGCTGCTTTCGACTATGTGACCAGCAAATGGCTAAAGAGTGAACAATGTTTAGTTTTCATTACCGGTGGCGGTGGTGTTGGTAAATCATTTTTACTCGATAGCTTTGTGGCATTCTGTCATGAGCACCATAAGACTGTACAAAAGTTGGCAACAACTGGATGTGCAGCCCATCTCATTGGAGGACTGACAATCCATACATTCCTGCGAATGTCTATAGATTTAGTCAGTAACATTGAGCGTGGTTCAACGGACGCTTTCTTCATTGACCACTTGCAAGTGTTGTTGATCGATGAAGTGTCCATGCTTGACGAACGTGTCATGCAGAAACTCGAGGAATGTTTGATTACTCATAGCAGTCTCGATGATTCTACAAAACGGTTTGCAGGCAAGAGCATCATCATGTTTGGTGATCCTGCTCAGTTACCACCGATAGGGAAACACATTTGGCAACCAACGTTGCTGAA
The DNA here is from genome assembly GCA_943142095.1 of Ophonus ardosiacus. NCBI lineage: Eukaryota > Metazoa > Arthropoda > Insecta > Coleoptera > Carabidae > Ophonus > Ophonus ardosiacus. Next base: position 15,099,734 of record OW964835.1, read on the forward strand.
AGGTTTTGAATACGTGGTACTAAAGGAAGTAGTGCGACAGAAAGATGATCGTCAGTTCATTGATCTATTGAACCGCATTCGTTTAGGGCAACCTATACAAGCCGACATAGATTTGTTGAAAACGCGTGAGATTTCGCAAGCAGATTTGAAGCAAATCGATATCGGTGACGGTGGTCTACTGCTATTTCCGACCCGTCGACAAAAGGACGAGATGAACGAGCTTGAACTGGCCAAGTTGCAAGTGACCGAGCGCGTTTATACTGCTCAGGATGTTGACGGGAACGGAATGCCATTACCAAAGAGTGTGCGCGAGTATATTGCCGATGTTGAGCGACGTATACAGCTATTCCCAGCTGTATTGAAACTTAAGATTGGTGCTCGCGTAATGCTTACTCGCAACCGTGACATTGAACACGGTTGGGTAAACGGTACTTTGGCATTGGTTGTCAATATGTCAGAAGATTATGTAGTCTTGGCGGCATTAGACAATCCGAAAAAGCGGTTAGTGACTTTCCGGGTCAAGCAGGAGATTCGTAGTAAAGATGCGAATCAACAGTATTTCCGAAAACAGTTTCCCCTCGATTTAGCGTACGGTGTCACCATACACAAGTCACAGGGGCAAACGTTGAACGTAATAGCTGTATCTGCGAGTGGTTTGAGTTTTTCCGGGCAATTTTATACGGCCATCAGTCGTGTACGTGAATTTACCGGATTATACTTGATAAACTTTGATCCAGAGTCGATATTTCTTGCACCTGATTTACGGCGGTTTATTAACTGGATTAATGAAGTCGATATTATTCGACAACGTCCACCCGGTTGGAGTAGACCGCCTATGCCAGTAGTGTCGCAAGTACTATCACTCGCCATAGGGTATACAACAAGTGTTACAGTTCCGCCGCGAATTGTACAACAAGTTGAAAATACCTCAAAGAATAAACGTCCTGTACAATCAATGTTACCCAAAGCCACTGTAATTGATAATAAACAACATGACGTTGCAAAACGTCCCCGTTGTGAAACACAACAACAGTTGGATGTGGTTGAAATATTGACGCGTATACACAGGATAAACCCTAACGTTCCATTGAGACATTATTGGAGAGCTTTAGACGTTATTCTTAACGATGATAGAGTTGTACAATATTTTATTCATCTGGAATGCCAAATTCTTACTGATTCTTTGCGCCATTTGTATAACGATCAGTCGCCACATTTACGTGTGGATCAACGACGAAGTCGCGAAACATACGCCGCAATTTCAGAGGATTATGGCAGGGTTATTGTGACGTCTGCGGACGGATCGTGTATGTTCCATGCATTGTCTCTGTGTTTGGTCGGAAGCGAAATGTACAGCTCTGCTCTCAGACTGACAAGTGTTTTCGGCTTTAGACAACACAATGACATATTCGAAACGGTACACGCTCAGAATCATATGGACTACACTAGTGTGCAGGATTTGATTCATCAGACGTCCAATATGCATGGAGGCACGGAAACTTGGGGTGGCGCTGCTCATCTAAAGTCTTTGGCCTGCATGACATGTCGTGAAATTTATGTGTACACAAGTTTCACACAAGATACGAACGGTCGTATCCATCCGCGATGTTTGGCCAACCGAAATCTTTCGGTTGACGAATTGCAACGGAAAAGTGACGATGGTACTTTGTTTGGGGCTTATTTCACACGCTACGAGCCTCAATGCTATCTGTCCGGACGGCCATTAACTGTTTTGTTGTCGGGTGCTGGAGCGAGTGCGCATTATTCAGCTATGTTGCCAGTAGATGAAGATGCGCCGATGGTAATACCTCGTGTTGTTATACCACCGAATCCAGAAAACGACGAACAAGAACCGGTTGTAAGAGACCACATCGACATTAGTGAAAGTGACAATAGTAGTTAATACTATAACTCATTTCAGAATAACATATTGACCGGTAGTATTTATTGTTAAACAGGGGTGTTTAAGCGTTGACTAAAGTAACAAATTCAGTTGTTTTTTAATCACCTGAATGTATTTCTAAATGGTAGTCATGGTAATTAGTTAGTCAGGGTGGCTAAAATTTTGAGTAAATACTACCGGTCATTGTTATTAAATGTCGGTAAGTATGACTAAATATGTATAGAAAGTCTTGCTCTGAGTGCTTGAGTACAACGAGAATTTAGTCATCATAATACTTTTTTTTTAGGTTCATAACTTATTAGTATATAAACAGGTTGCCCATTTTAAAAGTTTCCGTCTTAAAGTTTAAAACTGGGGAACCCTTGCCATATTTCATAAATGATTTGGTTTTAAAAGTACTAATATTTACCAAATGGCTCATGAAATGTAACATGGATTGCCTATTTTTATACTTTAAGGCGAAAACTTATACAATGGGCACCGTATATTACTAATAACAGTGAAATGTCGAGCATACATGACTTAATTTAAATGTGTATAAAAAGTCTGGCTTCGAGTGCTTGAATACATTAAAACAAATTATATCATGTGTCGAGCACATAAACACATGCCTGTTGTACTACGTATGAATACAGCACCTATTCATCATCTACAAAGAGACGTCGATACAACAAATTCATCAAACAATAAACGAAGAACTACTAATTCACATGCACTCCAACAAGTTTTCCATATTTATACGACGCAGAACAATTACAACGTACTATTCTTCAAATATTTGGTGATACACTTCAGGAATGAAAAACAGGCGAAGAATAAAAATTTCAAGTAGGTCAAATTCTATCATAAAAAAATTACTTATTCCGTTCTATATATGAATTATGAATGATTTTAAAATTACCAATTTATAAATCTATCCATGTTATAATAATTTAAATATAAAAGTTTTATCAAATATTTTGTATATACGTATTTAAGAAACAAAACAATATCTCAAAAATGTTTTATAGAATTGGAATAAGTAAATGTAAAAACTATAATTATTTCTATATTGAGATTGATTGATTATTGTGGTGCAATTTTAAAAGTTATTAAAACAATTGAAATTGTTGCAAAGTCAATTATCAATATTAATTTTTATGGTTTATAAATATAATTTTCTTTCAAGTAAATGTAAAATATATTCAATGTTAAACCATAATTATTTCTATATTGAGATTGATTGATTATTGTGGTGCAATTTTAAAAGTTATTAAAACAATTGAAATTGTTGCAAAGTCAATTATCAAAATTAAAATTTTTATGGTTTATTAAAATATGTTTTACAGTGAGTCTAGAAAATGTTATAATTATTGTATTAACTTAAAAATTGCAAACTTATTTTTGTAAAAATTTAGTAATTTTTTCCTATAAATATTTTTACGAAACAAAACAATGTTTAATATTTCATCAAATACAAATTTATAATATTATAAAATAACATCTTTTATAGTACCTATTAAACAAATTAATAGTGTAAAATAATTGTAATATATTACACTTATGGCCAGTTTTATAAACGACGGATAAATTTACTTCCAAAGTAAATAAAATTTATTCTTTCAAATGATAGTCGATATTTTGTCAATAATGTTATAAATTCCATAAAATGAGTAAAATTGATTTGAATTTGTTAGTTTGAATAAATTTACTGCAGAAGTAAATTTATTCTGTCCTTTATAAAACCGAGGGTAACAGTTGTTAATAACAATCGCTTTAATATAAACAAATTTTCTAGACTCACAATTTATTTCTTTTGTTCCATTTGTTCTAAATATTATTGATTTATATTAGTAATTTATTTATTTTTCATAAATATCTCCAATTTTAAATTCTTTCAAAATGATAACTATAGATTAAAATATTGATTATGACTAAATGATGATTGTGGGGTAATTTTAAACGTTTAAAAACATTTGAAATTGTAGCAAGATGTCATTTTATCTTTTCAATATTTTTAATGGACAATTGAAATAAATTTTACATGCAGTATTTTTCGTCAAGTAACCACTTTTAATCAAATGTAATATCTTTTTCGGAATTATAATATTGAAATTTAAAAATATTATCAACGCAATATAATCATGTACGATTATAAAATATTAGCTTCTATAATTATTACCATAATTACTATAAATTCAGAAATACATTATTGTTGTATTTTTTATATGACATATTTTAAAATGTTGTAACAACAATTATTATAGGAATAATTAATTGTCTGTAAATATATTCGGCATATAAAGTGTTACTTGAAGGAAAATCTATACATGTAGTATAATTATTTCATTGGGATCATAATAAACATTGTTGTCTTTGCAAATATATTTTGTCAATATGATTTATTTTCATATATCTGTGACAAATTTTATTTAAGGCAAAGATAATATGTGCTTTTATTTATTGTTTTCGTTGTGTTTAACAATTTAATTAACCGTTGAATTGTAACAAATGATGAACAATAATAATTGTGAGTAAATGAAATAAAATATTACGTGCACTCAAATAATATTGACAGTACAACAGTGTGCCCATTTTATAAGTTCCCACCTTAAAGCTTATAAACAGGCAACCCATGTTACATTTCATAAGTGACTTGATTTAAAATGTTGTTTTGATCTTATACCTACCGTGATTATTTGTTTTAAAATACTAATATTTACCACGTAGCTCATGAAATGTATTCTGTTTTGGCTATTTTCAAACATTAAGGCTGGAACTTATTAAATAGGCAGCCTGTATATATACAGGATGTTAAAAAAAAAGTGTCACAAATTATGAGGACATATAGTACTGACTAAAATGGGTCCGATCAATAGTTTCCGAGTTATAAGGCAATAAAAAATGAGTTTTTTCGGTGTTTACCTCTGCTATCTCGAAATTTGTAAGAATTACGACTTTGATTAAATGATACATTTTGTTCACATTTCAGAGGTCATGTGTTTTTGTTTTTCAAAAAACATCAAATAATTGTACTACGACACAAGTTGTGGCACACATGGCCAATACTTAGTTTTCAAAAAACTTCGTAACTATTAGAAAGTGAAAAAATGTCTCATATAAAATGTTATTGTTTTTTTATAGTCTATTTATTGGCATAGACTAAATTTTGTTCAACCACTATCTTAGTCAGTTTTTTCCAAAACGGCCTCTTTCTCAAAATCAGTTGAAGATCGGACCCATGTTGATTAAACTTTTTCTACTCATTTTGATCAGTACTATATGCCCTCATAATTTGTGACACTTATTTTTTAACAACCTGTATATATAAATGACAATATTATTTGTAAATGTTTTTATTATTGATATCTGTCCAACAATTTTTTAAATTTAAATGATTGAAATTGTAGCAAGATGTGTGATGATTGCGGGACAATTTTATAGTTTAAATTTTTGGAAAATTGTTCTAAACTATCAATAATAAAAACAATGACAATCAGTAATAATTGTAATAACTCAAAATTGTAATAGTAGACACATGTATATTTGCCGTCAAATAAGTATGGATTAAAGATTTTTACAATATTGCTAATTCAGTGGCAATGTTGAAAATGCTAAATTACAAAAAAAAATACGGGCACGGCAAGGGACAAGGTCATGGAGAAGGGGAAAAGTCGAGCGTTGGCCAATACTTATTTGACGGTGAAAATTGTAAATTATTTTTAAAATTTAATACATAATGTAAAATCAGTATGATTAAAAAAACACAATGAAAGTTTTTTATATAAACTATGTAATTTACAATAACATGATGAAAGATAATTGCATGGTATAACTAAATTAGTAGAAAAATAACAAAATTATTTCAAACACTATTTTACTTATTAAATAATTAATTTTGAAATGTAATAAATCATTATGTTGATTCCGTCATTTGTTAAATATTTAAAATATATATATCATAGAACATTTCTTATATACTTATATATAAAAAAAAATATATGAACATTACATATACATATGTACATTTAAAAACAACGTTTCAAAATGGAACTTTATATGAAAATATTTTGGAAATCACTCATCATACGACATAAATTATTTCGAAGAATAAAACGTTTGACAACCGAAATAAATCACAATAAGGATGGAAAAATTATATGATTTGGAAGAAAAATTTATAAAAACTACATGGAGATACTTCTCAGTATTACTATACTGAAAAATTAAATTTTAAAGGAGTAACATTTTAAATGTTACCTAAATACGGCGTACAAATGAAAGAAGATATTTTGAAGATCTTTTCTCAATCGACATTTGAAAACAAATAATTTGGGAAAGAAGTTAAATACGGCGTACAAATGAAAGAAGATATTTTGAAGATCTCTTCTCATTCGACATTTGAAAACAGAAATAATTTGGGAAAGAAGTTTATAAAAATTTCCAAATCTACATCGTTGAATAAAATATGTATTATATAAAACCAATATATAGCAAATCCGTCGTACAAAGAAATATTGGAAAAGAAAATGCTCAGCATGAAAACAGACAGATGTAGAAGAACTAAAAGATAATGAATAATTTAAATTAATTAAAACAAAGAAATAAAATATTTAAGAATTATTCTATGATAAAGTAAATAAAATATTTTGTTAGAAGTGAAATGAACAATAATGATTTATCACTTTTTAAAACGAAAAATAAATTAAATTCTGTAACGACTCGACAAATATATAATTTTTAAATCACATTTCATACTAATATAGTTATATAACATGTTAATTATAGTAGGTATATTAATTTGTTATTTCAAATATCAAACATATTGTTTTATAGAAAATATTTCATTGTATTTTTTTTACATCATACAAACGTTGAATTGCAATAAGATATAATTTGTAAATAATTTGTATTAATTTGAAATTTATATATATAATGTTTACCATTTTTCTTTTAATATTTGTTGTCAATTAACATTGAAATATATTACAAATAAATAAAACATTATTCCTTTGAAAGAATTTTATAGTTTTCTTGAATATTTTTTTCAGCAATTTGAATGGGCATGTTTGGTAAGTATGTTGAGTAGGCATGTTGCGTGAGCAGTTTGGGACAGGTTGAGTGGGCATTTTCCGTGTTGTGATAACTAATCACTGTACCTAAAGTTGAATGTGCGTTTAGGTTATGTTTAAGTGGGTATGGTTATAAAAGTTTGTGGGCAGTTTGAGTGGGCAGGTTGCGTGGGTAGTTTGTGTGGGCAGTTTGGGTGGGCAGATTGCGTGGGTAATTTGGGTGGGTATGTTGCGTGGGCAGTTTGGGTGGGTATGTTGCGTGGGCAGTTTGGGTGGGCATTTTGCGTGGGCAATTTGGGTGGGCATGTTGCGTGGGCAGTTTGGGTGGTTTTGTTGCGTGGGCAATTTGGGTGGGCATGTTGCGTGGGCTGTTTGGGTGGGCATGTTGCGTGGGCAGTTTGAGTGAGCATGTTGCGTGGGCAGTTTGGGTGGGCAAGTTGAGTGGGTTTTGTTACGTATTCTGATAACGAATCACTGTCTACCTAAAGTCGAGTGTGCGTTAAAGTTAGGTTAGGTTAGGTTTAGTTGGGAATGGTTATAAAAGTTTATCGGCCAGAGTGTTGTACGCAGTGTGGGTGGGCATGTTGCGTGGGCAGTTTGGGTGGGTATGTTGCGTGGGCAATTTGGGTGGGCATGTTGCGTGGGCCGTTTGGGTGGGCATGTTGCGTGGGCAGTTTGGGTGGGTATGTTGCGTGGGCAGTTTGGGTGGTTTTGTTGCGTGGGCAATTTGGGTGGGCATGTTGCGTGGGCAGTTTGGGTGGTTTTGTTCCGTGGGCTGTTTGGGTGGGCATGTTGCGTGGGCTGTTTGGGTGGGCATGTTGCGTGGGCAGTTTGAGTGAGCATGTTGCGTGGGCAGTTTGGGTGGGCAAGTTGAGTGGGTTTTGTTACGTATTCTGATAACGAATCACTGTCTACCTAAAGTCGAGTGTGCGTTAAAGTTAGGTTAGGTTAGGTTTAGTTGGGAATGGTTATAAAAGTTTATCGGCCAGAGTGTTGTACGCAGTGTGGGTGGGCATGTTGCGTGGGCAGTTTGGGTGGGTATGTTGCGTGGGCAATTTGGGTGGGCATGTTGCGTGGGCCGTTTGGGTGGGCATGTTGCGTGGGCAATTTGGGTGGGCATGTTGCGTGGGCCGTTTGGGTGGGCATGTTGCGTGGGCAGTTTGGGTGGGTATGTTGCGTGGGCAGTTTGGGTGGTTTTGTTGCGTGGGCCGTTTGGGTGGGTATGTTGCGTGGGCAGTTTTCTGTCTATCTACATATCGGATTACCTATTTCTCTGTCTGCCTAAAGCCACTGTCTACTTACCTCACTGTTTACCTACAAACACTGTCTACCTACTACATTTCAACTATATTCACTGTCTACCTAAAACCACTGTCTACCTAAAACCACTGTCTAACTATTACGTTTACTACCTATCTATAAGCGCTTGTTTTAAAAAAATTGTATATAGAACTTACATGATTTAAGTGAGAAATGAAGCCCCGTAATATGTAATATTATCGTTAGAAAGAGGAGAAAATTTTAAAAAGAAATTATGTCTTGGTAAAATGCTCAACAACGTCGAAATTTTGAGTAATTTACATTTAAATGTTACAAATTTTACATATAAAAATGATGAAATTTTACAAGAATTCCATTGAAATATTACAAGATTTTACGAGAAATTTAAATCAGTGGTACTCATAATGTTATAGACAAGTAACAACATTTTCTACTACCTATTATTAATTGCTCTTATATTGATAAAAAAAAATTAATATTAATAAAAATTTATACAAATTTACATTTTTATTTTTATTTATGGGTTGATATTGTATAAAAATTAAGAAAATTTGTAATTAAAATTGTTAAAAAACGTAGTAAATTTCAATTGTCATCTGTCACAAATGACAAGCTGACGGAAACGATTATTTTCCAAATTGTCAATAACAATATAGTAAATTTTAAATATAACTAGACGAACGCAGTGTTGCCAAATTTGCCGTAATTAAATAAAAACTAATAGTCCTAACTGTAATAAAGTGAAGTAATTTAATTTTCAAATTGTCATTAATAATATTAGTAAATTTTAAATATAACTAGACGAAACAGTGTTGCCAAACTTACCGTACATAACTAAATAAAAAGAAAATATTCCTAACTGCAATAAAGTGAAGTTGGTACGGTACACAAGTGTTACCAAACATGACATAATTAACTAAGTGACAAACAAATATTCCTAACTTTATTATTGTGAAGTTAGTCCATTAATAATTTCCATACTACCAATAAAAGTATAGTAAATTTTAAATATAACTAGGCGAGTAAGTGTTACCAAACTTGCCATAAGTAACAAAGTAAATAACAAATATTCCTAACTGCAGAAATGTGAAGTTAGTACATTCATTTCAATAATAACAATATAAATTTTAATTATAACTAGACTAGGAAGTGTTGCCAAACTTATCATAAGCAACTAAGCAAAAAACAAATATTCCTAAATGCATTAATGTGAATTTCGTACATTAATATCCATTAGATTAGATAAAAAAAGACAGGTGGCCAACCATGTAATAGTTAAAAATTTGACAGTTGAAGGCATTTGTTTTTCCATAATGTCTGTCAGAACCATGTCGTGTTTGGTATCAAATGAAAGGTATTGTCAAGAGATGCAATGTAGAAATGTCAGAAATTTGACAGCTCGATCGGCTTTTCTTTTTGCATAAATATGTCAGAACCATGTCGTGTTTGGTATCAAACGAGAGGTATTTTTAAGGGATTCAATGCAGAAATGTTAGATATTTGACAGCTCAATCGGCTTTTGTTTTTTGTATGCATAAAATTGTCAAAACCATGTCGTGTTTGGTATCAAATGGGTGGTATCGTCAAGGGCTGCAATGCAGAAATGTCAGATATTTGACAGCTCTATCGGATTTTGTTTTTTGCATAAAGATGTCAGACCCATGTCATGTTTGATATTACATGAGAGGTATTTTCAAGGGATTCAATGCAGAAATGTCGGGAATTTGACAGCACGATCGGCTTTTGTATTTTACATAAATATGTCAGAACCATGTCATGTTTGGTATCAAACGAGATGTATTTTCAAGGGATTCAATGTAGAAATGTCAGGAATTTGACAGCACGATCGGCTTTTGTTTTTTGCAAAAAAAATTTAAAACCATGTCGTGTTTGGTATCAAATGGGAGGTATCCTCAAGGGCTGCAATGCAGAAATGTCAGAAATATGACATCCCGATCGGCTATTGTTTATTGCATAAATATGTCAGAAGTCAGAACCATGTCGTGTTTGGTATCAAATGAGAGGTATTTTCAAGGGATTCAATGCAGAAATGTCAGAAATTTGACAGCACGATCGGCTTTTGTTTTTGCATAACGTTGTCAAAACTATGTCGTGTTTGGTATCAAATGGGAGGTATCGACAAGGGCTGCAATGCAGAAATGTCAGATATTTGACAGCTCTATCCGCGTTTGTTTTTTGCATAAAGATGTCAGATTCATGTTTTGTTTGATATTAAATGAGGTATTTTCAAAGGATTCAATGCAGAAATGTCAGATATTTGACAGCTCGATCGGCTTTTGTTTTTTGCATAAAATTGTCAAAACCATGTCGTGTTTGGTATCAAATGGGAGGTATCGTCAAGGGCTGCAATGCAGAAATGTCAGATATTTGACACTTGATCGGCTTTTGTTTTTTCCATAATGTCAAAACTATATTGTGTTTGGTATTAAATGAAAGGTATCATCAAGGGCTGCAATGAAGAAATTTCAAAATTTTGACAGCTCGATCGGCTTTTGTTTTTTGCATGAAGTTGTCAGAAACAAGTCGTGTTTGGTATCAAATGGGTGGTATTTTCAAGGGATTCAATGCAGAATTGTCACAAATATGACAGCATGATCGGCTTTTGTTTTTTGTTTAAAATTGTGAAAACTGTGTCGTGTTTGGTATCAAATGAGAGGTATTTTCAAGGGATTTAATGCAGAAATTTCAGAAATACGACAGCCCGATCGGCTATTGTTTTTTGCATAAATATGTCAGAACCATGTCGTGTTTGGTATCAAACGAGAGGTATTTTCAAGGGATACAATGCTGGAATGTCAAATATTTGACAGCTTGATCGGCTTTTGTTTTTAGCATAAAATTGTCAAAACCATGTCGTGTTTGGTATCAAATGGGAGGTATCGTCAATGGCTGCAATGCAGAAATGTCAGATATTTGACAGCTCTATCGGCTTTTATTTTTTGCTTAAAGTTGTCAGAACCATGTCGTGTTTGGTATCAAATGAGAGGGATCGTTAAGGGCTAACATGCAGAAATGTCAAAATTTTAATAGCCCGATCGACTATTGTTTTTTGCAAAAATATGTCAGAACCATGTCGTGTTTGGTATCAAATGAGAGGTATTTTCAAGGGATTCAATGCAGAAATGTCAAAAATTTGACAGCACGATCGGCTATTGTTTTTCCCATAATATTGTCAAAACTTTGTTGTATTTGGTATTAAATGAAAGGTGTCATCAAGGGCTGCAATGAAGAAATTTAAAAATTTTGATAGCTCGATCGGCTTTTGTTTTTTGCATAAAGATGTCAGATCCATGTCGTGTTTGGTATTAAATGAGAGGTAGTTTCAAGGGATTCAATGGAGAAATGTTAGAAATTTGACAACTCGATCGACTTTTGTTTTTTGCATAAATGTCAAAACCATGTCGTGTTTGGTATCAAATGGGCGGTATCGTCAAGGGCTGCAATGCAGAAATGTCAGAAATATGACAGCCCGATCGGCTTTTGTTTTTTGCATAAAGTTGTCAAAACTATGTTGTGTTTGGTATTAAATGAAATGTATCGTCAAGGGTTGCAATGAAGAAATTTCAAAATTTTGAGAGCTGGATCAGATTTTGTTTTTTGCTTAAAGTTGTCAGAACCATGACGTGTTTGGTATCAAATGAGAGGTATCGTCAAGGGCTGCGAAGTAAGAATGTCAAAAATTTGACAGTTTGATCGGCTTTTGTATTTTGCATAAAGTTGTCAGAATCATGTCGTGTTAGGTATCAAATGAAAGGTAACGTCAAGGGCTGTCTTGCAGAAATGTCAAAAATTTGATATCTCGATCGTCTTTTGTTTTTTACTTAAAGTTATCAGAACCATGTCGTGTTTGGTATCAAATGAAAGGTAACGTCAAGGGCTGCCATGCAGAAATGTCAAAATGTTGACAGCTCGATCAGCTTTTGTTTTTTGTTTAAAGTTGTCAGAACCATGTCGTATTTGGTATCAAATAAGAAGTATTGTCACGGGCTGCAATGCAGAAATGTCAAAAATTTGACAGCTCGATCGGCCTTTGTTTTTTGCCTAAAGTTGTCAAAACCATGTCGCGTTTGGTATAAAATGAGAGGTATCGTCAAGGGCTGCGAAGTAGAAATATCAAAAATTTGACAGTTCGATCGGCTTTTGATTTTTGCATAAAGTTGTCAGAACCATGTCGTGTTTGGTATCAAATGGGAGGTATCCTCAAGGGCTGCAATGCAGAAATGTCAGAAATATGACATCCCGATCGGCTATTGTTTATTGCATAAATATGTCAGAAGTCAGAACCATGTCGTGTTTGGTATCAAATGAGAGGTATTTTCAAGGGATTCAATGCAGAAATGTCAGAAATTTGACAGCACGATCGGCTTTTGTTTTTGCATAACGTTGTCAAAACTATGTCGTGTTTGGTATCAAATGGGAGGTATCGACAAGGGCTGCAATGCAGAAATGTCAGATATTTGACAGCTCTATCCGCGTTTGTTTTTTGCATAAAGATGTCAGATTCATGTTTTGTTTGATATTAAATGAGGTATTTTCAAAGGATTCAATGCAGAAATGTCAGATATTTGACAGCTCGATCGGCTTTTGTTTTTTGCATAAAATTGTCAAAACCATGTCGTGTTTGGTATCAAATGGGAGGTATCGTCAAGGGCTGCAATGCAGAAATGTCAGATATTTGACACTTGATCGGCTTTTGTTTTTTCCATAATGTCAAAACTATATTGTGTTTGGTATTAAATGAAAGGTATCATCAAGGGCTGCAATGAAGAAATTTCAAAATTTTGACAGCTCGATCGGCTTTTGTTTTTTGCATGAAGTTGTCAGAAACAAGTCGTGTTTGGTATCAAATGGGTGGTATTTTCAAGGGATTCAATGCAGAATTGTCACAAATATGACAGCATGATCGGCTTTTGTTTTTTGTTTAAAATTGTGAAAACTGTGTCGTGTTTGGTATCAAATGAGAGGTATTTTCAAGGGATTTAATGCAGAAATTTCAGAAATACGACAGCCCGATCGGCTATTGTTTTTTGCATAAATATTTCAGAACCATGTCGTGTTTGGTATCAAACGAGAGGTATTTTCAAGGGATACAATGCTGGAATGTCAAATATTTGACAGCTTGATCGGCTTTTGTTTTTAGCATAAAATTGTCAAAACCATGTCGTGTTTGGTATCAAATGGGAGGTATCGTCAATGGCTGCAATGCAGAAATGTCAGATATTTGACAGCTCTATCGGCTTTTATTTTTTGCTTAAAGTTGTCAGAACCATGTCGTGTTTGGTATCAAATGAGAGGGATCGTTAAGGGCTAACATGCAGAAATGTCAAAATTTTAATAGCCCGATCGACTATTGTTTTTTGCAAAAATATGTCAGAACCATGTCGTGTTTGGTATCAAATGAGAGGTATTTTCAAGGGATTCAATGCAGAAATGTCAAAAATTTGACAGCACGATCGGCTTTTGTTTTTCCCATAATATTGTCAAAACTTTGTTGTATTTGGTATTAAATGAAAGGTGTCATCAAGGGCTGCAATGAAGAAATTTAAAAATTTTGATAGCTCGATCGGCTTTTGTTTTTTGCATAAAGATGTCAGATCCATGTCGTGTTTGGTATTAAATGAGAGGTAGTTTCAAGGGATTCAATGGAGAAATGTTAGAAATTTGACAACTCGATCGACTTTTGTTTTTTGCATAAATGTCAAAACCATGTCGTGTTTGGTATCAAATGGGAGGTATCGTCAAGGGCTGCAATGCAGAAATGTCAGAAATATGACAGCCCGATCGGCTTTTGTTTTTTGCATAAAGTTGTCAAAACTATGTTGTGTTTGGTATTAAATGAAATGTATCGTCAAGGGTTGCAATGAAGAAATTTCAAAATTTTGAGAGCTGGATCAGATTTTGTTTTTTGCTTAAAGTTGTCAGAACCATGACGTGTTTGGTATCAAATGAGAGGTATCGTCAAGGGCTGCGAAGTAAGAATGTCAAAAATTTGACAGTTTGATCGGCTTTTGTATTTTGCATAAAGTTGTCAGAACCATGTCGTGTTAGGTATCAAATGAAAGGTAACGTCAAGGGCTGTCTTGCAGAAATGTCAAAAATTTGATATCTCGATCGTCTTTTGTTTTTTACTTAAAGTTATCAGAACCATGTCGTGTTTGGTATCAAATGAAAGGTAACGTCAAGGGCTGCCATGCAGAAATGTCAAAATGTTGACAGCTCGATCAGCTTTTGTTTTTTGTTTAAAGTTGTCAGAACCATGTCGTATTTGGTATCAAATAAGAAGTATTGTCACGGGCTGCAATGCAGAAATGTCAAAAATTTGACAGCTCGATCGGCCTTTGTTTTTTGCCTAAAGTTGTCAGAACCATGTCGCGTTTGGTATAAAATGAGAGGTATCGTCAAGGGCTGCGAAGCAGAAATATCAAAAATTTGACAGTTCGATCGGCTTTTGATTTTTGCATAAAGTTGTCAGAACCATGTCGTGTTTGGAATGAAATGAAAGATAACGTCAAGAACTGTCATGCAGAATTGTCAAATATTTGACTGCTCGATCGGCTTTTGTTTTTTGCTAAAAGTTGTCAGAACCATGTCGTGTTTGGTATCAAATGAAAGGTAACGTCAAGTGCTGTCATGCAGAAATGTTAAAAATTTGACAGATCGGTGGGTTTTTGTTTTTTTTCCATAAATTTGTCAGAACCATGTCGTTTTTGGTATCAAATAAGAGGTACCGTCAAGGGCTGCCATGCAGAAATGTCAAAAATATGATAGCTCGATCGGCTTTTGTTTTTTGCATAAAGTTGTCAAAACCATGTCGACTTTGATATCAAATGAGAGGTATCCTCAAGGGCTGCCATGCAGAAATGTTAAAACAGTCAGTTTAGGGAGACATGTTGTGTGGGCAGTTGAGTGGGCAAATTGCGTGGGCAGATTTGGTGGGCAGGTTGCGTGCAGCAGTTTGGGTGGGCAGGTTGCATGCGGCAGTTTGGGTGGGCAGATTGTGTGGGCATTTTGGGTGGATAGGTTGCATGGGCATTTTAAGTGAGCATGTTGCGTGGGCAGTTTGGGTGGGCAGGTTGCGTGCGGCAGTTTGGGTGGGCAGTTTGTGTGGGTAGATTTCGTGGGTAGTTTGAATGGGCATGTTGCGTGGGCAGTTTGAGTGGGTATGTTTCGTGGGAAATTTGGCTGGGCATGTTGTGTGGACCGTTTGGGTGGGTATGTTAAGTGGGCAATTTAGATAGGCATGTTGCGTGGGCAGTTTGAGTTAGTAGATTGCGTGGGCATGTTGCGTGGGCAGTTTGAGTGAGCATGTAGCGAGGGCAGTTTGGGTGGGCAGGTTAAGTGGGATTGGTATGTGTTCTGATAACTAATTACTGTCTACCTAAAGTCGAGTGTGCGTTTAGGTTATGTTTAGGTGTGTATGGTTGTAAAAGTTTATCGGACAGAGTGTTGTAGGCAGTTTGGGTGAGCAGATTGCGTGGGCAGTTTGTGTGGGCATGTTGCGTGGGCAGGTTGGGTGGGCAGGTTGGGTGGGCATTTTGGGTGGGCATTTTGCGTTGGCAGTTTTCTGTCTATCTACAACTCTGATTACCTATTTCTCTGTCTATCTAAAGCCACTGTCTACCTAAGCCACTGTCTACCTACCTCACTGTTTACCTACAAACACTGTCTACCTCTTACATTTCACCTAAAATCACTGTCTACCTAAAACCACTGTCTACCTACCTCTAATTTACCTATCTATAAGCGCTTGTATACACTAAAATACAGTATAATCTGTCATATTCTGCCATAAGTCAGCATATTCCATTCACACATATGAAAAAACACGTGTCCAAAGATTTTACTCAAAAATGCTTTTTACACCGCAAAACGACGATTTCTGATGAAAAAACTATTTTTCACATTTTGTCTCCGAATTGCTTCAAAATGTGTTTTCTACACGAAAAACGTGTATTTAGAGTGTTTTATAGCATTTTGTTTAAGGGCTCACTGGGTTGAAAAGGGCACCACGGAATCCCTTCAAAAGCTTGTATACACTAAAATACAGTATAATCTGTCATATTCTGCCATAAGTCAGCATATTCCATTCACACATATGAAAAAACACGTGTCCAAAGATTTTACTCAAAAATGCTTTTTACACCGCAAAACGACGATTTCTGATGAAAAAACTATTTTTCACATTTTGTCTCCGAATTGCTTCAAAATGTGTTTTCTACACGAAAAACGTGTATTTAGAGTGTTTTACAGCATTTTGTTTAAGGGCTCACTGGGTTGAAAAGGGCACCACGGAATCCCTTCAAAAGCTTGTTTAGGAGTAAGCTGAGATATGTAATCGTCTTATTTACAATAATGGTAGTAAAATACTATTAGGCCAAACAAACGGATGTTACTAATTTTAGAATATTGCAAATAAAATTTTTGACAACCCATAAAACAATTGTTACTGTCATTAAAAATTACTTGTTTGACATTTGGATAGACTGCTAGATTAAATTTATTTTAAAAATTTAGCAGTGCAGACACTCAGATTTTATTTTTTTCTGGGTGAACCGTAACAGATATCACAAATTACACAGAGAGAGAAAAGTTTACTATTGAATGTATCTTTCTGAAGAAAAATAATTTCACGTTTTCGGCATTGCCATTAAAAAGTTACGGTCTAATTAATGTTGGGAGACCTAAGTTTCATACACTAGTGGTTCACTAATAATAACAAGTATCACCTTAAAAGATGACTTATAACCATATAAACTGTCGTACCAAATTTCGTCCAAATCGAATAAAGCGTCCGATTATTATAAGCAAAATTAATTTTTTTTTGAAGAACTTTAAAGCAGATTTCTGTGTAAATGGTAGACTTTCCGGTAGAAGCAAGTTTGGTTAAATCGTCTTATTTTAGTCTCAGGAATCTGTGGTTAAGCCATGTCCCCCTATTTAAGAGACACCCTGTATATATATTTATTGACTGTTGTTCTTGTATTAAATTATTTCTTTTATATAAGAAAAACTATCAACAGGTTATGAGCCCAGGATCTACCTCAGTATATGGTCTTCAAATATTTAATGGAGAAAATTTTAATAGTTGGAAGTTTAGGCTGTCTGTAGTTTTGGAAGAAAACAGAATCTTATCTGCAATAGAAATAGATGAGAACGAGGCACCTGATACAGAAATATGGGAAAAGAATAATTTAAAAGCAAAATGTATAATACTTTCTTGTATCAGTGATAAATACCTAGGGGTGGACTGGCCATAAGACTTACTGGACTTTTCCCGATTTTAATGCAAAACTATATTAAAATATAATCCAAAACTTTTCAAATTTGGTATATTATACTTTTATATCAATGGGAAAAATATAATAGATTTTGGTTAAAATAGTCTAACCGGAAGTGATACTTTACATGAAGCACAAACTTATATTTTTTTTGAATGGAACCCATATCTGACTTTAGTCTCAAAAAAATAATTATTTTTTTCTCTTTTCAATGATGTAAGGGTTATTGTGTTTTATATCTGTTTTGCTCCTAAAATTTAATTTTTCTCTTTATTTTCTTAAATTTTCTTATTTCCCCCAAAAAAAAATTATTATTTTTATTAATTATATTGTATTTGATCAATATAATTTGTTTTATGCCTGTATTACTTAATATTTTCATTCTAGACTCATAATTACAAATTACACTATAATGTGCCAAGGGCGACCTGATACAAAATTTTTTAACGAAATAAATTATTCAAATACAAGGAGTATTTCTAAATAGAAATCTATCAATATATTCAAAATAATTGTAAATTTAATACAAAATAAGGAAAAAATAATAATTTTGAAGGCAAAACAAATATAAAACATAATAACTCTTACATCATTGAAAAGAGGCAAAAATAATTATTTTTTTGAGACTAAAATCAGATATGGGTTCCATTTAAAAAATATAAGTTTGTGTTATATCTCGAAAATTTACGTATATAAAAATTTATTTCGTACGCCACTGGTTAGTTAATAAAAATATCTATCTTTTATATTTGAAACGTTTTTCTCAATTACTAATAGTTTAGAAGTTATTTGAAAAAGAAAAAATTAACAATATTCAGTGTTTCGTCATTATCTAGTGCCCTATGAGCATTTTTGGAAAAACAAAAGCACATCTGAGATGGCCTCCCAAAGGCACACAAATAGTTTCATTTAACCGACATCGTATCCCTTATAGTTCTCGAGATCCCAATGGTGGCAGTTCTAAATGGGACACACTGTATATCTATTGAATATGAAGGAAAATGTATAATTAAACCGTATAGAGTCTATACTATAGACAATAAGATATTCTTTCACATTGATAAATTCCAACGACTAGTTAACCAATCATGATGCAAAACACTTGAAAATTCAACCAATGGGAACAGTATTACACTGAAAATTTTTTGGTTAAAAAATTATCCAATTGAATCCCTTTATTGCTGACCACGTGTGCGAAAGTAACCAATCAAAACAAACTTACACTGATAATTATCCTAAGACAATTATCACTTATGTCACTAAGTTGCTAAGTAACAAACACTTTTTGACATATAATTAAAGATTAATTGTTTTAATTTAAAAATGTCATTTTCACGCTGTCAATGAAAATTGATGATTTAATCAACAAAATTATAGAAGAAAACACATCAGAAAATACTGTATTAAATAAAAAACTAAATGTGGAGAATATGTATGGACTTTTGTATGTCTTATCTTCTTCTCTTTGGTCTCACTCAAAGATGCCTCATTCTCATTGCACACTTCACACTGCACATATTCATAGTCACATTCACGTTCACAGCTACTAGTGTCATCTACCGGGCTATGTTAGACATAAAATTCTGTCAAATACAAATTTTAGGCAAATTTAATGTTAAAACTGCAAAAAAATTTCTCACCGAATACCCCTCGATCATTGATAAATACTTATAATTTTATCACACTTCCTCAAGCTCGTTGCTTTTAGGTAACACCACCTCCGCCTTCGGCGTCGGGCTGTTACCAAGCAACGCGCTTTCGGTAACTGTCATAAAATTATTTCGTAATTATCAATGTCCTCGGGAAATTATAGCTGAGAAAACCCCGTTACCCCGATAATTTTCCACTACCAAGTAAATAAACAGTAGTTATTGTTTATAACTGTCAGTCTGACAATTAATGTGTCAAGTTTCATTTTGCGTTGTTTTTGGAATTTATCTCACCAAATACCACACGACCTCTCAGATTTTCTCAGATAAACTTTTATTTTAGAGCACTCATTTTTTTTGCTTTTAAGCAAAATCACTCAAGCAAACTGACATTAGGTAAAACCCCTTCTCCTTCGGAGTCGGGATTTACCATGCAGTTTGCTTTCGTGTTTGTTGCTAAGCAAAAAAAATTCGTGTAAAATAAAATTTTATTGATAAAATCAGGAGGTCTTGTGATATTACGTCTGATAATCACATAAAATGTCAAAAAAGATATTTAACAGCATTTTTTCAAGAAAAACTGTTAATAACAGCAAGTAAGGGAACTTCCGGTTGACTAATTATGACCAAAATCTCTTCATATGGATGTAAAGAAGAGGTCTACGAAAGAATTATAATTTTTAGAGTTGTAGTATCGAAGTTATCGTCGGAGATTTTTTTGTCACACACACACACACACACACACACACACACACACACACACACATATATATATATATATATATATATATATATATATATATAGAGAGAGAGAGAGAGAGAGAGACGGAAGATAAAAAAAATAACATTGTATTCCCTATACATGTACGGATTTCAAGAAGACACTCAGTATAATAGTTTCTAGTTGGAAATATAATCCAGAGGTCGCTGATGTAATGTAACGTAATATAACAACAGAAAAATTTAATCAGGTTATTGTGTCAGTGTGTATTAGTTTAAAGGAGAACAAATAAAGGAAATAATGAATCCGTCTACAGCGTTTGGACATATTCCTGAATCAATAATAAAGGTAAATTAATATTAAATCAATATTATCATTTAGAAATAATTTTATTGTACTGCATGTAATCAAGTCTTATATTTTAGTAAATGTGTAATCTAATTATTGTATTTTCACCAGATAATAATTGTATGAAATTTAATGACTGCCTATATATTTACATGTTACTACCTTTAAAGTAAAATCGAAATTACATTTTTGTGACAAGTATATTTGACATTTAAAATTTGTCATTGTCAATTTTGAAATGTATTTCGATATTATGTCAGTTCATTTGTATGATTCTAGCTGAACGAACTTGTAATTTTTGTGGAAAATATGTCGTGTGTGTTCTAACTTGTCAGCAGGGATATGCCTTATATAGGATGGGGCAGAATGACCTCTTTGATTTGAACGGTTAATTGTAAGAAAACGGTTCAAGATACATAAAAAAGGTTTTTGTTGCTCGAAAGTACATATAATGCCGTTTTATTTTCACGATGTTTGGAAAATAATATCGTTCAAGTGGTAGCCTTGGCGAACAATGCACATATTGAGCCTTTCGACGAAGCGCATTTTCATCTTGTCTTTGTGGCACAGTAAATAAACAAAATTTTCGTTACTGGGCATCTGAGAACCCTCGTGTACTGCATCAAAGACCTCTTCACAGCACCAAAGTAACAGTTTGGTGCGCTCTGTCCTCTATACGCATTATTGGGCCTTATTTTTTGAGTCCGAAGGATTAACTGTTCTGTTATCGTGAATTCGGCTCACTATTGTATGGAGAACTTTTTGCGCCCCAAAATAGAAGAGTATGGCTAGAAACACGACACAGAAGCCCATACTGCCCGTCGTACACGCGAAATTCTGCAAGAGCTCTTTCCCGGTCGCTTGATCTCTCACCGGGAGGATGTTCCATGGCCCCCTCGTTCCTCCGATTTGAGCCCGTGTGACTTTTCTGTGGGGATATGTCAAAGCTGCAGCTTGAAGCTCTGAAGGAGGCGATTGAGGACGTCATCGCTGGAATTTCGCAAGATATACTGGGAAGAGTGGCCGAAAACTTCTTTGAAAGGCTCAATATGACCATTGCTCGCAAAGGCCGCCACTTGGACAATATCATTTTCCAAATATCGTGAAAATAAAACGGCATTATATGTACTTTTGAGCAATAAAAACCTTTTTTATGTATCTTGAAACGTTTTTTTACAATTAACCGCCCTTCAAATCAGGGAGATCATTCTGACCCATCCTGTATAAATCACGTCATTTGTCTATATGCAGACAAATATTGATTACGATATCAAAATTTATATATTATCTATGTCTACGCCCATGTAGACTGTACCGGAAGTCTACATATTTTATGGACCATAGGAAATACAATGGTAAATTTTTTGTATTGCTGAAATTTCTGCCCTAAAATTATAGTTAGGTGTAAAGTGTAGTTACATAAAATGTTCAAAATTAAAAAATGCATTAAATGAGCAATGAACCTAAATTTATTAATACATACCGGGTGTCTACTTGAAATCCGTTATACATAAAGGGGTCCCGTAGACGCGTGCCAGAGTATCTGGTCGCGAACCTGGGGAATTTTAACTGTCACAAAAGTGACTCCTGTGGTGCACTCTCCACGCCAGCAATGAGTGCCCGTGAGGTGACGCCTGGTAAGCGCCTGCACGGTACAAATATGTCATCATCATTACCAATATCTGCGATCTGGCACACTCGGAAATGGGTAATATGCCGTGATGATATATTTATATTTATTTATTTATTTATTTATATAGGGGATTTTTATATTTTGGACAAAAAAAATTCAAATGAAGGTTGTAGACAATAAAATTCTATATCTAAATCACTAATCTCATTTTATTTTGCATGCCTTGTAAGCTGTAAAACCGAATTTTAAATTTTAAAAATCTTGCTCATTTGTAGTGATACCCATGGAATTGATAGAAAATTACAAATAAATGCATAATGATTAAAATGTCAGAAATAGTAGTTCATTAATTTATTTTTCCGTTACCGTAGATTATGGTAATATATAGAAAATCATTCACTAAAAACCCCTACGAATGCATGATTTTTATTAATAAACGATTTTAGTGGGTAACCATGGAATAAAAATACTTCTTCTAATTCAGTAAGATACGGTCAACGGAAATATATTGTAACTAACACGCGTGTTAGGTAATTGTTTTTACCAATAATAAAATCTGTAAATAATTCAATGACATTATTCTGACAGTTCAACCATAATGCTTGTATTTTTTTTTGTCAATTCCATGGGTATCACTCAGGGATTTGTTAACTACTGGATAGAGCAAGAGTATACCGATACATGTATTACTTGTGTACCCGGCCAGATTAAGAGAGAACTCAGGAAGTGTGAGTGAGAAGGATATATGTATATAATTCTACTTCAGACAAGTGAATTTGTTATTCACGTCACAATCAAATTTCAATTTCACATCTGTCATATTCATGTCTAACATCGTGTTAATATATTTTTAATTGTGAAACCTGAAGTAAATACTTAAATAATTAAATTTCAATGACAATAACCTAAAAATTGTCAAATCTGTCAGATAAAAGAATGACATGTAACGGAAATAAAGACAAATCGCGGAATTATTATACAGGGTGTGTCTTAAATAGGGGGACATGGCTTAACTACAGATTCCTGAGGCTAAAATAAGACGATTTAACCCAACTTCCTTCTACCGGAAAGTGTACCATTTAGCCAGAATTCTGCTTCAAAGTTCTTCGAAAAAAAATTATTTTTGCTTTATATGGTTATAAGTCATCTTTTAAGGTCATACTTGTTATTATTAGTGAACCACTAGTGTATGAAACTTAGGTGTCCCAACATTAATTAGACCGTAACTTTTTAATGGCCATGCCGAAAACGCGAAATTATTTTTTTTCAGAAAAATACATTCAATAGTAAACTTTTCTCTCTCTGTGTAATTTGTCATATCTGTTACGGTTCACACAGAAAAAAATAAAATCTGAGTGTCTGCACTGCTAAATATTTAAAATAAATTTAATCTAGCAGTCTGTCCAAATGTAACAGATTTCAAGTAGATACCCGGTATAATAGGTTCTTTTAATGAGATAAATCGTGGCCTACATTATTAATACAAAGCCGGAAAACAATTATAATTTTGTTTTAAAATCTGGCCAATAACTCTAGTTGATGATGGCGCGATTTACTACCGCTGTTATTTAAATGTCAATTTTTGACTGTGAAAATATCAATTTAGTAGTTATAACCAACATTTTACTGTATTCCAGTAATATAATAAATGGGTAATATTCTTAATATTTCCCGTTCTTTGCATCACAGCAATCAATTTTAAAATTAAACGTAACTATGGTAAAATTGTCGACGGATGGAAGAATCAATTGTTTTATTTACAATAAAAGCAATTTCTCTCAACCTTGGTTCAGCTAAGTGTAAGATAAACTATGTTCGTACAACCGGGCCTATATACTATTTACACGGTAAATTAAATAATAATTCAATCAACATTGACAATATTTCGGAAAAGGCGGTAAAAGTTGCCAGCCAAGAGCGTTGGACCCTACGAACAAATAGTAACTAGTTACTATTTGCTCGTAGGTTCGACCATTAATATTTTGCACTTGAGAACAAATCTAGTAGGTAAATACAAACGAGACTCAAGATATACAGGGTGTCTCTTAAATAGGGGGACATGGCTTAACCACAGATTCCTGAGGCTAAAGTAAGACGATTTAACCAAACTTGCTACTACCGGAAAGTGTACCATTTAGCCAGAAATCTGCTTCAAAGTTCTTCGAAAAAAAATTAATTTTGCTTTTAATAATCGGACGCTTTATTCGATTTGG
Source organism: Ophonus ardosiacus (assembly GCA_943142095.1). Lineage (NCBI taxonomy): Eukaryota > Metazoa > Arthropoda > Insecta > Coleoptera > Carabidae > Ophonus > Ophonus ardosiacus. The sequence continues at coordinate 15,123,832 of OW964835.1, forward strand.
ATGAAATTTGGTACGACAGTTTATATGGTTATAGGTCATCTTTTAAGGTGATACTTGTTATTATTAGTGAACCACTAATGTATAAAACTTAGGTCTCCCAACATTAATTAGACCGTAACTTTTTAATGGCAATGCGGAAAATGTGAAATTATTTTTCTTCAGAAAGATACATTTAATAGTAAACTTTTGTCTCTATGTAATTTGTGATATCTGTTACGGTTCACACAGAAAAAAATAAAATCTGAGTGCCTGCACTGCTAAATTTTTAAAATAAATTTAATCTAGCGGTCTATCCAAATGTCAAACAAGTAATTTTTAATGACAGTAACAATTGTTTTACGAGTTGTCAAAAATTTTCTTCGCAATATTCTAAAATTATTAACATCCGTGTGTTCGGCCTAATAGTATTTTACTACCATTATTATAAATAAGACGATTACATATCTTAGCTTACTCCTAAACAAGTTGTGAAGATTGACAACTCGTTACTGTCATTAAAAATTACTTGTTTGACATTTGGATAGACTGCTAGATTAAATTTATTTTAAAAATTTAGCAGTGCAGGCACTCAGATTTTATTTTTTTCTGTGTGAACCGTAACAGATATCACAAATTACGCAGAGAGACAAAAGTTTACTATTGAATGTATCTTTTTGAAGAAAAATATTTTCACGTTTTCGGCATTGCCATTAAAAAGTTACGGTCTAATTAATGTTGGGAGACCTAAGTTTCATACACTAGTGGTTCACTAATAATAACAAGTATCACCTTAAAAGATGACTTATAACCATATAAACTGTCATACCAAATTTCATCCAAATCGAATAAAGCGTCGGATTATTATAAGCAAAATTAATTTTTTTCGAAGAACTTTGAAGCAGAATTCTGGCTAAATGGTACACTTTCCGGTAGAAGCAAGTTTGGTTAAATCGTCTTATTTTAGCCTCAGGAATCTGTGGTTAAGCCATGTCCCCCTATTTAAGAGACACCCTGTATACTTTTGTATATTGTCGTGAATAGGCATCATTGCTAATATATTGTCATAGTGCATATAAACTATTGATTATTACTACAGACCGGACAAAATATTTCAAAAAGACAATGGATTGTTCACGTTTTTAAACTGTTTTAAACATGTGACATATTACTTAATAAGGATTAGATAAATTTGGAAAACAATGTACATAGAGGTCGATCGTTGTCGCGTTTATTACATCAGTTTTTCTATTATAGGAACAACGATTGATAATAATTGTTGCAACAGCTTATGGCGCCAATATTCTCAATACAATAATCCTAAATAATATGATATAAATATAAAACCGAATGCTAAATGAAAAGAACTTTGAAACTTATAAAACGAATTTGAAATGATTATCAGAAAACACATACGTCAAAAATAACAGATGACAGCGAGAATATGTCTAGCCAAAAACGGCGAGTTCGGAATAGTTTCTGTTTGACAAATATTGTGATGTTTTCCGGCCTTGTATTAATAACTTAAGCTGGGCTACTGATCAACAAAATAAAATATCCGTTTTGAAGCTTTATACAGAGTGCCGTGCAAGACAAATCATATAATTCAAATAGTCATGTAGTTTAACTTTGACAAATAAAAGATTTTTAATTGTTAATTTTATTCCATTGACTTGTTTCGGCAATGGTATATGCGTTCGCACGATCACTGATAATAGTATAATATTTAATAAGCGTAAAATGTAGGGTATATTTCACGAGGATGAAGTTTAGTATAGGAGCCGTAGGTGAACGAAACGGATATGAACAATCATTTTAGACTTATTTTTGTATTTACACTTTTATTCTAATCTAAAATATATAGGGCAGAAATTACAGCCATATAAAAAATTACCACTGTATGGTCCATGCACCCGATATTTATTTTAAATTTTTTGCTTAAAAGAGAGAAAAATTATTACTATTTGTTTTCTAGGGGCTTCAGAATATAATTTAATTTAGTTGAAATTATAGTTTTCTTTTCAGCCTCCTTTTTATTTATTTATTATTAATGACTCTTAACTATCAAAATAATTGTGAAATTAGCTATATTTTGTTAAACCTCCAACGAATATGTCCAATATATTCAAAGTTTGGATTGTTTAAATTCTCTAAGCTACATTTAATTACATTGTTAACGCATTTTTTACGTAAACTATCATAGACTACACGTAGACGCACAACCCTTCTTGTTAACAGTGTATATTATAAAATAAATACATTTGACATATTTCACTTTTCTATCATTGTAAACTAGCCGCTGATGTCTACTTCATTCTTAAGGTGGAACAAGGTATACAATATTTTTGTTTTCATTCATTTTAAAGGAATATTACGATTGGCCTTGATAAGTAAATAACTATTATTCAACTTCTTATCATTTTTAGGTTTTCGTTCATAGTTGACACGAATAAGAGAGACAAGTTATTTGATATACTATTTTCAATTACAAAGTAACCATTCTGTGGTTGTTTTTTGTTTGGGTAACATGTGTTGTGTTTTTACGTTATTTTTGAGAGAAAAAAAAAAAAACTGTAATAATTATTGTCTGACTTTGGGAGGTTTGAAAGAAAACTATATTGAATTGCGCGAAGATGAGAACCTTCCTGTTACTTAATTAGAAGCAGAAGCAGCACCTCTTAATTTAATTCCGAAGGTAGCAACCAACTAGTTTTCGTTTCATCAGTCGCAGATGACAGTGATTGAGTATCACTTAACAAATGTTAATTTAAATAAATAAGTTTCATAATGTTAAATTATTAAAAAAAAAAATCTGATGTGGCCAGCACATGACCTCCCGCCAATTCCATGTTTAAAATAGCAATGAGCTTTAAGTAAAGTTTCACTTCCAATTGATCTTTTGTAAACAAAATCTACTTTGTTGTTCCAATAAATAGAAAAGTTTGTAATACGAAATTTGGATTATATTTTATTATGTTTTTCCTGAAAAATCTGTTAGAGCTGCAAATTAAGTACAACATCCTGGTTATCATATATAGTCAAAGTCTAATATGATGTTTCAAATTATATAAGAGTATTAAATACCAACTTTGCGAAGTTTTGGATCATTAATATATTTTAAGGAATACTCGTCACACACACATTATTGTCAAAATCATCACCAACTTCCTTATGCTCTAAAACGCAATCTGTGTAAATTCTTCGCCGTACATTATCCATTTCGTAAATGTGTAGTTGCAAACTATTATTTGACACTTTGAAATCACGTTCTTATTGAGAGCTGTTTGATGTATAATGCTGCAAACATCAAACTTAAATCGAATTATCCTGTATATCTAATATTTATGTATGATGGAAAATATATTATTTTTACAAACCTTTATTCCATTAGAATCATATTTAAACTACTAAATTCTTCTTAACACGGTTTCATTATTAATTTTAATGAAAATAGCTTCATGACAGTGACATCTGTTTTAATATTTCAAATTTGTTATTAAAGTATTGTTTTTGTTTGACGCAGAGGCAAAGTGATGTACAAAAATAAATTATTTTATAATATAATATAAAGTTATTTCAAGTTATTTACTAAATGCTATTATCGTAGAATTGAACATTGTGCCATTATATTCAATTTGTATTGGTAAAAGTTGCTAAAAAATTATATTTAATGAATTTTTTACAAGAAAAACTGTTAAAAGCTTGTATAAATGATACTTCCGGTTATCCGATAAACACTAAAAACTAATGAGCTCTTCCCATATTAGTATTGAATGGATGTACAAAATTTCAAAATTTTCTGATTGATAGAATTTGAGTAATCCTGTCCACAAGATCCACACACACACACACACACACACACAGACACACACACATACATACCTACAGACATCATTGTAAAAATGTTAAAATCGGATTCTAGGGACATCAAAACGTGCTTATTCACTAAAATCTCTATATCCGATTTTTAGCATGATCCCTATACCTCCCTTACCTAGGGTAGCGGGAGGTAAAAATGTAAACTTGCTTCTTATTTTCATTTGAAAAAAACGCTAAAATCGTGATTGATATATAACAAGTCTACATTCTTTTGTTTTATACATGAATAAAAGATAAATTATTAATTTTTTGGGGTTAAAAAATTGAAAATTATTAAGAAACTAATGAAAAAAACTATATTAGTTCATCATTTGTTTATTTTGATTCCATATCTATTAATTATGTTCTCAAAATGATTCTAAACCAATTATTTTTGGATTAGTTATATTATTATTTATTGACGTCCCAGTTGGCTTTGACATAATACCGAAAAAAAAAATGGTTTAATATGCTTTTAAAGTAAATAAATTAAAAATATGTGTAAAACGGAAGCAAATAATATTAGAACTAAACAAATGATGTAATATAATAGGTTTTTCATTTGTTTCTTAATCATTTTCAAAATAAAAACCTTATAAAATAAGAAAAAAGATGAGACTATTTTCCACATAGGTTGCCATTTAAAAAATCATAAGTTTGTGTTACATCTCGAGAATTATAAAATTTTCAAAAAATCGAATTACGCCATTTTATTTTACCTAAAAAACGGTACAAAATTTGTTAAAACAATTTTTCTCTAACTACCATTACAAATAAGTTATGAGATATTTTCGAAATGAGAGAAAAACAAGTTTTTGCCTGTAACTCAGAAACAAAAGAAGATCGAAAATTCCTATGGTGACTATTAAACTTTTTTCAAAAAGTTGACTATGGAATGTGCAAACGATTTTGCTCTATCATTAATATTTTCCGAGATACCTTAAAAAAACATTGAAAATGAGACATACATATACACCGATTGTTAATACTTGACCGTTGCGTCATTAATTGCTGAACAGCAAAATAACAAGTAATTGTATGTTTATCTCTGTCTTACTTATGGTTTCCTACATTCGGTCTTCACTACGTATATCTAATATACGAACATCAAACTATGACGTAGGTAATGATCAAGTGTGAAAAATCGGTGTGTATGCATGTATACTTGTATCTACAAAAATATTATGTTTCAGGAAAGATGCATTTACTTACATAAATTAGATCCTTCAGAGAGATGTGCGTTTGTGAATCAATCACTTTGCGATGAAAACGCTAATTTCGTTTCTTATCATTATGTAATGTTTTGTGGTATATCAAATCCCTCATTCGAAAATCCATATATTTTGTTATTTATTTTTGGAATGGTAAATGTTTACATTTTAATTTTTTTGTTTAAAAATAAATAACTTTATAATATTGTAGGTATTGTTGGTATTTATACTATTTCTAATACTAGCAATCACAGTAGATGAATACTTTTGCCCAGCTATAGGACAAATATCCAAGATGATGGGTTTATCAGAAAACTTATCAGGAGTAACTTTACTAGCTTGGGGTAATGGAGCAGCTGATATTTTATCTGGTATTACCAACGGTGTAAATGGAGATACGATTCTTATGTTTAATCAAATATTAGGTAAGAACGTACGCTTGTTTATAATATAATCATAAGTAAAGTGCGAAGTGCGATTCTGGTATTTCTATTAGATCTGATTACGTTATGACAAGTTAATAATAGGAATAATGGAGTAAATTATTGATGTTTTTAGGAGTTGAAGATTGATACGAAGTCGAGAAAATTCAGTTGACATCTATCAATAACAATATTTTATAGAAATTACTGAAATTAAGTGTTATTAGCATTTTTATAATTTAAAAATAATATCTTTGTAGTGATTTAGGTGCAGAATTAAATTTTATTTGAAACACTGAATTTTCTGACGGTTCGAACGATAAGCATTTCTTTGTAACATTGCTTCAATTTCATGGCTATCGCTATAAATGAGCAATATTTATACAATTTCTAATTCGATTTTACAGGTTACTAAACTTGCAAAAAAAAAACGACTCCGTTACACGAAACCCCCCTGGTTGAGATAATAATAATAATAATAATAATAATAATATATTTATTTCACTTGACAAAGGTACATGTGTTGAAAAAGTCACAAAAAATAACAGATGGATACATACATACATATATTACAAATTTTAAATATTATTAAGAAATCTCATTATTAAAATTATTATATTCTGATACAGAGTAAAAGCAATTATTAATTAAAAATATTTTAAGAGTTTCCTTAAATGTTCGCAAGTTGCTACAGTTTTTAATCTCAGATGGTAATCTATTAAAAACATCTAGACCTAAATATTGTGGAGATTTTCTTCCTACATTTAATTTGTTAAAAGGCAATCTAAATTCATGTTTATTTCTTGTATTATAATTGTGTAAATCCATGTTTGTTAAAAATTTGTGCTTATTTTTGTATACATAATTGCACAATTCCTGTAATAATACACAAGCTAATGGTAAAATATTGAATTTTTTGAATAAATTTCTGCATGAAGTTGACTGTGGGACACCAGCAATACATCTAAGTATTCTTTTCTGGCAAATGAATACGTCAGATGCCATTGAAGAGGAGCCCCAAAAACAAACACCGTAATTTAAAGCAGACCCAACATGCGCATGATATAACATTATCAGTTGGTCTATATTCAATATATTTTTAACATTTTTTATTAAATACCATGTGGAATTTAATTTTTTAATAATATCGTGGCAATGGTCGTTCCACAAACAATGTTCATTCATATGCAAACCTAAGAATTTTGTGTCACTCACTCTTTGCACTTTATTGTTACTTATTTTAATATTCATGTCATTTTTATTTAGATGATTATGAAATCTTATGTAATTAGTTTTATTTTCGTTCAAGAATAATTCGTTTATGTTGAACCAGGTTGTCAGCGAATTGTAAACTTCAGTACAAGTGACTTCTAAAATTTTTGTATTCGAGTGAGACACAATAACTGATGTATCATCAGCGTACATGGTTAAACTAACATTAGTGTTCCCCTGAAACATCAAGTCCATATCATTAATGTACAACAAAAATAAGATGGGTCCTAGAATAGACCCCTGTGGCACACCTATTTTGACTGCAGAAGGCTTCGAGTTAATTATCGATATTTTAAAATTATCGTTGTATTTAATAGACACATATTGTTGCCGATTATATAGGAAAGACTTTACCCATGTAAGAGCTACTCCACGAATGCCATATTCTTCTAACTTGTCAAGAAGCTTTGAGTGGTTAACACAATAATAATAATAATTAATAATAATAATTAACAATAATTTATAATAGTTAATAATAATTAACAAAAATAATATATATATATATATATATATATATATATATATATATATATATATATATACAGGGTGTAAATTTTAAAATGGGTCATAGGGCTATAACATAGAAAAACAGATTTTTAAACGCCAAAAGTTTCTATATTAATTTATTGAAAAAATAATTGGTGCCAGTTATAAAGAAAAAAATTACGAATTTTTTAATACCAAACACATTACATTTCTGTGTCATATAAAGCCAGAAAATAAATTTAAAAATTTCCGCAATTAAGAAAAAATATCATTAGCCGTGAAACTAGATAAGATAAGGGAGTTATGACAACAAAAGAACTCCAATAACTACGAACCGGGGCTCCAAATCAAAAATTGGAACTAAGAAAAGTTGTTATTTTAATGAGTTCTAACTACCATTTTCGGGTGTAACGACTTAGTATTAACACCCTGTATATACATATATATAGGTGTCTCTTAAATAGGGGGACATGGCTTAACCACAGATTCCTGAGACTAAAATAAGACGATTTAACTAAACTTGGTTCTATCGGAAAGTGTACCATTTAGCCAGAATTCTGCTTCAAAGTTCTTCAAAAAAAATTAATTTTGCTTATAATAACAGAACGCTTTACACGATTAGGATGAAATTTGGTATGACAGTTCATATGGTTATAAGGTGATACTGGTTATTATTAAAGAATCAATAGTGAATGAAACTTAGGTGTCCCAACATTCATTAGACCGTAACTTTGTAATGGCCACGTCGATAACATAAAATTATTTAATTTTTTATCAAATTATTAATAAAATATTAATCGGTTAATTTTTTTCTAGCAAATTTACATTGCCACCTGTTGGGAGTACAAAAAAAGTTTCGAATAAAACCAACATATTTTTTTACGCTCTTTCCGAATCTGCAATAAAAAATAGAGGTCCCATTTAAGATTTTTAAGTTGACCCCCTTTACCGCCTCCCCTGGGGGGGGGGGGGGTCGGGGGGCCATTTTACCAGAATCTGATGTCCCCCCAAAAACTACGAAGGTTTTGATTCGGCACACTTTTTGTTACGATGCATTGTTTTCGAGGTATTCAAGAACGTAATGTTATATGGGACACCTGTATATATGTCTCTTAAATAGAAGGACATGGTTTAACCACAGATTTTTGAGGCAAAAATAAGACGATTTAACTAAACTTGATTCTACCGGCAAGTGTACCATTTAGCCAGAATTATGCTTCAAAGTTCTTCGAAAAAAAAATTAATTTTGCTTATAATAACAGAACGCTTTACACGATTTGGATGAAATTTGGTATGACAGTTCATATGGTTATGCCATCTTTTAAGGTGATACTTGTTATTATTAGTGAATCACTAGTGTATGAAACTTAGGTGTCCCAACATTGATTAGACCGTAACTTTGTAATGGCCACGTCGATAACATAAAATTATTTCTTTTCAGAAAGATACATTCAATAGTAAACTTTTCTCTCTCTGTTTAATTTGTGATATCTGTTACGGTTCAGACAGAAAAAATAAAACCTGAGTGACTGCATCGTGAATTTTTTTAAAATAAATTTAATCTAGTAGTTTATCCAAATGTCAAACACCTAATTTCTAATGACAGTAACAATAATTGTTTATGGGTTGTCAAAAAATTCTTTCGCAATATTCAGAATCTAGTAACATCCGTTTGTTCGGCCTAATAGTATTTTACTACCATTATTATAAATAAGACGAATAAATATGTTAGCTTACTCCTAAAGGAGATGAGAAGATTGACAACTCGTCACTGTCATTAAACATTAGCAGCCCGATTCACAAAAAAGTTTAAGCTAATTCTCATTTTTGGATTAGCGAATTCTACTCTAATTTTGACAGTTTATATCTTAAAATATAGTCTAATCTATTCCTAGTATCTACCTTTATTGACAATATCATGAAAATTAAATTTTAAATACTGGAATAGAATAGAATTCACTAATTAGCTTAAACTTTTTTGTGAATCGGACTGTAGATGTTTGGCTTTTTGACAGACTGCTAGATTATATTTATTTTTAAAAAATTCACGATGCAGTCACTCAGGTTTTATTTTTTTCTGTCTAAACCGAATTTTTTGACAACCCATAAACAATTGTTACTATCATTAGAAATTAGGTGTTTGACATTTGGATAAACTACTACCTATAGATTAAATTTATTTTAAAAAAATTCACGATGCAGTCACTCAAGTTTTATTCCGAACCGTAACAGATATCACAAATTAAACAGAGAGAGAAAAGTATACTATTGAATGTATCTTTCTGAAAAGAAATAATTTTATGTTATCGACGTGGCCATTACAAAGTTACGGTCTAATCAATGTTGGGCACCTAAGTTTCATACACTAGTGATTCACTAATAATAACAAGTATCACCTTAAAAGATGTCTTATAACCATACGAACTGCCGTACCAAATTTCATCCAAATCGAATAAAGCGTTCTGTTATTATAAGCAAAATTAATATTTTTTCGAAGAACTTTGAAGCAGAATACTGACTAAATGGTATACTTTCCGGTAGAAGCAAGTTTAGTTAAATCGTCTTATTATAGCCTCAGGAATCTATGGTTAAGCCATGTCCCCCTATTTAAGAGACACCTGTATATATATACCTAAACATGTTAAATTATTTGTTGATTAAGAAGACAATTGCATATATACATATTTATAATATTATATTTTAGTAGAAAATTAAACAAAACACAATTTTTATCGTATATAAGCAGATACGGTCAATTTATGTATTTCGTTATTTCTTTTTCGTTTCCGTTTCGCTTTTAGTCTTTTTGTACAATAAATGTTTCAATACGATACTGATGTAAAATGGCATGGCGAGAGGTACTGTGCTGTCCGCAACAGATTTTTTTTTCTTGCCCTAAAACTCCTTACCCCTAAGTATGTTTGTTTTGTCGTGATGTTAATTATTTTCCTTAAAACAAAACAATTGAAATCCATCATTTTATATCTTCGAGCATATACTGACTAGAGGCCGCCTTACGGTGTTTGTTGTGATCGGAAAACATGCGGAAGCCGTGGTGTATTGCGCACTGCGTATTATCTTAATATTTGTACTACCTTTTTTTTTACAAAGTAATGACTAATTGCTGCTTTTGAAATATGTAAATCACCTTTATTTCCAATAAATTTCAGTCCCGTTACTCTTACGTCATTATTAGCAGGAAACCTAAAAGTTACACTTTGTTTAATATATTATTTGTAAAAAAAATCCCAGTTACTTACACATGAAACGAAATATTCTTACTTTCTTTGTATTTTTCATTACAATTTGATATACTCCGAGATATACTCACAAACTACACGCAAAAAAATAAGGTTTGGTTTCAGTAAAATGACAAGTAGTGACATATAACACAACAAAACACAACATCCTATGCACTGGTATAGGAAATTACGTTTCTAGTCGGTATATGCTCGAAGTTTTATATAAAAGCCAGGTGTACGTATTTAGACTTACTGATACCCTATTGTTTGTTTCAGGCAGCGCTATGTTCGTGACTTGTGTAGTGGTAGGCTGTGTCATTGTCACGCGTCCGTTTTACGTACAGCCGTATTACTACCTGCGTGACACGATGTTCACGCTTTGTGCTGTCGTTTGGATTGAAACGTCTACTAAAGACGAGCAAATCACCCTGTTTGAAGCCTGTTGTAAGTGCGTTCACTGATTCTACAAACATCTTTAAATTCTTAATTGATACCACATACACATTTTATCGAATTGCTTACGACAATAGTCCACGAACCACGAATTTTGATTTTACTAAAATATGTCAAAGTTCGTCTGAGGACGGTACTAATTGTTAGATGGCTAATTCCCACGGGAATATTTATTCAAAAGCTCCTAAGAATCGGTACACAAAGTCCCAAAAATCCTATGTGAGTATGAGTACCTCCCTAAATTGGGATAAGTCGTCCTAACTTTGTAATAGAGCATAAATTAGGGCTTTATTCTACGAAAGTTAGGTATTTTGTTTTATATTTAGGATTCGTGGAGATTCTTAGGGATGTTAATAAATATTCCCGTGGGAATTAGCTGTTTGACAATTAGTTTGTCTATAACCGTAATTTGACTATACTGTTATAATAAGCAGAAAATTTAAAAGTATGTTATATTACTTTACAGTAATCCCAGTTAAATTTAAAACATATGATTTATGGCCCATAATTGCTAAACAATACTTAGAACTCTACTCATTTTCCTATTATAACTTATTTATTTATACAAGGGTAGTACCGAAAGTTTGTGCAAACAAATATAACCAATATAGCTATGAATAATAATTTCATCATAAAACAAAAGTACATCTTTATGTAGTTTGACAGTTCTTTCGTTATCTGTCTTCAGTAATTTTCCATGCAATTTTAAAATATACACGACGTACTGAAAATGTAGTTAACAAGAACAAAATTATGAGCCATAAAATGTAACGATTTTCAGGGTGGGGGTACACAAAAGATAGGTACATCTAAAAAGCCGGCGACTGACTGGAGCCAAAATGCTGTAATGTAATATAACACGAGTATTCGCTAGTCAGTACAGGAAAACGAGCGTCGAATCGAGCTGCTCAAGTCGAAGAGTAGTGCTCAACTGGACTGTCGATTTTTTCCCGAATCCCTTTGATTGTTACATTACAAGTCAGTGCAGGTCGGTTTGCTCGTTCTGAGCGTACTTTTTACGTCGATTCAATATCATTAGTCGTCATAGTTCCATCGCGTATATATTGTTTTTGTTTATTTACGAGCAGATATTCAAAATCGGTGGACGACATTCGAACAAAATTTTTGTACTGTCCACTAATTTCTTGATTTTTTAAAATATTCAATAATGTCTCTCCACCATGAACATTTCTTTGTCGAAATAAATTTGTCTGCCACCACCTTTTTGATTTTCTCTTGATCACAATAATTATTCAATAAAAACTTAAATTTTTACACATAAAAAGAGAAGTTCCAAATTAAATTTCCTAGAAGCTTTTGAAATATACAAACCCATCAAACATAATGAGAATGAATTTTCAGTTTTAAATCATAATATTCATAAATATGCACTCATGAACTTCTCACAGACCGCCTGTCTACGCTAAAACCAAGCAAGCGCACTGAAGATGTACAGTTTAGTTCAGTTTCTGGTATACTTGTCAATGAGAATGTACTTTAGGGAAAAAGGAGGAGTCAAAATATAGTTTGACTTAGTTCCGCAAGGTGTCAGGTTTATCAGCACAAATATTTCGTTGGAAAAGAGAAAAAGTAGGGTTTGTTTTATACTAAATTTCGCAATTCTGTGCAGATTTTATAAATAATACATATATTACCTGGAAGTAGAAGGTTCATATTTACTTTCTATTGTTTTAAAATTTAAAATAAGGCTCTTATAAAATAACTACATTAAGTTGAAATTTGTTATATTTATGACGTCATTATTTAATTAATAACAAAATTTTAACAACATTTTAAAAGGAGTACATAGGAAACATGTAATTAGTATAATACGGTACCTTGTTTTAAGGACCACTGGGGATTCCTCTTAAATGTATCAGAAGTTATTAGAAAATGCAACTGTTATTTTTTAGTTATACCTATTTTTTGTATCACATTTAGTTGTAGAAAAAAAGAAAAATATTGTGTGTACCTTTTGCGCGAAATATGTTTAGTGCTCTTGAATGATTTTTGACTCTGCTAATGCACTAAACGCATATTGTGCTCACGCGACACAAATAACTATTATCTACGATAGCGCGCTAATACTTAATTAGTACACTATTTGAATGTCATTATGAAATTCATAATGACCTGGCCTTGTCAACTATATAGCATGACCTTGAGATTTTCAGTTAGTTATATATTACGACACTTAGCGTTAGTAGTGTTTCGTTCGGATGTTCGGTGATTGATCTGAAATTGTATTTTCGTGAAGTGTTACTCTTCATTATTGTGTTATTTTATTTTATATTATTCTGTTTATGTGTATATTTTCTTCTGCAAAATGCGAAGAGGTTGTTGTGTGCCGGGTTGTGATGTTGAAAATACATCAAAACATTATTTTCCTATTTATGAAGAAGAAATTTACAAAATTTGGATTGAATGAGTAGCTCATCCAAATAAAAGAAACAAGAAATGAAATGATTAGAGAACATTTAAAATTTAAGTCTGTAGTGGACTTCCTTGATCAGAGAGCGCTTGCTTGGTGGGGCCACATGCCACATGATCAGAATGAACGAAGCTAGACCAGTTAGATAAATATGGATGACAAAAGTGGTGTAAAAAACAGACCGAAATACAACTGGGTTAAGGTAATATTGATGATCTTGGAGAAAAAAATACGACAATTCAAAACGCTAGGAAGATGGCAAGGAATAAGAAGCAATGTGCGTAATTTGTACACAACTAAATGTATTTGTATGCCCTACCCCTTATAGTAAAAGGATATCTGACTATATTTTTATATTTTCCTTATGTAATTTTAAGAAATAAATATGCGTTCTATTTCTTGTTAAATATATATTTTGTATTTTTCTGTTTATTACTATATCAATAAAAAAGAATAAATAAATATATTCTGAATAGTAATGCGGGATGCAGACTATCCCCGATACTACCCGCCATACTGATTTTAGTTATGTCTTACGACACCGAGCGCTAGTGTTGCAGGGCATGAATGCCTACTACTTTATCATTGCAGTTGACTATCTTAATAGGGGAACACACGCATCGTCCTAATGTTCATTTATCAACATGTTCAATTCTCACTTCGTTCTGTTTCATAACGTTCAAATCTACAAAACGTTCATCCATGAAGTTGGCGCGTATCAAAACATTTGTTTCTCGCGCGCTTCCAAAATTAAACAGTACATCACTGTCTACCTAAATTCGGGCGTGCGTTTAGGTTATGTTTGTTTAGGGTTATTTTTATAAAAGTTACACGCCAAGATATGTACAGGGCGATCTATGTGCATTAGGAATTTGTATAAGACAAGAAATGTACAAGACAATATTTGTTCTTTAGAATGTACTTTTTAAATTTGGAAGCGCGCGAGAAATAAACTTATTGATACGCGCCAACTTCATGGATGAACGTTTTGTAGATTTGAACGTTATGAAACTGAACGAAGTGAGAATTGAACATGTTGATGAATGAACATTAGGACTTTGCATACCTAGCCTCTTAATAGTATCTGTTGTCTGTGATAATGACCCTGAGTGTTATTATGGTTTACTTATTTTCTTAAACAAATAACAATAAAAATTCGATCATCTTTTTATTACGAAATATCTTAAAAATAACAAAATATATTTTTTATTCACATTTATAACAAAAATTTGAGGTATGTTGTATATAATGTATTTTGTTTGGATAGTATAAATAACCATTATTTGCCTCTCTTCCTTCATCAAAATTTAAAATTCGCCTCATTTAGTTATTTTAGTAATAGAAATACACAAATTTAAATAAATAATTAATAATCAATACAACGAATTTTTGCTAAAAATGTTACCGACTAGTTTTATGCTTTGGTGCTAAATTTAACCTTTTTTAAAAGGAGTTATTTTTTGTGAATAGGACTAGGTTATTTGATTTATATTGTCATGGATATGGCTAATATTAACGAAATTAGCACCGGTATTAGATGAGTGTTAAGAACTAAATTATTTTGAGAATAGGATTAGCGGTAAACTGGCAACTAACACCGTTATTAACGCTAGTTCTTTTCGAGAATACGGCTGTAAAAATACAATAAAATTGTATCACCGACGAGAACGTGTAAATCCAGAAGGACTAAATTTTCCATAAACAAAAAAAAGAATATTATTGACACCTGATTTCAATATGAAGAAAAAATGAAGGCGTCAAACGTTAAAATTTTATAGAAATTATCCCCATAAACATGTTATGCGATGAGTTTTTCCTGTTAAATTAATAAAAAATAATTAATTGTATTTTTTGTTTTAGCGTTTCTAATTTTGTATCTGGTCTATTTATTGGTTGTTATCATTGGGTTTTTAATTCAAGAACGTAGGTAATTAGTAATTATTACGAATTAGAATATATGTGACTACCTTGTTACACTTTACAGAATTACAGAAATGGACCAAGATTGAAATTGAAGAAGAAGAAGTAGATTGGGGTAAGAAATAATTTTGCATCGTATTTTACATAACACTAAAATATAGGTAATAGATTATCCAGTGTGTTACAATTTAAGCTGCCTCTGCTTCATTAATTAAAGTGCAGGCAAAATAGACGATAAAAGTTTAAATTTCGGAAAAACTCGCATAGAGCTGAAAATTGGTACGGACCTTAAATACATCATTATGTATACAGGGTGTCTCAGGACGAGCTTACGCTATCTATATTTTAAATACTATTTAATATAATTTAACGAAATTTGGTATCTAGGGGTTATCCAACATGCCCGTTTTAACTAAAATATTTTCAAAGCAGTAGCACTTCCGG
Source organism: Ophonus ardosiacus (assembly GCA_943142095.1). Lineage (NCBI taxonomy): Eukaryota > Metazoa > Arthropoda > Insecta > Coleoptera > Carabidae > Ophonus > Ophonus ardosiacus. The sequence goes on from OW964835.1 coordinate 15,139,547, forward strand.
TTTGACCGGAAATTGACCTCAACTTTCTTATTTTAAATGGAATACGCTATATTTTATTTTACCACTGAATGCAGCGGAAAATTTTACATATGAAGCAATAAAAACATTTTACTTATGATCAACTACTTCCGGCGTTATTCAACTTTTTTTGATTTTTTGTCTGAAATCCGGCACATTTTCAAAACTCTGTATATCGGGAACGAGATCGCATTTTTATAATCTGAAAAAAGCTTTTTATAAAGGAGACTTTAAGCTACATTATCCATAGAAGAATCTTCGATTATTTATGAAAATATGACGGGTACGTTACACCAAAATTACAGTTGACAAACTTATAAAAAGACAATTTTTTTAAATAGAACCCCTCCTTTTTTATTACATAAATGTGTACTACGACAAAAAATAAGGATACTTTATGTAACATGTCCTATGTTAAAAGTTGATAGAATTTCAGTAAATTAGAAAAATATGTAATCTGAGTATAATTATTTTATTAATACGGATAAGTAAGCCATGGAAAAACAATGTTTGTTTTTACAAGCTCATCTACTTGATTTCTTAGATAATTTACCGTTGGATCAAAGGAATTTAATATGGTACCAGCATGATGGCGCTCCACCCCACAATAGCCATAGAATAAATACTTTTTTGGAAACAATTTTCGAAGATAGGTGGCTGGCAAATAATGGACCACATAGGTGGCCTCCTCGTTCACCCGATTTAACTCCAATTGATTTTTTTGTTGGGGTTACATTAAAAACGTTGTCTATCAAAAACCTTTAACTACTAAAGAAGATTACCAACATAGGGTACGAACAACATTTGATGATAAAAAATGCTACACAAGAAGAAGTATTGAATAGAGTAACAATATGCTTACATATGAATAGAGCACAGTTTGAATATGTATTAAATAAATCATAGTTTTGTATTTAGAATTTATTTGTTTTTTCCATGGCTTACTTATCCGTATTAATAAAATAATTATACTCAGATTACATGTTTTTTTAATTTACTGAAATTCTATTAACTTTCAACATAGGACATGTTACATAAAGTACCCTTATTTTTTGTCGTAGTACACATTTATGTAATAAAAAAGGGGGGGTTCCATTTAAAAAAATTGTCTTTTTTGAAGTTTGTCAATTGTAATTTTGGTGTAACGTACCCGTCACATTTTTCTAATTAATCGAGGATTCTTCTATGGATAATGTAGCTTAAAGTCTCCTTTATAAAAGGCTTTTTTCAGATTATAAAAATTCGATCTCGTTCCCGATATACAGAGTTTTGAAAATGTGCCGAATTTCAGACAAAAAAAAACAAAAAAAGTTGAATAACGCCGGAAGTAGTTTATCATAAGTAAAATGTTTATATTGATTCATATGTAAAATTTTCTGCTGCATTCAATGGTAAAATAAAATATAGCGTATTCCATTTAAAATAAGAAAGTTGAGGTCAATTTCCGGTCAAACCGGAAGTGCTACTGCTTTGAAAATATTTTAGTTAAAACGGGCATGTTGGATAATCCCTAGATACCAAATTTCGTTAAATTATATTAAGTAGTATTTAAAATATAGATACCGTAAGCTCGTCCTGAGACACCCTGTATATGAAATGTCAAGTCACCATCGATCCTACTTCGGATAAAAAAAAATATATAAGGCCAAAAATCAAAAAAATCGGTTTTTCGCCAATATCTGTAAAACGGTAGGTTTTTGTAAAAATAATTTATACAAAGGTTACGCAATTCTGTACTAAAGAACTTCATACTTTTTTTCCTTCGAACTATCATTCATGAGATATCGTGATTTTAAAAATTGGAAATACTAATATGCTGTCCCACACGAGCAGCCTTGCAACAGGCGAACACTGTAACTGCACGACCACAGATGACCGTTGCTCAGTAATAATAGTAATAATAGTAATAATAGTAATAATAGTAATAATAGTAATAATAAATAATAAATAATAAATAATAAATAATAAATAATAAATAATAAATAATAAATAATAAATAATAAATAATAAATAATAAATAATAAATAATAAATAATAAATAATAAATAATAAATAATAAATAATAAATAATAAATAATAAATAATAAATAATAAATAATAAATAATAAATAATAAATAATAAATAATAAATAATAAATAATAAATAATAAATAATAAATAATAAATAATAAATAATAAATAATAAATAATAAATAATAAATAATAAATAATAAATAATAAATAATAAATAATAAATAATAAATAATAAATAATAAATAATAAATAATAAATAATAAATAATAAATAATAAATAATAAATAATAAATAGTGATCTGATAACAGGATAAAATATAACATAAACAAAAAATATAATACAAGAATTGAGATAATTACAAAATAAAGTTTTAAATAAACATATCTGGGTACAGAAGATTGGCTGCACGGGAAGCAATATAAATTGGAGATCGTTTAAGTATATCTGTGCGCGAAGTCGGCAAAGGAAAGGACCTGGCATATCTGGAGTGCAGTCGAGGTACGTGGAATAGCACCCGGGACAGGAGGCATGAAGCATCAACTTTGTTGGTTACCAAACGATTAAGAAATCGAGCACAGGACCATTCTCTCCTCTCGGCCAGGGACTGCACGGAATGATGTAACAGGCAATCCTGGTCTGTACCTCAAACTGGATGGATCCTATCTTGTTTAAATGAGAGATATTTTAAAAATCTACGATGGATTTGATCAAGAGCTAGACTATGATAATTATAAAATGGGTACCAAATTAAGCAAGAATACCGAAATTTGCTCATTGTCAATGCTAAATATAAGGATTTTAGAACATTAATATCAGTAAACATATTAGAAATTCTCGTAAGAAAACCTAGTGTCTTGCTAGCCGATTTTTTTTTTAAACCTCCCAACAGGATTAAATTCCAATTACAGGGTAGGTTTACATACACAAACATCCATGCTTTAGTGGGATTCGAACCCAGAATCCCGAGCACACTCATGACTAAGAGGCATTGCTCTAACCATTGAGCCACCGGAGCCGACAGCAAGTATTATTTATATGATCTATAAACACGAAATTGCTATAGAATGTAACTCCATGATCTTTTATAGAATATTTTTTCTCGATAAAAATTATTATGCATATTATATTCCACCTACAATGCATTCTTTTTACGTGTGTAAATAACTATGCAACATTTGTCAATATTTAATTTTAATTTGTTTTTAATACACCAATTTACCATGAAATTTAGGTTGGTTTTTAATTAAATTATATCAGCTGGAGTATTAATATTTAAATATAATTTGATATCATCAACATATGCAAGAACATTACAGTTAAATGATGAAATTTAATTTACTTTACAAAATAAATAAAAGCGGCCCTAGGTTGGATCCTTGCGGTACACCTGAATTAGCAGAAAATATGAGAGATTCAAAATATTTACTGACATATTTATATTTGTCATTATATATATTTATACATATACAATTTTAAGTTTAAATAAATAAAAAACCGAGTATTTCAATATATTAAAATTCAAAACCACTATAGAAAACACAACATGTGCGATTATGTAGATAAGATGTAGATAAGATCTTAATAATTGAATTACAGAGGGAGATGCTCCAAAGGTACTTATTTTATGTACGAGCCCCTTCCCACTTCAGTTGGCCCACTTGTTAAAAATTCATTTATGCTGACTTAACTAATAGAATTTTTAATAATACTAAAATGAATCTTTACTTTTTATTTAAAATGTAGATTTTCAGCATTATAGCGTAATTTTAAATTCAATTTTTAGCTCAAGATTAAAAATTTAATGGTATAACTTTAACACAAATCTAATATATTAATTACATATTATTTATCAATATTGAATAACGTCGCTTTTAAATGTAAATTGTTACTGCAAATCTTTTAGACATTTTATTTAATAAAACCTTACAATTTTACGACTTAAATTCATTTAATTTTTTCAGTTTTTCTTGAATTGTTGCTAAAACTAAGTATTATTTCATTTTACATTGAAACAGTAAAATATTTTAGGAAACATATCTTAATATGTCGGTAAAACAACAAAATGTCTGTAATATTAATAAAAATTGGTGATAATTTATATTAGTTATTATTTGTGTCATATATTAACTAAATAAAATTAAATTAAGCGGATTGGGCCAAATGATCTGGGAAGGAGCTCGTAGTAAGAGATTGTAGTCAATAGAGTCAAAGGCACGTGTTAAATCGGTATAGACAGTATCAAATTGACCTGTTTCATCTAATACCTGACAAACATATTGTGAAAAAGATGCGAGATTAGTGATAGTAGATCTACCAACCATAAAACCATATTGATCTAGAGAAATCAAAGAACGAGTATTAGTATAAAAGTTATTCAAAATAGAAATCGGTCTATAGTTATTAATACAAGATGTATCACCTTTTTTAAAGACTAGTGTAATTCTGGTTTTTTCCAACGTTCGGGAAAAGTGCAAGTGTTGCTTGCTAGATTTATAATAGCACAGAGTATAATTATAATTTCTAGCAGGCCACATATTAGTTTACAACAATATACACGCGTGTGAGCTGGAGCGACAGATAATTTTTGATGCGAAATATTTCCTTAAATTTCGAGTTTAGGCTAAATGCTCTGATAAAATAATTTGTTGCTCCAGCTCACACGCTTGTTGTAAACTAATATGTGACCTGCGAGAAAGTATAATTTTGATGCCAAATATTTGTGTAAAAGTTGAATTTAAGCTAAATGAGAGGCTAAAATAATTTATTGCTCCAGCTCATACGCGTATATATTGTTGAAAACTAATTTGTAACCCGCGAGAAAGTATAATTTCTGTAGTAAAATAGTTTTTTAAGTGCTCTAGTGCGACAGTCAGTTTTTATTACGAAGAATTCCTGTGAACATAGAGTTTAAGATAAATACGCGGCTAAAACAATTTATTGCTCCAGCTCACACTCGTGAATATTATTGGAAACTAATAATGACCTGCGGTAATGTATAAATAATAAAAGAAAAACTGTTTTTGAAGTCAAATATTCATTTAGTAGACTCAAACGCCTTGTAAACAATGTATGTGACAAAAAAATTGACTATTTGCAAGCACTAAGTTTTTAATTGCAATAAATTATATCAGATCGTATTCTGTCTTGCCACAGGTTCATTTTTTAAAATTTTTGGTTGTGAGCATGTCTTTAAGTTAGCTCACATCAATTTTCTCCGAATCGGCAAGAACAATAAATTTTTAACATGAGCAATAAATTAGCAATAAATGAGCTTTAAATATTAAAACAATGTTTCTTGTTGTGAGATGAAAATACTGAGCCAGCTTTATAGAGCTCAGAAATTTTTAAAACAACGCGTATGTGCGCTAATTGGAGCAAGCCGTTTGGTTGATATATTGATGAGACCATATTCTAGCGATGAAAAAATGTCGCGTAGGCTCTGTATATTACGTGTTGTTTACCTCATTGACCCGTTTTTCTTAAAGTCGCAGAGGTGCGCAAACCATTGGATCTAGAGAGCTGATTTTATTTTTATATTACTTGTAATGATAAGTCTTTGATACTGCAGTGCAAAAAGAACGACTTTGATTAGAAATAACGTATTCATGTTTCTTTTGAACATTTGAACCAATTTAAATAAAATAAATAAATCATCACGGCATATTAATCATTTCTGTGTACCCATCTGCTTTATCACAGATATCGGTAATGATGATGACATTTGTACCTTGCGGGCGCTTACCAGGGGTACCTCTCGGGCATTCATTGCACTTTTGTGCCATTTAAAATTCGAAATATTTGGCGTTGGTCGGGATCGAACCGGGTTCCCTAGCTTCGCGACCAGACACTCAGGCACGCGGCCACGGGACCCCAACCAATTTTTGACCTTGAATATATTTTTTTTTTTTGCTAAAGTAGGATCGATGTGGTTTTTTGACATTTCATTTATGATGTATTTAAGATCTACCAATTTCTAGCTCTATGCTTTTAAATATCTGCTTTGACTGGACTATGTGCGTGCGGTTTTGAGTAAACATAATATGTGAATTTGTTGTGAAATAATTACTAGAAATATGGAATTTATATAAAATACATAGCGGAAAGTATTGTGCTGGTCACAACAGAGTTTTATATGAGGTGTTCTACCATTGTAAAAAAAAAAAAATAATAATAAACTCCAATAATTATATGGTAGCTGTAGCTTACGTTAAATTATAAATTTTAGTGAAAGGAAAATGATGAAATATTACTTTGTTGTAATAAAAACGAGCCTGATAATCAATAATTATTATCGTAATTTTTTTGTCTGAATTCCAATGAAGAACTATATCAACACTTCAACACTGTTATCATCCTAACTACATTGTCAAAATGTGGCGCATCGCATGCGTGAATGAAATTGTGTTTTATTTATGATTTATTTGTAACACTGTTTGTAAATTATTTGATGTTGTAAAATGGAATTAGGGTAAAGAAATTTGACCAGAGAATTTATGTAAATTTTATAAAAATATTTATCACTTCAGACAATAGCGACCCCTGTATACTAAATAAAATTACTCCCTCCGCTGTTTTAATGAAATGTACCGTTATTTTGGGTTTATAAACCGTTGCAGAGCTCTGTGAAGCGAGAGGGCAGGCCGGTCGGGCAGTTGAGGATTCTCGCTTAGGTCCTCCTGCAAGAGAGCGGGTTCGCTGGAGCGAACTGCTCGGAAGAGTTCGGCAGTTGAGGATTCTCGCTTAGGTCCTCCTGCGAAGTTGAGTTCTGCTGATTCAGGCTTCTTCAAACAGTCGAGAAGTTTAAGAGTGAGATACCCGCCGTGTTTAGGCTGAGTACGTCCGTACGTCTCGCCGCCGTCCGTTAGAGGAATACGCCGTGTGTAAAGGCTGAGTTCGCCGTGTACGGCTCACCGTTGATTGTCCGCTAGAGAAATTGTTAGTATTTCTAACGTAGTAAATTTCAATACGTGTATTTCCTGTGGTACTCTGGTCACAGTTCACAAAGAAGGGTGATGTATTTCTTTATTTATAAATTGTGTGCCTTTGTTGTACATGTCTTTGTATGTTACAATATATTTATTTAAACTGCACCATTCTTTTTCTGTTGTTATCAACCAACCCTGCGTCCTCACCTCCACTAAGCTATCCGAGGTAAGGTCCTTTTGTACCGCTGTAAAATGGCGCCCGAGTAAACCGTTCATACCCAGGAATAAGGAGCAATAATGACGTCATCCACCGACCTCCCAGGTGGCGTCGCAGGGTATACCAGAAGTAAACAAACAGTGGTTCACAGACTTACGAAAAAAAGTTGAGCAAATTACAAAATAATGTATATTTGAATTGTAATATTATATTTTATTATTAGAGAAAGAAAAATATATTATTGCAATTAATTTATTTTACTTTTTTTCTTATTTTACAAAAACATTTTGACATCTTCGAAGTTGGTAGCGCATGGCGCTAGTATCGTAAAATTTTACGAATGGAATTATAATAATTATTTTACATACAGGTACCAAACAATTTTTCTTTTCACGCCTACTTGTTATTTCACAAATATACTGTTCTTTAAATTAATCACAATAAAACTTATAACACCACTCTTACTCACGATTTCAAACAAATTTCAAAGGAATGCAGCAGATAGATCAACATGCGAAGGCAAGAAAATCACCCGAACAGCATCCGAACATATCCGACACACCCGAATAATTATATTCTTAGTTAAAGCGAAGTGTGAGCGGAGCTCCATACAGTACGAGTTTAAACTTGAATCCTATTTGCTTAAACACGCGTGCACATGTCCTACGTCATCAAAAGTAAAACTCCCCGTATTTTTTAGAGGGAGTAATTAAAAAAAATAGTTGGTATTTTCCGTATCGTTTAACTGTTATCATTCATATTTTTAATAAACTTTTACTTTTTTCGATTACGGTGGAATAGCCTATTATTAGTTAATATTATTGTTTTGTTTCATGAAAAAATTAACTTATAATATTAATTATTAGTGTAGAACCACAAAATATTAACTAATTTCATTAGTAAAATCGGAAATTAGAATGTGATATGATAACGACTTACGGGTATCATTGTACAGGAGATAATAATGCATGTTGTTTCTAAAGGGACAGCACCTAGGTAGAATCACAGAATAGCGGTCGATCGCTGACGCTTGCTTTTTACCACTATGTGCACTAACGGATATTTTTGTCACCAGAAATGTTGTCCTTGAACGCCTGTTGGCGAGCGTAGACATAGTTATCAGTTATCACTCTTGCCGTAAAATGTCATAGCTGTTAAAACCGCAAGATGGCTACGTATTAAATTACATTCGGGATTGTTTTCAATTTCAAATCAACCCTGCATTTAGCAAGAGGTGGACGAAAAACTTCTATGGTATCTGTGCTACTAATTTTGTTAGTATGGTGATATAATTAGTGTTTGTGTTATAACGTTGTTCTTTAGTGAATATCATCAATTTGCACATTTTAACAAGAATGGTACATATTCAAACAGCGTTATCGACTTTTGAAGATTTGAAGATTTGAAGTTGGAGACGATGGAGAAACAAGTAAGAGAAACAAGAGAAGTTTATAGGAAGAAAAAATATATTATAGTTGGACAGATGAAACAATAGCTAATTTCAGAGAGAAAGTAAAAGAATTTAAATACGGCGAAAACAGCTCAGCAAGAAATAAATGAAACAATAGAAAAGTATAAACAAAAAAGAGCGTAAATTCCCAGATAAGAGAAACAACGAATAACTGATGGAATCAAAAATGCAAAGTTAACAAGTAGGGGGTAGCAGAAATGTTAAGATGGTAGAGATTAGGAACAGTAAATAGGATAGAGTAAATAAATGTTATAAAAGAATATCACGGATTATATAAAAAGAAAAATAATGAGGCACAAACAGAAAGAAGACGAAGAACTAAAACAAATACAAAATGAGGCCGTGGTATGGAAATATATTCGCCAAGAGGAAACGCAAGAACGAGAGCTAGTGGCCAGAGAACGAAAGAACAATGGAGATATCATTTTATAGAACTGTTGCAAGGAAGCAATGAAGAAGAAATTATAACAACTAATACGGAATTACGAATTAACAAAGAATATTATAGGTATTACAGAGGAAAAGGTACAACACCAAATAAACAAATTAAAAAAGAAAAAGTCACCTGGAGAAAATGGAATCTCCAATGAAGCGTGGATTTATGCCTAGCATCTAATACCAAAATAACCAGTATTTGAAATAAGCTGTTAACCAACGGAGATGAAATACCAAAAAGATGGACACAAGGAGTCATAACGCTTATTTTTAAACAGAGAAATATACAAAATGCTAAAAACCACAGAGGAATAACTTTATTAGACGGCCTATAAGTATAAGCGATGGTTTAAACGAAAAAAAATCGATTTCAAAGAGGTAGAAGCGGAATAGATAACATATATATTAAACCACGCTATTGTAAAAGAAATCACGAAGGTAAAGGAAAAATTTTATGCTTTCTTCGTGGACATAAGAGCAGCATTTAATATATATGGTGATATATTGGTCGATAATTTAATTAAAAAGGATATAAACAAACAACTTATTTTAGCAGTAGAGAGCATATATGTATAAAGAGACATCTAACCGCGTAAGGAGAGAGAATGACGAAACAAATATATTCTGGACGAAAAAGGAATAAGACAAGAATGTCGCCTTAGCTCCACACTCTTCGCACTGTACATAGGAGATTTGGAGGAACATCTACAAAAAGGACAAACAGGAAGAATAGTAATAGCAAACACGAAACTTTGGTCTTTAGCATAAGTGGATGATATAGCTTTAACAGCAAAAAGTGAGATAGAGAAGAGATCGCTCATGAAAAGACTGCAGAATTTTCGACAAAAAAAGCTCCAACTAAATTCAGATAAGTCCAAAATAATAATATTCAAAAAAGGAGGAAAAGACTAAAGAAAAATGGTAATGGGATGGAAAAAATATTGAAAAAGTAAGTAGAATAAAATATTTGGGCTACCACTTTCAAAGAGACAACAGAGACGAAGAGCATATAAGACAAATAACTAAAAGGGCAGCGGTAATTATGGCACATGTGTGGCGTGTAGGAGAAAGAAAATTGAAAGAAAATTACAAAACTAAACTTATGGGGTGGAATTCAGTGGGTTATATTAAGGTCTGTATTAAAACTTGTATTGAGTATATGGCAACATTGTAATATTTTCCACATCTATCAATGAGATTCAATTGTGATTTAGAAATTTTACTATAGGGAAAAGTAATACAGATATCCTTTAGTCAAATGAGCAAGTATTGTAAATGGAAGGTTTAAAAGGAAACTCATTATTGCAAAATTAGGTTAGAAATATGTCAAATTTTATGTGTCAAATTTATATATTTCATACCTGAATGTTAATGAATTTTAAAATATCTCAACTCCCGTTTTGATCAGTTTTGACATTTGTCTTTTTTATCATAATTGTATGGCTTTCTTACTTCTGTTAATATTTTTTTCTTTATTTGACCCTTTGGTCTCTCACTTTTTTCTGACAGGTATTACAAAGTTGCCAAAATATTTTTGACAAAGGACTGTTTTAGCTTAAAACACGCTAATACAGCCTACTGAATCTTACCCATTATGTTTGACTCAATGGTAAGAAGTGTGATGTTTACGGAGTAGACATATGGGAATGGAAAGAGTAAACGAAAGGTGGAAATATTCATGAAAAATACTTACGATGGATATTAAGTTCAGACATGCAAACCCCGAAGTGCATTATTCACAAAGAGACAAAACGAAATAAATTGAGAATTGAAGCGGGCAAAGATCCATGAAATACGAAGAAAAATAAGAATGAGAGAAGCACAACCAATCTTAACACAATGTTGGAAAGAGATAAGAAAAAAAGAATCAAGATTCAACAAAATGAGAAGAAAAAAATATGAAAGAAACGGAAAAGCACCACAAGAAGCAGAAAGACTGAGACAAGAAGGCAATAATATGAACACCGAATTGATTGCCAAAGACGAAGGTAACCAAAACAAGGAAAAAATAACAGAATAATGAACTAAAAATACAACCCATTAATCAAAAAGATATAAAATTTATGAAACGTTAAGATATATGCTCAAAGTAGGTCGATCGGGAGCTACGAAAATAATAGCACTTTTCAGTTTTGGAAACGAAGAGAATTCTAATAAAAGCTGGATGACGAAAGAAAATAAATTATGTGGAATGTATACGAAGAAAAACGGAACAATGTGGCATATGATGTACGAATGTGAAAAAGGAATAAAAGAAAAGAATGTAGGATATCTTAGATGAGTTAGGCAAAGGGTAATAATGGGTGATGAGGTATATTTTAGCAAAAGAAAATGGCACATTGATATTGAAATATATTTATAATATTGAAAGTATAAGTCAGGTAATTTTGTCTGTAGATTCTAAACCTTGAGTAAGAATATAAAAATAAAATAAAATAAATATATCATCACGGCATATTACCCATTTCTGGGTGTGCCAGTATCTACAACACATGTAGACAGCGGTAATGATGACGATATATTTTACCGTGTGGGCGCTTACCAGGCGTCACCTCACGGGCACTCATAGCTGGTGTGGAGAGTGCACCACAGGGGTCACTTTTGTGCTATTTAAAATTGGAAATATTTGGCGTCAGTCGGGATCGAACCCGGTTCCCCCAGGTTCGCGACCAGACACTCAGGCACGCGGCCACGGGACCCCATAAGAGAATAATAAATAATAATAAGGAGAAAAATATATTGCAGTCAAAATGTCGATTTATATTTTTTTTGTTTAAGCATAGCTTAAAATTTAAGCCTTCTTGGTAAAACTGGACATAAGTTGTTCCTAACTCACGGGTTAAAATAAAATGTTATTACTACTCATGCATGTTATATTATAAATTATTAAAAAAAAACCGAATTCTTAAAATTAAGACTTTATTTCTTTAACTATAAATGAATTTATATATTTTAGGTGATATGGGGAAACCATTAATCACTCGGGAAGTAGATGATGAAGATTTGAAGCAATTCGAAGAAAAACGTATAAATATAAATATTTAAATAATAACCTTAAAAAATATACTCTGTCTGCAGTTTTAGTTGGTGAAGATGATGGGATTGAAGACCTGGAGGAAGGTTTGTAAATTAAATTCTTTCTTTGTAATAGCATTATGGCTCCTACAATACATTTTGGAAACAAGAGATAATTTCGAAAAAATGAAAAACCCTGAATAATACTTATTATTTTTTCCAATCGTCAGAGGAGTCAAATTGTTTTATTCAGATCAGGATCTCCATAATAAATTATTTTTATTCTAAATACAAGACATTTGCGGGCACACACTTTCACAGATATAAGGAGGGAATACATTACAAACAGAGCTTGGGATGAATACAAAAATAATAGTACTGTATTAAATATAACTGCAAGTATAGTGATTGAAGTAAAGGTATCTCATTTTCGATGATTTTTTAAAGGTATCTCGAATAATATTAACGATAGATCAAAATCGTTTGCGTATTCCACGGTCAACTTATCAAAATAATAACAATAATAATAACGACAATAATAATAAAAATAAATAATTAATAATAATATTAATAAATAATAATAATAATGTAATGTGATTATGTCTATATTGGTTAATTTAAAAATATGAAAATTAGTGTAATTGATATAAATGTATAGTCTTAAGCAAGATATTGAGTTTCAAACTCAACTGACTATAATAATTTCCCGGATACTAGATACCTATACGCTCATTAAACCTTTATTTTAAACGCTCGTATAAAATATAACTATTAAATCCGTAATACCACTATTCTCAACTGAAATAACCGATAGAGGCGCTGCAAGCATTTTAATATGGCGGATGCATGACGGTAGGTGTACAATCTGTCACTGTCATATGATACAATTTTGCTTGTGAAAATGAAAATGAAGCTAAGTATTGTTCAGATATTTGACTTTCTAAAGGCTACTGATCATTCTAGGAACATTGTTGAAGATATGACTATATATAATGTTCATTTACTACTTTATTTAAAATATTAATCTTGTAAACAGGCGAAGAAGTTCTGAATGCGAATCACATTATATTATGTGGAATTACCGATAGTTATCGAGAAATTATAAATTTAATATCACTCTGTCTTCAAGCAAATGCTCTGTCGTCACAAATATGGTACAGCATTTTTTTTTAATTTCTCCGTTGAGAAGGAATTTCTAAAAATTTAAATAATCATAAATATGTTTCAAATATAATTATTAATAATAATACCTGGAAGAATAAAGGCATTGGCTGGTAGCACAAGCCCTGTTTTAACTAAAACGCTGTTTTAAGAAATTTAATTATTTAATAATAAAAATAAATAATATCAAATTTATCAAAATATAGTTTTAAAGCAGAACATAGTTTATACTCAAACAAATATTTTAAAAAATCGTTCTATACGCATAAGGGTGAAATTAAATATTGAAATTTGAATTTGACATTTTTTAAAACAGTGTTTTAGTTAAAACAAGGCTTGTGCTACCAGCCACTGTTTTTAAAATGTCTCGAACATACTATTATATACTTGGAAATTTGTTTTCCAGAACGTAAAACATACTTCCAAGCTTGAAATCTATCCAATGTTTGTTGAATGCCTGCATTTGTAGTTATAGTCACTTTATTTTTGGAAAAATGTGGAAACTTAAATGAGTTTCCCTACTCATAAGCGAATGACACCCCTATACGCAACATATAATATTGCTTTTACCGCGTTTTGCAACATCCATTTTCGTATAAAAGAAATACTTTTAAAAAATGTATGCTAACATATGTTGTATTTGCTCGCACCTACCGTCATGCACTAGTTTAAAATTTAGTCACCACATGTCATATCGATTCTCTACAGTTGTCAATATGTTTTATAAATAAAATGTTAGAATTTCGTCAAGAATCAGAGAGTCATGGAAATAAAGCACAGTGACAATATAATAAAATTATATAGATAGTGGATAAATTTTATAATTTTCTTTGTAATATTTTAATAGACATCTAAAATTTAAATAAACTAAACTATAATTGTATGAAAATAATTACTGCAACTTGCAACATTTATAAGTAGTGATAATTTATTAAACTGTTACATTGGTATTTTGTTTTATTTACATGGCTGTCTTGACAATATTAAAACATGCAATATCTCGTGTTGCAGGTATGCTGTTACATCCAATTTAAAATCACATGTTAAACTGTTCCGATTTTTGGTGGACTTTCTGTATTATATTTAATCAGTAATTATATAATTGTGGTCTTATAGGATCCGTTGGGAAGTTATTTAGAGATTTTTGCATTAGTGTAAACCCAATTAACAGAGAAGAATGGAAAGTAATGAATTGTTGGAACAGATCTATGTATATAATAAAAGTAAGTGAAATTCAAATATAATTGAGTAAAAGCATTAATAATGTTAATAATTATAGGCTCCATTTGTACTAGCATTAAATTTTCTTGTACCTGTATATTCACCTTCAGTGAAACGAAGAGGATGGAGCAAGTTACTGAATTGTACGCAATGCACCTACTATCCGTCTTTTATATTATTTGGAATAGGAGGTAACTGTATACAGGCAGTATAGTAATATTTTTACAGAAAACTAAATGGTGACGAATGTAAAGTCAAATGCCTAGCTAGAATAATCGTATACAGGTGTTTCTAAAACTGTCAAAAATATTAAGGGTATATAATACTAACTAAAATGAGTAAAAGAGTTTAATCAGCATGGCTGGTAGTATGGTCACGGTTTTATCCCCGGTTGTAACTCTGTTGTAACTAAAACCATGAAAATGTCTTAAAACCAACTTAAACCAAGCCTGGTAAGGTCACGGTTTTAGACTGGTTGTATGATATCAGTGGCGGCTATTCGGGTGAAGAAGGTGAAGAGCAACTTCACCTGTTATTTCAGAAAACAAAATATTTAAAAAAAAAATTAATTTCACATTATTTTTGTTCATTATGTACTATAAAGCCTGAAATAAACATTAATATAATTTAAAAATCAAATTATCTACTAAAAATTATATAAACTGATCGTCCGCAACCCGCATTACATGAAGAGTAATTCAAATTTTGAATAAACTCTTCACAGTTGCGCGCGCAGCTAGCGTTTATTGGCTAGATAGAATGGTTGCCATAGCAACGATGCTTCCCCCTCCGCTTACAGAAGCGAATGGTGAATACCACATTTCGAACACTGCACCACCGACCAGAAATCTGCACCTCGTCTCCACATTGAAATTGATGCATTGAAATTTGCTTGTTAAAACAATTTGAATAGTTATTATTTTATTTATTTTAATTTTAACTTATTTGGAAGGTAATACTAATATATTTTTAAGTGAAAATAAATTCACATTAATATTTTATTGTTAATATTAATACTTTAACTCTTTAACAGATTGCACGTTGTATATTTAAATCATCGGAATGAATCTGCATAATGATATTATTTGAAATTTATTGGAAACACCGTTCTCTAGATGGATAGATGATAATACAAAAGATGTATTGGCAAGTGGTCGACCAACCCCAACATTAAATTTAAATAAAATAAAAAATGTTAAAAACTGTGGAAGAACGCACAATCTACATTTTAAATCTACCTGGTGTAATAAATTTTCCTGGTTATGTGGTAGCTTTTATTTGCAAAAACTTTTTTGAAGGATAGGCGTATTTATAAAGTATTACTTAAATTTAATTATGTTTTGTTTATAAATATTTTTTTGATTTAAAATATATATTTGAAATTTACCGTACGTAATAATTACAACACCCCCCCCCCCCCAATGCCCCTCTCCACCCGACATTCGTTCATAATATCTCTTCACCTACTTTTCACCTCACGAGCCGCCCCTGTATGATATAAGCGAGAAGCAGTAAATTTAACTTGGCAACATTGCAAACACGTGACATAATTTTCGTCAAATTGTCAACTGATTGGTTGTGTTGAGTTTTGAGGTTAAGGTTAGTTTTTAAGTTAGATTGACGGTTAGTGAATCTTGTGGGTAAGTTTTATTATTATTTTATTAAAATATTAATGTGGAAATAAACTAATATAATATATTTTTAGGAGAATAGAAGATATGAATGGGAAAATAGGGGAAAATTGGACGATAGAGGGAAAGGAGTTTTTATTGTCAAATATAGAGAAATATAAGAATATAATTGAAAGCAAAAGAAAAAACATGAATATAATGCAAAAGAAAAAGAATACGTGTAAACAAATTGAAGAATCATTTAGGGCAAATGGTTTTAATAGAGACCTAAATCAACTGAGGCAGCAGTGGAAAGAACTGAAATGTGCTGCCAAGAAAAAAAAATCAAAATTTAATAATGAGAGAAAGAAAACTGGTGGCGGATCTCCACCAATGCAAAAAAAAATATTTGTGGAAAAAAATTCAGAAACATTTCCTGATAATTTTGCAATTGACATTTCCAGTTATGATACTGTACATCGAAATGAGGTATAATTATTTATAAACTCGAAAATTTATTAAAGTATTGAATTCATTCCTACTTTTATTTTAGGCAAGAGTAGAAGACTTGTAAGCACCAGAAAACAATAATTTAATACTGGATTTTGAAACTGGATAAGAGAAGTATTTTATTTTACAAACTTTTCAGGTTGACGTAACATAATAGTTATTTGTGTATCAAGAGCGTAAAGTGGATCTTTATTGCTCGTGTTCGAAAATTGAGCGAGAGCAATAAAGATACTTTACGCTAGAGATACACACATAATTTTTTCTACGACTTTACTAACCAAACTAAGAAAAAAAATAAATAATACCTTTTAACTTTCCTTCTATATGATTTTAGACTTAGTGAGTTTTTAGGTATGAAGAGAAATAAATTATGGACTTAAATGCGTTAAAAACAAAAAAACGACAATTTTGGACTTAGTGACTTCTGTCTTAACGGCGACGAAGTAGTCGCTAGTCCCACTCTCCTCTTTATCTAGGCCTGATATACATACATAATTTTCATAAATTTAGTATGCATTAGAGGTTGTGGTTCCTTTTATATATATATATATATATATATATATATATATATATATATATATATATATATATATATATATATATACCGTGAGTATTTTTTAACGTGAAACATTGGGTTTGTCATATCCATAGTACCGATTCGACATTTGATTGACACCAATGTATTTGCATGTCCCATTTAAAATGAAACATAGGGAACGAATTTGACAGATGTTAGCTAAGTCAGAAATTTAGCTAAGTCAGAAAACCACTCGAGAGCACTAAACATATTTCGGGCACATAATATTTTTTTTGCAACTAAATTTAATTTTTAGAAAAAAGGTATAATTATTTAAACAAAATTAACCTCTAATGACGTCTTGTCAATATGACAGATAACCGCTGAATTTTCCTATAAGTTACGACTTGACATTTGATTGACAGTAATATATTTGCCTGTCTCATTGAAAACATAGGGAATGAATATTACAGAGTATTATATTTAAATATTGTAAGAAATTTGGCCAAGTTAGAAAATCACTCGAGCACAAGGTACACTAAATTTAATATAATTATTTAAACAAAATTAACCTCTACTGACGTCTTATCAAATGTCAAATTCGTTCCCTATGTTTCATTTTAAATGGGACACGCAAATACATTGCTGTCAATCAAATGTCGAATCGTAACTATGGATATGACAAACCCAATGTTTCACGTTAAAAATACTCACGGTATATATATATAGTAGTGTATTATTACTTTTAGTTCATTTCAGGTTTAGTTATTATAATGTTATTTAGTGTTAGCAGAATTATTGAAAATAAAATTTTCATTCTTATGTTTATTTTATTTACTGCCAAACTATCTCTGCCAAAAACCCTATACCTGAGCTAGTACCCAATACCAATATTCGTAAATCCATTAAAAAGTCCTCAAACCAGAAGAGTAAAATGACAGAATATGAGACTAAAATGTTAGAAATTAGTAGAATGAAGGCAGATTATGAAATTAGAAGAAAAGCAGAAATAAAGGAAGAAATAATGAAGCAAATGTCAATAGAAAGAAAAAGAAAAGAAATAGAATTAGTATCGGCACAATTATGAAACAAAAAAGCTAAAATTGAGATACAAAAATTAGAAAATAACTATTAACTTTTTTTAAATTTATCTAGTTAATAAACTATTACTAGCATATAATAAACATGCATATTTTATATTGGTTACATGTTTTTTTTTTATAGTTTTAGATTTTAAAATTTAATTATACTACAAGCAAAAAAAATCCAAAAAGGTAAATGAAGTACAATATTTAGCAAAAACACGGATGAACAAGAATAAACTTCAGTGAATTTGTAAATTTTCTATAAGTATTGCCACATAATGCCTCCAAGCAAAGATATCAATGAACAAAACAAACAGCAAAATACAGGATGTCTCTCAAATAGGGGCACATGGCTTAACCACAGATTCCTGAGGCTAAAATAAGACGATTTAACTAAACTTGCTTCTACCGGAAAGTGTACCATTTAGCCAGTATTCCGCTTCAAAGTTCTTCGAAAAAACAATTAATTTTGCTTATAATAACAGAACGCTTTAATCGATTTGGTATGATATGGTTATGTCATTTTTTAAGATGATACTTGTTATTATTAGTGAACCACTAGTATTTGAAACTTAGGTGTCCCAACATTAATTAGACCGCAACTTTTTAATGGCCACGCCGATAACGTAAATTATTTTTTTTTCAGAAAGATACTTTTAATAGTACGTGTGCAATTAGAAATCATACTGAAATGAAAATAGTAATTCTTCATGAATTATAGGTTTTAATTCTAAAATAATTTTGTTAATGAGCGAAATATTTTTCTATGAAATTTTGCTGAAATAATGCTCCGCGTTGGTTAATTATTTGATGTGCTGGCTGATCACTTTATTCAATTTCATCATCTAATCATCATCGTCATCACTTGAGGTCTTCAAATCGGAATCTAAGAAATTATATCAAAATTAAAGAATTTAATACTTTAAATAAATTAAAATCATTTACCTTGTTGTTGCTGGTCTATTCGGATGTTTTGAATGAATAATAGCCACAGCTACTATTGCAGATTTTGTAGTATCTAGAGACAACAACATTCCTCTTTGGAGCGCTCTGAATGTTGCTTTCCAGAAACCAAAACATCTTTCAATGGTAGCCCTGGTTCGAATATGGTCTGCATTGTACCCAGCAAACACAGTTATGTCCCGATTACGTTATATAGACATAACTCGAATTATATGCTACATACCAAATTACATTCCTGGAAAGTACATATATAGACCTATGTCCGCAACACGGTCTCTAAGACATGACATCCCATGTATGTAGACATAATAACATTAATGGTATGTAACAAAAGTATATCATAATTTTAAATGGCACAAAAGTGACCCCTGTGGTGCACTCTCCACACCAGCTATGAGTGCCCGTGAGGTGACGCCTGGTAAGCGCCCACACGGTAAAATATATCGTCATCATTACCGATGTCTACATGTGTTGTAGATACTGGCACACCGAGAAATGTGTAATATGCCGTGATGATATATTTATTTACCTATTTATTTATTTGTATTATTTGAACAAACTATTTACGTTATGAATTTATGTACCTGAGATATTCACATATAATATAAATGGTATATACTGCTGATTTTTTTTATATAAACCTATTAAATATTATGGAGGAAAATATATAGGTATTAACTACAAATATATAATAAGTAGTTTATTAGAATAATTATACATACATATTTACTACAATACATTTTGAAAAGTGTACAGGTATTTTCCATTTTCCGATGGGATATGTGACAATAATTAAAATTAGAGAAAAAATTTATATATGATCAAAAGAGGTAAAATAATGTACCCATATTTTATTTAACAATATTATACAGGGTGTTCAATTTAAATTGGCCACCATTGCTCTCTCGAGAACTATATAAGAGCTACAAAGACGGTTTAGTGGGCAAACAATTTCTATTTCACAAGACAAATTTAAATAATTTTTTTCGACCAGTGGTTCTCACAATATGGGACCCAACTTTTTTATTTTAATTGAGAACATAATACTTTTTATTTGTTCATTCATTAGAGAATTTAATTCTGAATTCAGTGATATAATACCTTTATACCCTTAAATAACGATTTTTTTGAGATATGCATATAAAGTTATATATTAATTTGATTAAAATATGGTTATAATAAGAGTGCCACGAAAGAAATACATGAATATTTTGTTTGCGTTGACATTTATGATCAATTAAAAGAACAATGTATTCACCTCCTTCCGTCAGGGCACTCTAATTCTATGTAAAATAATTTATTTGTTACTCATTTGTTTACTTCATTTATTGATACCGCCCACCATTTCTGAAAATTAATGTTTACTATTTATTAACTTGTAAAATTAGTTACTAACTTGTAAAAATTTTACAAGTTAGTTACCACGTTAGTAACGTTGTTGACATGTGAAAATTGTGTTTTGTTACTGTCATACTTATTAAAAATAAGTGTCAATTGCAACTGAGAGGTTTAGGTTATAATTTTCAATTTGATTTACAAGTGAGTAACAAATAAAATATTATACAATACACACCGAGGTAACTGTTTTTACTGCCTCAAGGAGGTGACAGGTGACAGGCTCGTCTACTCGGCTGTCGGCTCGCCAGTCATTTCCTCCTTTCAGCAGTAAAAACCGTTTTATCTGGCTTTTAATGTAAAATACTAGAACACGTATTTATTTTTCCCATTCATGGCACTCGTATTGTAACCATATTTTAATCAAATTCGTATAAAATTTGACATGCATTTTTCTTAAAAAATCGGTATGTAAGGATATAAAAGTATAAATTCACTGAATTCAGAATTAAATTCTCAAACGAATGAACAAATACAAAATATATGTTCTCATTTAAAATAAAATAGTTGGGTCCCATATTTTATATATTCAAACAAAATTGACTTCGACTCCAGCTGACGGAAGGTATACCTTTCTTCGGCTTCAGCAGTGTTAGATATTTGAATATCGCGCGCTTATAATGGTAGAGTGCTCGTCAGCTAAGAAAAAGCCATTTGCGTCATCAATAGATGCGCGAAGCAATGACGTAGTGATGACGTAGGCTCATAAATTTTATAGGCAGTGGCGTACCATCTTAGTCTTTACCAAATAGTGAAAGCGCACTTCTAAAGAGACAATTTTAAATACCTATTCACTGCGTCTGCTTTGATTTTCATTTAGGAAGCGCATTACGCCATCACACGACGGAATTTTATATTATTTTAGTGTGAGCCGATATTTCGGTCTCTCAACTAAGTTGATAATTAAAAACTTAATCACCTCTACTCTGTAATAAAGTTGCTAAATCTTAGCAACATTGCTATTGGCTATTTGCTACAGCAATGTTGCTTAGAGTTAGCAACTATGTTACAGAATTGGGGTGATTGTCTTCGTAACAAATAAAAAATATAGCATTGAAAATAGAAGTTTAAAAAATTATTTCAACCCCTTTTTTCGTTTATTTCAGGGAACTTTATAAGCAACTTTTGTTCAAAGATTGAAATATCGGCCCTCACTGTACTAACAATACCAATAATGAAATTGATTCAACTGTCGAAGTATCACGGACACAAAAAAAAAACGACTTGACATAAAAATATTTCATAAACACTCGATAAGGCAGAAGTAAACTGAAATATAACTAAATTAACAAATTGTTGTACTATTTATACCAAATACTTATCCCTTCTCTACTCAAATCTTTAATTTTTCTCTGTTTGAAAACTTATGGAACATCATTGCGCTGTACACAACTACATAAGACAATTAGATTCTGTTAATCTTCTGGACCTAATGGATAAGACTGTAATAACATAACTAATCCTAAGTCGGTGTAATGTAAAATTTCACTTGAATTACATCTTTGATCTCTTCTGGTATTAACTTTAATCTTTTTCGGGTAAATTAGAAATTAATCTGCAAAGTATAGTACAGTGTCTACATTTGTTCTTAATACATTTATATTTAAACCTAGAAATACACCTGATATGTTGATTAATCATATGATACTTCAAATGATACATTTTCATTAGAACTAAACGTTAGAACATAACACGAACGACACTGGCGTATCCATGAACAAGCTAACTCGTTGCTATGACAACCAAGGGCAATGACAAAAATTGGTTTCTGCGCTGATGACGTAAATGGCTTTTTCTTAGCTGACGGGTACTCTATTACAGCGCAATTCACAGACCAGTTTGAGTGTAAATGGGCGCATTCAGCGCATGTGAGTGCTCAGGAAGCGCTCTTAAAGTAACAGTTGAATGCAATTATTCACTACTGCTCACATAGAGCGCTCAATGGGCAGAGCGAAAATTTTGTACCCTCACAGGTGAGCGGTACGGTTGACATTTAATTAAAAATGGCGTCGGAATAATACACAACGGTTCATTATAAATTGGTTCAGTATCAGCTTCGACCAAAAGAAATAAATTTGTTGCGTTCACCTCCATTACGCTTAAAATAACAATTTGTAAGTGGTCAAAAACAGCAGTGCGCTCTGCTTAAGTCAGCTAAAGAAATTGAGCGTTTTGTGCTGAATGCGCCCAATGTAACGGCTGTAACTGAAATTTGTGACGTGAGCTGAAATAATAAACCAGTTAATAGTATTTTTGTTATATTTCCCCGGCAATACACAACTGTGTAAGGGGCAAAACTTATACGATATTTTATTATTTACCATTATCTTCTTGGTAGAGTCCTTTGGCAAAGAATCTTAATGTTATTAAACTTGTAATTCTGGAAGATTTACTGTTTTGGTTTCTCGCATGGTTTCTAATTGCTCACGAACAAGATCAAGAATCTTGCTGTTTGTTTTGTTACTCGATACCTTCTTATAAATTCATTCTCTGTCAATACTTGGAGAGGATTTATTCTTTCATGAAATCTTCTTCTTCTTCTGTGTATCCCAGTTGTAAGTTTAGATTTAAGTTTGACAGCATTGATATGGTAAATAAAACCAAACATACTTACTACACATCTAAAACCGTACCTTACTACGCTTTTTAGTCTTATGCCTAGTTGCACCAAAAGACAAATTATAATCTACGTTTAAACAAAAAAAAAAAAAGCAAATCGAAATTTTGACAGCAATATATTATAATTCATTTGACATTTCATTTTGATGCAATATTGTCAATTTAAACCATGTTTAATATTTAATTTACGTTGGTGCAATCGGCCATTAAACTTACAACCGGGGATAAAATCGTGACAATACTACCAGCCATGTGGTATGACTGATTTCAAAACTGACAGGTTAATAACATAACCTCAAATTGCTGTCAGTCAGCAATGAATTTTCGTGTGTGAAGTTAAATTTTTTAGCGGGAAATGTAGCCAACATGTCTGATAAAAAACACCAAGTCTTATTTTTCTCAATATATTTTTAAATAATCGAATAGAATGGGGTATTCTACCATTGCAAAGAAATAGTGAACTTCAATAATTATAAGGAAGCATACGTTAAATTAAGAGTTTTAGTAAAAAGAAAATAATGAAATATTACTTTGTTGTAATAAAAATGCTAAATTATAGTAAACGTGACGACATAGTCCCTGTGGATGCCCCGTCAAATGATTATGGACTGATGTTCAACTTTTATCCCTCTGTCTCTTGCCCAGCGGTGTTCCCACTTGTAACTTGACATGACCGGAAGGTCTATTCTAAATTCATAGCCACATGTGCTATCCGCTATATAAGTTCCACTACTAGCCAATAGATGGATTCAAGTCCGATAGCCACATGTACTATCCACTACTAGCCAAGAAATGGATTTAAGTCGGATAGCCACATGTGCTATTTGTTAGAATTATAAATAATTATTATAATTTAAATAGGTACTTGCAATATATAGATATTAATCAAATAATATTGATATAACACACGAATACAAGTATTTGATCACAAAATTGAAAAGCCGAACTACTTGTCAACTTGACATCTGGCAATATTAATAAGTTCCACTACTAGCAAACAGATGGATTCAAGTCAGATAGCGGGATGGCGACATCCATCTATTAGTAGTGGAACTTATACAGAATGTCTCAGGACTAGCTTACGCTATCTATATTTTAAATACTTCTTAATATAATTTAACGAAATTTAGTATCTAGGGGTTATCCAACATGCCCGTTTTAACTAAAATATTTTCAAAGCAGTAGCACTTTCGGTTTGACCGGAAATTGACCTCAACTTTCTTATTTTAAATAGAATACGCTATATTTTATTTTACCCTTGAATGCAGCGGAAAATTTTACATATGAAGTAATAAAAACATTTTACTCATGATCAACTACTTCCGGCGTTATTCAACCTTTTTTTGATTTTTTGTCTGAAATCCGGCACATTTTCAAAACTCTGTATATCGGGAACAAGATCGAATTTTTATAATCTGAAAAAGCCTTTCATAAAGGAGACTTTAAGCTACATTATCCATAAAAGAATCCTCGATTATTTATAAAAATGTGACGGGTACGTTACACCAAAATTACAGTTGACAAACTTCAAAAAAGACAATTTTGTTAAATGGAATCCCTCCTTTTTTTATTACATAAATGTGTACTACGACAAAAAATAAGGATACTTTATGTAACATGTCCTATGTTGAAAGTTGATGGAATTTCAGTAAATTAGAGAAACATGTAATCTGAGTATAATTATTTTATTAATAGACGATAGACGACGTTTTTAATGTAACCCCAAACAAAAAAATCAAGTGGAGTTAAATCGGGTAAACGAGGAGGCCATCTATGTGGTCCATTATTTGCCAGCCACCTATCTTCAAAAGTTGTCTCCAAAAAGTATTTATTCTATGGCTATTGAGGGGTGGAGCGCCATCATGCTGGTACCATATTAAATTCCTTTGATCCAACGGTAAATTATCTAAGAAATCAAGTAGATGAGTTTGTAAAAACAAACATTGTTTTTCCATGGCTTACTTATCCGTATTAATAAAATAATTATACACAGATTACATGTTTTTCTAATTTACTGAAATTCTATCAACTTTCAACATAGGAAATGTTACATAAAGTACCCTTATTTTTTGTCGTAGTACACATTTATGTAATAAAAAAGGGGGGATTCCATTTAAAAAAATTGTCTTTTTTGAAGTTTGTCAACTGTAATTTTGGTGTAACGTACCCGTCACATTTTTATAAATAATCGAGGATTCTTCTATGAATAATGTAGCTTAAAGTCTCCTTTATAAAAGGCTTTTTTCAGATTATAAAAATTCGATCTTATTCCCGATATACAGAGTTTTGAAAATGTGCCGGATTTCAGACAAAAAATCAAAAAAAGTTGAATAACGCCGGAAGTAGTTGATCATGAGTAAAATGTTTTTATTGCTTCGTATGTAAAATTTTCCGCTGCATTCAATGGTAAAATAAAATATAGCGTATTTCATTTAAAATATGAAAGTTGAGGTCAATTTCCGGTCAAACCGGAAGTGCTACAGCTTTGAAAATATTTTAGTTAAAACGGGCATGTTGGATAACCCTTAGATACCAAATTTCGTTAAATTATATTAAGAAGTATTTAAAATATAGATAGCGTAAGCTTGTCCTGAGACACCCAGCGGATAGCACATGTGGCTATGAATTAGAATAGACCCCCAGGAATGAACGCAAATGTCATATAATACATTTAAAACTAATTACAATTTTAAATATATCGTAAATGAAGAAAATATTATAACAAATAAGTAAGGTAAGACAGTAATACGTAATATAAAATATAAAAATTGTATCTGTGGAAAATTCATATTTATATTTTGACTAAAGTTTCCACACATCAAACTAAGGTGGCGTTTGTATTAAGATACGATAACCAGTGAAATCTTAAAAGGTAAGAATAATTGATTATTAGGTGAACAGTAGATTTGCCAACACAACATGCTTCTGCAGTCAAGTCCAAAGTTTTCTTGTTATTTAATAAATTATAATTTTTTTCAGGATGTAACGCCAATAATTGTTTTTGCCTGCCAATTTAAATCTTGTTTTCCTGAACGTTTTTTATAAGAACCAGGGCTATTTAATTCATGAGTTTCACTCATTTTCTTTTCAAAAGTATAAACGAAAATGTCAGAATATAAAATGACATTGACAGATTACAGATATTTGTACATGTAGACACTTAAAAAATTGGGCATCAGTGTACAAATCTCCAGTCCATAATTATTTGACGGCAAGTATAATAGTATATTATACGCCAAGTTTGTGAAGATAATCATTATTGACCCAGCGCCAATATTGTAACCCGAGGGCGAAATCCGAGGGATACAAGGCGCCTGGTCAATAATGATCTTCTTAACCGTGGTTGAGTACGTATCGTCCTTGGTAAAACTCGCCGCAAAACGGCTCGTTTTGCACACATGGACTCATGAGTTAACCGATTACCGTATGAAACTTTTTTAATATACTATTAAGCATATGTCTTAAATGAATGAATGGATATTTATTTTTCAGTTCACATGAAGGTCATAGGTGGTTATCCTCTAATATTATACGTTGGACCCTTCGGTGTAGTGCTGGCTGTGTTTGTTTTTGTTACGTCACATCAAAATAGGCCACCTCCTTATCACTGGGTAAGACAAAGATTCATTTGACACTACAGTTAAATTCTAAATTTACTTTTTTTAGTTTAAAAGTGAGATGGGCTTACTGATATTTTCTTCTATTGTTATATATATTCTTTCTTTTTGCATCGTTACATTCAATATATTGACAAAGTTTGCTCATTACTCTATACTTCTTTGAGAATGATTTTACTATATTATTGTATTTTTTTGGTGTTAAATAATACAACTATAATAAAGCAATCACCATTCTAAACAAGAAAAAATCAAGTATTGTATACAAATGAAATTTATTGACACAATATCGATATATCGTATCGATAAACTCATCTCTCGTTTAAAGCCATTTTATAATAGCATAGAGCCCTAGACTTCGTAAATTTTGATCGTCAACTCTAGCGGCTAATTTGGTATTATTGGTTCGGTAAACTAGTTTTACATTTCGCGAAAGTGATATAACACACAAGCTTATCTAAATAATAATTTAAATAATGCGCACAATGTACGAAGTAATGCGCACAGTTTGCCCTAAGCACGTAATGATTATGTAAACAATTATTGAAATTATGATATATTTCCTATATTGATTTCAATTCAATAATGCATCAATTGTTTTGGCAGTTGTTCGTATTT
This sequence comes from Ophonus ardosiacus, assembly GCA_943142095.1. Classification (NCBI taxonomy): domain Eukaryota; kingdom Metazoa; phylum Arthropoda; class Insecta; order Coleoptera; family Carabidae; genus Ophonus; species Ophonus ardosiacus. The sequence continues at coordinate 15,166,958 of OW964835.1, forward strand.
TTAAATAAACTCGCAGTAGCAGAATGCAGAGTCTGGATTTGTTATTCAATAACATACAGCCCGATTCACAAAAAAGTTTAAGCTAATCCTCATTTTTGGTTTAGCGAATTCTACTCTAATTTTGACAGTTTATATCTTAAAATATGGTCGAATCTATTCCTAGTATCTACCTTTATTGATATCATAAAAATTAAATTTTAAATACCGGAATAGAATAGAATTCACTAATCCAAAAATGAGGATTAGCTTAAACTTTTTTGTGAATTGGGCTGTAAATGTAAACTTATCAAATTTTTATTTCAATAAGGCGTTGCTGTCAAACAATAGCGCCTATTATTTAACAGCAACGCGTTTAATTATTCGTTTCGGACATTCGGAGCTGTTAGTGTCATTACAGATGTATACTTAAAGCACAAAAAGCATGATTTTTTTCCTCAAAGTCAAACTACATATTCATTTATGTAGTAGGTACTGTGTTTGAAAAAAATATCGTACTCTATACGCTGTGCAAATAGAAATCAAAGTAAGACTGAAACTTTGAGTAATAGAACAAAATAACCAAACGTACCTATAAGTGAATAAACCTAGGTAGGTCTATTCGAATATACAAAGGTTTGTATATTCGTTCACCATGGTTACTTAATAATAACCGCTGTAATACGTGGTAACTAAGAAAAATCACGCATTCTCATTGGTTTATACGAGGTGTGGCAATTAAGTTCCTGGAATTTAGTTATAACTCGGGAACTGGCAACATTGCGTCGTTTGTAAACATATGTCTGAGAAGCAGGGACCTTCCTTTAGTTCCAATCGAAATTTGAAGTCGATAACATGTTTGGTTTGTGTCTTAAGCGTGTTTTTCGAAAGTTACTTTTTTAGTGGCGTCGTGAAAATGAGTGACTCATTCACATTCACAGGTAAATTTTATATTCAAAAATTTTAACTCAAAGTTTTAATTAGCGACGGATTTACGATTTTACCGCCTGTAGTCTGATAATAGTTTCTCCTAAATCCAACAACGAATATAATCAATTTATTTTTATGTAATTACTGATATTTATTATTACAATCAAATTTTCTTTATTGAAACAAAAATTTCTGTTGTAATTAAAATAAATACAAGAACAATTATTATAGGTAATCAATTTTTTGTGTAAATAGTAGGACTGTTTCTACAGATATTCAAGGAACTAACATTCGACAATTTTTGACCAAAACAATCATATTTAAAGGTCAATAAAAACATTATTTTCTATTTCATATATGTAGTGATTATTTTCACAATTTTGTTTATTTTATTTAAAGAATATGTTTTTGTTATTGTATTTTATATGTTATATTTTTTATATACGTTATTATTGTCATAATAAAATATATAATTTAATTTTCACTATTTTCGTTTTTATGTATCTATCTACCTACCTTGCTACTTTTTCAATATATTGTATTAATGCAGTTACATTTTTCATATTAATTGTTATTTATTATCGTAAAATATTATAACAAAATAAGGATTCACAGTAAAAATTCTTAAATTATATTAATTTATCTATAGTGTCACATCATCCATATTATATATCTGTGAAACTAAATATGTATTAATTAATTTATTTATTTCGAAATATAATATATGTCAGAATAAAACTTTTCGCCACAAATTGCAATATTTATATTTATAATTCTAACATAAAAGGTAAATTATTTCGTTAAAAATAATTCAGAAATATTACTGGTAGGCTGCAACCTGCCTGGCAGGTTATAGTAGACATGGCGTCCAAGTGTGTACGGCCAGCAGCGCTCATCCGCCACTCTATATTTACTTATAGCTCGTTGCTTCTGACCTATTAATTTTAGAGAAAAGTTATAAATAAAAAAAGTTGTTCAGAATTAAAAGCCACACAATATGAGATTAAAATTTATTGCAATTTCTTTTTATTTTACGAAAGAAAAACGAAAATTAATATTCGCAATTTGCAGCATATTTCATAGTGCTATTGAATTACTGATGTTTTATTTGTGCTTATTTGACATTAAACTTCTGACACATTATTATAATTAATTTTAAATGTTATAATAATATACCATTCTTGAATCATTTTATACATTCTTCCTGTGTTTAATTACACTTTTAATAATTATATAAAATTATTTATTGTTAAGAGAAGAATTATGATATTTGTCACATAAAAATCTTATACATCAGTAATTTAATGCCACTCTGAAATTTGCTGTAAATTGCGAATTTTAATCTGCGTTCTTTTCGTAAAATAAATGGAAATCGCAATTAATTTTATTCCTATATTGTGTAGCTAAATTCCTAATTACATATTTTATTTTTACAGATATTTGCATTTATAGCTCTTACAATGGGGATTATAATTATATTTACAACGGTAAAAGAAATAGTTGCAGTCCTCAGTTTATTTGGAACCCTAATACAAATGGCACCACAAACGTTGGCAATAACTCTTCTGGCTTGGGGCAATAGTCTTGGAGGTAAAAATCTGAAATATTCAATCAATATAGTCTTATAGTTATAGTCTATTTTGTTACACAGGTGGTAACTTCGACGACGCAGCCGGGCGGTTTAAATGGTAAAATTATAATGTGCAGTTATTTGCTTCCCTACTTACTTTAGGTAAACAAGCTTCAAATAAAAGTTGTAGAAATTAAAATTCTTCAAAAGCGTCAATAAGCACAATTAATTTTGGTTGCTTTGTAACGGCAGAAATTAGTTATGAAAATGTTGAAAATCACCCCAAAATTAGATATAGCCATGGAAAACAACAAAAACAATGTTAAACAATTTATCTATCAAGTAATCTTTATTTGTAATTTACGTTCAAGTGAATAATTATAAATTATTTCAAGTGAAAATAAATTAACTTAAATTAGTAGACAAATGGTTAAACATTTGTTACATTCAGGCCTATTCTGTAGCAAAGTAGATTTTTTTTTATTGAAGTTTATTTATCGAGCACTTCTGCAACAAAGGCCATTAGTGCTCCGGTATAATAATTTTTACAATTTATATAATAGATTACATTGTTTTAGGTACATTATTACATTTTTTATTGTATTTGTATTATTTGTTAATGCGTCCTTTATATTATTTGGAATATTACATTGTTGTCTTACTTGTGAATATTTGTTACAGTATAATAATATATGTTCTACATCTATATTTTGGTTACAACTATTACATTTTTCTGGTTGTGTACGTGTAAATATATATTTGTGTGTGAGTAAGGTGTGACCTATCCTTAGTCTTGTGATGGCAATCTTCTCTCGTCTAGTTCCTGGTAATGTGTTTGGCTCCACTCATTACTCCATTTTTCTCTTATTTCCTTTTTGATTTCGGCATTGATATCATATGGTGGGATTGTTATTGTATGTCTTACACCCGTGCTTATTGCATCTTTTGCAGCTAAATCAGCTTTATCCAATAGATTGATTTGACAACTAAAAATCCAAGTTTTTGTTAGTTTATATATTGAATGGTGAATTATTTTAACCAGCTGTTAAAAATGAACCACTGAGTTACAAAATAGGCCCGTTTAAATACTTGTTTCAATTACATCCTTATTGCTATTTTTGAGGTGTTTTTCGACATTTTTGTATATAATATTTGCCTTTACAAAGCATGCATAAAGCTCTACGACTTTTATTTATAACTGTTTTACATTCAATAATTAGGGGAGCAAAATGCATATTAAAATGTTACATTGAAACCCCTTTGCTGCGTCGTGCATGTAAACACCCTGTATAGGAGTAGGATATATGCGGTGAGCGTAAAACGTAGTACCGTAAAGTTTTTAAAAGAAGTCCGATCAAGATCATCTAAGAATTGTACGAATTAAGATTTTAGCTCCGCCCCGTTTACTTCGTTTTTATGAGGGTACATAAGATACGAGTACTACCATATATATTACAGTAAAAGCATTCAAAATTCAAAACTAAGTCAACTGGTAGCTAATGTAAAATCAAATATGTGAAAAATAAGATAGTGACACAATGTTAGTGGCAGTGACTCTGACAGAAAATAAAGTTATTCGTACGGCTATGAAATTTTTTGATTACCTAATAAATAAACTTGCATTACAGCGAAAGTATTGTCGACAGCAAGCATCGTTCGACGCAATGTTCTAACTCAAGCGAACCAATATGAATTTTTGAAAGACAAGCGTGTTATATCCATCCTTGTCCCGCACGCTTCTTAGTCATTACAAATGTGAGAGATAAATGTTTGTCAGTTTGTTAATTCGTTCACGATATAGATGTCCTTGATCGGATCTTTCAAAAATTTTATTTACTCACTTGTAAACTTCATTTATTGATACCGCTCTACTACTTTTGAAAATTAATCTTTACTAGTTACTAAGCTGTAAAATTTACAGCTAACTTGTAAAATTTTTACATGTTAGTAACGTTGTTGACATGAAAAATGTGTTTTGTTACTGTCATACATATTAAAAACAAGTGTTAAATTGATAATTACGATTTATAGTTACAATTTTTATTTGTTTCTGGAGTTTTATTATATTTTTAAAATACATATATTAATTTAAAAATATTTTGATATTGACTACTAGCGACACCTATAATTCAGTTGGTAATGCATGCAGTAATATTATGTAAGAAATAAATAAAATGGCGATGATGAATACATTTTTCTTATAGTTTATTATTGAAAATAATAATAAAGTAAATAAATATGAGTAAAAGTGGTTCAATGTAACAATAAATACAACAATAATACCCGCCAAAGGCTTCTGCGAAATCATTTAACCCAGGTTTTGTCACAATTGCAACTGACAGATTGTGGTTATAATTTTAAATTTGATTTACAAGTCAGTAGCAAATAAAACATTATACAATACAGGCCAAATATGTATGTGTCGTACTGCCTCAAGGAGGTGATAGACTCGACTAATTGGCTCGCCAGTCATTTCCTCCTTTGAACAGTAAAAACAATTTTACCTGGCTTGTAATGTAAAATACTATTACTGTACCTACTTTTGATTACATAGTATGTTAAAAATATAACGTTTAAAAATTTAAAGAGCACATAATATGAAGAAAAAGAAGTAAAAAAAAAGTGTTAATATATACAGAATGTTAATAAATACGTGTATAACGTTTAACATTTCATTTAAGCATAATATATTGTATGAAAGTATGTTCGGAAACGTTTCGTTACAAAGTTACAGCCCTTTTATTTTATTATTAATAACACTGGTACTAGTTTCACTATAATTTTGAAACTTGGTACAAGGATACTACTTCTTTAGGTGCATGTTTGTACTTTCATTTTTTCTGTATGTCAACCACAGGCGTCTTCATTGTGGCTGTGGGGAACCTTCTAAAATTTTTCGTTGTTTTTTACCTATTAACATTTTTTCATTCTTTCTAATAAAACATTACATACAATGCAAAAATACACAAAAAAGTTACTCTTCCTAAAATTTGATAATCGCTGTAGTTTTCGATATAATTTAATTTTAAAATAAAATCAATTATCCAAAATTTTTAGTTATTAAAGTAAAATTTTTAAAAGAAGTCCGATCAAGGTCATCTTCGAATTGTATGAAATATGATTTTAGGTCCATCCATTCTCTCAAATTCATTAGTGTCGTTTACTTAGTTTTTATGACGGTACATAAGATACTACTATTATTTTGTTATTATAGAAATATATGTTACGATATAAGCATTAAAAATTCGTTCATGAACAAGTTGAAATGTAATAGTAATAAAAATATTCTATTGTTATGACAAGGAAAAACTCCGCCAACATCTAAAATTGGTATAAATAGAATGGGGATTCATTTATTAGCCACAGTATGCGCAGGCCCGGTCTCAGCTTAACGCACTCCAGCTATACCTTATTTTAATTATTGGTACATTTTTTCTGTATATTAAAAACTTAAAAATGTTAGTGCAGGTGAATATGCAGATATCGTGTTGTTTTTTATTGATATTGTAACGGTAATGGTTGTCTTGCGTTTATGGAATATCGACGTCTTCATCCGAGAATGATTTTACAGGAATTTGATTGTTTTTAATTGTTTCCATTTTAGATTTTTTTTCTAAAAATTAAAATATCTCAAAAACTATTGCGTTTATTAAGTTTTATTTTTGCATTGTATGTAATATTTCATTAGTAACGAGGGAAAAAATGTCAATAGATAAAAATAACAAACTAAAGAACAGTAAAGTCTTCCCCGTATAAGACACCTCTGGTTGAGATACAGAAACAAAAGAAAGTACGAACATACATCTTAAGAACAAGTAACCTCGGACCAAATTTCAAAATTATAGGGCAACTCGTAATTAGAGTTAAAAATAGAAATGCATCTGGTGAGGTGGACTTTAAAAGTGTCGTAACTCTGTAATGAAACGATCCCGAACATAATTTCAAATAACATATTTTGCTCAAAATGACCGTAGTAGTAAGGTGTTAAAGTTTGTAACACGTATATAAATTAGGAAAGAGTGAAAATATAACGTCAGCCACCGGGATATGAACCCAGAACCACTGTCGTTTCGGCAACACAATGGTTCTGGGTTCAAATCCCGGAGGCTGACACTTTCCACTCTTTCCTAATTTATTTAGAATATACAGGCTGCATAAGTCCATGTTCATTTTGTAACACGTATTCACTAACATCCTTTATATGGGTCCGAAAATGGATCGTTATAGAGTTACAACAGCTTTTTGAAAGTGCACGTCAACGAACAAAATTTTATTAGTACTACTACTAGTTGCACTAAAATTTTGAAACTTGGTATGACGATAACACTTACTTATATCCATGTTCGTATTTTTTTTTTATCTCAACCAGTGGCATTTCAGCGTCGAACACCAACGTATGACGTCTCGAAATCGTAAACGTAGGCGTCCATATATGTGCGATAATTTTTTGCTTTACTGCTGTATAACAATGTCTGACTGGGACAATTTGTATTTGATGATAATGGCATACGTAGTTTTTGTTAAAGAAAAATATAAAACAAATAAAAAGCGCCGTAATAAATCAGGTTTCGCACGCTACGAGTTGACAGGGATTGACAAGTTGACGAGCAGTTTGTAGTTTTAAATTTTATTCAAAAGTCAAATGTTATATCATAATAATATTTGATTTGTATCTACTAGGTTCTGCCCAATGACTTGCGTCGTTGAGCGAACAAAAGCAGGAGACTGTGCTGGTTCAGACTTGTTTACATTCATCCCCCTTCCTAATAAGTAAAGTCTCAAAGGTATTTGATTTCATTGTCACGCGAACCAGCAATGGACTGGGGCGTTAATGAAAGTTGTATCCTATTATCGGTCTTCACAAGTGTGGCCAGGCCCCAAATGATATTTTCAGATGTTGTAAAACCATTAAACTTTAGCCTCTTCAATGGTCAGGGTTGGATCTTCTAGCAAGATTCTGAACCTGCCCATAAAGCAAAATCAATGCAACAGTCGTTACAAACCAATTTTCCCGGGTTTATAGCAACCCAAGACTGGCCTTTGGGAAGCTAAGATTTAAATCCCTTGGACTACAGGCTTTGGTCTGTAACCCGCCTTTTAAGGGGTGAATTGCAAATAATATTTATAAGTGGGTTCTTTACAGACTGGTTGTACAATTTAATAACTGCCAAAATAATGGATAATAAACAATAATAAATGTTCTTACCGTGGAGTTACTTCTTGTAGACGAATAAGGGTTGTAATAATAATATTAATTATTATTATTATAAATAAGTTTATTGACTAGTATAATTGAATATGATGATATTTACACTTGATGGTTGCTGTACCGACTATATGGAGGATGGGTCTTCTATATCTCTGGTCTCTGGACACTCTCTCCTGAACACTCTCTAAATTCCCATCGTCTATACAGTCTTTTATATTACTGTAATGCTAAGTCGTCAAACAACTGAGTAATAACCTACTTATGAAACTCTAATATTACTATTGCTTATTCTGCAATATTAGTAAATAATAACACAAACTATTATGACCTTAATTGTGTGGTGACCTAGTCTTACATTCCTCCCTTCTTTAAAAATTTGATTCTGGAGAAGCACAATTTTACTTATAACTACACTTAAAAACCTCGAAAATTACTGTATTCCACTGATCTTGTGCTGGATGATGTATCCATGGCTTAGATGAGTTTGAGGGTACATGAACGATTGGTCACTCGTCATCCCCTGAATGGTTTATCTGCTTCTTGTGGTTTGATATGATTTCCACATCATACATATAACTGATGTTTGGTCTTTTACTCTTACTAACAACACTTACATTCACACATTTTAAAATACTATATTTCTAAATAATTGATTTTCCATATGACACAAAATATTCAAAATGTCTTCCATATTTACCATTTATAACGTATATCTGAAATTCTTATCAGTGGTATGGTCAATTCAGCCATCCCATAAATAAGTTACTAATTGAAGTTCTAAGCAATATTTATTTAAATAGGAAGAGAGAAAAAAAAATGGAATATTTAATAATTTTGAATACGTTATGAATGTTATTTAAATTAATTACTTACACACTTAAATTGGAGTGTGGTACAGTGATACTACGGGAGTGGGAGTCCGTTCCACTTGTAAATTATTACTAATCAATTCATTCATCATATTTTGATGTAATATATTTTGTGACGTTTTAGGATCATTTTTATGTTCTTCTGTGCACTCTACTGGTTTACATTGCGGTATCTCTGTCTGCTTTATTGATATTTTGCTTTACTGAGTTGAAAGCAATTTGATTTGCAATCCTTGTTCTAATTCGGACGCATAGTTATCTTCATAATCATACCGTAAATCTTGTGGTCTCGTTATGTCGTCATAAGCAGGGTCGCATTTACGTAGAGGCGCATGAGGCGCTAGCTGGGGGCCTCGTCTTCCGGGGGGCCTCAGAAAAAAGCCGAATAGCCTAGTAAGACAGCCCAGCTATACACTTTTGTAAAGAACTCTATATTATCGTACTTTGCATTAAAACTCGTTTGACCTTGAAAATTTTCAAAAAATCGCCTGCGGCGCATATTTTCCCTAACCCTCCCCCAACCTACCAACAACGATTTCTTTCCTTTATGTGCAGTTGAAAAAAATCCTTAAAATAACCTCTGGAGGAAACCAGTGTTAAGCCAATCAGAATGCCTCTTTTCTATTTTTATTTTGATAATATCACTGTAGGGTAACCATAGTAACCGTTAAATGTTATGTAAATGTGTACTATATAGGTAGATAATATTTTTATTTACAGTTTTCGAACTATTTTTGTTTTTGTTTATGTGATACTAATAATAATAAAATTATTTACTATTATTAATACTCCATAATTTATTTTGATTTAATAACCATTAACAACTTATCTTTTAATTTAAAATAGACAGGTGTTTTTCACCGGATATATTTTAAAGTATATAAAAATAGGGGCCTCAACAGGTCACTGCGCCTCGGGCCTCTGAAGATATAAATGCGGCCCTGGTCATAAGGTAATTCCAAATCACGACCATGCATTAAGAAAAATAGAGTTCTGTTTGCACTACTGTGTACACTACTTCTATATGCTAATAGTACGTATGGGGGCCATTCATCCCAGTCGGTTTGATCTCTATTCACGAAATGGGACAAAATAACATCCCATTTGTTTGTGGTCGGTATGCAGTTGTTTGTAATTTTTCGACGCCAAATATTTTGTAGATTTGTTTGAAATTTTCCAATGTGAAATTTGTGCCTTGGTCAGTCAGCAATTGCCTTGGAGCACCGTGTCTTACGATTATTTCTTGTGACAAAATTCTCGAAATCGTTGATGCCTTTTGGTCTGGAATAGCAAATTCTTCTGGATATTTCGTAAAGTGGTCCTGGAAAGTTAGGATGTATTTGTTCCCCTTCATACTTGTTGGTAATGGACCTATAATATCCATTGAGACTCTTTCCATTAGCCTACTAACGTCATTAAATTTCTGGAGTGGTACAGGTTTGTGGTGTGGAGATGTTTTCCTCCGATTGCATGAGTGACATTTCTTGCAATAGTCTTCAAAGTCCTTAGACATCGATTTCCAAAATTGATTTTTCTTGATCCGACTGTATTTCTTCTCAAACCCCTAACGTCACGCAAATGGTAGGTTGTGGGAATTGTGCATTACTTTCAATTTCATTGATGCTGATACTACGAGTTGATGATGACGCTCATTATTTGATTTTTCTTTGAGGATTAAATCTTCATCATCTGTGAAATACCCTTCTTTACTGGAGAGTTGTTGCACTGCTGCATCTTTATGTTGTTTACTTGCTATCATGTGCCTATCCCATATAATAACCATTTTAGAGGTTGGTGGTTAGTTATTATTTTTTTTTTTTTAAAAAAAAACCTCTCAACAGGATTAAATCTCAATTACTGAGTAGGTTCACATACACAAACATCCATGCCTTAGTGGGATTCGAACCCAGAACCCCGAGCATACTCATGACAAGAGGCGTTGCTCTAACCATTGAGCCACCGGAGCCGACGAAAATGGTAAATTTTCTTCTATTCAGATAAACTCTGTAGTATTTTACAACACAAATTACTGGAAGACATTCCTGTTCTGTTGTGGAATAATAATTTACTCCTGCTTTATTTAATTGGCGACTTGCAAAAGCTATTGGTTTTTCGTATCCATCTGACTAAGGGTGGCACTTATAGCTTTGCCACTAGCATCGGTTGACGTTGACGAGATCAAATACTTCGTAAAGTCTGGATGGGGTAGGACCGTGTCAGATCAGAGAGTATTCTTCAATGTGTCAAATACCTGTTCACAGTTTTCGGTCCAGTTGAACGATTCATCTTTTTGGATCAACTTCGTGAGAGGTTTCTACGTTTTTGCGAAATCTTGTATAAATCTTCTGTAGAAACCTACTAGGCCGCGGAAAGCACTGATATCCTTGACTGATTTTGGTCTTACATAGTTCTGTATAACTGAAATTTTGTCTGGATTCGGCTTAACGCCCTCGCCATTTATTATATAACCCAAATACTTTACTTCAGTTTCCAAGAAATTGCATTTATTGGGTTGCAATTTTAAGTTGACCTGTTGTAGTCTCTTAAAAACCTCTGTCGGTCGTTCCAGATGTTCATCTACTCCTTGTTCGTTGAAAACTATGACGTCATCCAGATATACTAGGCATTTTTCTCCTGTTAGCCCAGACAGCACACTGATCATGAGTCGTTGAAAAGTGCTTGGGGTATTAGCTAGCCCGGACGCCATTTTTGTGAACTGGTAATGTTCACCATTTGTTGTGAAAGCAGTCTTCTTATCTCGTTCATCCATTTCTACTTGCCAGTATCCTGATGCTAAATCTAGGGTAGTAAATAAATTAGCATTTCCGAGTTGATCCAGGGTTTTTTGCATGTTAGCGACAGGATTATAGTCCTTCTTTGTCACCTTATTCAGCCCTCTGAAGTTAATGCACATCCTTATCTTGGCTTCACCTGTTTCAGATTTCTTCGGTGTGATGACTACTGGTGCTGACCATGGAGAATCGGATGGTTCTATGACCCCTGCTTCACACATATCTTATAGTTCCTTCTTTAAAATTTCTTTTTGGCTGTGAGGAACTCTGTATGGAGCTTTCGCTATAAGCGGCACATCTTCCGTAATTATGCGCTGTTTTACTTGATGTGTGCAGCCTAACTGCTGTCTTCCCACTGAAAGATATCTTTATAATCCATCAGTAACTTCAGTAAGTTGCATTTTACGTCTTTCGGTAAATAATATATTAATTTGAATTGCTCTTCGATGCACCTATTTCCTTGAACTGTAACAATGCACACGGCCTGATACCTCTTCTTCTCAGCTGTCGCTCCCAGATGTAACAAAAAATTCCCGAGCAATTTTAGGTTAAGTGTTGGGAATAACAATTCGAAAAATTTGATCTTGCTCAGTTACATGTTCTATAAGTAAATCTTTTAGTTCTTCCCTTCGACGTGCTCCACTTAGTGCAATGATGAACACTGCCTAAATATAAAAATTGTTTAAATAAAAAAATGATTTTTGTTGATTCTTTTTACCTTTATCATTAAAAACTTTTCATCGTCTACTTCTAACGAAAATTTTGCGATGTCTTCCTTGGTGAAAGTTCTGGACCTTTTAGCTCTATATCCTTCGGATTTCCGCTTGAAAAATGCGACCAGGTGTATATATTTTATGTTCTTAATGGACAAAACACGTCGTAACATGAAGTAATACGACCAAACGGACGAGGATTTTTTTCCAACTCTTCAAAATATGTCAGTAACACTTTTTCATTTGTAATATTTTTCACCTTCGTCTATACAATATTCCTCATAACGAATGAACGTCATTTCGTGAGTTGCTTTAGATTTTTGTGGTTAAAGTGATGAAAAAACATTTTGTGCTGATTTTTACCTCCCGCCACCCTTAGTAAGGGAGGCATAGAGATCGTGCTAAAAATCACATATCGAGATTTTAGTAAATGACCACGTTTTAAGGTCCCTAGAATCTAATTTTAACATTTTCACGATGATGTCTGTATGTGTGTATGTGTGTATGTATGTATGTATGTATGTATGTATGTGTGTGTATATGTATGTGTAGGGATTTTGTCTTCGCTCTAACTCAAATACTATCATTCAGAAAATTCTGAAACCTTGTATTTCTATCCTATTCTAATAAAAAAAGAAGCTATTAGATATTGGTGTAAATCGGATAACCTCAAATGGCTCTTTACCTGAAGCTCATAATGGTTTTTTCAAAAAATATAATTAAATGCCATTTTTTCGCATTTTATGTCTTATGAAAATGAAAGATTATTGAATTTTCTACAGGAATACATTAATACTTTTTCTATATAAATTTAAATAAATTTAAAAATAATTTTTTTTATTAGTCCCGAAGCCTAAGAGAAACACAATTCCTTTGTTACACAGTTCATATTTCAAATGAATGTAACTGACAGTAAATGTCACTGTCAAAAAACTAATCACTTCAAATTAATAATAGTGACATTTTAAAAAGAAAATAGTAAATAAATCAATATTTGTATGCAGTGGAACAGTTTGCAGCGTTAGTCAATACGTAAGTATGTATTTAAATTAATAAAAATGGATAGGAATGTGTGTTGAAGAATGATTGTTGCGTAGCTATTATTGTGGTCCAGATGCGGTTATTCGCTACCGAAAATCAGTCACTTTAATATGTTCTTATGTATGAATGCTATGATGATTGTGGACAAGGCGAAAGAAGAATGTTGTTAAAGAGTGAAGTGAGTCAGCTGAGCTCTTACTCTTATCCCTTTTCTTATTGTTACTATTGTTTCCGGGTTTTTGCTAACCCACTAAGTGGGAAACGCGTGATTTTTTGTATGTATGTATGTATGTATGTATGTATGTATGTATGTATGTATGTATGTATGTATGTATGTATGTATGTATGTAAAAATTAAATAGCGGGAGGTTTTGTGTTGGCCACATCAGATTTTTCTATATCAGAAGGCAAACATTCTTTAGAATCACTCATTTTTTTGCCGAAAATCACAGACCTTATACACCATTGTCAAACCTTGTTTATTTGTAAACAAGTAATTTGTTACTGTTTGTAACCATGCGGTTACCATAATTCCGTATAAAGAGAACATCAAAATCAGAAATCTTATTTTTTAGATTTAATTTTTTGGGACCTCAAAAAAATATTTTCTCATTGATTTACGGCAGCATGTAAAATTTTGTATATTATACGGATCATAATGTCACATTATGGTACACGCCGTGTTATCAAGCTCGGCTTCGTCTCGTATGATAATCTTCACGACTAGTACCATGATGATTGACATTTTGATTCTTATAACATAAATATTATCGTCATACCAAATTTCAAAATCCACCATTTATGCGAAAAAGTCATTGAACGTTGGATTTCTTGTATGCTTGTCATTAAACAAAGTCAAGGAGGCCATCCACATGTTTGTTGATGTGTGACGTACTCTTATTAATGAATACGTGCACCACAAATTATCAAGCCTATAGACTCTTTTCCTAAAACAATAAATAAGGCATAAATTATAACTAAAAATAATCTTATTATTTCATTTATCATTAAAAAAATAGACCAATACTATATTTTCTAGTATACCTGCTAATAATTATTTTAATACACATAATTTTAATTAATTTAATTGCAGATGCTGTGGCCAATATAAAAATTGCAAAGCAAGGATTTCAGAGAATGGCATTTGCAGCAAGTTTTGCCGGTGTTTTCACTAGTATCCTTTTCAAGTTTATTAATAGTACTAAGACAAATTTTCAAACTGTGCCTGAAGTTTTATAATTGTCATTTGTAATGTACCAAATCGTCTATTCCATTGCGCAAATGTCGTTATAATTTAAAACGGGGATGTAAAAACTCCAGCTCGCGGACCAATCCAATCTGTTTAACAATTCTATCTGGCCCGCGTAGAGATCAATTGGGAGTAATTTAGAAAAAAAAGTTACACAGTGGAACCTCCATTATCCGGAGTTCGATTAACCGGGAATCCAATTATCCAGGCTACGGATCACAGTTTTTTTTTAAGGTTTTACGAAGTTAAATTCTTGTTAAATTCCTTGGACTAACAAACTGTTTTATTGCTTGAACCTCAGATGTTTACACACTCTTGACTATTGAAACAAATTTAATTACAATCTTTATTTAACTTCTATTAAATAAACATATGGGTTAAATTTAAATTAGCCTCCTTATAATACAGGAATAGTTTATTACGAGCTTAACCCATGAATGTATGTTAATAAATATGAAATAAGAATTAACTTGAGAATAAAGTATAAACTTCGCACAAATGTCATGTAAACGCAGGGTTAAAAGATATTCTCGGAATATTGTTGGAATATATAATCTGGAAATAGGAATTTGTTTATTATTGCAGTTGTAAGAGTGACATTAAGAAGGGAGTTATAGCTGTCTTGATGACAGGTAGGTGTTTTTTAATTCGTACCATATAAGAAAGTAATATTTTCTACACACTTCTTAATTAACTTCGCATTAAAAAATTCAATTTTCCGTAAACTCCTCTCCCAGTTATTACTCCGGATAATAGGGTTCCACTGTATTTATAAAAAAACGCTGTAACGTTAGTTCAGTTATTATTTCATAGTCTTGTGGATCGCGTAATTTTCTATTCATATCTTATTTTTCAAATATTTGCTAATAAACTTATTAGTTGACATTTTGAATCTTGAATGCTTTTCCTGAAACATGCACATACAATCGTTTTATAATAACAAAATAGCAGTATGGTTTTTTTTAACGAAAAATGGCTATTCAAGGCCATTTATACGCCGTCTGATAAAATTTTCCTTAAAGATAACTTCATTGTATTTCGGATGCTTAGGCGTACAACATGTTAAAATAATTCCTGTTTGTGAAGTGTGTTTCCGGTACTAGTAAAAAATTAATTTTATCTTGGTGCAGGAATGTTTCTACTTCATATCTGTGTTGTGTCAGCATTTGTCTTAGTACATATTTTTTTTTTGATAAACAAAAGTACATCTAAATGACCTCTGAAAAGTAAACAAAAAGTCTCATGTAATCGAAGTTATTACGGTGTATTACTCATTTTCGTCGAGTACTGTATGCCCTCAAAAGTTGTCACACTTGTTTTGTAACATTCTGTAAGTTCATTGTTGTTTGTGATAACGTTGTTGAGATTGTATAGGGTTGCTTGGGCATAGCTGGTGTTGTCGTTTATTTCTTTACTTAGTCGGGTGTCCAGTAGTATTCTCGTCTAGATGCGTATTTGATCCACTTGTTGGTTGGTTCCCCTCGATTTTTGGAGTTCTTTGTAAACCAAGCAGCCTTTATAGTTGGCCGGATTCCTTACATAATACGCATTTGGCTTGTGTGTCCTTGGTTTTTTAATAAATGTGTGTGTCGGGTGGTTGTTTGTAAATTGGAGTAGTACGACTTATTATAGTATGTTTTTGTGTGACCATATTCTTGACATAAAATGCACTACGGTATTTCTTTCGTGGTGCTTCTGCTAGGATTTTGGTGCTTAATAGGAACTCAGTCTTATACAGGGTTAGTTAAAAGTATGGAGACGGCGATTTATTGTCGTTAATATTCATTTTAGGAAATTATGTTCAATACAAAAGTTTTTTAAGAAATTTTGATCTACATTTGAGCATACTTGAATTTTTTTTTTCAATTGTTTTTGAGTTAAGCTTGTCCGCGTAATTTTTTTAAATAGGAACCTATTAATTTTACTCTACCATTCGATAGAGTGTTTTTTTCTCTTTACAACAGTATGTTTGATTTTTTGTTTTTCAATTTCAGAAACACCTGTTCAAGTATTTACGAATAGTAGGTTCATCTAAGATAGACAAAATTATTTCCAATAAAGTTATCGGTCATAATCTTATCATTAAAAACAAATGAATAACTAAGTAAATTACATCGTTTGAGTTTGTTTATCGCTTCGCTTTTGTCTATCTGAGATGTACCTACTATTCGTAAATACTTGAACCGGTGTTTTTAATTGTAAAAATGCTATTAAAATAAATTGAAAAACAAAAAAAAACAAACATACTGTTGTAAAGAGAAAAAAACACTCTATCGAATGGTAAAGTAAAATTAATATGTTCCCATTTAAAAAAATTACGCGGACAAGCGTAACTCAAAAACAATTGAAGAAAAAACAACTCAAGTATTCTCAAATGTAGATAAATATTTCTTAAAAAACTTTTGTATTGAACATAATTTCCTAAAATGAATATTAATGACAATAAATCGTCGCCTCCATACTTTTAACTAACCCTGTATATTTTCTTATTGTTCGTATTTGGCGCTTGGTCTACGGAAAACAACGGTAGTGGTTCCTTTGTTTTCCAGGTTTTTATATTAGTTACTCTACGAATTTAAAAGCTTATTTTTTGCTAGAGTCTCTTGTATGTCTCCGGTTGAAATCGAATAGTGAAAGTATTTAGTCACTTTTAGAATCATTATTTCGCATCTGAATTAATAAATTTACTTACGTTAAAGGATCTTTCCTCTCTAGGTTGATATGTTTAGTGACTAATTTTATTTTGTTTTAACAGATGTATTCGCCTACGGTATGCATCTGAAGTGCTGGTATTAACTTTGATTACATTATTTGTTAGTGGTTTGCAGAATCATTCTGCTGGCTGTAGCATAGTTTCTATACTTATTAACATGTCAGTGTTGTTTACTACGTCCTGAATGTATACAACAGGTGGTTTCTGTTTCTTCTTTATGTTTTGTTTGTTTTCAATGTCCACGGTTTCATTGTTCAGTAGTGCAAATTTATTTGGGTGGTGTATTGAGGTGTTATTTGTATTTGCGTCAGATCTTTTGATGGTTGGTAGGAGATATATTTTGTCTTCCCGCGATCTCTGCTGTTTACTGTTATTTCGTACAATTTGTCACGAGGGGCTTTCATCATTAAAGTAGGTGACTTCTTATTCTTAGAATAATTTTGGTTGTACCTGGATTATTTATTTCATATATGGAGGATCTCTGAGTAGGATTGCAAAGAGTTGTTACACTCATGTTGTTGTCTGGGTGCGAAGTTTTCTGTTCAGTGATCTCCACTTTTCTCCGACATTTTCGCTGCTATTTCTAATTAGGTAATTTAATGTTTTCAATTAAACACTCACGTTTAATTAAATATTTTGTATTATAATGATTAGGTGGATTAGATAATTGTTGCCGCACTCGGTATTTAGATTCTAATAGCACACGACAAGTTAAACACATCTGTTCTGTTCGACTGCTCGAGCAATACTGCCCCTCCTTTCGTCCTGGGATAGTTACTGATACCTATGATCCGTTTGAGTTCTTCTTTCTGTACGTTAGGGCTAAAGCTGCAGACGAGAATTTCAACTCCGGTATAGTGGAAGAGGATCTTTAACATGTTCTTAACAATCTTCCACTCTAAACCATCTAGTCTACAGCCTAGCTTTGGTACTGCTAGCTGCAATATATTTCTTTAGCAGATGATTCATCAAATCGCACAGCGAGTTTCATAGATTACTAGATAGTAGATGCACCGCTGATGTTCTGCATTGCTATCCCTTAGTCGTAGCGTTTCCTGACGAATGGACGTTGGCTGGCCAGTTCTTGTAGTCATCCAAATTTTGTGAAGCTGTGCCGCGGGACATCATTAAATCTACTGATACGCAGTGGCCGATGTAGTAATATGAAAAAATGGTGTACAGATATACAGGGTATATCATGAGTAGTGTAGAAAAATTAATAGCGTGTTGCTGAGATCAGTTTAAGTAAAAATTGTTATATGAAGGTATGTCCGGAAATTTTTCATCGCAGAGTTCCAGCCCTTTAAAGTTTACCTTATTACGCACATTTTTATTAATAACTCTGGTACTAGACGAACTAAATTTTAAAACTTTATATGAGGATACTACTTATTTAGGTGCATATTTATACTTTCTCTTTTGTTTCTGTATCTTAACTAAAGGCGTCTCATATGGGGAAGCCATGAACGTTTTTTTATCTATTAACATATTTTTATTTTTACTTATAAAATGTTAAATACAATGCAAAATTACACAAAAAGGTACTCCTGCTAAAACCTGACAAACGCAGTAGTTTTTTTTTTTTGATATTTTAATATTTACAAAAAAAAAAAACAGGTATACAAGAATATTTCGGTAACAATTGAGAAACAATGAAATTCATATAACCTTATTTTTGGATATCTACGTCGATATTCTCTGAACGTACATTAAACATTACCGTTAAAATATCTATAAATAAACACCATATTTGCTTATTCACCAGAACTAACATTTTCCACTCTATCAAAAAATTACCAATGTTAAAAATAAGGAATTTACAATAGTTATAAACAGATTTTGTTTCTTTTTTATATTTTGTTCTATTTCTTATAGTCAGGTGATTGATTTTTCAATATTAACTAACAGCTCGATTCTCGAAAAAGTTAATCCTAATTTTTGGATTAGCGAAATCTACTCTAATTTTTTATAATAGTTTATTTATACTTCAAATGTACAGAAAAATTCCCAATGACATATTTACAGTTTCTAATTCAATAATGCAAATAGACATGAAATACAAATCCACACATGATAAAAAATAAATTACCAGCTTCAATTAAAAACATATCAAAGAAGAGCACAAATACAGTTTTTATTGGAACAAAACATATCTAAGGTTCCCATGTTAGATCATGTTTCATTCACCATATGAAATGCATTGTTTAATGACGAGCAAGTGTTATTAACGAAATGAAATATATTTTCTCTGGGTTTTAATACGATGGTGGATTAAAGGGCAAACTTCTAATAAAGTTGATAAGTCAACATTGGAGTGAATTATATTCAGGCTTTGAATTTTAAATGTATTTAATTGGTCTATACAGTGTGTCCCATTTAGAAGTGTGTGTGCGCCTTTGGGAGGCCATCTCAGATGTGCTTTTGTTTTTCCAAAAATTCTCATAAGGCACTAGATAATGACGAAAAACTGATTATTGTTGATTTTTTCTTTTTCAAATAACTTCTAAACTATTGGCAATTGAGAAAAATGTTTCAAATATAAAAGATAGATATTTTTATTAACTAACCAGTGGTGTACGAAACAAATTTTTATATCTGTAAATTTTTGAGATATAACACAAACTTATATTTTTTTAAATGGAACCCATATCTGATTTTAGTCTCAAAAAAATAACTATTTTTTTCTCTTTTCAATGTTGTAAGGGTTATTATGTTTTATATTTGTTTTGCCTTCAAAATTATTATTTTTTCCTTATTTTGTATTAAATTTACAATTATCTTGAAAATATTGATAGATTTCTATTTAGAAATACTCCTTGTATTTAAATAATTTATTTCGTTAGAAAAATTTGCTCAAAACTCGTATCAAATTAATTTTTATATTTTGTATCAGGTCGACCTTGGCACATTACAGTGTAATTTGTAATTATAAGTCTAGAATAAAAATATTAAGTAATAAAGGCATAAAATAAATTATATCGATCAAATAGAATATAATATTTTTTTTTGAGAAATAATAAGAAAATTCACAAAAATAAAGAAAAAAAATTAATTTTAGGAGCAAAACAAATATAAAACATAATAACACTTACATCATTGAAAAGAGAAAAAAAATAGTTATTTTTTTGAGACTAAAATGAGATTTGAGTTCCATTTAAAAAAATATAAGTTTGTGTTATATCTCGAAAATTTACGGATATAAAAATTTATTTCACGCGCCACTGGTTAGTTAATAAAAATATCTATCTTTTATATTTGAAACATTTTTCTCAATTACTAATAGTTTAGAAGTTATTTGAAAAAGAAAAAATCAACAATATTCAGTTTTTCGTCATTATCTAGTGCCCTATGAGAATTTTTGGAAAAACAAAAGCACATCTGATATGGCCTCCCAAACACGCACAAAAAGTTCCATTTAACCGTCATCGTACCTCTTATAGTTCTCGAGATCCCAATGGTGGCACTTCTAAATGGGACACACTGTATATGAGATCATTCTTGGTCCAACATTGATTTTTTTATAAAATAAATATCTCAAAAATATCGTTTTAACTCTTTCAATGTGTTTTTCTATAATTTGGGTCGTAGGATTCTAAATTATACATCCATACTCTAATACTGGCCCAACCAACAAATTGAATAAAACTAAAGTGTCTCTAATGTTAAATATTGGCTTTTCTTAGTACCCAAGTTTTTTGTATTCCTTGATAACAATCTCTTTATAGTGATTTTCAAATTTATAATTATTTTGGAATAACAGACCATCATTGAATTTATATACATGTTCCAATTTATTAAAATTTATGCTGTAATTATAATCCAAAACATTCTTTTTGCGTGGAAAAGATAAATTTTGCATTTTTAACATTATATTCTATGCTATTATCATTGCACCAGTTTCTAATAGCATCTTTATCTTTTTGTGCACGAATGCAATCATAGTTTTTATTTCGTTATATATTCAGAGGTTGTCATCATATACAAGATATTTGGTAGGTACAATTGAGATGTTCAGGCAAATCATTTATAAAAAGAATAAAGAACAGTGGTCCCAATAATGAGCCTTAAGGCACAGCAGAAGAAGGAATAAATTCCTTTGATTTGCATTTATTATATTCAACATACTGCACTCTGTCTGATAAGTATGACTTGAACAGGAGTAGTAGATCATTACTAATTGCAAATGAACTTAATTTTTTTTACTAAAATTCAATGACTAACTTTATCAAAAGCCATACTCAAATCAGTAAATGTTACATCTAGTTCATTCTTATTATCAATAGCTGACGAGATGTCCTGGACAATTGCAGTCAAATTGGTTACTGAAGATTTCTGTTTGACAAATCCATGCTTTTCGACTCCTATGACTGATTTTACATGATTATATAACTTGCCGTACAATATTTTTTCTAATACTTTTAAAACAGATGATAAAATTGTTACCGGTCTGTAGTTTGTTACATATTTAGGGTTTCTAGATTTATGTGGGACAACCTCGTCCCAGCTTTAATGAATTTGGAAATATTTTATGTTGAATTGCAGAATATTAAATTATGGTTAAAGTTTTCACAAGTATATTTATACGTCCTTTAAGAATAAAACTGGGAATGTTAACTGAACCACATCTGACTGAGTCCTTTTTTAATGTGAGTACGTTAAATAAATTATTAGTTTCACTAACATTGTTGTTTACATTGATATTTTGTTCATCCGAATTATACACTGAAGAAAAATACTCTGTAAATGCATTTGCTAATAGCATCTATATCTTTTTGTGCACGAATACGTTGATTAATTATATGTGACCAACATTGTTTTGGGATACATTTAAAATTACTTTAATACAGTTTATGTGATCTACGCGTGCTTACTTTATAAGCGTTTTTAAGTCAGATCTTAATATTTTATATTTAATTCTGATTACTTTGTTTAAATTTTTTTAAATATTTTTCTTTTAATTTAATTTTACTCTTATTTCATTACCAACTGGGATATTTATTTTTCTTAACAGTGTATTTCGGAAACTATCAAATATTCGATTCATGGTTTCATAAAATTTGTTCACATGTTTACATCTGGATTGGAATTTTCATTCAAGTTACTCCAGACACAATTTTGTAACATAAAATTTTTCGTAGTTTTGCTTTTTTGAAATTACACTCTCTAGCAACTGTTGTGTTGTACATTTTATGTTTTACTATAGGTACAGTGATTAGTAGATGGGGATGATTACTCTGACAAAGGATTATCATTTATTTCTAATTTGGAATTACATACGTTGGCTAAAATTAAATCTACCTCCGGTTTTATAAAGGGCAGAATAAATCTACTTCCATGGTATATTTATTCAAACTAACATATTCGAATCAATTTTATTCATTTTACGGCATTTATAACATTAATGTCAAAAGTTCGACTCATTTGAAGGAATAAATTTTATTTACTCTGGAAGTAAATTTATCTGTCGTTTATAAAACCGCACACTAGTCTAACAAAATTAATCTTAAGACAATGTTTTAAGAAATTAAGAGCATTGCCGGTCGCTCAGCGAAGTCAGTTTTGTAGCTAGTATGACACTAGTGCAGACAAACTTCTTACGTTCCCCCACTACTTTTAAGATTGCTAAGTTTATTTCTCTCTGTCTGCTTTTATATATGTTTGTCCTTGTTTAAAGCATAAGGGGAAAACTCTGCCCGTGTTGTGAATCAAATTGTTGGAGTGAGAGAGGAGATGTGTGTAGTAGAGGGGGAACATATTCTCCTAACACTTTCTCCTCCATAGTCTATCGTTCCGATTTCTGAAATAAGCGGCAAAAAGGGGTTTAGTATAAATCAAATCACAGCTAAACTAAAAGAGATAATTTAGATTTTTTTTCAGACTTACTACTAAAGGTTGGCGCTATGGGGTGACCCAAACATTTTTTTATAAAGTACAGTTATCGTGTTAAAAATAAATTTTAAAATAGCCATTTTTATGATGTTTTTTGAACTAAATTTAAATGCAATAGAAATTAATAATTATGCAAAATAATTGGTCAGCCCCATGCATTGATCTCTCTACTATACAATGGTATCAAGTTTGAAGTTATAACTTAATATTTACGAGTGTAGTTTGATTTCTACTAAAGTGCTGTTTAGCGTAGCACCGGCAATCGCCTTAAACTGAATTTCGAAATAAGTTCGTTCACTATTCTTGATTTATTGTTTCAATTCGGAAGTAAAATTTTGTAGAGCTTATTTCGCTGATGAACCAATCACCCACAAAAAACACTTTTTCACATCAATAATGTCCGTAATGAAATCAATTTCTTTTATGAAGGATTCATATTTTTCCACCGAAGTTGCGTGGTAAAGATAAACGTGCACTATAATCACTTAGGTATTACATACAATTTTTGCTCTCACGCATTTACAGTCATAAGAATTATTATGGATTAACACTGTGGATTGTACGAATTTTTTATTGCTACCATAACACCGCCGCCTTTTATTGTAGACAGCAAGTGTCTGTCTTTTCAAAAAACCGTGTAACGACTATCACACAGCTCACTGTTTAACAACCACAATGCAAGCATATTTCAGTAATATAAATTAAATCGTAGTTTTCTGCGAGAATATTATTATGGAAATCTATATTTTTTTTCTTAGCCCATTCACATTTTGATAATATATTCGTAGTTTTTTCTTCGGATGAATGTTAACAAATGAACTGTTTGCATCTCCTACTTTTTCAGTGTCTGTTTTTAAGGCTTTCTTCTGAAATAAAAAAGACACCGTCTAACTACCATCCCGGTTAGCCAGAAGTCATTCTCATTCAAGTGATCCATATCTAGTTACTCCAATTTTGAACGCCAAAGTTGAGATGCAGTCGATTTAGATTTCTTTTCTATTATTAATTTATTTGTCTTCAATTTTGATTCCAGATATTTTTTTGTTTCGTCATTAAACACATCAGTAGCTAATCTGCCTACAAATAGCCACGCTAATTTAGGGCATGATCTAAATTTCGTTTTTATATCACTTGGATTCGAAGATTATATAACGGAGTTGGTTTTGTAGCTTTTTCTCTTTGATTCTACTAAGATAAATTCATCTTGAGTCTTATTGACCTCCTTACTTTTTGTAATTAAAATTTGTTTTGATAAAGAAATTGGTGTTTTTCTTTTGTGCCTCCTTGTGACATCTATTGTTAGGGGTAGGTAAATTTGAACAAGAATATAATATTTCTTTATAGTTGTCTGCTTGGGTATATGACCTTCGCAAAAGATGGTTGAGCAATTTCAAGAATATTTAAATTCTAATTATCTTTACAGTTTTTAAATGTATTTACTTCAGTATAGTTCTGGACATTTCTTCCATTTTAGATAATAATTTCATAAATACTAGTGAAAATCTCACATAATTTTGTTTCTCCGAACTGATACTTATATTTTCACCAACGTTGAATAGAGCTCATTTACAGGCTTCGCAAAAAATATTTGATGTTATTATATGCTGTCAATAGACAAGTGTATTATATTCACGTTTACCCAGTTTAATGCAGGTGATATGGAACACATGTCCACATAGTCCCGAACACTTGACTTTTAAGTATGTAGATATATGCCTTAAATCTGTAAGAAAGTTGTTAAGACTTAGCAACATTGCTACAGCAAATAACCAATAATAATTGCGAACACTGAATAACACATGAAAATGACAGCCTTTACATTTGTTTCTATTGGTTATAATATTTAGCAACGTTACTAAGACTTAACAACTTCCTTTCAGAATTGGGTTAATTGTCTAATCTATTCCTAGTATCTATCTTTTTGATATTATGAAGATTAAATTTTAAGTGCCAGAATAGTACAGAATTCTCTAATCCAAAAATAAGGATTAATTTAACCTTTTTTGAGAATCGGGCTGTGAATGTTTCGTATAAATATTTTTTGGTAAAAACTAAAATATCTCAAAAACTATTTCATTTATCATGTTTTACCAAGAGTATCTGTTTGTGAATTTTCGCTTTATATGTAATATATTATATGTAAAAATGAATATGTTAATACATACGAGACGCTTCTGTTTAAGATACCGAAACAAAAGAAAGTATAAATAAGCATCTAAATAAGAAGTACCCTCATACCGAGCTTCAATATTCTATTGCAACTTGTATCAGAGTTGTTATTAAAAATATGCCCGATGAGATGCACTTTAAAGGGCCGCAACTCTGCAACGAAAAGTTAGCGGACATACCCTCATATAACATTTTTTACTGAAAATTATCTCAGAAATATGCTATTAACTTTTTTTACACTAGTTCTGATTCACATGTGCGTCAATTACCATCAGACGATCCCTTGAGCTTCACGTCATATTTTGATATTCGTATGCATCAAATAGTGCATGTTTTTCAAAAAATATTAGAAACAAAATACTAGTAATTTTTGTAAAATACACGAGTAAATACTAATTCCCAATTTGTAACTAGTGTTTTACAGTATATTTCAGAAACAAAATACAGTAAACTTCACTAGTATTACTAGTGTAGAGACTAGTAATACTAGTCCCGTATTTTTTAGGAAATAGGCCCCAGATCTCATATAGTTTTGTGTACGAGGCAATTACGTCATACACTAATCTAAATTTACGCAATTTTATAATGAATAATTCTATTCTGAAACTAAAATAAATATTACGATTATTCCTAAAATTATACTTACCTAAAAACAAATAATGTAGTAAGGGAAGATAAATATCACCAATATATTATAAACATAAGGAAGACACTGACAAGCCTAAAGTGTCAAAACTAAATTTTTCCCTGGTCAGAGTGAAGCTCACATGGCAATACATCCTTTGACTAAAATTTTAGTGATCCTGATGGCTTCCTGGTTGGGTAATGGATAGGTTTCATCCCACTTGTTGAAGTAGTCCATGGAAACCACGATGTATATATTCTCATCGTCAGTTTCTGGAAATGGTCCGGCCACGTCAATCGTATTCAAGTTCTTCGTCGTCTGTGCGGTCCATTGCTTTAAACGTAAACAACATATTTCTTGCAGTTAACCCAGTAAAATCGTTGGCGCAATCTCTATAGTTCCGTTTACCCCAAAATGGCCTCCTCCAGATCCATCATGGATCTCTTTTAACACGTCTGGTATTCTACTCTTAGGAATAACCAACTCAGTTTTCTTCTCAATTTTAACAGAATTTTCTACAATATGTTTTAAGAGACCATCCTTAATCACCGTGAAGTGCCATTGCGTGACTCATCTTTCCTTATTGTTTGCTTTCTTTTGTTTTTCATTCCAGTATAATTTTTAAAACCGGATAATTTTCTTGGTCTTTGTGTAGTTCACCAGGCTGCCAATTATCTTCGACTACTGTTGTTCCGGCGAAAATGTTTTAATTCATCTTAGCATGGTCTTCTGGACTATGCGTTGGCATTACGATGGCTCGTACTTATCCTATTTCAGCAAACACTTCGCTTGCAATTCGTCATACCTTCTCATCTAGAGCTTCAGTGTTTTTATTACTCTCAAAATAAATATATCGCATTCGCGATTGGTTACGTGAAGCTTGTTTGGTAGCTTCATAATGTAATGCATGCGATCTTTTTTAAGTCTTTTTTCTTTGGCCACGATACTACAGCACCGCGTTATTGCTTTTATTTAAAACAATTTGATTAAACTTACTATATTCTGTACTTTCCTTTACCGATGTTAGATGCTTTGTTAACTATGGGTATTACATTCTTAATAAAAAATTTTCAAGAACCTGTAGAGAATCAAGTAAGTAATGTTTTCGTATTATACTTTAAGAGGCAGAGTGCAATTTGTGTCAAGATAAATGCACGTTGACTTACCTGACAGGGCCAGGGGCGGAATAACAAATTTACTGTACAAACCGGGAAATATACAGTTAAAATCTTTTAAGTTATTTCGTCTATATAAGTTTCGCAAAACTTTGTTTCACGATATTCTTGTTGCAAGTCTTCATTTGTAAATAAAATATAAACATATTAGGTATTGGATAATAAATTGTAGTAATTTTATTATGAATATTAATACCTAATTTGTGCTTCTTTCTTTAAAATTGGTAAATGGAAAAAATGTGAATATCTCTCTGTCTTATTACCATCGCAAATCGCTGAAGCATATACATGGTGAGAACAATGATTTCATAACTCTTTTACAGATGCTCCCTTGTCCACACCTCGACTCGAAACACTGTTATGAACGTGTGAATGAGAAGGAGAACACGGAGATAATACGTGCGCGACTGCGAGTGAATATTTTTCCATCACGTAACCTAGGGTGTCATATTCAAACGAGTAATAGGTTTTATGCATTTATATCTGAATATTATTAGATATTTTCTAAATTTTTTACATATGTTAAGTAAAATTACTCTTTTCGATTTATGATACATTTGTTTCATTCAATAATAGAAAATAAAATAAATACAAAAACTTAGAAAAAATAAATTTTGATGTGAAAAAGTAAAAATTACTGTAACGCGAAACTTTCATAATAATAATATCATAAATAATGAAAAACTTTGTCGTACATATTTACATTTTTCTACAATAATATTTTTTAAATTTTAATAAAAAATAGAATTCACGGGGCATAAGTAATAATAAAAATTCTAGACAAAAAATGGCAAATACTACGAGTAATAAAGCCATAATTTTTAAAAAACAACTAAGGGATATATTCCGTAACTTGTCATATTAAATTTAACAATCTTTTCCAGTTTTCGGTCAAACTGCTTAATGAAATCGTCTGCTCTATAATGTTAGATTTTGGAATAATTGGAAGGAGTATTTGTTTTTCTTTTTAATGCTATTATCAATTTTTTACGTAATACCGTATCTCGTTGAAAACTGGAATCAGTTTATCTTAGCATTAACTTAACATATAATATGCATAAATAAATTTATCCTAATAGCTGACCTATGAATGATATAATTTTTTTCCATTTTTTTTTTGCACGATCTGTGCAGCTAAACGCACTGCATTACAATTCCATACTTAAAAAAATACTTCAAATGAATATAAAATTATATTGAAGAATATTTTTGTCTATAAAACACCAACTACTCGTTCTTATACGTTCTTAAATACACCGTTAGGATTCAGTCCCGACGTCTCGTGACACATCAATCTATTGCACTCTAATGGTTATAACACAACGTTTCTCTCTACAGTGCGTCTACTGTAGTACTACGTCGTTGGGCTGAAGTGGGTGGAAAAGTCAATGTGTATTTATCTTGCCACAGACTCGTATATCGGGCGATTATTTTTAAGATGTACTTAGGACATTAAAATGAGGTTTGTTCGTTGGTATTACATTAACTTGAGAATACGTCATCAATGCAGTTTAATACAAAATACATACTTGTTGCAATACAAATGAACCAAGGCTCATTGAATGACAATTATTGGACCGCTTAGATTTAAAAAAGGACTTTTTTTGCAGTAATATTTAACAACTCATTTGACATTACGTTTTAAACTTAAATTATCAATTTAACGAACAGTTAAAATTTAACTGCAAGTGATGCAACTGGCCATAAGTGTACTTTTGGTAAATTAGATGACACACGACTACAACGAAGACAGTGCATATAAACAAACATATTTTACATAAAAGTTACAAGTTGTGCAGCAGAACCATACAAACGAACAGGCCTATGGTAAATCAGTTTTTGCAGTCTATTGTGCCCTTTCTTGGCTCACGACAATGGTTGTGGTAATAGATAATAATTTTCTGCATCAAATGACACCAAATACATGCGAATGATGTAATATTTTAGTTCCATCAATTATGTATCGAATTTATACAAATTTTTATTAATTCCTAGCGATAGCCAATTTAATTATTTAAAAATATTGTTAACTTTTCACGCAGTTTCTAATCTAAATATAAATAAATCTAGCTAGCGAATTCTAACAGATAAACAGTCAAAGATTTTTCCATGGCTATCACTGCAAAAAAAAGTTGAATAAATGCAATAATTAATTTATGGAACTAAAATAGTACATACAAATTTTACATGTATTTGGTGTGGTAATATTTTTTTTCATTGATACTACAACCTAAAGATTGGCACAAGATATTATTAATAAGCTGTTATGGTATATTTTATTTATTTGCGCTTTCTTAAAGGGGGTTTCCAATATTTGTTTTTTTTTTTATATATTTTAATCTTCATTAATAGCTATTTGTGTATTAAGAGCGCAAAATGGAACATTGTCGATTGAGAGGTTGTTGCCGCTCAACACAGGAGCGCAGCATTCTCTCGAAATCGACAATGTCCATTTGCGCTCGAAACACACACAAGATGTTCTCTACAGTCCTCCACCATAACAAAAAATAATGAAATGTATACTTTGTACTTACAGTACTGTTCAATAAATAACGATTGGCTAATATAAAAGATACGGTTTAAACTAAACTTTGAAATGATTATATCGCTACATTAGCCTTCTATTCCATAAAATAAACCAAAATTAGAGCGAGTAAGCAAGGATTTGTGCTGATTTGATGAGTTTTTGTAGCAAAATGTGTGGTTAGTTGTCATACCTGTCACACTGAAAAAATTAACAAATATTTCATGGAATTTGTGATTATATAGACAGGTATGCTATCTGGTGTATTGACTAACTTCTCGCAATTATTTAAGTAACGAAATAACTAATAACTTTATTGTAATCAAAATAAATACAGTAAACTCGAGATCAGATGTCACAGTACGACTCGCAACTATCGTCGCCACTATACAGGGATGTCCCAGATTTAAACGGCATAACTTGAACCATGGATTAAACACGTAAAAATAATTTGACAAGTTCATTTGAGCAAATGTCTGTAAATGCTTTGTTT
Source organism: Ophonus ardosiacus (assembly GCA_943142095.1). Taxonomy (NCBI): domain Eukaryota; kingdom Metazoa; phylum Arthropoda; class Insecta; order Coleoptera; family Carabidae; genus Ophonus; species Ophonus ardosiacus. The sequence goes on from OW964835.1 coordinate 15,196,895, forward strand.
CAGAGATATTCATGTTTTTCTTATTGGAGCAGCGCTGCCTTAAAAATCAACTTTATAACGAGATATCAAATATTATCTTATTAAGTTATGACATAACAATTAAATTAATTATAGGTAAATGATTTGGCTATTACCTAATTTCGATACAAAATTTAGTTTGCTTGCCTAAGGACAGGGTAAAAATGAAAACGATCGATGAATTCAAACAAATTTATTGCGCGACATTGCTCGTGAGATATGGTTTCGCAAACTTGAATAATATTTTTGCGTAGAGTGTCCAAATTATCTATCGGTTCATCATAAACTCTTTCTTTTATGGCACCCCAAGCAAAGAAATCTAAAGGTGTTAAAAGCAAACTAAATTTTGTATTGAAATTAGGCAATAGCCAAATCATTTACCTATAATTAATTTAATTATTGTCACAACTTAATAAGTTAATATTTGATATCTCGTTATAAATTTGATTTTTAATGTAGCGCTGCTCCAATAAGAAAAGCATGAATATCTCTGAAACAAAGCATTTACGAGCATTTGCTCAAATGCCGTTTAAATCTGGGACATCCTGTATATACATCTACCGCCATCTCTGTACAATCATTCATCATTCCTATTACTAAACAAAAAACTACTCACACAATTTATTTTATATTTAATTTTATTTTATCGGTATTTTCCATTCTTCTTGAGCTATTGCTTCAATCTAATTTAAGCATTTTATACTTTCGTTTTTTGTAAATAAATGCAGTCCGGCATTTTGTTTGATTATGTAATATACCGACAGCTAAGCAGTGCTTTAGCCGATTCACAGGCACTTTTTTTTGTTCTGTGACTATGTATTTCTTTAATCACCGCGTTCACACCATCTAATTCCACAACCCTATAAGAGCCCGACTAAAGTTTGCAAAGCTTTTTGGTAAGCCCGGATTTAATAGCCGGTGAGTGTAAATATACCCTGCCGCCAACTTTAAAAGTAGAGGATTTGGCTTTTTTATTAAATATTTAATGTACCCTGTCAGTGGCTCAATTTTCGTGGTCACGTGCTTTTTTATGTGTGATTTTCATGTGCTGCACAAACTCAGAAGCGTAGTTTAGATCAGTGTCATATCTTGTTTTTAGCGGTTTAAAAATGACGTCAAATGGTTACTCCCCAGTCCCAGTCACGTTGGTCGGGTGTTATGTAGTGTGATAGTAAGTCTTTCAACGTGCGATGCGTACGCTCTAAGCTACAATTTGTTTGTGGTCTGTATGTTGTCGTATGTAATCTCTCTATATCCAAAAATTTTCAAATATCTTTAATAATTTTTGATAAGAATGGAGTCCCTAGGTCTGTCAATAGTTTTCGTGGCGTCCTGTGTCTGAGAATGATGCCTTTCAGAAAATGTTTTGCAACAATCACGGCAGTCTGATCTTTCATAGGAAACACCTCCCAGTATCGCGTCGCAGCATTTTGAATTGCCAAAATGAATTTGTGTCCCGAGTTAGTCTGAACAACCGGCCCTACTATATTCATAGCTACACGATGAAATGGTGTGACGTAAAAGGTTTCCTCTACACCCAAAAATGGGTAGAGTGGGTCACGATACTCCACCTGGATGTTCGGTTGGGAGGCCTCTAGCTTTGAAACAGTGGAGATGGGCTGGGTTAAAACCACTGGAGCGGTTAAAAGGGATAAGGGCGCCACGTAATTTTTGACCTTAAAATTACGAAAAGGTGGTCCCCACGAATAACACAAAATCCTACTTACCGTTTTGTTGTTGCCTGCAAACGACTGAGGTTTGAGAAGTAAAAGAATGAATTTAAAAAAAAACAATAGCATTTAATATGTTGCGAGATAATGCGTGCAAAAGGCACGGTAACTCGATGAGCAAAAAAATTGATACAAATAGAGCAACTATACTAAGGGTTACAGTTCAGTACAAAATATCCTATCATTAAACACCCTGATTGTGGACATACACCCGTAACCCAGTTCCGACCACCGACACACATCTACAACAATCGAAGTGGATCCAATTCAAAAGTGGGCCGTACAAGCCAGCTGACGCGGGTAGACGTCGCAGGATTACTAGTTGCATCAACGGCAACAATACCATAAAATAAAGGTACTAACCAATATAATAATATAATAGGAACAAAATGGTAACCCAAACTATTTGTCACTGAGCTGAAGGCTCCAAAAAAAAAAAAAAAAAACAAATAAATATAACAAGTTAACTGAATACTGAGCTGACGGCTCCAACGTGCCTTAACTTTAACACTAAAACTGTAACAACAATTGAACTTTATGAGACGCTATTCCGAACTTTACTAAAGTTAAAATATACAACAATGTAACAATACGCCATGCCAAAAAAACGGCGACGAGAAGCGTCACGAAATTACAGGTTCGCAGGAAGCACAAGGCAACCCAGTTCTTTACGGCAACAACCACTTCTAGTAAATATACTGGTTTTTCCGCGCATCTAGGGACAAAACGGAAAAGCGATGATGAAAGAACAAGGTTTACTTAGCTCGGTGGCGCCTGCTGGGCGGGAGAAACTCTATGGAGTCGGACGATGTTGACAGATGAAGCTCCAGGTGGCGGATGTCCCCAACAACGAACATACCAGGGAAGAGCGGCCAGATCCTCCTTCGGAGATATGATATCCAGAACGAAACGTAGTGCTCGTGAATCCACACGCCTCACTACCGAAACCCCCAACTGGACAGTCACAAACGGCACCACGACGACGTCAAAATCCGCACAAAAGCGAAACCAAACAAATTGGATTTTACAAGACAAAGCGTCGATCACTCTCATTTACACCGGCACACCCAAAAATTAGCAGAACTCCGTGCCGAACATCACCTCGCGCCCAAAAATCACGATCCGAACCAAAAAAACCTCTTCACCGCGCCACGTGCGAAGAAGCACCCCCAAAAAAAAAGTCTATATCCACTCTCTAATGGCCGCCGGAAATATTCAGCGCTACAGGGAAACCAAACAGACAACAAAAAGAAGAAATAAAGAATGAAGAAGAACCCCTAGTAAAATCGAAGCGTGCGCCGCTGACCGCGAAGCGGCAAGAAACTTGTCAAAGATCGCAAACACAAACTAAACAGTCGCCGAGGAAAAAAAGATTAAAGCCCACGAAATAGAAGGGAAATAGGGCAGAAATAAACCAAGAAAGGGATACAGGTAGGTGACAGAATAGTAGTGAAACATAAATTACATAAATAGAACATAGGTACACTCCAACAGAATTCTAAATGCACAAATAAAGAACAGAGCACATGTGAAAGAATTATTGGACGAAACACGAATTAAGGAAGGCCTAAGAATGGACAAATACAGAGAGATAAGGAAAGGATCCATTAACAATAAAATACAACGCGTGAATGACAGATTTAGAACAAGAAAAGGTGCGTATAAGATAATAAACTAAGAACTAGAACAAGAAAATGTCAGAGGCAAAATTAGACCGTAACAACTCCCCCCTTCCTCCCACGAGAAAAACTTCCTCAAGTTTTTCTCACAAAACCCAACTTACTTAATGACATCGACCTCTACTGGTTCATCATTGTCATCCGCATTGCGAGGGTTTGGTTTTAGGTCTTTTACGTGCCATATACCCTTACTAACATTATTTTCATCACATAATTCATAGGCAACGCGAGACACTTACCGACAAATTCTAAATGGTCCTACGAATTTAGGTGCTAGTTTATGCGAAAAATAGTTCGCAGTATTAGATAGGACGACATTTTTGCGCCACACCATTTGACCTTCTTCTAATTCGTCAGGGCGTCGCCGAAGATTATAAATTTTCTTGCTGCGTTCATAAGCGATATCCAAACGCTTTCGGATGTCGTCATAGACTTCGCGAAACCCTTCAGGCCTATTCTCAAGATTTTCCCTATCATATTCCACAGCCGAATTAGGATGTAAAGCACCCGTAGGATAATGATCGCCACGAAGGACATGCTCACGTCCGAAGTTAATAAAGTAAGGCGTACGACCGGTAACTTCATGCTTAAGTGTCCTAATCGCGCAAGACACCGAAGGAAGAAACTTATCCCAAAGCCGATGGTTTTGCTTCACATACGCAGAGAGCATAGTTTTAACCACACGATTTACTCGTTCCGTCGGGTTGTTCTGAGGATGATACAACGCGTTATATAGGCAAGCGACGTGATACTTTTGACACAGGGTGGTGAATTCTTTAGATTTAAATTGAGTTCCGTTGTCACAAATTACGTACTGAGGGACACCGAAAAGAAGAAAAACACTTTCTTCCAAATGACGGACGAGAGCGCTGGTACTCGCTGAGCGCATAGGAAAAGTCAGCACAAATTTACTAAAATAGTCCGATACGACGAGGATGAAACGGTTACCGTGGGCGATAGGTGGCAAAGGTCCAATGATATCCGTACTAATTAATTGAAAGGGGCGGTAAACTTTAGGGCGTGCTCCCATGAAACCTGCAGGCTTTTTCTGCACCGGCTTTTGTTCGAGGCACACGGTACACTGACGGACAAAAGACGCTACGTCACTTCTCATTTTCGGCCAGTAATACCTTGTGGCAAGATTATGAAATGTTTTATACACACCAGGATGGCCAGAAGTCGGCTCTGAATGAACTCGTCTAAGGATATTCAAACGCTGATTTTTTGGAACAACCTCCTTCCACGAGAGTTCGTCATTATCTAGAACGGAGGTTCTACTTTTGATATATTTAAAGAGTTTATCCTCATGGATGCGCCACTGGGAAAACTTCTTAGGACTTGTCTTTGCTCTTAATTTCATCTTATTGTACCAGGTATCTGTCGGCTGGGGTAAGAGATCATTAGGTGGTGTAACAGCATTAAGAACTGGCACTGAACGGGATAAACAGTCCGGGACAACATGGTCTTTGCCCTTTCGATGTATAATATTAAAGTTATAACGCTGCAACTTTACAGACCACCTACACAGCCGGCCAGTAGGATCCTTCATGCCCAATAACCACAGTAAAGATTGATGATCAGTGATTACTGTGAATTGTGATCCTTCGATGTACTCACGTAAACGATCGAGAGCCCACAGTACTGCTAAACATTCACGCTCTGTGGTAGTGTAATTGCGCTCGGCCTTTGTCAGAGAGCGACTTAGATAAGCAATGACCTTCTCTCCATCCTCGAAAGTTTGCGACAACACCGCACCTAAACCAAAAGAGCTTGCATCTGTTTGAACTAAGAATGGTCGCGAGAAATCGGGACAGGTCAAGATGGGAGCACTGATTAAACTTTCTTTAAGCAGGTCGAAGGATTTTTGACATTCCTCAGTCCACTTAAATTGGTGGTTTTTCTGCAACAGTCGCGTAAGCGGCGAAATCAAGGACGAAAAATTGGGGACAAAACGTCGATACCATGACGTCATCCCAATAAAACTGCGAATGTCTTTAACGGTTTTCGGAGACGGAATATTTAAAATAGCTTCTACTTTCCCGGGATCAACATGTAACCCTTTGTTGTTAACCACATAACCTAAATATTTGATCTCCGGACGACAAAATTGACTTTTTTCTTGACTCACGGTTAAGCCTGCGTTTATGAGTCTGTCGAATATTTTCCCCAGTGTATCCATATGTTCTTTGAAAGTTTTAGACACGACGATTATGTCATCAAGATAGACAAAAACAGATGGTTCCAAATCCATCCCTAAAACATTATTTATAAGACGTTGCCAGGTTGCGGGGGCATTCGTAAGCCCAAAAGGCATGCGTTTAAAATGGAAGAGCCCACGTCCGGGGACCGTAAAAGCCGTAATTTCCCTACTCTCGGGTTTCATCGGAATCTGCCAATATGCAGATTTCATATCGAGAGAACTAATATATTTGGCGTCTCTAAGCCGATCCAGTATGGAGGAGATGAACGGGAGCGGGTACGCATCCTTTTTAGTAACCTGATTCACTCGCCTAAAGTCGACACAAAAACGATATGTTCCGTCTTTCTTTGGCACCATCAATATTGGTGACGACCACGCACTGGAGGACGGCTCAACGATATCATTAGTTAACATTTCATCTAGCGCAGCATTAATATGTTGTTGAATAACTGGAGACACCGGATAGTATCTTTGTTTAATTGGGTCGGCGTCTGTAATAATTTCATGCTCCACTCGATCAGTACAACCTAGCGTCGTGCCCATACGCTGCCATTGAGTCCGTAGAAAACTAGTTAAGGTTTCTTGTTCCTCACATGATAAATCTGAAGCAGCTAGTACTGACGAAACACGCGGATCGGACCCGCTAGTATCAAATGCCCAAACGTCGCGTTTCAAATCGGGAACTATCCCCATAACACGCCAAAAATCTAAGCCCAGGATTAAACTACCATTAATAGATGGCACCACCAGAAACGTAATCAGTTTGACCTTATCTATCAACCGCACCGGAATTGAAACGGAACCTAAAGTAGAGCAAGTCTGTCCGTTAGCGACTTGACAGTCTGGAGAATTCTCCTTATCTAAAACTAAACCAAAATTTTTAAGTTTTTCCCAACCTAGTTTTCCAATAATAGAACGCGATGCACCTGAATCTAGTAACCCCAAAAATTCACACCCGAAAATAGTTACTTTCAAAAATGGTCGCTCATCCTGACCTAAATGCGATAATATAAAATCTAAAATGACGGTAGATTGCTTTAACTTGGCATTTTCCTTCCTAACGAATTCCTTGACATAACTACTCGCATTTGGATCAGAATCTTTCGGAGGCATGGTACGACCCTTTAACGCCTCCGATTGCCGTTTCCCGAACAATTCGGACAGTCACGGACAATCACATTAGGTTTTCCACACCCGAAACAGTGTTTCCGAAAATCTTCTTCACAAAACCTAGAAGTATGACCTGCCCGTCTGCAGTTCCAACATATAATAGGGGCTCGCTGATTATCACTAGATGGGCGAGACGGACCAGAGTCTATTGCGCCTACACGATATTCCGTTCGCTCACGACGATACGCCAAATCTGGCTCGCAAGACCTGTTTACAGGTGGTGGAGGTTGAAATCGTTGTGTCCTAACATGGATGTCTTCCAATTGCCGGCATATCTCGTCTAGCGCATCTACGGTATCGAAAGAATGCACGCCTAAACCTTGTTGTAAATACGGAAGTAGGTTACGCTTGATATGCTTCACGCGCTCAGATTCTATCGGTTTCGTGCTCAACCGACTAAATAATCCTTCCATATTTGCTATAAATATCGCTACCTTTTCATCATTGCCTTGAGTACGATGCCGGAGTTCATCCCACAAACTTAACTCGTAGTCAACAGGTAAGAAAGTAGATTTTAGGCACATAACTAACTTGTCCCATGACGACATCAAACGTCGTTTGGCTCTAAACCACGTTAATGCCTTTCCCGTAAGTAAGTCAGTAACCGAATCAAACAACTGATCTTTCGATACACCCCTTGCCGCGCGTAGTTCTTCGGTACGTTCTAAGAAATTAGATAAACCAGGACCGCCATCATACGTAAGATTCCATTTATAAATAGCCGGATCTCTACTCGGTGGATTAAAGATCGGTTGTCGGGGCGTCGCTAAACTTAAAGAAATTGATTCTAATGCTTGGGTAAGACGGGAGTCCAACTCAAAGCCCTTGGTTCGCGGACTAGATGATGCTTCAGGTTGAATTGGATCGGAAGCGTCTTCATTTTCTTCAGCGTTACTTACTTCACCCTCTAATAATGACTTTTCATGTTCGGCTAGCAATAAAGCCGAAGCCTTAGCCGAGAATTTTAATTTTAATTGAAGCCAAAGCTGATCGCAGATCTCACACAACTCCGTTAATTTTAATTTTTCATCGGTATCTTCTGTATTGATTCGTTTAAGACGTAATTTGACATGTGTGAGGCGAGAACCAATACGTGAAAAATCATTTTGGCATCTGTCAAAATCGAAGTTAGCCAACAGTTCCTTTAAATCTTGCAATTTTCGTTCGCAAATTTTAAGTTCTGAAGCGGGTACAAAAACAGCGTCCGAAGAAACCAAGATTTCGCCTGCGCGTTCAGCGCGAAACACTTCTCGAAGTTTAGAGCGCTTCTCCGTTACCGTACCACCGGCCCCATGACCCCTAAGTATCAACTCATACGTAAGTTCGTCAGTGAAGAGTCTACCGGGATCGATTTTAGTTTCCATATTGTATCTAATTCTAAAAATTCCCAAAATATATCAAACACATCTACTCCACAACAAATTAATAATTTAATCCCCCTTGTTCTTTAATTCTTAAAATAGTCGTAAATAACTTCACCACAAAAAAAATATTTTTTTTTTTTCAACAAAATACAAAGTTTTTCAAAGAATCGCCCTCCGAATCGCGACGCTAAATTCTCCCAACACCGACGACACCTGACAAAGAAAAGAGACACACAGCCCTAAAGCTGAAATAAGCCCATCAACAGTTCGACCTAACAATATGGTCTCAACAAATGTGTCTAAACCGACGTCCAAACTGACAAAAAAAAAACACAACAATGGCCGCAACTATGACGACCACAATCGGAACCGCAATAAGACCACAATAGGCACAGAAATGACGACCACAATGAAAATGATTACGGCTCCTTCACGTTTTTCGGGCCCCACGTTGGGCGCCAAAATTTGTGACGTAAAAGGTTTCCTCTACACCCAAAAATGGGTAGAGTGGGTCACGATACTCCACCTGGATGTTCGGTTGGGAGGCCTCTAGCTTTGAAACAGTGGAGATGGGCTGGGTTAAAACCACTGGAGCGGTTAAAAGGGATAAGGGCGCCACGTAATTTTTGACCTTAAAATTACGAAAAGGTGGTCCCCACGAATAACACAAAATCCTACTTACCGTTTTGTTGTTGCCTGCAAACGACTGAGGTTTGAGAAATAAAAGAATGAATTTAAAAAAAAACAATAGCATTTAATATGTTGCGAGATAATGCGTGCAAAAGGCACGGTAACTCGATGAGCAAAAAAATTGATACAAATAGAGCAACTATACTAAGGGTTACAGTTCAGTACAAAATATCCTATCATTAAACACCCTGATTGTGGACATACACCCGTAACCCAGTTCCGACCACCGACACACATCTACAACAATCGAAGTGGATCCAATTCAAAAGTGGGCCGTACAAGCCAGCTGACGCGGGTAGACGTCGCAGGATTACTAGTTGCATCAACGGCAACAATACCATAAAATAAAGGTACTAACCAATATAATAATATAATAGGAACAAAATGGTAACCCAAACTATTTGTCACTGAGCTGAAGGCTCCAAAAAAAAAAAAAAAAACAAATAAATATAACAAGTTAACTGAATACTGAGCTGACGGCTCCAACGTGCCTTAACTTTAACACTAAAACTGTAACAACAATTGAACTTTATGAGACGCTATTCCGAACTTTACTAAAGTTAAAATATACAACAATGTAACAATACGCCATGCCAAAAAAACGGCGACGAGAAGCGTCACGAAATTACAGGTTCGCAGGAAGCACAAGGCAACCCAGTTCTTTACGGCAACAACCACTTCTAGTAAATATACTGGTTTTTCCGCGCATCTAGGGACAAAACGGAAAAGCGATGATGAAAGAACAAGGTTTACTTAGCTCGGTGGCGCCTGCTGGGCGGGAGAAACTCTATGGAGTCGGACGATGTTGACAGATGAAGCTCCAGGTGGCGGATGTCCCCAACAACGAACATACCAGGGAAGAGCGGCCAGATCCTCCTTCGGAGATATGATATCCAGAACGAAACGTAGTGCTCGTGAATCCACACGCCTCACTACCGAAACCCCCAACTGGACAGTCACAAACGGCACCACGACGACGTCAAAATCCGCACAAAAGCGAAACCAAACAAATTGGATTTTACAAGACAAAGCGTCGATCACTCTCATTTACACCGGCACACCCAAAAATTAGCAGAACTCCGTGCCGAACATCACCTCGCGCCCAAAAATCACGATCCGAACCAAAAAAACCTCTTCACCGCGCCACGTGCGAAGAAGCACCCCCCAAAAAAAAGTCTATATCCACTCTCTAATGGCCGCCGGAAATATTCAGCGCTACAGGGAAACCAAACAGACAACAAAAAGAAGAAATAAAGAATGAAGAAGAACCCCTAGTAAAATCGAAGCGTGCGCCGCTGACCGCGAAGCGGCAAGAAACTTGTCAAAGATCGCAAACACAAACTAAACAGTCGCCGAGGAAAAAAAGATTAAAGCCCACGAAATAGAAGGGAAATAGGGCAGAAATAAACCAAGAAAGGGATACAGGTAGGTGACAGAATAGTAGTGAAACATAAATTACATAAATAGAACATAGGTACACTCCAACAGAATTCTAAATGCACAAATAAAGAACAGAGCACATGTGAAAGAATTATTGGACGAAACACGAATTAAGGAAGGCCTAAGAATGGACAAATACAGAGAGATAAGGAAAGGATCCATTAACAATAACATACAACGCGGGAATGACAGATTTAGAACAAGAAAAGGTGCGTATAAGATAATAAACTAAGAACTAGAACAAGAAAATGTCAGAGGCAAAATTAGACCGTAACAATGGTCGCTGAAATTATAAGCGGTGCGGGGCGGAGGTGTGGGGATGTTTTCCGCTATGCGCATGGAAAACAAGCTTTTACATAATTTTTAACACCCGCACGCAATGTCGGCCAATAAAACCTAGAGCTAACTTGTTGAAGTATCTTATCTATTCCGCCGTGACCTGAAAGAGGTGAGTTATGACATGCACGCATAATCGCTAAGCGCTGATATTCAGGAATTACTAATTTATCTTTAATAAATAATAATAAATACTTAGCAGTTTGATATTATATTTTATTTTTACTGTATTTTATTTTATATACCATCTTTTGACATGTGTCTTAAAATTATTTTTATTTTTTTACAGACCTACTTGATAACAACATAAGTTCCTTACTTAATCTGAAAAAAAAAATATTAAAAAACTAACTCCCAACAATCTTCATGACGGTCCGCACTTTTTTTTATAAACTAAACCACTATCGTCCAAATAATAATCGCTTTTAGGCGAGCCAATGTCTTTCAATATGGTTTTAATTTCTATGTCATTATTTTGATAATTTTTTATTGAATCACCATCCCAGACGTCATAATCTGCGTGCCCTGTTATTCTCACATGTCTTATTCGCGATAACGCGTCGTTTTGCACCAGGTCTGTACTCAAGTAGTACTCGGTTAACATTAATGACCGTTACATTAGCCTGATATTTGTTTCTTTCATATTTATTAACCATTTTAGTGTTAGATGATCTACAATTATGGTAAACGGCCGACCGTACAGGTAGCGTCGATAATGTTTAATACCCCATACAAGTGCTGCGCATTCCCGCTCTGTCGTGCAAAGATTTTGTTCTGTATTACATAATTGTCGACTTGCATAAGCTACCGGCATTTCATGACCGTCGTACTGTTGGGATAGTACGACGCTAATAGCAAAGGCTGACGCGTCCGTGCAAAGTATAAATCAAAATCGGGGTATTTTAGAATAGGTATTAATGACTCCCTAAGATCATCAAAAGCACGTTGGGTTATCTCATCCCAATTAAAACGTGCATTGTTCTTCATTAGAGCAGTAAAAGCACGAATATTTTCGCAAAATTAGATAAGAATCGTCGATAGAATCCAACTAGATCGAGGAAAGATCATATCTCCGTAACACTTGTGGACTGGATAATTTTGTACTGCATTCATTTTGTCTGGGTCGTGTTTAATACCATTATTACTGACAATATGATGATTATTATGGCTTAAATCATCATACATAAATTTACATTTGCTAGGATTCAAAGTTTATTTTATCATTTCTGAGTCTATCAAAAATACCTCTTAATTTAGAAATATATTCCTGCAAGTCACCGGAGCTAAAACAAATAAACGAAGCAATCGATGACCGATAGTCCCGAGAGTACTGTGTACAAAGAACGTTGTTGCCAATATCCCTTAGTTAAATCTAAAGTTGTAAACTTTGCCGCTTTGCTTAACTGGTCTAACGAGTCCTGTAAATTGGGTATCGGGAAAAAAATCCCGTTTAGTAACCGCATTCAGACCACGGTAGTCAATACAAAATCGAAATGAATTGTTACCATCTGCATTAGTCTTTTTCTTAAATTTAAAGGCGCATTGTTATGAATGACTGGAAAAATTTTAGATACCGCAATCTCTAATCTTAAGGCATATTTTCTGAGAGACTCGTCCTTTTTTCTAAACATTTTACCGTAAAGATCAATGAATCAACATCGAAAAATCGACACAGTATTTGGGCGTCTATCGTGAGGTAACGAATAGTAACTAGATTGTGCTTCACCCCGCAATTTTAACTTCATAACGTTTACTATCTTTACGTCCGTCCAACCGTAACACTCTGCTACTGCCGCCACGTTATCTAAAAAGGCCTCTAATTCTGGTTCGCCTGAGTAAATCTCAATATTTTAAAGAGCCAACATTGTGTTCGGATCCGAAAATATTTGGGTGGTTGCATGATAGAGGGGTAGAGGATGGAGCAGAGGCCAGGATCCCGGTTGCGGGAGTTGTGGACGGCGCTGTGTGTTTTACATTATATGAGTACGGTGATAGATGATAGGAATAGGGTTGCTGGTAAGATGTTCCTGGCCCGGGGTATGCATAAGGATAGTAACTTTGGGGTGGATCATGGTTAAGTAAAGATAGGCATTCTTAGTCCCGAATGTTGAGGTAGTACTATCGACCGGTGGTAGCGAATATGAAAGGCCGGTCGTAGTCGTTATGTCTCTAGTATTGTAGTAGTAATAATGTAACTAATTAGTGGCTGACAGTGAACAAATGATACACCCTCTTAAAAGCGACGATATAATTAAGATCCAATTGATCGAACAATTGGATCCTGTCCGTAGCGCCAATGTAACAATCGCGACTATGGTGTAATAGAAGTACCGATGTTTAACGATTTAAGTAGAGTTATACTTACCTGTTGTCCGTTGCGTCGGCCGGTAAGCAAATCACTTCACTGGTTAGGTAGCACAATTATTATAAGGAAACAATTTAAAAAAAAGAGATTTATTTGTGCAGCTAAATTAAATATGTTATGGATAATAAGTTATAAAGTTAATTTAGTTAAAAACAAATATAATTAGTTAAACAAAAGACTATTCTCTAAAGCAGTTGGACCTGGCCACCACGACCATCTTCAGTCCTTGGTAAATGCAACGTCAATTTGAGCGTGACCAAGTACGAAACCAAATTTTATACAACAATCAAATTGTTACACTTGTTCTCTTCGGCACCCACTTCGTACCGAAACAACAAAGGCCCGTATTCTCACTTTTAGAAATAGCGTTACTTCCAAAAAAAAAAAAAAAAAACTTCAACTGTCGACTTTAATATTTAAAAAAAGCTGATGTGGCCAGCACATTACCTTCCGTCAGTTCTATGTATTTTGTATAAATTCCATACCAAAAGTTTCTTGGATAAGATTCTATATATCCACTAAAATTCGAACACGAACATATACTATTTTATACAAATTTCATACAGAAACATAAATACCTTGGAAAAGATTCTATACATCTATAAAATTATAACCCGAATAAACACTATGTAAATTGTTTGCTGTTTCCGTGATTATAGCAAAGCTGGCTGATTTATGAAAGTAATCTTTTATAATTATTTAACTCTAACAGCTCGATTCTCGAAAGAGTTGAAACTAATCCTTATTTTTGGATTAGCGAATTCTACTGTAATTTTGGCAGTTTATATCTTAAAATATATTCTAATCTATTCCTAGTATCTACCTTTTTTGATAATATTTTCAAGATTCAATTTTAAATACCGGAGTAGAATCAAATTCACTAATCCAAAAATGAGGATTAGCTTAAACATTTTTGAGAATCGGGCTGTATATCTATTGAATATGAAGAAAAATGTATAACGAAACCGTATAGACAATAAGATATTTTTTCATATTGATAATCAAATAAAATGTAAAAAAAGATATTTAACTGCGTTTTTTGAAGAAAAAACTGTTAAGAACTACAAATAAGGGAACTTCCGGTGGACCAATTATAACCGAAACCTAATCAGCTCTTCATATGGATATAAAGAAGAGGAATACGAATGATTTTTAGAATGCAGTATTGGTGTTATCGTCGGACAAATTTTTGTCAGACACACGAACACAAAGACCCGCACATAGATACACATACAGACATCATCTTAAAACTAGTAAAATCGTGTTCTAGGCATCTTAAAAATTGCTTAATCGTTAAAACTCAGCGGACAATACTTTCATCCTTACCTAAAATTGACGGAACGTAAAAATTAGAGAAATAAAAATAAATTAAATTATAAATAACACATATTTCAAATATTATAGGTTTAATTTACAAAAATTTGGCACTTATTCTTGTCTATTCAGAAAATAAAATTTAAAAAATCGTGAGAATATGGGCCGTAGTGTTTTTGTTAAGATGGAAACTGTAAGCAAAGTAAATGATGTTTTTAAAGGAAATAAATCCATTCATCATCTTTCGCAAATGAGGGAAACTGTTTCCATTAAAACTATTTTTTCATCATTTAATCATTGGGCAGAGATCCTGTACACACTGTCACAAATGACAGGCAAGAAGTAATCAATTCGGACTAGTAGTGACAGTACGCACTTTGGAATTCTGTCATATGAAACAAGCGATTGCGATTTTACTTCTACGAATCTTGGTAGCATGCACCTTAGAATTCTAAATTCGCTTTTGAATTTTCGGCTTTACACTATTAAAATGGAAAATATTATTACAGTTTTATATAGCAAATATATAAATTGGCTTTGAATTGAATTGTGACAAAATAATGACGTTTGTTTAATACTTTCGCCTCGAGTTATACGCTTATAGGCGACTATTTTGAGACACGCATGCTACCAATTTTTGCTTCTTGGCGAAAAGCGATAACAAATGCCTCATTTGATAGAATTCTAAAGTACGTGCTCTCACTACAGCTGTGAGCGGCCTGAGCACTATAAGCTTTGATAGCACGATCCGCATCGCATCCTCTGTCATGCAACATATCTTTCAATTTCATTCCAACGCAACGAGTTCGCCGGGGCATAAATTTAAATAAGTGATATTCAATTTACTTTGGTTACTTTTTTGTTATTTTCTGAATTCTGATTCAGAAGGTTTGAAAGTAGTGATAATTTTGGAATAGAGTAAATGTGTGACGTATATAGAGATGAAAAAATGGTACTAAAAGCTTGATTATTTTAAAAACTAATAACTTTTTAAAAGTTTGATAGTCTTTCACATACAGTTTTAGTCTAGTTTTAAATAACCCATATTCTGATTTGGTACTACGGTGGTGGACCCCGTTGTACTTTTTAAATAAAATTATGTATAATTAAACTTTGACTTAGTTTAACAACATACTTTACATAAAAATTATATGCAATACAATTTTTTTAACAAGGCGTTGTATTGGAAGCCCCTGTTACAAAATGTGATGCGAAAAGTATTTATTTTTTTATGTATTTCATTATATTTATTTTTTCAGACTCGTGGAGGTATTATGGGACCAAATTGTTCAATATTTTTGATAATAAATCTAGTTTTCTCCATAATGTTTGTTCTGTTTACAAAATTTCAAGCAAGAAGATCATATGGGTTATTTTTGATTATGGTTTATATAGAATTCTTGTTATTTTGTCTACTATGTGAATTAGAACTCATACATCCATTAGGTACAGATCATGAATTTTCAAGAGACTTATTTAAGTTACCTAAACTAAACATAACAAAAAATTCCACAGATAGTATTTAAGTGTTAATTAAGTTTGTATAATTTGTATGTAAATATTAATCGTTATTAATATTGTAGTTAAATAATAATAAAATATTTGTATACCACGGATGAACATTTTGAGGGTAAATACGAACCAAGTGTTATTTCGACAAGATAATAATCTAAACATTTTCGGATATAAAATTTGGAGATGAACATTTTCAATACCACCAATTTGCTTACTACTTTGATCAGATATGCAAAACTGTATAAAATACAAAATATTTATTACACTTAAGCCCGAGATATTCACCGCTTAATAACTTTATTCGGCGAATAATTTCTATGGTAATAATTGTTGATATAATTGTATCCATAGTTATTACTCCTGAAGTAAAGTTATTAGGAGGTGGATATCTCGACCCATAGTTCGTTATTATAATTTTGCTTGTCCATGGGGAATTTTAAGAGACGGTCAATTGAACTATGGACGGTTGCCATTTTTATATCTTTCGGATGATACGAGTTTGAAGGTATAATTATGTCTGGGTAAGTCTGTTTTCTATAAATACTGAAACTAAATTTATTATTACTATGTTCAGTTGTGATGTCCGAGAAATTTATACTTTTATTTACTTCTACTTAGTGAATTGTATATTTTTGTGTATTGAATTAAGGAAATTTAGTAATTGTTGCAATTGGTGATCAGTACCTGTAAAAAGATATAATGACATCGTCTACACATCTACCTATACCAGACGTGTAAACATGAATTAAAAGAGTACCGACGAACCTTCATAAAGGAACGCGCCTGAAATATTTCTGTTGTATCCATAGCCTAATTGATGTCATGTAACATATTGATGGTATTGTATAGTTTTTCGGTAGTAAAAATAATTACATGCGTCAAAAAAAGTCTTGTCATAATTTTCATTTTACGTGTATTTTTACTATAATAAAGAATACACATATAACATATTGGCGACGAGGTATTTTCGAACCTAGGTATTTTTATTATAATTTTATAATGGCTAAAAGTGACGGAGATAAACAATCTACTTCTACCATATCTGAGACTCGGCAAATTATTAAATTTTTTGGAGATCATTTCGAACAGCAACAAATACAAATGCAAAAATTATTTGAAATTATGTTATACGAGAAATTAAACATCTCTACTACTATAACTGACAGTCTAAGTGGAAATAATGTCACAGCATCATCTAATCTACCATCTATCCCTGAATTTATGCCAAAAACTGATCAATGGGAATATTATCTGAAGCGATTAAATCATCATTTCGAAGTACATCGTCTGTTGGATGATTCTGCAAAGAAATCATATTTTCTTTCATGGATTAGAACATATATATATATATATATATATATGAACTATTACAGAAGTTGTTTGGTATTGATAATTTAAACTCATTAAAATTCGAGGATGACATAAAAAAATTATAAGAACAATTTAAGGAACCAGTTCCTTTAATAGTTGCACGTCATAAATTTTAACAGTCACGTAAAAATCTCATGCAGAATGGATTGCTGAATTACGTGGTTTAGCTACTGATTGCAGATTTAGTTGTCCAAATGAAGCATGTAAAACATCTTTAGTCAATGAACACATTCGAGATATGGTTTGGCAACATACTCCTTTTGAACAAGTTCGAAAGGCAGCTTTGGCTGAAGACAATCCTTTTTCAGAGAAAATTAACTAAATCATATTTCTATACGAATCCACCTTTTCTGCTAATCAAACGCTTACTGGTACTAACGAAAATGTAAACGTCAATGTCATGAAGACGACATACAATAATAAGAAGCGATCATTTCAAAAGAAGTCATCATTTCATATTAATAAGATATCTAATAGATTCCGCTCTTGTCCTGGATGCAATATCAATGATACCAGAGATCATTGTTTTCATTTTAAAGCAAAATGTGATTATTGTGGCAAAATTGGTCACATTGAATCAGTAAATAATTCTAAACATTATTTTAAAAATGATAAAAGAAGTCACAACGAAATCCGAGATGGACAA
Source organism: Ophonus ardosiacus (assembly GCA_943142095.1). Lineage (NCBI taxonomy): Eukaryota > Metazoa > Arthropoda > Insecta > Coleoptera > Carabidae > Ophonus > Ophonus ardosiacus. The sequence continues at coordinate 15,214,733 of OW964835.1, forward strand.
TAAATAACCAAACTAGAAACAATATACATTTCATTGAATCTGAGTCTACATCCAACAGACTATTTATTTCACCAGTGTGGTCAAGCGATGAAATTTCAAGTGGACAATGTCAACGTTCCTATCAAAGATTGGACAAAACTGAAATTGATGGTCTTATTCAAACTGCAAACTGGGCAGCTCCTATTGTGGTTGCGCCGAAACCAAATGGTACTGCAAGAATTTTTGGAGATTTTAAAGTCACTGTAAATCCTCAAATCGAACAGTATTCTTTGCCACGTCCTGAAGAACTTTTCATAAAATTACAAAATGGTCAACGTTTCAGCAAAATTGGCTTGTCGGATGCATATCATCAAATTGAATTAGATGAAGTTTCGAAGAAACTAGCAGTGATCACAACCCAGCACGGACTTTTTCAATATCAAAGACTTCTTTTTGGGATTGCAAGTGCTCTTGCTATCTGCCAACGTTACATTGAACAATTAATCACTGGTCTAAACTACTGTACGAATTATTTGGATGACATAACTGTCATAGGAAGAAATGATCAAGAACATTTCGAAATACTTACACAATTATTTGAACAACTAAACGAACATGGTTTATGTTGTAATCAACAAAAAGGTGAATTTTTTAAACCTGAAGTGGAATACTTAGGTAACATAATTTCAGACACTGGTATACGTCCATCTGATTCTGGAATAAATGCAGTTAAAAATTTACCAAGATCTACAAATTTGCAGCAATTACAATCCTGTTTAGGCAATATTAATTACTATGGTATATTTATTCCTGTTTTTAGTGAAATAGCAGCACCATTAATTTCACTACGATGTAAAAATATTTCTTTTAAATGGAAACAACCTCAGGAACAAGCTTTTGAAAAAGTTAAAACTTTCATTGTGAATGCAACAAAGTTAGTTCACTATGATCCCAATTTACAACTAATTTTAGCTACAGATGCTTCATCTTATGGTACTGGTGCAGTTTTGTCTCATCAACGATGGGTAATTTTCCTGATGTCACAACTATACCATCGAATATTGGGCCACTGAAAATGATTCAAATGCAGATGCTTTATCTCGACTCCTAGTTGTCCCAAATTTGATTCGAATGAAGACTGTTCCTGTCTATTAATATATACTAATTCAAAAGAAATTGTAGAAGATTTTCCTACAGACGCTAGAAAAATTGAAATGAAAAGAAGTAAAGAACAAATCCTTCATCGTATAAAACAATTTATTGAATATGGTTGGCCTGAATCTTTATCACAAAAAATGAGTAGTATAAACCATAATTTGAAAAACGATTAAACTTAACAGTTACTCTCGGTGTTTGAATATCGCAAACTGATGTAAATAGAATCATAATTCTCCAGCTTCTACACCGAGATCATTTTGGAATAGTATGAAGCAACTTGCCAAGAAGTATTCCTGGTGGCCTAAAATCAATACGGACAATGAAAGTTTGGCGAAAAATTGTGAAGCCCGCCTTTCGTATCAAGCAAGTCCTCATAAAGTATATCAACCGTGGCCTACTCCAAAACGACCATGGGAACGAATACATATCGACTATGCAGGTCCATTCAAATAATCTTATTGGCTTATTGTAGTAGATGCTTTCCGTACATTTCCTCATGTTTGCTCTAAAAATTCAATAACTACTGATTCTACTCGTTTAGCGCAATTTTTGCAATTGAAGGATTACCCGAATGTATAGTACCTGAAAACGGTACACAATTCACTGCTGAAAGATTTAAACAGTTCTGTTTATCTCAAGAATTGAAAATTTTCTTACGACTTCTTTTCGTCCAGCATTAAATGGTGAAGCTGAAAAATTTGTAAGAACTTTCAAAACAACTTTAAATATATTATGTTGAGGAGAAGAAAGTAATATAGAGCGAGCCAAACTGGAATTATTATTATCCTACCGATCAACACCTCTTTTAAATGGATATTCTTCTAAATTGTTACATGGAAAACAATTAAGAAACCATTTATCTTTAATTATTCCCTTCAGCGATGATTCAAGTAATCATCATGATAATGTTAAAGCTAAAGTCAAACCAAATTATATTATTTGCATCAAGAACTATGGAACTTATGGGGTCCGTTTAGTAAAAGAGCGTTAGCTCAAAAAAGGGTATTGTCTCGGAACCGGTCAAAACAGATCCGATTTTAATATATTTTTTTTAAATTGTCCCTAATTAAAAATATTTTAACCTTTATAGATCAAAAATTGACGCTCTAGCAAAAAAAAAATTAAAATACAAAAAAGTCAAAATTTTTAGAAAAAAAATTAATATTCCTGTTGAAAAAATTAAATTAATATAAAATATATTTTAAAAATTCATTCATTGTATTAACTAGTCTTCAAAGATCGAGATAGTGAGTGTACTTTAATTCGTTGGCAAAAAAATTATACAAAGACATTTTAATTTTTTTTTATTTATTTTGTACATTCTCTTCGTCTTGGTGGAGGACAATTTGTACAAATTTCACTTCTGCATTCTCTACAAGCGGGTGTACAGAACAGCCCACTTTTTCTGCAGCCAAAATTGCCAGTACAGCCAGATATACATCTGCAGAATATTATTTTCAATATCTGCTCCGGAGCAGGGGGCTGGTCTATGGGGTTTGGTATTAAAAAATTTAAGCTTCCACCTCCATTCAATCGGTGAAAAATAATTACCGAGCCACAACTACACTCGTAAATAAACTTTTTTCAGATGTCCCATCGCTGCATCTGCTGTACACTGTAAATTGGCCAGTTGGGGACGAGAATCTTTTACTATTGTTTTTGTGAAACATATATATCGGTATAAATTTGAATCAACCTCAGATTTAGGAGCATTGTACATAAAAAGAATACATATAACACCCGCTTCATAAATGCATGTGAATCTTGATTTGGTATTTTGAATAATTTAGCAGCATCTACTAAGTTTTTTTGGTCTTCAAAGTTTGTAGCGAATTACATTTTTCCCTTGTTATAAAATGATGTCGTATCACAACCCGTGAACGCATGTAAAAACAGCACATGATTTTTACAATTTGGCATTTTATCGAGACTGGCTGAAGAATAGACTTTTTGTGGCGTTTTACCTTTCGGTGGCTTTTAAAAATTAATTTCTTTATCTCCTGGAGTTAAGGCGATCAATATCCTCAGCTACCACGACAACATTAGAGAAAGAAGAATCGAGTGCTGTAGTAACGATTAATCGGTCCGCATCATTATCTGCTTGTTTAGTGTGTATTTGATTATTTGTTAGATGAGGTATTAACTTGGAAATAAATCAAGCCTTATTATTTTCATTTGCAAGAAATTTCTTCGCAACCTTTAATTGCATATCTTCTTCAAAAGCATAGTTGACTGAAGAATTTTTTAAATTTCTACGTTTTCTTTCCGCTACTTTAGTAGTTCTGTTTTATATCCATCAAATACAACTATTACATTATTACCATAATGCCTGTTGAGACATCTGACATAACTATAAAGTATTAATAAGAATTTGTCATTAAGTAGCCATTTAACGCGATGTAATAGCATACCACCATGGATAATATATGTATAGGTATTAATATCATTAACATTCTTCGACGATTCTGAGAAAAAATTATAAAAAGTAAACTTTTGTGTTTTTCTCATTCCTCCATCATCATACAAGATAGTGGATAAGGAGCTAACTCATATTTAATATATTCCTGCAATTCATTATCTGTTTTCTTTTTAATACGCTTATATGTTGGAAAAGTAGAAGGCGATCAATTGGAACGTGTTTATTATTTATTTTAATTTTACTTGTAGCAGCGAGCAATGATATAACTTTAATTTGAGGTCTTTAATTTAATTTCTTTAAAAATTTTATCTTTTATTAGTTGCATGCATACGATACCTTTTTTAAAAGAATCGTAGCAGTTTGTTTTATCATCGCCAGTAACACCTGTTGTAATACTAAAAATATCATCAATTTCCAGAAAAAGATCATGAGACTGGTACCATTCCTCTAATTTCTTAACATCTGAATCATCTCTTGTGATTCTGATATCTTTGGCGTCAACATGTTGATAACTTTTTTTAAATGATATATTACAGAATGTTTCAATACCTTCTATGATATATTTTGTGAAAGGAACACTATTAATCCACTGGTAAACTACACTTTCTGTGGCAGCACGTTTGAAAGGACCACCTTTAGTGCTCATTGATTTCATAAGAGTCTGTTCAATAGTTTGATCAGAGTGTATACCACCAAAAAATTTATTTGTTCGTCTAGCTGTAAAGAACATATCATCGGTGAATTTTTTATATTCTATTGGATCCATAGTTTTTTCCAACTCAAGCATGTCTTGAAAATAAATTTAAGAGGATTTGGCATATGGAAAGTCTCCTGCCATATGAAAAAATGGAATCATCAGTTTAACGCTATGTAAATGTAATTTCCAATTCCCCATTCGCTCTGCGACAATAAAATCTCTTAAAACTGATACCATCAGGAAATATCTAATCCATAATTTTGAAGTCTTGTATTTTCTAATTCTATTAATTTTTTTTAAATATTTTTGTTAATGTTATAAAGTTATTATTTTCTTCAATGACCTGGAAATCTATGGATTCTATTTGTAATTTATTAAATTTCGCGAAAAATTTAGAATTACGGGTATTTTCCAATAATGTTGCAAATTCTTCATTTGCGCGGGCGTATGCGTAATCTGATAATATCTGGTCGACAGTGTTTTAAACATAAATTAAATTTAATATTTCTTTGATACCAATGCCACTCATTATATAACCAATACTTCCCATGTAAGATAGCAACATGTGAAATCCTCCTAATCTAGCGACAACAAAAGTTTGGTCAGATATAATAGTAGCAGCTAATATGTCTCGAGCTTTTATGTACAGAGGTTGGTCGAAAGTAACCAGACAAGTTTTCATACGAAGCATGACTGCCTTTTCTGCGGAATTAACTAAAGCAGTATAAATTGTATTGTAATCACTGGGTGGTGCATTTATAAATGGTATTATGGTTGAACAATCAAAATATTGTTTATCTGATGAAGATTCCATAAAACCATTCCAGCCAACAAATTTCTCATTTTTATATTTTATAAACATCCATAATATATTAATTTTTGTCATAAATGTGTCATCAGAAATCATAATTTTAATTTTCTCTAATCCTTCTTGAGCTGAATAATTATAAGCCAATAAAGGAACTTTACCTTTTTCAGAAATCTCAGCCTCACTTGGAGTTTTTTTTTTTTAAATATTTCAAAGGTTTTTGAGGTTGTATATCACTTGCTGGAGTAAATATCCCGATGGAACCCATGTAATGAAATGTACCTGTTCCATCCAGAGTATTAATATTAAAATCTGCATTATCATACACAAACTGAAAGAACGTATTTGGCTTAATATTTATTGGGTATTTAAAGAGAGCAGATGTTTCATGTAATTTTGCTTCTTTATAAGATGCACAGAATCCTAAACTATTACATATATCAATTATTTTTCGTGATCCGAATTTTCGGTGTAACGTAACAGCCAATCCAACCAGAAGTGAAGATAAAAAAGATCGTGGGCGAACTGCAGGCATAATAGCATGGCTGATGGAAGTACATTTAGTTGTATATACCTCATAATTTTCCTGTGTTTTTTTTATCCTTCAAAATGAGTTTTTCTAAAAAATATGATAAAAACTTTGATATGAATTTATTAACATCTGTAAACATTTGGTCACTCGGAGGATAAAAATCGGATTCACAAGGGCAGTGGCGTGCAGTCCATATGTGCAAGGTGTGCACTGCACACCCTGCGAATAATTTCAAAATTTATTGCATTAAAATGTAAATTATTTAATTGATTTGATCTTAATATATGATATACAAAATATAAAAATATTAATACAATTATGGGACAATAACAAACAGTAGCGTGTTTGGTATTGGTTGCCTACCAGCGAATGTCTGATGTGTGAATTGCTGGGCAAGTGCAGTCTCCGCACTGCACTCGGTGCGCATGTTTTACACAGGGAGGATATAGGAACAGTGTATTTGCGCAGACAAGGATAAAATATTAGAAATACGTATCGCCCCATCGCACTCTCCAGCGTGCAGCATAATTTGTGCACGTATCGCCGTAAAAATACTTTGGGTAGTATTCACAAGCATAAACAAGTTCACACAAACAATTAATTATTAATTTTAGGTATTTGGTATATAATTTATATATTATTTATTTAACTTATATTTGTATTTATGAAAATTTATAGAATGGAAATTATACGTGAATTACTAATTGCGGAGTTAGTGAAGAAACCATTTTCTAGAAGGGACATAGTATAAAAAAATAAGATAATTCTGAATTGTTAACCTAAGATTCTACCTACACAATACTTTTTTTAAAAAAATCTGCACACCCAACACAGAAACGCACCGCACGCCACTGCACAAGGGACTGAACGAATTTCAGATCTAACAATGTCAGCAGCGGCTTTTAAACTTCTAAATTTTTAATCTTCTTCAATTACAGATCTTTGTTGGTACCAACTTTCACCTAAGACATCATGTTGTTTATTTTTGAAACAAACAATAGTGCTGTACGATGATTTGCATGAAATTATATTGTCCCCATATTTATTTATTAATTTGGTAAAATTATCTGGAACATGGCCCCTCACCTGATCCTTCAATTCGTCGAACGTAAATTGACAGTCATCATTATTCTCCATATATTTAAAAATTTCTTGCATTGCAGTATCTACTAATAATACTTGTGTATGTATTTTTGGTTCTCGCTTATCATTATTGTAATTGTGTAAACTCAACAAGCAATTTTTATGATAAATTGCTTTCCCCGAAAACAAATCAACATTACAAATTCTTTTTAAAATATTTCTACTTTGATCGTCCCGACGATTTTTAATTAAATCCATTGTAGACTTTTTGAATTAACTAGAAGTCACACTATGTAGAATAGGCCGAATCGATTTTTTTTCTGTTTTCCCCAATATTTCCACATAAAAAACAATTTTCTTTCCAATTAAAATTATTTATCAACGAAGCTCTCATTTTTTTTTTGGAGGACTGTACGTGGCAACTGTTGTTTTCTGCCTTTTTGATATTTTGATATTGATGATGAATACATTTTTGTCGACAACTCTCATGAACATAAACAAAACCTGCTTTTTTAATAGATGTAAAAATTCATCATTTCTTTTGGTGGATGCTTCAATTAACCTTGGCAATCCTCTTGAAACTTTTATAGTGCATTCTGTTTTTTATTTTTATTACAAACAAAATAGGTATGCTCACGACTTGCACTTGGTTCTGAATCACCCACAATAGTCAATTATCTATTAAAAATAATAATTTATTAAATAATAAATATATAATATTCTATTTAATATTTAGATATAATTAATTTGAATTCAACTAAATTAATAATATACAGGGTGTCTCAGGACGAGCTTACGCTATCTATATTTTAAATACTATTTAATATAATTTAACGAAATTTGGTATCTAGGGGTTATCCAACATGCCCGTTTTAACTAAAATATTTTCAAAGCAGTAGCACTTCCGGTTTGACCGGAAATTGACCTCAACTTTCTTATTTTAAATGGAATACGCTATATTTTATTTTACCATTGAATGCAGCGGAAAATTTTACATATGAAGCAATAAAAACATTTTACTGATGATCAACTACTTCCGGCGTTATTCAACTTTTTTTGATTTTTTGTCTGAAATCCGGCACATTTTCAAAACTCTGTATATCGGGAACGAGATCGAATTTTTATAATCTGAAAAAAGCCTTTCATAAAGAAGACTTTAAGCTACATTATCCATAGAAGAATCCTCGATTATTTATAAAAATGTGACGGGTACGTTACACCAAAATTACAGTTGACAAACTTCGAAAAAGACAATTTTTTTAAATGGAACCCCCCCTTTTTTATTACATAAATATGTTCTACGGCAAAAAATAAGGGTACTTTATGTAACATGTCCTATGTTGAAAGTTGATAGAATTTCAGTAAATTAGAAAAAATGTAATCTGGGTATAATTATTTTATTAATACGGATAAGTAAACCATGGAAAAACGATGTTTTTAAAAACTCATCTACTTGATTTTTTAGATAATTTACCGTTGGATCAAAGGAATTTAATATGGTACCAGCATGATGGCGCTCCACCCCACAATAGCCATAGAATAAATACTTTTATAATTATACCCAGATTACATGTTTTTCTAATTTACTGAAATTCAATCAACTTTCAACAAAGGACATGTTACATAAAGTACCCTTATTTTTTGCCGTAGAACACATTTATGTAATAAAAAAGGGGGGGTTCCATTTAAAAAAATTGTCTTTCTGGAAGTTTGTCAACTGTAATTTTGGTGTAACGTACCCGTCACATTTTTATAAATAATCAAAGATTCTTCTATGGATAATGTAGCTTAAAATCTCCTTTATAAAAGGCTTTTTTCAGATTATAAAAATTCGATCTCGTTCCCGAGATACAGAGTTTTGAAAATGTGCCGGATTTCAGACAAAAAATCAAAAAAAGTTGAATAACGCCGGAAGTAGTTGATCATGAGTAAAATGTTTTTATTGCTTCATACGTAAAATTTTCCGCTGCATTCAATGGTAAAATAAAATATAGCGTATTCCATTTAAAATAAGAAAGTTGAGGTCAATTTCCGGTCAAACCGGAAGTGCTACAGCCTTGAAAATATTTTAGTTAAAACAGGCATATTGGATAACCCCTAGATACCAAATTTCGTTAAATTATATTAAATAGTATTTAAAATATAGATAGCGTAAGCTCGTCCTGAGACACCCTGTATTTACCTCTTACTGCATTATAATTATCACTATCATGAAAATTATTTATTAAATATTAATATATTTTATTTTGTTTTACTCGAAATATAGATATGCTCTACGAGACGAGTAAATACAAAGTGATCAAAAAAAGAAATGATGTAGTTTTTACCTACAATTGCACTACGTGAGGTAAAATCGGAAGTACTATTGACATTGACAGCTAGCATTTTGAGTGATAGAAAAATGTACTTTACATTCATTATTGCTCTGATGGTAATGTTAAATAAAGGGATGTGGATAAGGCAAAGAACGATTTTAATAAAAAATTGTAAATGTACTTTTTCAAGTGTCACTGTCAACAACAGGAAATAAATTATTATATCAGTATTACCATTTTCAAGTAAGTTTTTGTTATTGCCAACTGTATAAGTTTTTTTTTTGATAACTTGTATAAACTGAACGTGTTTATATCTGAGGTCATGTGCTGGCCACATCAGATTATATCATTTTAGAATGAATCTTACTTCTCAGTATTCAATATACAAGTTCATTGGATGTCGTTTTAAATACTATATTTTTATAAATAAAATTATTTTAACGATGATATTAATATTTTTTTAAAATTAAATAATTTAATAAATAAAGAGCGCCAATTTTTAAACTATAAAGGTTAAAGTATTTGTAATTACCGACATTTAATACCTTCGCTGCCATGGCAGACATCGTGATATTTCGTTTTGCGCCAAGGCGGACACCAGTGTCCGCCAGCGTTTTTTTCACTTTACGTCAAGCAGACAAAATGTATTGGAAGAAGCATTGAATATATGTCTGCTGTGGCGCCCTAGGATACTTTGACTATCTTGTTTTTCCGATATGTGTTATAGTAACAGTTTTAGAGATGTGTCCGCTATTTGTGTACGCTCTGGCGTACAGAAGATAAATCAATATTTTTATTTTAAGAGGCCAAGCGGACACGGTAAAAAAATCAAATATACATACGTGAGTAAATCAGTATTATAAAAAGCAGTTTGTGAAAAATAATTATAAATTCTTTATTAATAACGTTACAATATTATACAAAATAAGTTATATTAAAAGAAGAAAAGGCATCTCCATTGCCATATTTACAATTTTTTTCGCACGTTCTGACATGATTTAGATATAACCCTAATGACAGATTACACTACTCTGATGAAAAGAAACTTACAGAATACAACAATTCAACATTATTGCGCATATTATCCATACAAGTTTATTCGTGTCCGCTGATTCCATTGTGTCTGCTATGGCGCCTTGAGATCTAAAAGCCAGTATGTAGTAATACTGCGCCAACGGCCGCTCGTATTTTTATTAATAACTAATTACTGAATAAAGATAAAATAAAAATAAAACTACCAAACTACATAGAATTAACCCTGTTATAAGATACCAGTTCTGGTCTTCAAGGACAATTTTGAAATGACCGCTTGGCAGCGAAGGTGTTTAAAAAAAATCATCAAAATCGGAGTTGTTTGAATCGGTTCCGAGATAATTTGTTAGCGCTCCTCCATTACTTGCTTATCTGGCAAAGTTATTAAAAGTTCAGGAAGAATGATATATGAAGTAAAATTAAATAATAGCCACATTGTTCGCCATCAGAATCAAATGAGAATTGGATCTACATTTCACAAAAACGAAGAATATGATGATTTTCTTCTAAATAAATCTATATAGATCGTGTTAGCAAAGCTGCACCTCATTTGAATATTTTACCTGTTCCAGAATTATCCTCACCTCAGCAACCTAATATTACTTTACAGCAAACACCTATTAAAGAGTCTAACATTACGCAGATAAGAAAACGAAATACTGACAAACTTCCTGAAAATATACAACTACGACGTTCTACAAGAGAGCGAAAGAGGACAGTTCGATTTACACCCTGCTAATAAAATTAGCAGAGGAAATGTTATATTTATAGCCTCATTGATGTCATGTAATAGATTGATGGTATTGTAATGTTTTTTGATAGTAAAAATAATTACGTGTCAAAAAATGTCTTGTCATAATTTTCATTTTATACGTATATTACATTTTTTTCGTGCGTAGAATGACTAAATACATACAATGTTTTAAAAAAATTATTGAAAAAAAAAAACAGTGACGTCTTTATGCGTCAAGCGCATTGGCTATAAAATATTTCGCTCCAGTCACGGGATAGGTGCATTGCCCAGCTTGGCAATTGTCGTCTGAATACGTTATGTGCTAAAAACATAATTAGACATATCATCTGAGTAAAGTACTCATGCATCAAACGCTAGTGACAGTGACTGATAGTTTCGTGTGCGTTGCCGAAGTGGTTGCGCAATGAATTTTCGTTTCAAGAATACCAATTATGCAGTACATATGCGCGTTTATCCCAATTAAGTACTCGAAAAAATTCAAGAATCGGGTCCGAGGAACGTAACTTCTCGACTATGGAGAAAGAATATCTCGCCATGTTGTTTGCTATTAAGAGCTTCCTTGAAATGGCTTTCAAACCTACAGAACCCTACCGAGCGTCTCGCTCGCTGCTCAGAACGATTACAACAATATGACTTTACGATAATTCACAGACCAGGTTGTAGACGGCTTTTCTCGATAGGTACCGAAAATTTACGTTCTAGAGGTATCGGAAACTAATGTTAGCTGATATTATAAAATTACGAGACAGTACTACGTGATCCTACACGCTTACCAGTTTTCCGTATCGCAAATGGCAAGTTGTATAAGTTCGCAAAGCATGATTGGTCGGCATTATCTGATACAAAACATCAGTGGAAGATAGTTTTACCTCGTGATTAACCTAAAGAAATTATGTCCAAGTTTCACGATGTTCCAACTAGCGGTCACCTAGGTGGTTTCAAGATGTTTCACCGTGTAGCTCAATTCTGCTATTGATCCAAAATGCGCGCCGATATCGCAAAATACGTCCGTGTGACGTGATATAAGCCAACCTCGAGCAGACAGCTTCTCTGGAAGAATAGGAGACTACACGTTGATAATTAGACCTTGGGAAATGGTTTGTGCCGATATTGCGGGTCCCCTACCGAGATAGTCAGGGGGGTAAAATTATATCCTGGTTGTAGCCGACTGCTTTAATAAATTTTGATTGTTTCCTGCTTAGAAAAGACTCTAACCAAAGAATCGTACGCCACCTGGAGAATGGTGTGATTTTGAAGTTTGGTGCTCCAACGACACTCCGGATAACGGTGTTCAGTTCCGCTCGAGAGAATACTCCAAGCTCCTAGAAGCATATCGTGTCTACCCTTCGTACACGTCGCTATAGTTCCCCAGACTATTCCCTCTGAAAATATCAACCGCATACTGTATAAATTTCGAAAGTGAAGCGGTGTTCATGGATGACGATTTCGTAGATTTGAATCCGGACAAGATTGTTTGAGATAGACAAAGATAAGCTTATTAATAGGGCACGTAACTTCCTAAAACTGCACTACCAAGATATTAATTTCACCTGCAAAAACTCTACAAAAAATCTAAGGCTAGTCACAGGAAATTGTCGTTTTTGGGTAGTGCGGAGGAAGAACTATGCCTTGTCTAAAGCTGCGCATATTATATAGCAAATCTTGCGAGTAAATGTATTGGGCCATTTATGACTCAAAAAAGGCTTTCCACAGACACATACCACCTCAAAGAACTTCAGGAAAATGTTTTTGCGGGGACCCTGAAATGGCAAAGACCTAAATGCACACCCTGATGACCATCAACCCATTTAGATATTTTTATATCGAGTACTTACCCCTTTTGTTTTACCGACCCGCTTTAGCTATGAATTTGGTTTAATTTTTGTTTAGTTTTAGGTTTGGTTAGTTTCTTCTGTCTGTTTAGTGTCTGAGGCACAATCATCGGAAATTTTCGATGAGAATTTCCCTTGGAGGTAATGCTGAGGTTGTCACCCCACAATTTCCAAGCGTCACTCTCTTAGTCAACGTGGACCACATGTCAGCAGTCTTAGTCACGGTGTAGTTGGCCTACTACCCCATTCACTTCAAGGCTAGATGAACAACCTCTGAAGACTACAACCTCTGAAGACTACCCTTCGTAGATGCGTACGAATTTCTTGGACAGAATTGGCAAATCCTAGTCTCAGCAGGTTGTAAACTCGAAAGAACTCCTTCTCGCGGGTTAGTTTGCCGTAACCGTTAATGAAGGTTTGAATGCCCGTCAGGTAATTCAACGAATGCGGTAGCTGCGCTTTAGTTTCGACACAGGATCTGTTTTCCCGTCGAACTGTGTATTCATTTGAGGTCGGGGATGTCCCCTCTGGTCCCATGTAGGGTTCGTTGTTGGCTGTTTTCTGTCCTTTACAATTAATAAGTAAATAAATTATATAAAGATTAGATTCATATTCAGGCGTTTTACCTTTGAAAAATACTTATTTGATTGGGTTTTGGGTTTACAAAAAATAGTATTAATCTGTCTAATTGTATAATTACGAATAACTAATATACATACTTTACCAAACAAAATTAAAAATATTCATTCCCATAAATCCCATATTTTAAAAATGAAATATAATACAGACAAATAAAAATCCATGTTGTTTCGTTACTCTACGACTAATTTCTTCATTGAAACCTCAACATTGTTCAGAATTTCCACATGTCTCCCTGTAAAAAACATTTATATTACGGTTTGATATATAAAGAATGTCTCAAAAAACCGCCGAGCATGGGTGATCTCTGTAAGTTATTTTGAAAATTGCATAGGTTACTATATAATGATGAAACACTGAATTTGGTTAATTTTCTTTCTATCAGTTATCGAGAAAAATGTTCGGTGATGAACAAATTTTTTTGTGTCGGTAAATTTTTCATATATAGTACAAACTTCAATAATTCCTTTTACCTTTTGTAACTACAACAACCTGCATATTACTTACATATAATAATCATAGGAGGCAAATATTAAATTTTAATAGAGACATAAAATGTATTTGTTTTAACATACATAGTACGTACATACTGAACTATGGATATAGATATTTGATTACAAATACGTCACCTTTTATGGAAGTCAGTTATGGAAATACAAGGATTCCGCCCCATTTAAAAATTAGTAAAATAAATGAATATTTAAAGGATTACGAACACAGGGTTCTTATTAAATGGACCATCATTACAGTCTTGAGAATTAAAAAAGGTATAAAGAAGGGTAAATGAGCAAAAAAAAAATACATTCTGCATAACTAATATAATGAAAACATTTTACGAATGGTTCTTAAAATTCGGCTCTTAACTTCTTTTTACTTTAAAAAGGAAATTATATTCATTTGGTACTCACTAATAAACATCATTTATTGATACCGCCAGCTACTTTTGAAAATTAGTCTTTACTAGTTTCTATCTTATAAAATTGACAGCTAACTTGTTCAAATTTTTAAAAGCAACGTACGTTAGCAACGTTGCTAACAATTGAAAATTGCGTTTCGTTACTATACATGTATTGTAAAATTCACGCTAGGAAACTATATTACTGCCTCAAGAAGGTGACAGGGGCTCCAGTCATGTAAAATACTATTTTATTTGCTTGGACGCTAGAGAATTTAATTCTGAATCTAATGATATAATTTTTTCATACCTATACAGGTTGTGTCTAAAATAGGGGAACATGGCTTAACTACAGATTCCTGAGGCTAAAATAAGATAATTTAACTGAACTTGCTTCTACCGAATAGTGTACCGTTTAGCCAGTATTCTGCTTCAACGTTCTTCGAAAATAAAAATTCATTTTGCTTATAATAATAGAACGCTTTATTCGATTTGGTTGAAATTTGGTATTATAGTTCATATGATTATAAGTTATCTTTAAAGATGCTACATACTTGTTATTTTTAGTGAAACCACTAGTGTATGAAACTTAGGTATCCCAACATTGATTACACCATAACTCTTTAAAGGCCACTCCGATAACGTGAAATTACTTTTTTTCAGAAAGATACATTCAATAGTAAACTTTTCTCTCTCTGTGAGTGTAATTTGTGATATCTGTTACGGTTCACACAGAAAAAATAAAACCTTGAATGACTGCGCCGTGAATTTTTAAAAATAAATTTAATTTCTCAACTTGTTCAGGACTAAGCTGAGATATATAATCGTCTTATTTGTAATAATGGTAGTAAAATACTATTAGGCTGCACAAACGGTTCTTACTAATTTTAGAATATTGCGAAGGAAATTTTTGACAACCCATAAACAATAATTGTTACTGTCATTAAAAATTAGTTATTTGACATTTGAATAGACTGCTAGATTAAATTTATTTTAAAAAAAATAACGGTGCAGTCACTCAGGTTTTATTTTATTCTGTATGAACAGTAACAAATCTCACAAATTACAGAGAAAGAAAAGTTTATTAAGCGTTATTATGAGCAATTTTTCTTTTTTTTTTTGAAGAAGAACTGAAGCATAATGCTGGCTAAATGGTACACTTCCGGTAGAAACAAGTTTAGTTAAATCGTCTTATTTTAGCCTCAGGAATCTGTTTGTAAGCCATGTTTCCCTATTTTATAGACATTATGTATATGTTAGACAGCTGGAATAGAGTAAGACATAAAAGTAAAAAGAGGACCAGAGATTGGAAGCGACCATTTCCATGTAACAATGATACTAAATCAAGAAGTAATCACAAAAAACGAAACCAAAAGAAAGATAGTAAATAAGAAAATAAAATGCCATGAACTTATAAGACAAGAGATAGAAGAAAAATTTCAAAAGAACGTCAACGAAGAGTTTAAGAAAAAAGAAAAAGAAGGAAACATAGATAAGAAATGGAAGAACTTCAAAAAGATAATACTACAGGCAGCAGAAAAAAGCTGCGGCACGACTAGAATAGTAAACAGAAACACAAACAAAACTAGATGGTGGTCGGAAAGGGTAAAATTGCAGTGAAAGAAAAAAAGAGCAAGTGGAATAAATATCTACAAACGAAAGAACCTATGGATTATGAAAAATATAAAGAACAAAGGAGAAAAGTAAAAAGAGTAATGAAGGAAGAAAAAGAAAAAGCATGGAGAGAATTTGGTGAAAAAATGAAAAACGCATACAATGAAAACCAGAAATTTTTTGGAACACTTAAAAATATGACAAAAGAAGACAGCAACAATTACGAACATTAAAGATAAGGAAGGAAAGACGATAGCAGAAGACAGAATAATGGACAGATGGAGACAGTATTTCATAGAACTACTAGAGGGAAATGATACTAAAGATGAAGAACAACAAGAAAGCCATCGCATACGAACAAAGGAAACAGAAATAACACAAGAAGAAGAAATAAGCTTGAAAGAAATAATAGAAGCAATAAGAAAAACCAAAAGAGGAAAAGCTCCCGGACATGACAAAATAACAGCAGACATGCTGAAAGCACTACCCGAATTAGCACTACAGGAACTTAAAGACATAATGAATGAAGCGCTAAAAGGAATAACACCAACAGAATGGCAAATAGGTATCATAACACCAATATTTAAAAAAGGAGATAGCAGAGAGTGCCAGAACTATAGAGGAATTACCCTAATAAGCACAGTGGCCAAAATATATGCAAGAATCCTGGAGAGTAGATTAAGAACAGAGCTGGAAGAATCGTTAGAGGAAACTCAATTTGGTTTTAGACCAAATAGAGGAGTAAATGATGCGATATTCATACTAAGACAAATAGGGGAAAAGGCAATAAAAGAAGGGAGACACGTACATGTGTGCTTCATTGATCTAGAGAAAGCGTGTGATAGAATCAATAGAGAAGACATATGGAAAACGCTAAGAAAAAGGGGAATATCAAATACGTTAATAACAGGAATTCCGAGCCTATATTTAAAGACTAAGAGCTATGTAAGAGTGAAACAAGAGACCTCCAATACATTTGAAACTACAGCCGGAGTAAGACAAGGATGCATTTTGAGCCCGCTTCTGTTTACGCTAATTCTTGACGAAGGAATAAAAGAGACAAAGAAAGAAGAAAAAAAATACTACATAGGACATTGGAAATTGAGAAGAGTGGAAATAGCAGAACTATGCTATGCAGATGACATGGTCATCATAGCAGAAGACGAAAAAACCTTAACAAGGAATATAGAAATATATGATAAAGCGCTCCAAAAATTAAACATGAAGATCAATAAAGAAAAAACGAAAACCATGATACTAGGAAGAAATGAACAACACCACACGATACAACTAAAAAATGAAAATCTACAGCAAGTCCAAAAATTTAAATACCTGGGGGCAACGATCTCAGAAGATGGAAGATTTGATAAAGAAATAAAAGAAAGAAGAACAACAGGAGGCAAAATATTCAATAGCATCAAACACAGCTTCTTAGGAAAGAAAGAAATACCGAAAGAGACCAGAGTACAAATATTTAAGAAAATAGTGACGCCTATACTCTTACACGGAGCTGAAACATGGACATTAACGCAAAGACAAAAAGAAAAAATTACGGCTATCGAAATGAGATTCTTGAGAAAAATAGAGGGGAAAACAAGACTGGACAGAATTGAAAACACAACCTACAGACAAAACTTAAAAGTAAAAGCAATAGAAGATAGCAGGTGGACAGATGAGATGGTATGGTCATGTAGAAAGGATGGGAGAGGAGAGAATAGTTAAAAAAGTGTTTGAAGCAAAAATTGGAAGAAAGAAACCACGAGGACGACCAAGAAGAACGTGGCTGGAAGAAGTAAAGGAGGTAGCGCAAAGAAGAGGTCTAACTTGGGAAGAAACGAAGACAGCAACACAAGATAGAACAGAGTGGAAAGAAATATGGAGAAGACCAACCAACCAAAACTCAACCCCTTCCCCCGCAAGCCGGGGGAACGCCTTACACCCGTGAGGGTAGAAAGGTGCAGGATTAAGTAAGTAAGTATGTATATTTGTTCAAATTTGAATATTACATGAAATTTGGCTTCTAACAGTATAAAAAAAATAATTATATGTCATATTATAAAAAAATACAATGGCGAATGATTAAAATATTACATTTTTATAAATGTGGAAAGTACTTTCTGTTTAAAAAAGAGAATTTCAATGTCTACCACATTTTTAGTATTAAATAAAAAATGTAAAGTAAAATTTTTGAAAGAAGTCCGATCAAGGCCATCTACAAATTGTATCTATGAATTAAGATTTTATGCTGTCAAAGTTAGTAGTGTCTTTTACTTAGTTTTTATGAGGGTACATAATATCTTTTGCCGGTGTAGTGGTCGTGCACATTAAAGCGCTATGTCTCTACATGTTCAGATCGAATCTGAGGTTTTTCGGTTCGAATCTACCGACCGGCTAAGTACGTAGTCGTTAAAATGCCACAATATCAGGCATTAATCGCACTCGCATGCGATGACCCGACCAGTTGTCCATGTTAAAACATAGGTGGTGCTAGCTGTAGAAGGAGTATTTCCGCTGCCGCACTGGTTGCATAGCAATCAGTGGTCGTCGCACGGATAAAGTACACCGACTGCTCTAGTACTACGGTCACGAAACGAGTACCTACGGTACTTGAGGCCTTGGCCCTACAAGGGCTGTTGTGCCATAGATGATGACATAATATCTTGTGTACCTTATAAAAACTATGTAAACGACACTACTAAATTTGACAGCATAAAATCTTAATTCATAGATGCAATTCGTAGATGGCCTTGATCGGACTTCTTTCAAAAATTTTACTGTAATATAAAAATGTAATATTTCAATCATTCACTATTGTATTTTTTTTATAATATAACTAAGAATTGTTTTTATACTGTTGGACAGCAAATTTCATGTACTTTTTAAATTTGAATAAATATATAGGTGTTCCATTTGAAATGTAAAAGTTGCTATTAATTACTCGAAAACTGGAAGTAACATTGTTGACCTATTTCCACTATTATATAGAGGAGCTTAAATACTGTAATTTATGTTATATAGTTAAAACAGCTACATGTAATAGTAAGCGAGATAATTGCTGGCTAATTTATAGACAGACAGCCTGTATATCGTTTCATACGGATGCTATTCGGATGTAAGAATGTCTCATCCACAGTTCGAAGACTTGTAGATTATGATTCGCCGAGGTTTGGGTGACATGACTAGCTTACTTAGACAATATAATAAATACATCAGAGGTTTCAAATTATAAACAATTTAAACAATGTATTTCATGTATGTAAACAATTTAAATTTCGTGTTAATCTCAAGCTCTACGCTACATTACAAATATCTATGCTATACTATGTTAAACATTTACAATTATTCATACAAATTGTGGCAAGGTACAAAAAAAAAAATTATACTGAAATTTTCAGATGTTGCACGACCGTTAACAGAAGTCAGAAAAAAAAAACAAAACAGTTAAATGCTTTCAAAAAATTTAAAGAAGTTCTACCTACTCCAATACTGCAATAGGCAGGTCTTTTGAAGAACGGATGCAAGGAGTTATGCACTAGGCACTGTGTTATTACAGGAATAAGCTGAAAATGAACGTCCAGTCGAGTACCTGTGTCAATGTTGCATCAATAATTCAATTATATAGCAATTAAATATGTTGTTTTCAATAGTCATGCCATCTCAAACATTTTGTTTTTCTAAAATATCTTGATAATCAGCTCTACTTTTTTTTCATAAAAATTTGTATGTTTCTATTTTTATTAATAATCAAAATTCGTCAAATTCAGGTATAATTATGATTATATAATTCACAATTATTTCAGCTAATGGCATTAAGAATTCCAAATGTAATGTCGTTATAGTAACCACAAGTAAACACGTTATCTTATTTATCAAAAAACGTCAAAAGTTTTTTTTATTTTTGGCATCAAATTTATTTATTATACAGGATGGGGACGTGGCTTAACACAGTTTCCAGGGCTCAAAATGAGGAGTTTTAACAAAAATTTTCTATATTAGCCAATGTTCTACTTCAAAGTTCTTAAAAATATTTGTGCTTATAATAACAGAACGCTTTGTTCAGTTGAAAAGAAATTTGGTATGAGAATTTATATGGATATAGAAATCTTTTAAAATGGTATTTGTTTTTGTTAGTAAACTAATAATGTATGAAACTTAGATGTCAGGACCTTCATTAGTTCATAACTTTGTAATTGATACATCAATAACGCAAAATTCTTCAGAAATATATATTCATTTGAATACTTCCTGCATAAGTTGTGATATCTCTAACGATTTAGAATGATAAAATAAAATGTGACTACGTCGTGTAATTTTTAAAATAAAATTTATCTAGAAGTATATTCAAATGTGAAAAACTCATAATTTTAAAGACAGTTGTCATAACAATAATTGTTTATGAGTTGTCAATCTCCTCAAATTGGCCTATTACGAGTATAATAATGGCAGTAAGATAATATTTTAGTTGTATGAAGCGATCTATGAAACTCATTACAGAATCTGCCAATGAGATATTCCGGCTTTTTTTATTAGTACATATAAGTAGGACCTATGAATATCTAATTTTGAGTTACCAAATGTATATTTATCAAGTGAGATATGAATTTTCAAAAAATATATGTAGAATGGGACTTCTGGACCATTCTAGCATCATGAAGTTGACAAATATGATAGAAGGAATGCCACATTTAATCTTTATAATACAAATGAATATGTGAGCTGTATAAAAGGTAAGCAAACCAAAATATATTTTAAGTCTACAAATTATGAATCTAATTGTTCATCGAGACCTTTAGAACTTGTGCATTCAGATGTACGAGGACCTATAAATCCACAATCTTGGAATGATAAACGTTATTCCCTTACTTTTATAGATGATTACACTCATTTCAGTTATGTTTATTTGCTCAGTGCAAAGAGTGAAATATTTAACTGTTTCAAGGAATATGTAGCTCTGGTTCACGCAAAATTTAACACAAGATTAAGCCGACTTAAATGTGACAACGGAGGAGAATTTATTGGTTTAAAAGATTTCTGCAAAAAGAAAGGTATACAGCTAGAATTTACAACACTTTATTCGCTATAAAAAAAAAAACCTATTGGACAAAGCACGGTCCATGATGATGGATTCAAATCTCCCAAAGTATCTCTGGGGTGAAGCCATTTTAGCAGCAACTTATTTACTTAACAAAAGCCCGAGTGCAGCGTTAAAAGGGGTTAAAAACAATAAAACACCTGCTGAACTTTGGACTGGTAAGAAAACTAATTTTTCTAATATCAGAATTTTTGCTTGTAGAACATACCATCTCATACCAGATCAATTCAGGAATAAATTTGATTCAAAAAGCAAACCTTTGTTTATAATTTGATATCCAAGAAGTGGTTACAGATTAAAGGATTCAGAAAAGAAAAATGATTTACCTTCAGGTAAGAAAGCACTTGATGCTATGAGTGCCCGTGAGGTGACGCCTGGTAAGCGCCCACACGGTAAAATACATCGCCATCATTACCGATGTCTACATGTGTTGTAAATACTGGTACACTCAGTGATGGGTAATATACCGTGATGATATATTTATTTATTTATGTATAAAACAGTTGATAAATACAAAGCTAGACTTGTAGTTAAAGGCTTTAGTCAAACCGAGGAACTCGACTATACCGCAACATTTGCTTCTGTAGCAAGAATGACTACTTGCAGAACATTACTTGAAGTAGGAAATAAACAAAATGGCTTGTAGTGCGAGCTCGGTTTTAACTAAAACGCTGTTTTAAGAAATGTCAAATTTCATTATTTAGTAATAAAAATAAATAATATCAAATTTATCAAAATATGATTTTTAAGCAGAACATAGTTTGCATTCAAACAAATATTTTTTAAAAAATCGTTCTTTAAACATAAGGGTGAAATTAAATATTGAAATTTGAATTTGACATTTCTACAAACAGTGTTTTAGTTAAAACCGAGCTTGCACTACCAGCCATTATGTTTATCCATCAAATGGATGTTAAAACTGCTTTTCTACAAGGGAGTTTAAATGAAGAAATTTATACAAAAATTCCTTATTGTTGCTATAAAAATATAAGTAATGAGAACAATGTAGATTAAAAAGACCACTTTATGGTCTTCGTTGCTGGAATCTTCGTTTTAATCAGTATTTAAATAAACTTGGATTCAAGAATTTAGAATCTGTCAGAATTTGAATATGATTACTGAGATCAAGTTACAACTATTTCAAAAATTTTACATGCGACATAAATAAATAAAAATTAAGTACAATATGGAAGAAGGAATAATGATGTTACATTACATAGAATATATATTAAAGAAATTCAATATGTTCGGCTGTAATTCTGTATCTATTCCATTGGAAATTAATTTTAAAGTAGAAGAAGGAAGTGAAATAACTAAAAAGCCGTACAACTTACTGGATCTCTAATGTATGTAATATCAAAATAATGCTAATGATAAACAGTGGAAACATCTGAAGAGAATTTTGCGTTATTTAAAAGGATCTTCAGTTATGAATCTAATTGACAAGAGAGATGAAGCCGTCCCACTTATTGAATATGCTGATGCTGACTGGGGCAGCGATCCAGTAGATCGACGCTCAGTTTCTGGTTATTTGTTTCAGGTATTTGGTAATACAGTCTACAGAAACTGAATACAAAGCTTTAAGTATTGATGCATGTGAAGCTGTCTGACTGAGACAACTTCTAAACGAAATAAGTGATAGCAGTAGATCACCCTTCAGTTTTACGAGAAGATAATCAGTCTTGTATCGCGCTGGCGAAAAACCCTATTCATCATGGCCGAGTCAAACATATAAAAGAACAAATAGCAAATATTCTAACGAAAGATTTACCTACTCCGCAATTCGTTTATCTGCGAAGACGCCTTGGACTCTAATAAATTGAGAAGGGGTGTTGATGTACAATTTATAAAACATGAATCTATGTAGGTGAGAAGTTTTTTTTGTTAAAAAAAGTCATAATAATAAAAATAATTCTGTCAAATGTACAATTGTCTCTGCTATATTTGTGTTCAATAAATTCTATAAATTAAAAGATTCTACACGTATTTAGTTAACAAAATGAAGAAAAAGAGAAACTGCGGCGTAGGTTTCATAGTAAAAAAAATTGAAAGACTATGAAATAGTTGAATTTAAAGCTTATACTCGTAATACTAGAATTGTGCGACTTACAATAGAACTGCAACCGAAAAAACTTAATCCAGGTATATGCAGCTACAAAAGGATCAATTCAAGAAGAAAAAGAACAAATTAAGAAAATAAAAGAAATGTCCAAATAATTATTTTGGGAGGCTTTAATGTTCGAATCTGCAGGAAAAACCAGGAGGATGGAAATACGTTAGGTAAATACAACTATGGGAAAAGGAACGAACGGGGTCAGATGTTGGTCGATTATGCAACAAGTATGCAATTCAAAGTAGGTAATACATTCTTTTAGAAAAAGCATGAGAAATATAAATGGTCCTGCATATTGCAAAAAAATAATTTATATTCGAATAAAAATAAAGTTATTGTAGCAAATATACAGGGTGATTCTTGACCTATACGCATAAATGCGAGGAATGATAGTTTGTGATAGGTAATGACAGATAATGAAAAAAAAGTTAGTAAAAGTTGTTTATTTACGGAGATAACGAATAAAGTTTGAAATTATTTTAGTAGCAATAAACTAATAAAAAATTAATTAAGTAGGGTGCTGTACATTAGTATCATAGCAATTGTTCGAAGTTATTCCCTTCATTTTCGATGCACATTTGCGCGCGACAAATCCATGATGTAACACAGGCACGGCGAAGATCAACCTGTTGCCGAAATGTCTCGGCGGCAACATTTATGCGATGTCGCAATTCTTCCACGGTATTAACTTCGGTATCATACACTAAACTTTTCAAGTGTCCCCATAAATAAAAATCAAGGGGATTTAGATTGGGCGACCTGGGGGGCCAAGCAACTGCACCACCCCGACCTATCGACCTTCCTGGAAATACATTATTTAAATGTTGTCGCACTTGCAGTGCAAAATATGATGGTGCACCATTGTGAAGAAACCACATTTGCTGTCGAACATTGGGATCAACTTCTTCGAGGAGTACTGGTAAAGTGTCACGTAAAAATTCTATTTAAACGATCTGCCAGTACAAAAGGTCCAATAAGTAGTCCGTTCACAATTCCAGCCCACACATTTACTGAAAATCGTTGTTGAAAATTTGTTCGTCGAATGACGTGGATTTTCTGTTGCCCAAAAATGCTATGACACTAATGCACAGCAGCCTAATTAATTAATTTTTTATTAGTTTATTGCTACTAAAATAATTTCAAACTTTATTCGTTATCTCCGTAAATAAACAACTTTTACTAATATTTTATTCATTATCTGCCATATTTGTGTTCAATAAATTCTATAAATTAAAAGACTCTACTCTTATTTAATTAACAAAATTAGCAGAAAGGGAAACTACAGCGTAGGTTTCATAGTAAAAAAATCGAAAGACTATGAAATAGTTGAATTTAAAGCTTATACTCGTAATACTAGAATTGTGCGACTTACAATAAAACTGCAACCGAAAAAACTCATAACTCTAATCCAAGTATATGCAGCTACAAAAGGGTCAATTCAAGAAGAAATAGAATTTTTTTATGATCAAGTACATGAAATAACAAATTAAGAAAATAAAAGAAATGTCCAAATAATTATTTTGGGAGGTTTTAATGTTCGAATCTGCAGGAAAATTCAGGAGAATGGAAATACGTTAGGTAAATACAACTATGGGAAAAGGAACGAACGAGGACAGATGTTGGTCGATTCTACTGCAACAAGTATGCATTTCAAAGTAGGTAATACATTATTTTAGAAAAAGCATGAGAAATGTAAATGGACCTGGATATTACAAAAAAAAAAAATCAAAATGTGCTACATTTTATATAAAAATAAAGTTATTGTAGAAAATATAGAGGTAATACAAAACATTGATTTCGATAAGGATCACAGATTAGTGAGAGCTGCAATTGTATTAGGAAAGAGCAATAGAAGATTTATTAAAGGAAATAGAATTTATAATATTCTAATACATGAAACGTCATATCAAGTAAATTTGAAAAGGAATATATAGAAATATAAGTTAATGGTCTTTTGCACAGGCCGTGGCCTGTCAGATTTATTTTTAGTTAGGGTAATATCGAACAACAAAATTTATTTTGTGCGACTCAGGTAAGACCTTAGTTTTTAACACAATATCAATATATTTTCACTCATAGTAGAGATCTCAATATTGTGTACATGAACTAGAGAGTAGATGATTTCACAGTTTTTGCTTCTTCAGGAGAGTAAGCAGCACCTTTATGTTTGCGCTGTATCTTCCAATTTCATTTATCCTTATACAGTTCGGTTAAATTAATTGCTCCGTTAGCAGATCATCAAAAGATGAATTTGTTTTTCTCGGAAAATTCATAGGTCACTATCTAAATGCAGGTATTAAAATTTTGATTATTATTTTTACAATTCACTTCTAAAATCGATGGAATGGTTATCAATAAATCATGTATTGAAATTTGATCGATCGCCATTTTGTCATTTGAAAAAATAAAAAATAATTGTAAATTTCAAATATTTTAGAGAGCCCAAAAGTAAAAAACAAGTTCGAACTTTGAACAAATTACCAAAAACGACAGAGAACAACTGTGTTTCACACGTGTTTTACAACTTGACTTCTTCTGAACCTAATCGCTCTGATTGTGGGTTCTATAACATATATTTATTAAACCTTGTGGACAATTTAGTTTCTAAATTTAATTATCAATGTTTGAACTATTTAAACAAATAATTTTCACTGTTCTGATGACTGTTCAGTTTAAAATTTAACCTCACAAAGTAGTAAGTACTGTGTTCAATTATTTACTTTTTCAAAATTGTAACATGAACGTTGTTGTTTGTACCTTCCAGCTGTCCTGAAGAAGGAATAAAGTAATTCCGAAAGCTTGACATGTAACTTTAAAGAGTATTATTTAACATCTTTTTCCCATACTCCGGACTGCTATACCTGTGAAACATTTTGTTTTTCTACTTAACTGGTCAGTCGTGATCATTTCTAACCTCTAAAAACCTATATATATATATATATATATATATATATATATATATATATATATATATATACAGGGTGTAACACGTTCACCCACCACCGCCATTATTACCTTTATAATTATAGTTACAAAAAAATACTATAGAACAAAGTTGTAGGGGACCAAAGGGGACATCCTTTTAGAGAAGAATTTTTTTTTAAATCAGTGGTTCTCAAGTTACAACACAAAGTTATATTTTTTCAAATGGGATTCTACATATTTTTTATGCCTATTCGATAGCATATTTTTTCTGAATTTAACCATGTTGAAAATATTGAAAAAAATGCGATTGAAATTTAAATAAATTTTTATTTTTAATATTATTGTACAGTAGGCCATGGATGAGAAACAAGAGTGATAAATTTAAATTGAAAATTAATAATTGTTAATTACTCCTTATAAATAATGTTCTATTTGATTTCCATTATTTTCTAAGCATAATTCTATTCTATTTAAAACAGAAGAAGTAGCTTTTATTACAGTTTCTGGTGTCAAAGCAGCGCAAGCTTCTCTAACTCTGTCCATCAAATTTTATTTCGTTGTCACTGGTTTTGAATATACTCTATCTTTAAGATATCCCCATAAAAAAAAATGAAGGGGTGTCAAGTCCGAGGAACGAGCGGGCCATTTGTATGGCCCATTTGTTGCTATCCACCGAACTTGAAACATTTCGTCGAGCCGTTCGTACACTCGACGAGTATTGTGAGCCGGCGCTCCATCTTGTTGGAACCACATATTTTGTCTTTCATTCAAGTATAAATCTTCTAAATAATTTAATAATTAATTTTCCAAGAAACATAAATAATGTGCAGCGTTTAAATTGTCTTCATAAAAATGTGGTCCAATAATTTTATTCCCTAACATTCCAAGCCATACATTAAAGCTCCATCTGTGTTGATTATTTTTTTCTCTAAATTCACGAGGATGTTCTTCAACCCAAATGTGCTCATTATTTCTATTAAATAATCCATTATTTGAAAATTTAGATTCATCTGTCCACAGAATTTTTCTAAGAATATTATTATCGTCCTGATAATGCACCAAAAACCATTCGCAAAACACTATTCTGCGTTCATTGTCATTATTATGTATAGCATGTAATAGTTTGTATGAATATGATTTTAAATTATGCTTTTTCAAAATGCGCCATACGGACATATTAGAAATAAAATGTTCTTGAGCAATTTCGCGTGTGGATGAATTGGGATTACGCGCAATAGAAGCTAAAACTGCGATTTCTGAAACGTTTTTGTGAAAATGATCCATAGTTTTTCAAATTTCGTGCTAATCGGCTGATTACTGACCTCCCTGGACGCGGTTTGTTTGGATATCTCGTGGCATAAATATTGCGCGCATGTATGGCATTTTCATTACCTACACTCAACATAAATTAATAATAAATGATACAAATCTTCATTTGTATAAACATCAGCCATATTGTCACAAAATAATCTCAAAACACGAAGAATAACAATTTACAACAATTAGTACGCCAATTATTATTTGACAGCAGCTATATTTTGTTCTTTTGTTATTGTTTTTCATCCATAGCCTACTGTACAATAATATTAAAAATAAAAATTTATTAAAATTTCAATCGCATTTTTTTCAATATTTTTATTATATAAGGATATAAAACTAATACATGGTTGAATTCAGAAAAAAATATGCAATCGAACAGGCATAAAAAATATGTAGAATCCTATTTGAAAAAATATAACTTTGTGTTGTAACTTGAGAACCACTGGTTTAAAAAAATATTTTCTTCTCTGAAAGAATGTCCCCCTTGGTCCCCTACAACTTTGTTCAATAGCATTTTTTGTAACTATAATAATATATATATATATATATATATATATATATATATATATATATATATATATATATATATATATATATATACAGTTGTATATGTATTGGACCAAAGATATTTTTGCAGGGTTGATTTACCAGAATTGGATTCTCTCAGTTTATGTATATGTATTTTTCCAAAATTAAAAAACGGTGGCTCACTAGACAAATGAAAAACTGATTTTGGTTAATTTTTTCTATTTTCTAAATAACTTTTAAACTATCAGTTATCAGTTTTCGAGAAAAACGTTCAAATAAAAATGTTACAGTATAATACTGTCTATCCAGTGGCGCACAAAAATAATTTTTCTGTTGGTTAAATTTTACCCATAGTGGTCTCAAAAAAAAAAATCTTGTATATTAAATGTTGTTAATCAATTTCTAAAACTATAGTGTATTTAATATACTTATTTGTTGTTGTACGAATAGTTTATATATAATAGGTTTTAGTTAAGAGAACTAGTTTTCGAAACAAAAGAAAATATATTTATAGATTTTAATTTGTTTATTTTCAATGCTAATTTTCTTTTCTACTTCACAAAATTTGACCACATGGAAAACGAAATTTGAAAAATGTTTCAGAGCTGATTAATTAAAAATATTAGTGAAAATGAAGAAAATAAACATGCAAATAAACAGATAACAATACTTAATTGCTTACATCTTTTGCTTCATTGCCATAATCATTGTTTTTGCGCTATAAAATTAATAAAATTTGCATATTTGCTGTGTTAAACAAATGAACATAAATAAGTTATACCTCCCTGGGAAGCAAAAAAAAATCGTCCTTTCAACACTGTAATTTTCCAATATGACGTCTATATAAAAATTATAACTTTCACATCATAATTAAAAATCCAACAGTGATAAAAAAAATTGGGCATCGTCATTCGAAACAAAATAAAAAAAAATGTTCAAAAGAAATGAAAAGCAAATTTGCATATTATTTCATATTTAGAAGTTATTTGTAAAAATAAAAATTTGAAATGTACGTTTGAGCTATGAATTTTTGGCAAAAAGAAATACATATTTTAAATGTTCTACTAATGGGGCAATTTTCGACGTATATTTTAGCATTTCTGTGTCAAAAAAATCTGTCAAATGGTACTGCATTCATGTGCATTTTTTGATTAGCGTTTCTGACAAGCGAGATGAGACGAGAAACTACATTGTCTCGTCTCGTCTCGTATAGAAGACAAGAAATGTCTCGTTTCGATTTTTTTCTCGTCTCGAACAATGGCGTCTCGTCTCGGCCGAGTATCTCGACGAGACTTCTCGATATTTTTTTTTTAATATATGTAATTTAATTTTTGGGCCCCCGTCCAAATGACTATTATTACAGAACTCAAAATTAAATAATCCATCATTTCCTGACTCCAAGTATCATTGTCATCTATAAAAATTTTGAATTTTTCTTTTTTTTAATTGAAAATATGACGTTATTTCTAAACAATATTTTTGATTCATTATTCGTATTATAATCGTATTGTACGATTACATTAATTGTTGTAAAATATCAATTCACATTACATTTATTTTTGAGGTTACAATTTCTGTTAAATGAATACAAGCAGAAAATTTGTCACTAATTTTTTTCAAGAAAACAAATGAATTGTTTATAAATCCATGCGAATCGAAAATTCTACCAACATAAATAAAAACCTATAGTGTATATTTGAAGTAGTAATGTTTCTTTAATAAATTGTCATCGGCATAAAAAATCTTGTGTATCATACGATTAGAACTAGTATTTGCGAGGCCTATCAAAATAAACTCGTTCTCGCAAATGTTCAGTTTCTAATATAGTAATACAAATAATTATTTTCTTCACTATTTTATAACCTTATAACAGGTTATCACTTTTGTTTAGTCAACAACAGCGCCGTCGCCTGTAGATGCGTTTGGTTAGGCGTTTGGTAATTTTGTGTTTGTGCTGTGCATGTGCGTTTGATTGAGCGTGGATGTTTCATTGGCGCGAAAATTCAAAAAGAGCGTTCAAAACAAATGGTTAATAATACGTCAAATACAGAAATATTTATGTATTTACCGTAAATACGTATGAATAATGTAAATAAATATAGAGCGTACTCCAAGAATATATTAATATATGCCTGGTAGTATAAAGGTCAGAATAAATTAACTTCTTTAATAAATTTGATTTATGGCCGTTTGCACCAGTTTCCCTTAAATATTCGGCTTAGTAAAGGGGTACTTAATTTCTAAGGTATCCTTAAGCTTAGTTCGTTTGCACGGTTGCAGTTTGATCGTCGCTTAGCTAAGTGTCACTTAGAAGAAATTCTAGTGTTTTTTGTACTTTGCATATTGCATAAATGTAGTAACTTATATGTCAAATGTGACATGACATATGTATCAGTGTTCTGAATATTTTGAGTTGTTTTCATTATCTGTAACCGTCCACCATGTCCATAAGAGAACGAGCACCGAATTATACTGAGGAAGAAAAAATGTTGATCCTAAATATTATTAATGAATATAAAAACATAATTTAGTGTAATAAAACTCTCACAATAACTTGGAATGACAAAGAACTTGCATGGCTCAAATAACAAATAAACTTAATTCGTCAAATTATATCAAAAGAACTAAAAGCTCTCTTCAGAAATTTTACGAAAACAAAAACAAGCAAGTAAAATTCTTTTTGAGATTTTATTATTTTTCTCTTGTTGTTGGCATTTTGGTAAATTGATGGTATAATCTAGCTACAGCTGTACAACAAATCGGCTTGCTATGCATCCCACTAAAATCGGCAACGCTAAATGACTTCCTGTTGCGTAATATCGTAGAGTCATCAGTTTTTGATTAAAGAGTCATTAGTTTTTGATTAATTGGTGGTGGTGACACACAATTATTCCTGAAGAAAGTTATTTTAGAAATAATTTTATGAGGAACATAAAATACGTACAAATTATAAGGGAATTCTAATTCATGTTCAATGCTTCTTATTAAGTCTAGTACGATATTTTTTGTTAGACGAAAACGTTTAAAAAAAATTAGTTTGTCAAATGAGTAAAAATAATTAGCTCTCTCATAAATTTGTCACGGAATTCGATTTTCCACAAATTCTAACATTTCTACCTCTAAAATATCATCATCGATAATATTTAGCTCTAATTCCATTTTATAAATTAATATCAACCAGCTATCAAAAACACAAATGTCAAGTGACATTTGTAGAATAATTGCGATCAAGTGCATCTTTGAATTAAGGGGTCCTTAAGGGGAAGAAAAATTTGCGCTTAACTTAAGGGTACCTATTTGTAAGTTAAGGTACCCTTAACAATTGGTGCAACGAATTTTTATTCTTAAGGTGTACTTAATATTTAAGGGAAACTGGTGCAAACGGCCATTAATAGATTAATTCTCTTTCTAATATTCACGCATCTCTCTTTTACTTGACGTTAATATTGTAAGTGTATCTTTTGCTTATTTAAACATTATTTATTAAAAAGAATCCCTATAAATAATATATTATTACTGGGTGTAACACTGTCAGTAAGTGAATTTCAACACATGACTGGGACGTTAGGAAAGTGGGAGATAGTTTTATTTAAATAACTTGAGCAATGGTCGACTGTAGAATGGTTAAGGGTCCAAAAAGGAATAATCGGAGAAGCATTTTATTTAAGACTTTTTAGCGCGATCCTGTTTAGATTTATAATTAAAAAATATGACAATTTTTAAAATATAAATTTACTAAATATTCCAATGAAAATTATAAAAATGTGCCTTTAACAATAAAAAAAATTGTCGACAAATCTCGGAATAATTGTCGAGAATCGAGAATCTCGACTTGTAAGTTTCGTCTCGTCTCGTGAATTTAAAAAGATTTCTCGTGTCGGCGAGACGAGAAATTTCGAGACGAGACGAGACGAGATTCGAGAATGTCTAGTCTCGTCCAGAAACACTATTTTTGATGCAATAAAAGATAGTTTCCTAGTCGGAGTGAGAGCAGATTGTAGAGCGAAGCGAAACATTATTGGGCAATACCATCCTTTTTGTAATTTCTGATTTCTTAATAAAGTTTAAGTATTTTGCATTTCAAAATTTGTTATTTTGTTTAAATATGTCTACATAATCTCAGATATAGTGCAAGGGGCATGTGAGATACAAGATGTGCAATAATGTAATTTTAATTGACTTGTGCACTTTAGGGTTAATAAACTATAAGATCGCTAATTCGTTACGACACCGCCACCATAGTATACTTGCTGGTTTGTAGGACTTATTCTAATTCGTGATATACTTACCTACAGCAAGTATCTTCTACAGTTATTTCAATTGATTTTTCTACTGTTCCATTTACAAGACATTTGTATATTCCATTATCCTTTATTTCCATAGACTGAATTGTTAAATTACACCAAGCTTCTTTTCCTGTTGTACTGTACTGGGATGAAACGAATTTGTCATTTCTTTTTAGTTGAGTAACTGCGTTTTTATCATTATAAGTAATTGTCACAGTAGTGCTTGGTTCTGAAATAAAATTAATGTTGTGTTATAGAGCGTTATATGTAAGTTTTTAATAATTGTGTGTCCGACACTACAGAAAGTAATATTAAATGGATATGACAGTTGTTTGAGTTAAGCAAAGCAATGGATAAAATGGATTTTTATTGATTTTCGGCAATCGTAGATAATATTTTGTACATCATTACAAGTGAAATCGCGGCTTTCTCAACCTTTTTGTTGCGAGCCCAACGCATTTGCAATTACAACAAAAAGGTCGTAGTATAAAACTTGGTAGACTGAAGTTATAACAAAAATTCGTAGTAAAAAACTTAATAGACTGGAGTCATTCTATATAATTCAGGATTTTCTTGAAAACCCATTATTTTGACCTACATATGAAATAATTGTTGAATTTTTGCTATTTGAAACAAACGAGTATCAATAAATTATACATTGTTGAAAAGCTAAAAATAATCTCTTAACTTCCCAATATAGCGAGAATATAAAAATTATAACTTTGACATTGTAACTCATAATATTTTTATGAAATATAATAAAAGTATATTATTCAATGAGCATGTAATGTATGCTATTAGTTATGAGAAATGTTTGTATCATGAGCCGGACGGTGAGTAACGTACATATATCATTCGAATTATTTATAACCATTACATGCGAATAGAACATTACCTATATTGCTATATCTATCCACAACTACCAAATAATAACATATCAGTGACATATTTACACTGAAAATTAAGTAGAATTTTTGCATTGTGAAATAATGCAAAAAAATGTTTGCATTGTATTATTTAATATATATATATATATATATATATATATATATATATATATATATATATATATAGGGTGTGCAACGAAACGTGGAACATAGGACTTTTACATAAGATTTTTAAAATGTGCGAAAATTGGCTCTCCTGTACATTTTAGAACAAAAATACAACAATGAATAGGTGTTTAGAACTAATTTTTACTCTTAAAAATTTATCAATTAATACCATAGAATATCTGCAGCACTAGATATTTAGAAAGTAAAATATGACATTTTCACCAAATATCAGATAGCTATGGGAATAAAAAACAAATAAAACAAAATATCAATTAAGATCATAATACTTAAATATTTAATACTGAATTATAACATTGTAAGCACATTGATTACAACAACAAGATTAATAATACTGAAATGAAATATCATTTCAGTGCCTATCAAAAATGATGAATTATCCTAAAATTTGTTGTGAAATACTTAATAAAATAAATCACAAATTTTTCGGTACTGAATAAATCCATTTTATAATGCACAAAAGTACAGTAAAGTATTTTATGGACTATAACAATGTAGACACAATGATTATAACAATTAACATCAATAACACTAAACTGAACTGTTAGAATGAGATTTAGTTCTATTTGTTTTATTTCCATGGCTATCTGATTTTTGACGAAAAAGTCATATTTTATTTTATAAATATGTAGTGCTACATATATTCTATTGCATTAAATGAAGACTTTTTGAAAGTAAAAATTTATTCTTAACATCTTTTTATTCTTATATTTTAGCTCTAAATGTACAGGAGAGCCAATATTCGCAAATTTTTAAAATCCTATGTTAAACTCCTAAGTTCCGCGTTTCGTTGCACAGCCTGTATATATATATATATATATATATATATATATATATATATATATATATATATATATATATAATAAAATTATTACATATTGGAATGTAGAAAAAAGTATTTATTTGCGTTTTTCTTTCTATGTTGTTGATTTCTCTAGCACAAGTATGATTGGTATTGGAATGTCATATTCTAGCACGCATACTGATGCTAGAAGAAGCTTCATTCTTAAATGGTGACATGCTATTTGAGATTGGTATGACTGCACTAAATACACAAAATATCTTGGCTACGCACAGAATAAAAACGCAAATCAATGTTTACCAATCTAACTTCCAAAAATTGCACTAACAGAAAATGTCAAATAAATTTTTATTATAAAAAAAAAAATGTAAATAAAAACCTAAACAGCTATTCAAAAATTAGTTCGTTACCATATTCGCTGCTACGCCCTCTTATGCGAATTTCAGATTCGGGCTTGAATAGTTAACTTATGTTTTAATATATTATTCCGTCACTTGACACTAAAATTTATTTGTGGGTAAGAGACCCATTTTCAACAAAAAATTGTACATCTTTGCTATTTATGAGGAAGCAAGAATAAGCCTGGCTCCTGGCATCGATAATTCCCCGTATAAATAAATATTGTTACAATTTTAAACTATACAGTTCCTAGCATTTGTTCTTAATAAGTCACAAAATTTTAAATATTTTAAAAATGTGTCTAGCTACAAAAAAGATGAGAAACTCTTGGTTATATGACAGTAGGAGAGTATCACTAAGTGAAATTTAACAGCCCGATTCACAAAAAAGTTTAAGCTAACCCTCATTTTTAGCTTAGCGAATTCTACTCTAATTTTGACAATTTTTAGATAGAGTACGCACGGTAGACAGCCTATCTTTACCTACACAAACCGTTGATGAATTTGTTTCGTTTTGAACATTTAAAGAAAATTCTTATTCAGATATTTAAAGGATAACCTACTTTGTTCTTTGGTCAAGACTATTGGCATTTTATTGTCAGCAGGAAGATCCAAGAAGAAGGAAGAAAAAACGAGCCTGTTGCATCGCTTACTCGTCTTGGATGGGTACTTCATGGTTTTGTCTCGAACTGTACGTCCAATTACCCTGAATTCATTTTACATTACGGGAAGATACTGAAGTACATGAGTGGGTAAAGAGTTTCTTCAGTTTCGACAATATGGGGAATAAATATGATGACTGTAAAAGACAATCGGCTGAAAAACGACATGCACTGAATATTCTTGGGACAAAGACTGAACGAATTGGAAATCGATGGGAAACAGGCCTATTTATGGAGACCTGGCTACACTCATTTACCAAATAATAGAAGTAGCGTAGAACATAGACTCAGAATTATTAAAAAAATGATGGACTCAGATTAAACCTTTGCTTCAGATTATTCAAGGCAGATGTCCAACATGTTAGAAAATAATAATGCCGATGAAGTAGATGGCGCTTTGACATGAAAGAGAATTTGGTTTCTACCAAACTTGGAAGAAGTAAGAAATCCCAATAAGCCAGGGACACTTCGTTAGGATTTTGATGCTAAAGCAGATACTCAGGGAGTATCTCTCAACACCGAACTATTGTCTGGACCAGATCTCTTGAATTCGATGATTGGCGTTTTACTACGATTTAGAGAACGCGCTATAGCAATCACAGCTGACCTAAGAGAGTTGTGTCTTCAAGTGAAGATTTTAGAAAAAGACCAAGAGGCGGCCCAATATTCCATGATATTCGGTGCAACATCATTTCCATGCACTATGAATTTTATTTTACGTCATAACGCGGAAAAATTTGCCTCTATACATCCTCGTGCAGTGGATTAAGAAAAGACATTACGTAGATGGGGCTTTATTAAAAGCCAGTTATCCTCAGAGAAACAAAGAAACTCAGGACCAATGAGCCACGTTGAATAAGCCAAGTCGATACTATTATTATTATTAGTATTATTAGTATTATTATTATTGTTATTATTATTATTAAAATACAATACCCAACAAGCATATGCCCAATTCTAGGGTAAGGAGAATAATACATTAATAAGAGAAAATACAATTTTTTATTTCCTGAACTGAATTGTGGAGAATATCAATCTCACTTTCAATGGCAGTGTATGATTTAAGAATATGATGCATAGGTGATTTTGACGGGATATTTGATTTAGCTGTTTGTATATAGAAGATGGTCTTAAATCTCGACGACAATCTGTTGACTTGGATGGAAAGTCGATTGTTAATATACATACAGTTAATGTCGTTATTGATAATTTTATACAATAGGATTACTTTGTTCGAGTGAGGCTAAATCAATTTGTTTTAAAAGTTGTGATTGCGGTGTACCTCTTTGGGGATAAACTCCTTACAGAATGTAAGTTGCAAATTTTAAGAACTTTCTTTGTACTTGCTCTAATGATTCTAATTGGTTGCTTTGTGTCGGATTCCAGATCACCGAACAGTATTCAAGATGAGGACGAACGAATGCAACAAATAAAACAAACAAATTACGGATTTTGAATATATGTGCTGAAAGCAAGTTTTGGATCGAAATATACCCCAAGGTCAAAAATAATTTCTGGTCTGTGCAATATATTACTGTTCATAGAATAGTCAAAATTGACAGGATTTTGTTTTTTAGTAAAAGACTTACATTGACATTTTTCGATATTAAGAAAAAGAAATATAATATCTAAATTATTCTGTAATAATAAACAATTATTTATGGAAGATATACTGCATAAAGTAAGTAGTCAGCAATAAGACATGTGGTAATATCATTAATGAAAATATTAAACTAAAGGGGCCCTAAAACTGAACCTTGGGGCACACCTGATTTCTGACGGAAATACTCTGAATGATGTTTATTAATACACACAAACTGAAGTCTATTACTTAGATATGACGAAATGAGTTGTAAGAGACAATCGGAGAATCCATAAAGTTTAAGTTTTTGTAAAAGAATTCCATGGTCTAATTTGTCGAATGCCTTTGAAAAATCTAAATAAACAGCATCAACCTGACCTTGGTTATCAATAGCCTCGCGTATAAATAAGTTGGGTTTTGTACATCAAATTAGTGACTGTATATCTGCCTTTCATCATTGATTATATATACTAACGTAAACGTGATCAGGGCTTTCATGAAACCGTGCTGATTTACGGATATCGAATTTTGTACACGATTAAAAATTTTAGTGTGTAAAACTGTTTAAAATTAAACTTGTGAGAAAATT
The DNA here is from genome assembly GCA_943142095.1 of Ophonus ardosiacus. Taxonomy (NCBI): domain Eukaryota; kingdom Metazoa; phylum Arthropoda; class Insecta; order Coleoptera; family Carabidae; genus Ophonus; species Ophonus ardosiacus. Next base: position 15,251,860 of record OW964835.1, read on the forward strand.
TGGAAATTCAGAAAGCTATTATAAGGAAAGTCAATATTGTAAACGGCCAATTAGATTTAGGAAACTCCCCGATACTATCAGCTGTAATTCCGATTCGTATTTAAGGACGCAATTTCTCTTTGTACTTCAGTTCTCCTGATGATGATAGAAAAATTGAAACGATCGTTGTGATATTAAATTATATTTTGTGAAACCTACCAAGTCTTATTTTTCAAATTTTATTGTTAAAATATATTTCACCAAGTGCCAACAACAAATCCATTCCAGAATTTTTTCAATTATTACAATTTAATCAACTATTAATATATAAAATTTGTAATAAATGGATGAATATTTGATGTGGAGCCAATGGAACGTTTTCACCGTAAAATAGTAAACCACCTAAACGTCATCAGCTTTTTTTATATGTGAATTAATTTAAAGGCGGCAAGATGAGTGTAAACATTGAATATAGAGAAAGACAATAATTTTGCAGAAAATAAATGTAAAAAAGTAACTTGTCTATACGATATTTTCGGCAGTTGGGATTTAGACATGAAATGTTGATACGTGTAATTGTATGTGTTCAATAAAGGGATTAGCGTGCAGATATGTTTATGATAAATCTTTAAACATCACAAATTCGCGACGAGGATAGGATGTGGTTTTAAAATGGCACTTGAAAGTGAATTAAAAGTAGTGACCGGATATTTACGTGAATTCGATCACAAAATAAGCAACTGGACAATTTATAAAGCATGATTGGAGCAGTACTTTACGTCGAACTAAATAACTGATAAAACGCGTAAGTGAGCAATTTTCCTAAACGCATGTAGTGAAGAAAGTTATATGTTAATATATAATTTGTGCGTGCCAGTTAAATCCGAAACAAAGACTTGCGCTGAACTTGTAAAATTATTTGATACACATTTTGCACCAGTTGGAGCGGAGTTTGCCGGACGTTATAAATTTTACAATGCGTACAAAAGTAAAAACGAGGCAGTGCTAGAATGGACTGCGCGATGCGAAAATTAGCATGCTACTGTGAATTCGGTGAAAAACTTGACAACATGCTACGAGAAAGGTTCATAATGGGGTTCGAAAAGGAACCGATTCTTGACAGACTTTTCCAACAAAATGCTTCAAGTTTAACGTTCGAAAAAGCAGTGTCAATCGCGCAGTGCAAAGAAGCTTCGCGTCATAATTATGAATTGCAAGCTGTAGACGACGTAGTGGACATTCACCGGGTGGCTGATGCCAGGAACAAGCCGAGTGCAGCAAATATTGACTAGAACCAGCAGCGGAGGTGCGTAGCCGGAGCCAGCCGCAACGCTCCTCATGCAGGTTCAAGGCCGAACGGCAGCGGCAGGCAGCTCAGCACCGGCCAGCGCAAGCGTAAAGTGTGCGGTAAAAGTGATCATTTGTCGATAAATTGAAGATATCGTCAATACAATTGTCATGAGTGCGGTATGACAGGTCATTTAGCGTCAGTGTGTGAACCCAAAGCTAACAAAATAATTTTTTCATGACTGATGATGTAGAACCTATTTATACCACAAAATAGATACTGGGGCAAGTGTTACAGTTACGTCAGATGACTTGTATAATTCGAAATTTAATCAGTTCAAATTAAATGACACAAATAAATGTCTATTAAGTTATAACGGCAGTAGAATACGCCTGGGGTTTTGGAAGTCCCAGTTACATTTAAGAATGTTCTAGAAGATTTGGAGATTTATGTGGTACAAGGTGGTGGACCACTATTGTTAGGTCGAGATTTCTTGAATAAATTTGATGTAAATAGTTCGAATATAAATAATATAAAAGATGTTAATATAGATGTCAACCAATTATTGACAAAATTTTAAAATGTTTTCTCAAGCAAGTTAGGTGTATTTACCGCAAATAAATTAAAATTAAATTTAAAAGATAAGGCAAAACCAATTTTTTTTAAGAAACACCCATTGCTATTTGCTGTTAAAGAAAAGGTTGAAATTGAAATTTATAGATCAATTGAATTAAATATTATTCACCTGTTAATTTTAGTGATTGGGGCACGCCTATCGTACCTATATTAAAGAAAAATAATAGCGTTACACTTAGTGGAGATTACAAAATTAAATCCATTTTTAGAAATTGATAATAATAATAATAATAATAATAATAATAATAATAGAAATTAATTATTTGTGATCCTACCTGAAGTTTTTAATGAAAGAAATGGTCTTAAGGATCATGGACAAATTTAAATGAACGACGAAAGAAATTATGAAAAATTCAATGACTCTACAGGAAGAGACACGAGAAGGTCCGGGGTTCAAATCCCTGCAGAGTCATTGAATTTTTCATAATTTCTTTCGTCGTTTATTTAAATTTCTTCATGATCCTTAAGCCCATTTCTATCATTAAAAAAAAAAAAAAATAATATTTATTGCCTAATAGTTGAACCATTTACAGGACAATACAAAAGAACAAATAATAATAATATTAGGATACACATAACAAAGAAATTAAGATAATTGTTGTAAAAAAATAAATACCCTTTACCTCGCATTGAGGATATTTTTGTGAAATTACAAGGAATACAACTGTTCTCAAAACTTGATCTCTCACAAGCATATCAACAAATTGAATTAGATGATGCATCTAAGAAAATAAGTACTATTAGTATCCATCCAGGTCTTTTTCAGTGCTCTAGCATTTTTTCAAAAATGAATAGAAAATGTACTTCTAGATTTGAATGGAGTAGTCGTATTTTTAGATGACATTTTAATTACAGGTGTCGACAAGGTTGAACATTTAAACAATTTAGAAGAAGTTTTGTCACGTTTACTACAATATGGTTTAACATTATGTAAAGATAAATGTGATTTTTTTAAGGATTCTGCAGAATATTTAGGGTACAAAATAGATAACCAAGGATTACACACTTGTTCGGATAACATAAATGCAATTAAAAGTGATCCAGCTCCTAAAAATTCTACACAATTGAAATAATTTTTTTGTTTAGTGAATTATTATCACAGATTCATAATTTCATATGCTCATATTTTGAAACCTCTCTAAATGATCTTTTAAGAAAGAATACTTATTGGCATTGGACGCAACAATGCGAAAATTCTTTTCGGGAAAATGTGGAAGTATTAATCTTGCCTAATGTTTTAGTGTATTATAATCCAAAATTGGAAATTAAACTTACAGTTGATGCATCTAAGCACGGTTTAGGCGCTGTAATTTCTCATGTTTACCCTACTGGTAATGATAGACTTATTGCTTATGCCTCGTGTTTATTATCAAAAAGTGAAGAAAATTATTCACAAATAGAGAAAGAGGCACTAGTAATTATTTTTGGTGTAACAAAATTTTACCAATATTTATTTGGGCGAAAATTCATACTAGTTACTGACCACATACTGTTAGTAACAATTTTTGGCCCTAAAAAGTGTATACCGCTCTTAGCAGTGAGCGGTAACTTTGTCACATTTTAATTATTCGATTCAATATGTAAAATCTGAATCAAATTGTGCTTATTATTTATCTCGTTCCCTTATGGATGGTACTAAACCCAACAAAATAATAAAAATCTTCCTATAGATGCCAAATTAATGGCAAAGGAAATATAGTTTGATACAATTTTATCAGCTGATTATAATTATATTTTAAAAGGGTGGCCAAAAATAGTAAATAATGAGTATAAACCATATTTTTGCGGAAGCATATGTTATACGTTAAAAATAATTGTATTTTATTAGGATACAAGTTAATCATTCCTTTAAAATTACAACCTCATATATTAAGTGAAATTCATAAAACCCACATGGATATTGTAAAGTTGAAAAGTATTGCAAAGTCGTATGATTATTAATGATATTGTTAATATTTCTAAAAATTGTGAAAATTGTATTATAAATAGGCCATCACCACCCATAGCCAAACTAGACCCCTGGCCCTAACCCTCTGCTCCCTGGGAACGCATACATGTTGATTATTTAGGCCCCATATGTAATAAAATGATTCTTGTTGTTGTTGACGCTCACGCCAAATGGGTGGAAGCAATTGTAACTCAATAACTTCTGAAAAAACTATGAGTATTTTAAGAAATTTGGAAGATATGGATTACCTAAATTACTAGTCAAAAAGATCTCTTTTTTTTGTTTTCCAAGGATGTGTAAATTATTTATGTACTTTTGTGTTAAATTGTAAAAATGCAACAAATACCAAATTTATTAGTTAGAAACAACGGTTCTTACAACGAAACAATTTTTTTTTAGTATTATTTATTTTCTTCATTTTAATCCATATTTTTACAAAAGCAGCATTGAAACATTTTTAAAATTTCGTTATAAATGTGATTGACAGAAAAATATTAAAATTACGCGTCAGCAGTACTTGATAAAATTTTGACTGCTAAATTATTAATGAAAATAATCAAATTATTATTTTTAATTCTGTTTCTGAATTATTTCATTGCAACAACCATTACTTTTAATCTATATATTTAATAAACGTAGCATTTCTCTGGTTGAAAACAATGAACCTAGATAAAAAAAAATATATTTTCAGTGGTGTAACTTTCTAATATGGGGGTCAATATGAAAATTTATACTTTGATATCATAACTCGAAATTCAACAGAGATAAACAAAATCACTGACATTCAAAGGAACGCATAAAGTGTCCTACGCATGTGTAATCGAAAAGCTACTATTGTTTCTTACTATGCAGATATACGGAAAAATATAAAACCGCAAAACTTACATTTTCTCCTATAAATAGTGGCCTATGCATTTTTTTCAAATAATAATAAAATATTAAGATGGTCCCCTAATAGGGCAACTTTTGTGTAATTTAACCAACTTCTAATTTCTAAGAATATATATTTCCCGAGATCCCTATGTTAAACATTTTATCCTGAACACGAATATCGGCGGTAAAACATTGCTATTTATGACTATTTCACAGTATATACAATAAGTAATTTAATAAATTGTAACCCTAAAAAAGCAAGAATAAAATCTGTATTTTCTTACCATTAACATTACAGAAAAAAGAAGCATTTAGCCCAGTACGAACTTGAATACTACCAACATGACTATCTATTTCAGTGTCATTTTGATTGCAAACAAAATCCTCTTCTGTTAGAGAAATCCAACTTTTATGTTTAAGATGCACTGGATTTTCGCATGATGGTTTAAATTCCTGGGCACTAGATTGGTGTCTTGATTTCCATTGTATAAACATTTGCTTCAGTTTACAGTCACAATTATAAGGATTCTTATTTAAAGTGAACGATCTCAAATATCTTACAAACTTTTCATCGAGGTCAATATGTTGTAATTTATTCGAATGTAATTCAAAAGTTCGTAAACTGATAGGAAAAGCAAATTTATATATACGATTAATATGATTAAAGGCAAGCGTTAATGTTTTTAAATTCCGTAGTTTATTAAACAATCCGTCTGGTATAAAAGTTAGTTTGTTACTATGTAAATAGATTTCAGCTAGTTGAGCATTATTGTCAAATATTCCAACTTCAAGATTAAACAATGAATTGTGATCTAAATATAAGTATTTCAAATTTTGTAGTTTGGAAAATATATTTTTATTTAAATAATTTATTTTGTTCAAGGATAATCCCAAAAAACTAACCTGATGCACATCATTGAACACTTTTTCAGGTAAACATTTAATTTTGTTTTTTTTTATATTCAATTTTACCAAATTATCAAAACCAGAAAATGCACCCTCTACAACACATTCAATGCCTATTCCACGAAGATCCAACAATTTAATGTTTCCTTTTGCTTTGTTACTAAACGTACTGTTATCTAAGGTTCTTGTAATTTCATATAAATATAGGTTTTCGCACAGTACTATTACTAAAATCGCGCACAATATAACACATTTAAATAACATTTTTTTAAAAGAACGTTATTACAAGTATTTGATCAATATAACGTGCTCTACTCAGCTTCCAGTGTATTTATATGCAAAATACGTATGGAACAGGTTTGGACTAACGTATTTTTTACCTCTCGCCTACTACCTTTAGGAGTGGCATTGGAATTATTATAAAAACCGCATATCTAGATTTTAGTGAATAAGAATGTTTTAAGGTCCCTAGAATCCGATAACGTGATGTTCGTATGTGAGTGTATGTATGTGTGTGTGTGTATGTATGGGCGTGTATGGATGTTTTAATTACGGTTTCTCAAATACTATGAGAATTACGACATGTTTAACTACGGATTCCTCAATTGGACATGAATGGGAATTGGTTTATGAATTATTTTAAATTTTATATAAAATGCATATATCCATAAGAAATACCGCCAATTTTGTCAATGAATTGGAAAAATCTCTGACATTTAGGAACATCCTCATAGAATGAAAGAATAAAATTAGAATTTTTGTGTGCACAAGAAATGTTAAATACAATTAATAAAACAATATTTGGGTAAAATTCTACTTTTGCTCAGCGAATTGCAATGCAATTCTTATATACCATAAAATGGAAATGGCGATAGGTATTGTATTGGCCACAAGAGATTTTTTTATGATTGATTTATGACTAGTTGCACAGCTTATAGTTAATGTCTTAACTACAGATTAACAAAAAAGTGCGTACCTATCGAAATTTTGACAGCAATATTTAACAACTCATTTGACATTTCGTTTCGAAACGATATTGTCAAATTAACCAAAAGTTAAAATTTAACTATAAGAGGTGCAACTGGCCATTAGTGAGATTCGTTACCCTAACAATATTTAAATAATATTTAAGTGAAATATCCTTGGTCCTTCATTGCAAAGTGTGTAAAGGTTGGTTTTATGTAAGGTGTGAACTTAAGAATTTACCTTAACATTAGGTTTGTTCGTTTCGCTGCTTTGCGTCTACGGTTTACTGCCATGTCCATGTAAAGTGAATGGGCGCCGCAGTAAACCGTAGACGCAACGTAACGAAACAAACAGACCTATTATCATTATGATTTTGTATTAATAATTCGAGTATAGACAAATGCGTGCTACGATATATGTATGTAGCTGTAACCTTAACCTTATCATTATGCCGCAACCCTAGAATATGGCAATTTCTCAATTCTTAATGTCTAATGCTAATGCCGATCAGTCGGAAGTCGGAAGAGTATATGTTCATGTACGATAGCTTGATTCTGACGATGTTCGCGACTGTTAATTTGACGTTTGTTATTTTTGAAGAGTTATGTCTCATTGCCTTGACTAAAAATGAGTGTCATTGAAAAATATGTCCAACTAATATAGTTAATTGAACAATGTAGATATATTTATGATAAAGGAGACGTGTCGTTTTTACAAATAGTAACATTACCGACCTGCCCTTATCGGTTTGCGCTAAGAAGTACATGAACCGCACAGCGTAATGTAAAGTTGTATGGTTAGGTGGAAGAACAGCCACGGCTGAACCTCGCCTTTTGATTATTATCAATAAAGGTAATAAAATTTCTGGATTGCAGTCACAAAATTTTATTTAAATTCTCGGGTCGACCGGTTTCGAGCTCCACATGAGCCTTCCTCAGGAGCTGAACAGTATTTACAAAACATTACAATTTAATAATCAGAAATAACAAAGATTATAAATTACTTACATGAGAATTAAGAAAATTTTAGATACATGGCAAAAAATGAAAACGTAAGTGCAACAAAAGCACATGGATTTCGCCAAAAGATTAAAAAATAAATAAAATAAATTATTTTAAACATTTTATAAAAAACTAAGAACAAATGTTCTACGTGAACCACACCCATGGAACAACTTAAGTAAAGTATTTTACTTAAGTAGTAAAGTATTTTACTTAAGTAGTTCCATGGGTGTGGTTCACGTAGAACATTTGTTCTTAGTTTTTTATAAAAGTTTTATATAATTTATTTTATTTAATTTTTTATCTTTTGGCGAAATCCATGTGCTTTGTTGCATTTACGTTTTCATTTTTTTGCCATGTATCTAAAATTTTCTTAATTCTCATGTAAGTAATTTATAATTTTTGTTATTTCTGATTATTAAATTGTAATGTTTTGTAAATACTGTTCAGCTCCTGAGGAAGGCTCACATTGAGCTCGGAACCGGTCGACCAGAGAATTTAAATAAAATTTTGTGACTGCAATCCAGAAATTTTTATTACCTCATCAATATATCCAGTCAAGGAACTTTTTCTATCATTATCAATAAAGATTATTATTATTATTATTATTATTATTATTATTATTATTATCATTAATTATAAGGTAAATGCATAAGTTTATAGATTACATAATCCAGCCAGGCTGGTCCAGCCTTAAATGAAACTTAGACAGTCAGTATAAGAAAAGTAAAAGACAACTTAATTTATAAAAAACAATTAAGATTATAATTATAAATTAATAATTTACATCTGGCCCAGTGAATTGTCCTTAAATTATCTTCTTTAAAGCAAAGATGTTAAGAATTAGCGAGATTTTGAACCTTTCGATTTTTTTTATATGTTAAAATATTTGTAAATCTAAAGTGTTTTTACTTTTATATTTTGCTAAATTGAAAAATATACAGAAAAAAAATGGTAAATTTTGTAATATTTTCTTCCTGCCATTATGGTATACATGACATGTGCGAAATACGTCTCGAAACACGCACCTAAAACTTGCTTCATAGAAAGAGACAGAAACAAAACAGGGCCACCTATTTATGTTTACATTGGAACGTCTGTATATCCCACGATTTTCGTTTACATATTTAAAATCAAATAATTTGCTGTTTGTGAATTAGCATTGACTTTTACGTTTCAATTTCAAGTGTAAATGACATATGTTGATGTCTTCATTCTAAACTACCACCGTCAGACGAAACATAAGTTAGACATCGCATTTCATATACTGTGCAATGGTTTATTGTGATGCCATTCATAAATGGCGAGGGGTTAGGTGGGACAAGAGGGAACGTGCCTTTCTTTTTCAACGTGTCCTGCCTAGTTTGTTGTTATTATTCTACATTCGAACGTATGTGAGTTTGTAAAGTTATGTACGGTGTTTGTGTGTGGTTTTTTTTTATACTTTTTGTTTCACTTTTTTTTTTCGTTTAACCTATAAATTAATTAGCATGGTTCATCGCTGTTTAACATGTGTTGAAATGAACCATCAAACTATTGCAAATGCAACCCGCATTTTACGACCGCCGCTAGCTGGCTCGGCTCGCCCATTTAAGTAATTGCTTCACAACAAATGGTAATATGCGGAGTCTAATTTATGTTTCGTCTGAGCTAGCACTCATAGCAGACAACTACGACGAACAAAGATACCACATACGTATAGTGAAATTTATTTAACAAGAACGCTTTGTTGTAAAGCTATTTAGCAATTGCACCAATAAGCCTAAGAAACAATAGAAGAAGGTCAACTTAGATGGAGAGGACACATACAAAGAATGGACAACGCAAGATTAACCAAATGTGTGTACGAAGCAAAATTGCTGGGTAAAAAGAAAAGAGAAAGGCCAATAAAAACATGCAAGACAAAGATGAAGAACTATTGGAAAAAAATCCAGAATCTGAAACCCGAAAATGACACCGACACCCATAGCCTTACACGGAAAGGCAGAAAGGATTAAGTAAGTAAGTAAGTAAGTAAGTAAGTAAGCACCAATAAGCCAACAATGGTGACCCTAACCTTGTTGTTTCCGATCCCTAATAAATCATATCATATGATTTATTAGGGATATAGGATAGGCAACTATAAGCTTATTGTCACCATTCTTGGTTTATTGGTGCATTTGGTAAATCGTTTTAGGACAACTTGGGAAATACGTCATTCCTAACCTTAAAATTTCTAACTCGTAGGGTAATCGCTCAATAGCAGCTGTAGACAAGTGTTTCGCTCTTATTAGAGCTCATCAGTACAGCATAGCTAGTTAATAGATGGATATTAACTAGAGGTAATAAAAATCGACAAATTGTAACAGCACCAGTAAGCAGCCACTGAACGATTACCCTACGAACAACATTTTACTAGTTTTTATAACTTTACGCTCGCAATATATGTATATTTCCTTAATGACAATATCTTGGGTTGGAAATAATAGATTTCACTTCATCTCTAGAATTGAAAATGTTTATGTAGGGGTTGCCTAGCAACATTGCCATATATCTTTATAATTAAGTAGGCTAAACAAATTGTAAGAGAGCTGTCAAAACTATTAATAAAATTAAAGGTTATAACTCATTGATTTATTTCGAAAATTATTGATTTAAAAAAGCATGATTAAAATAGTATACATAACCTCGGTGGGAGTTTCATCACAGCCTAGCGCTTTATCTCGCCTCGAGGCTTCGCCTTTGCGGTAATATGCAGAAGCCCTCGGCTGTAATGATCTCCCACCTCGGATGTAATATACTGTTACTGCATTTATGTATTGCATATATAAGTAATAGCATTCATGTGCAAAAATCATTACATATCAACATGACTAAACTCCCCCATTACACAAGATATTAATCTTATATAGGCTGTTAAAAAACGGACCATAGCACCATAGGCGTTTAACATGGAAAATCAGTTTTTGTTTTGCACAAAACTTCCTAATCAGTTGTAGAGAAAATAAAAGTTGTATAAAATTAAATTTAAAATAAATAAATATATCATCATTACCCATTTCTAGCTGTGCCAATCTGATTTGTCACAGATATCGGTAATGACGATGACAAATTTGTACCGTGCGGATATAATTAAATTCTCCAACTAAGTAAATAAACAGAATGTATTTTGCATGTTTTTACCTTCCGTCACCTTTAGGTAAGGAAGGTATTGTCTTTGGGTACTCTAATTTGAAGTTTTTAACAGGTTTCCTTCAAAAAACCCTGATAAAAAACATTTTTGACATTTTATGTTAGTATAAATGCTATAACCATGGCAACAACTATATTATGATAATTTTGATTGAAACTGTCACTGTCAAGTGCAATTAACATAGTCTGTTTCTGTTATAATTTTAATGAAAATAAAGAATTTTTTGCAAGAAACTTTCTCTGAGGAATTTGTACAAATTACATAGAACCGGTGGAAGGTATGCTGGCTATATTACATTTTTAAATTTATAAATTTTAAATTTGATTCTACAGATTACTAAACGTGCCAAATAAAATCTGTTTAATGATTTCCTTGAAGAATTTAATTATTTATAACTTTTGTTTGGAACATTTTTGTCTAAAATTAATTGGGAAGTTACCATGTTAAATGCCTATGGTACACTTTTTAATTAGTGACTCTGTCGAGAGATATTTCTCGATTCTCGCCTTGTCCCGAATTCGAGATTTCTCGCCTTGTCTCGAATTCTAGATTTCTCGTCTTCATCTCGACGAGACGAGACAGAAATGTAAAAAATATTTTACGAGACGAGATATAATTGCCGAGATCTCGATTCTCGAAAACTGTTTCGAGATTTGCACCGTATATCTGTTCATAACTTAACAATATAATGCTTTTACTATGTTTTTACTACTAAAATGTCAACAGGCACGACGTATATCTATGAAATAATAATAATAATAATAATAATAATAATAATAATAATAATAATAATAATAACAATAACAATAATAATAATAATTAATAATAATAATAATAATAATAATAATAATAATAATAATAATAATAATAATAATAATAATAATAATAATAATAATAATAATAATAATAATAATAATAATAATAATAATAATAATGGCAGGCAATTCAAAAAGCAACTTCAAATTTTAACACATAACATACAGCTATGAATTAAAATAAGGGCCAGAGGTGTTTAACATGGGAAATCAGTTTTTTGCACTGTTGCCCCTGTTTTAATTTAGTAGAATGGTATCAATAGAAAGATAAAAAATGACACCAAAAACGTGTAAATTCTGTAATATTTGGTCCCATAATCTAATTATTAAATTTATTCAATTTTGTATTAATAGAAATAGCTATGGCATTTTTGGACAAAAAGATAATAAATTATTTGACATTTTATTTGTCAGAATTTGTTAGCTAAGGTGTTTAGCGTTATTTTCTTTTCAATGTTTCATAACAGATAAAAAATGCTAAGTAAATATTAAATTAATAAAATTATAACATAATAAAATTTAAATATAAATATATATTATTATTACTTCTCTTGATGATAATACCACAAATATAATAATAATAATAATAATAATAATAATAATAATTGTTTACATAAAATGAAACAGAAATTCATATACTTATCGATTTCGGTTTAATAAACCATCTTCAGAGTAAAATACATTAAATGAAAAATTATATAAACAGTATACAATTTTCGGACTTAACAATTACTATAATAATAAATTAGATTTCAAAAATTCTCGTAAAGAAGCTTATACAGATACTTCAATACCATATTCTTCTTTTCATCCTATGAATATAAAACTAGCTGCTTTTCACAGTATGATTAACCGTTTAAATTAAAAAAAAAAAATAATGAAATAAAAATAATAAAAGATATTGCATTAAATAATGGTTATCCTATAGGTCTGCTAGACTAACTAATAAACAAAAAACTAAACAAATCCAATTTAATTTTATCAAAATTTATATACTAGAAACCAATTGATTCATCAAATCAATATACAAGAAAATTAATTTTATACGCAAACCAATTTAAAAATAAATAATGTAATTAAAAAATATGATATTTGTGCTGCATTTTATAATAATTTTAATTTAAAACATTTGCTTTTAAATAATAAATTAAAAAATATAGAGAAAATGAAAAATACAGGTATTTATAAAATAACATGTAAAAATTGTATTTTTTTACATAGGTCAACTGGTACTGGTCGTTCTTTTGGATTGAGGTTTCAAGAACATTTTTATATATAGGAAATTAGTTTTGACAATACAAAACTACAAATTATGTATGTTGCATTTTAAAATGGACAAATATTACATTGCTGCACATATGTTGCATGTTAAAATAAATTCCCTGTATGTTGTATTTTATGATTTGTTATGTCAAATAATTTATGTTTTCATTTAATGTATTTTACTCTGAAGATGGTTTATTAAGCCAAAATCGATAAGTATATGTATTTGTTTAATTTTATTTAAACAATCATTATTATTATATTTGTGGTACTATCATCAAGAGAAATAAAAATATATATTTATATTTATAAAATGTACCATCAAGAGAGAATAACGTACAATTTAATAAATGATGTATAATAAAATTTGCGCAAGTTATAGGTTATAACAAATTTTGACTGATAAAGCACAAATATTTATCTTTTTGTTCAAATTGCTATTAATACAAAATTTTATAAATTTAATAATTAGTTTATAGGACTAAAATATTTGTATTAAATTTCCGGCGAAAATCTCGGCCGAGACGAGACTGTATTAAACGAGACGAGACAGTGAATTTCTCGTCTCGTCTCGTCTCGATCGAATCACTATTTTTAATTAATGTATACACACTGTACAACAGTGTTTCCCAAAATTTTTATACTCGCGTCCCCCTTTAGACTACGAATTTTCTTTGAGACAAAATAATATTATTTCAATACGAAAAGCACAAGTAATTATTGCGTCGCATATTTGAATTTTTAATACATAATGAAACAATGTAAAATATTTATTTGAATGGGTTAATGACTTTTCCTAGCAAAGTTTTTGCAGATTTTCTTTAGTGAATCATCAAATACTAAATCTGAAACGTAAACAATAATCATCTTATAAATAATTTTACATTTAATCCATCTCTGATATAAAAAAAAATCTGCGAAATTTCTGTTATGTTTGGTTATTATTTATTGAGGAGATAAAGATATTTTGATTTTAATGGTATAATGCAATGCTTTGTTGACTTTTTTTATTTATTTATGTCTATTTTGACTTCATTAAATCATGTTTATTAGTTTTTTTTGTGTACCTATGCAGTATGTTTTATAAACAGTTTAATAAAAAACTTTTAAACAACTTTTTCTAAGAATAATTGTAAATTATAGAAGTTATGCGCATTAACCTATATTATATTTATAAATTGTTAATTTCATGTATTGTTTACTTTTGTAATATACAGGCTGTCTCTTAAATAGGGGGACATGGCTTAACCACAGATTCCTGAGGCTGAAATAAGACGATTTAACTAAACTTGCTTCTACCGGAAAGTGTACCATTTAGCCAGTATTCCGCTTCAAGGTTTTTCAAAAAAAAAAAATAATAATAATTTTGCTTATAATAACAGAACGCTTTATTCAATTTGGATGAAATTTGGGATGACTGTTGGTATGGTTATGTCATCTTTTAAGATAATACTTCTTAGTGAACCACTAGTATATGAAACTTAGGTGTCCCAACATTGACCGTAACTTTTTAATAGCCACGCCGATAACGTAAAATTATTTTTTTTTCAGAAAGATACATTCAATAGTAAATTTTTCTCTTTGTTCAATTTGTGATATCTAATGATTCTGTCGAGACGAGATATTTCTCGATCTCGTCTCGTCTCGTACTCGAGATTTCTCGTCTCGACGAGACGAGACAGAAATGGAAAAAATATTTTACGAGACGAGATTTATTTGCCAAGATCTCGATTCCCGAAAATTGTTTCGAGATTTCTCGGTTGTTATTTTTCTCATGAGTTATATTTGCAATCGTGTGAAATTTAATATATTTTTAATGATATCTGTCTCTATTTTGGCAATTTTGAGCAAAAAGATAATAAAGTATTTGACATTTTATCTGTCAGAATTTGTTAAGCTTGCATTACACGATGAAGTTTTTCTTTTCAAGTGACTTGAAAAGTTTTCTTTCTCGCACAATGACATGAGTGCAAGAGAGACAATTGAATAGATATTTAATGAAAAACTGGAACATGCGCTACTTTTTCTTAAAAGTTCCTACAAATTTTTACTGTCAAGTAACTGTCAAATGTAAAGATTTTGGAAATAAAAATTAAAATAAAATAATTTCTTTAATTCATTTACTACAACTTTGTCGCTGTATATTAGGGTCTATCTCGTAAGGACGAAAAGTTTCTCGCTTAGTGTTTCTTGTGCTGCAAAATCCAAAACCAACATGTTCGAATGCTGGTTTTTATTTTTCTTATTATTTTAGAAACAAATATGATGTTTTTATTACATAAGCACATTCTCAAAACATAAATAAATAATGATCTGAAAAATCAGAACGATATCTTCAATAACTACAAAGATATGAGAAGTTAAAGTTAAAAATTGTGAAGACATTTAATTGAGATGATTCTTTAAAAAAATTTGAATTTTCAAATGTTCGCAAAGAGATAGAACATTGTGAATAACACCTTTGTTGGAAAATTTCCTATAAGATCACGTAACTTTTAACTTTAAAGTAGCTACAAAGTTTTCTATCTCTAAATTCAATATTTAATTGGTCAATTAAAAATCATTTATTTTTCAATTTCAGTACATGCAATGTTATGAGTTTTACAAGAAAACATTCTACTATCACTTTCAATTATTTGATGAATGGCGTAAATATAAATCGGGTTACAATAATTAAAGACCTTGGAATTTATCTCGATCCAAAATTAAACTTTGTACATTATATTGAAATTTTAGTCAGTTCCTGTCTAAGGTTAGTAGGATTTATACTGCGATCGACTAATGGCTTCAAAAATATAACATGCTACAATGTAATTTTTAAATCGTAAATTATGAGCAAACTAGATTATGGCTGCGTTTTATGGTCTCCGTCTCAAGCATACTTGGTCAATATCATTGAAAAGATTCAAATCAAATTTTACAAAGTTGTACACTATAGAATATTCGGTGAAAGATATTGTGGTTCGTCTGCTTTACTTAATTTATTCAATCTTGATACGCTTGCAAACAGACGAACAAAACATCAAATATTATTTGACTTAGTCAATGCTTTGAAATGTTATGTAAATAATTGTAATACTCGTTATAATTTTATTTTTGTCTAAAATTTTTCGAGCACAAATTACTATTATAATTCTCCAATTAACACTATGTGCCGTAAATGTAATAATGTTAGTTCGGATATTGATTTTTTTGTTACTTTTAATAAATTTAAAAATAATTTGAATAGCATAATCTAATTTTTCTAATCATGTATCTATTATTAGTATTATATTTGTAATATTATTCTGTAATGGGGATTCATCCTGTTGAATAATAAAGGTTATTATTATCTCCAACTAAAATTGAGCTGAAATCCTCCAACATGGCGGCGTTCAAAACCACAAAACGCTGTATTTAAGTTAGTAATTTCTTTCATATAACATGATTTATACAGCAACATGTAAGCTACTTGATGACGGATGTACATTCATAATACCACTTCCGGTTTATTAGTAATTAATATTAACTTTGAAATTTCAAATGGAACATACTATATTTGAAAAGTACATCAAATTTGCTTCACAATCATGTAAAATAATCCATATGTTACATTATATATACCAATAACCAAAATATTGATACAATAACAATGAATTGTATTTCCTATGATATTAATAAAAATAACTGAAATATAATAAATTTGTGTAGATATTATGTTTTTACTGTATTTATAAAAAAAAATACAATGCATTGTTATTACATCAATATTTTGATTATTGTAATCAATTATTCTCAATTATTTTCTTTTTACTTATTACAATGTTATTATTATTTTTAAATGATTGTAATATGGAAATATAAACTTATTTTTAAGTTCAACAATTTTTATGTAAAAAAATAAAATAATTACCTCAACGAGGAAGCGAACCCCAACCAAAAATTTTAGACGCAACTGTTATAACCACTGCGTCGCGGAGACAGTAAATCTTTTCATATTGTATAATAAAAATTTGAAACAATTATTTATTTGACAATTTTTGTAATATTATTAAAGTAATTAAAGCCTCATTTCCACCGAATGTTTTATTGCTTAATGAATAATGATTAGTGCATAAGACTTAATGAATTGTGACAATTTACCATTTCCAGCTAGTTTGTTTAGTGACTAATTCAACAGAAATGTCACAATTTTTTCCCTTATTACTTGTTGTCTGGCAGACTGCAATTGCATCAACAATTCTTCTTTTTTTGAATATGTGATACACATAATTTTCTATGTCTATATCCATAACGAAAAATTAAAAATTTAATAATTATAAAATAGATTGACAGTTGGCAGTTCAGGTTAGAATTTTGCAATCTTTTGTTCTTACGTATTGCTCTTAATTCTTAAGCATTAATTATAGCTCTTACGCATTAGGACAATCAGTGGAAATGAAGCTTAATATTAAATAATGTACAAGATGTACTATTATCATGTTCAATAGCATGGCTTGATTTTCTGCCGAACACTTTGTATATACAAAAAACTGCTTCCCATGTTAAACACCTATACCGTGAGTATTTTTTAACGTGAAACATTGGATTTGTCATCCATGGTTACGACTTGACATTTGATTGACAGCAATGTATTTGCCCGTCCCATTTAAAATGAAACATAGGGAACGAATTTGACATTTGACAAGACGTCAGTGGACGTTTTGTTTAAATAATTCTACCTGTTTTCTAAATTAAATTTAGTTGTAGAAAAATATTGTGTGCACCTTGTTCCCGAGTGATTTTCTGACAATACTTAAATATAATACTTCTGTCAAATTCATTCCCTATGTTATAAATGAGACAGGTAAATACATAGTTGTCAATCAAATGTCAAGACGTAACTTATAGTGGTTATCTGTCATATTGAAACGATGTCATTAGAGGTTAATTTTGTTTAAATAATTATACCTGTTTTCTAAAAATTAAATTTAGTTGTAGAAAAAATATTGCGTGCACCTTGTGCCCGAAATATGTTTAGTGCTCTTGAGTGGTTTTCTGGCTTGGGTAAATTTCTTACAATATTTAAATTATAATACATCTGTCAAATTCGTTCCCTATGTTTCATTTTAAGTGGGACACGCAAATACATTGCTGTCAATCAAAAATCGAATCGTAACTATGGATATGACAAACCCAATGTTTCACGTTAAAAAATACTCACGGTATTTACTCATAAAATAAGCGCTTCAATACATTGCTGTGAAACATACAAACCGTAACTATGGCAATGATATACCCTATGTTTACTGATAAAATAAACTCTCGGTATATGTTGTTGCCATGGTTACATTACATATTTTAATGACATTTACAAACATTTTATAAATATTTCTATTTCCTTTTCCTTTATGACCTTATTTTTCCGTTTCCTGTTACAATTGTTTGTCCTGTTGAATGAATAAATAATTCCGAAACGTTGACGAAGAAATAAAACCTTTCTAATACAAGACTGAATTCCTTTATAAGTATTATAATATTTAGAAAACATAAAACTTAGGAAGTAATTATTGATAATTTTTAATACGTTTTTCTTGCTTTTTGTGAATATTTGAAAATGACAAATCTCTTAGTAGGGTACAGGTAGGTATACATTGTCGATATACATAGATCATCCTGTACATACTTTGCCTTATTGTACACTTTCCTAACGTACAAATATTGTCCATAGAGTTGGCGCCCTTAAAAGTATACTTCGCAGTAAAAATTGTAAGTATCAGTACTACCCATAATAGACTACAGGCCCATGTCAAAAAATGGATGGGTCATATGAACCACCAGGTGATGTATATAGGACGATATAAGAGCACAAAATAATAAGATTCAGCACTATGACGACACTTGTAAGCTGTCCAACTAAGTGCTGGTGAGAATTCAAAAGTGCAGGTAAAGTGAGTACATTTTGGTCATATATTTTTGTACGGCATTTTCACCATCGATAGATCCATGAAAAATAATAAGAAAGCGCGCAGTCCCGTAAAAAAATGGTGCGCCACAAAGTCGGTAAATTTTTTTGATTTTCTGACAATTCCAGGGTAAATTTGGTCATTTCATTCTGTACGGCATCAGTTTCATACTGTTTCAATACAGCTTCTAATCCATTATTCCGCAACGCCGTACAAAAATCATGCGACAAGGGGAAAAAATCGAGGGTTGCAACCCCCTCTCTTTCCGTGGTCCGGGGGGTGATTTGAAACAACATAAAATTAATTTATTTTGAAAGTATTTTATGCATAGATAATATTTTTTTACATGCCGTACATTTTCGTTGGTCCAAAGGTTTGTAGGAAAAAAAAACTCGAATTTCATGACGATATTTTTTTATACGGCATTTAGATAGTTTATTTGTACTTGCAATAATTTATAAAAAGTTAATGCCGTACAAATCTGAAAGTTCATATTGATAAAAAAGTAATAAAAATATTAAATAAATATAATTTAAATATATATCGCTTACGGAGCGACGTTCTGTTACGACGTTTAGCATTTTGAAATTGATGACGTCATAGGTAAATAAATAAATCTTTACATCTTTAATCTGTACGTAAGACTTTGATTTTGACAAAAACTTATTCATGTTTCAGAAAATGATAGAGAAGATAATTCGGACGTCGATGAAGACGTTGATTCCGATAACAACTCAGCGGCTGATTCCGATACTGAATAATGTAAATAAAAACCTTATTTTGTATTATCATCTTTAAATATATCTAATTTTTCTAAAAAATAGTTGTTTTATTTATTCACATCATTACAATGAAACAAATCAATTATATACATGTATCAATAATGTTTGAACTATATATTTAACCAAAAAGTATATTACATACACACCCTTTCATTTCAGTTAGACGGCATAATGATTTTATCATATTATTAATTGTTCTCTTCAAAAATATGTTAATACCGTATAGTATCAGATGGCCATAAAGTACCCTTACAATGGTAGCGTCATTTTCATCAGCCTAAAAGATATGGTTTGCATTAAAATGTACGGCATCATTTTTTCCTAATTTATGTATCTTTTATACTAAACGGATAGATTCACTATCTATATATATATATATATATTTTCTTTAATCATCATGACGATCTGGGAAATTTTGCTCACCTGTACAGACTAAACGGTGCGAGTGATTTTAATGAAAATTTTTCTGGGATATAGAGAATAATTCAACTTGATTTCCTAGTAATAGGTAATTTTTCTGTACGGTGCATAGTTTTTGTGTTAAAAATTTTTAAAGGTCGTATTTTGGCTTTTTGAAACAATTTGAAATCAAAAATTTAGTTTTCATTGAAAAATTTAAGACGAAAAACGTTTCTTTGACATGTCAATCAGAACATTTAAATGGAATTATTTATGAAATGAGGACATTTTGAAAAAAGTTAAATTCATAAACATACATTATGGCAATGGGCGGTTATTCCATAGTAGTTTAAAAGGCCCTAAAACATTATATTTAAAAAATATAATTTTTGAAGTTTCATGTCCGTGATTCATGTGCATTTTCAAAGTGTTGCCACACATCCCATAAGAAACTAAGTAAAAAACAAATATTCCAATGTCAAGAATTTGACAGCTCGATCGGCTTTTGCTTTTTGCTTAAAGTTGTCAGAACCATGTCGTGTTTGGTATCAAATGAAAAGTAACGTCAATGGCTGTCATGCAAAAGTGTCAAAAATTTGACAGTTCGATCGGCTTTTGTTTTTTGTTTAAAGTTGTTAGAACGATGTCGTGTTTGGTATCAAATGAGAGGTATCGACAAGGGCTGTCAGGCAGAAATGTCAAAAATTGAACAGCTCGATCGGCTTTTGTTTTTTGTTTAAAGTTGTCAGAACCATGTCGTGTTTGGTATCAAATGAAAGGTAACGTCAATGGCTGTCATGCAGAAATGTCAAAAATTTGACAGCTCGAACGGCTTTTGTTTTTTTGCTTAAAGTTGTCAGAATCATGTCGTGTTTGGTATCAAATGAAAGGTAACATCAAGGGCTGTCATGCAGATATGTCAAAAATTTGACAGCTCGATCGGCTTTTGTTTTTTTACTTAAAGTTGTCAGAATCATGTCGTGTTTAGTATCAAATGAGAGGTATCGTTGACGGCTGCCATGCAGAAATGTCAAAAATTTGACAGCCCGAACGGTTTTTGTTTTTTGCTTAAAGTTGTCAGAACCATGTCGTGTTTGGTATCAAATGAGAGGGTTCACCAAGGGCTGCCATACAGAAATGTCAAAAATTTGACAGCTCGATCGACTTTTGTTTTTTGCTTAAAGTTGCCAGAACCATGTCGTGTTTGGTATCAAATGAAGAGTAACGTCAAGGGCTGTCATGCAGAAGTGTCAAAAATTTGACAACTCGATCGGTTTGAGTGAGTAGGTTGCGTGGGCATTTTGGGTGGGCAGGTTGGGTGGGCATTTTGGGTGGGCAGGTTGGGTGGGCAGGGTGCGTGGGCAGTTTGGGTGGGCAGGTTGCGTGTGTATTTTGGGTGGGCAGGTTGCGTGAGCAGTTTGGGTGGGCAGGTTGCGTGGGCTGTTTGAATGGGCGAGAAAAAATATTTTGAAAGACCCTTAGCGTTAGCACTTTGCGTTTAAATTGGTCCTAGACGGATTGAACGTACGAAAACCAATTAAAAAACACTATCGGCGGAGCCCTAGGGAATACTCGGCGTAGCCGAGTTTTCGCTAGTCTTTTATACTAAACAGGTCAATTCACTTTAGTTTCATCAATGACGATCGCCGAAATTTTGCTCACCTATACAGTCTGAACGGTGCGTGTGATTTTAATGAAAATTGTTGCAGGTTGTAAAGGATAATTCAACTTGATTTCCTGGTAATAGGTCATTTTTCTATATGGTGCATAGTTTTTGTGTAAAAAAATTTTAAAAGTGGAAATTTGGTTTTTAGAAACAATTTGAAATCAAAAATTTAGTCTTCTTTGAAAAATTTAAGACGAAGAACGTTTCTTTGACATGTCAATCAGAATATTTAAATGGAATTATTCATGAAAAGAGGACAATTTGAAAGAAATTAAATTAATAAACATACATTATGGCAATGGGCGGTTATTACACACTGGTTAAAAAGGCCTAAAAGATTATATTTAAAATATTAATTTTCAAAGGTTCATGTCCGTGATTTATGTGCATTTCGAAAGTGTTGCCAAACATTCCATAAGTAAGTAAGTAAAAAACAAATATCCCAATGTCAAGAATTTGACAGCTCGATCGGCCTTTGTTTTTTTGCTTAAAGTTGTCAGAACCATATCGTGTTTGGTATCAAATTAAAGGTAACGTCAAGGGCTGTCATGCAGAAATGTCAAAAATTTGACAGCTCGATCGGCTGTTGTTCTTTGCTTAAAGTTGTCAGAACCATATCGTGTTTGGTATCAAATGAAACATAACGTCAAGGGCTGTCATACAAAAATGTCAAAAATTTGACAGCTCGATCGGTTTTTGTTTTTTGCTTAAAGTTGTCAGAAGCATGTCGTGTTTGGTATCAAATGAAAGGTAACGTCAAGGGTTGTCATGAAGAAATGTTAAAACTTTGACAGCTCGATCGGCTTTTGTTTTGCGTGGGCATTTTGGGTGGGCAGGCTGGGTCGGCAGGTTGCGTGGGCTGTTTGGGTGGGCATATTGCGTGAGCAGTTTGGGTGGGCAGTTTGGGTGGGCATTTTAGGTGGGCAGGTTGCGTGGGCAGTTTGGGTGGGTGGGAAAAAATATTTTGAAAGACCCTTAGCGTTAGCACTTTGCGTTTAAATTGTTCCTAGACGGATTGGACGTACGTAAAACTATTAAAAAACACTATCGGCGGAGCCCTAGGGAATACTCGGCGTAGCCGAGTTTTCGCTAGTCTTAATACTATTTAGAACAAGGGAAAAATGTAGGAAATTGCTATATTCTATTAATCTATGAATATTTAAACTTCTGCAATAATTTTAAAAAAATCAGTTTTTGTATTTCTCTATAATTTTTTTTAGAACAGTTTCTTTTGAACGGCAATACTATATAACAATTGTATTTTACAATAACATGTTAAAAAAAAAGTTGCCGTACAGAGTCAAATGATTTTACAGCTTTATAAATCAAGTATACCATGAAATTAAGGTAATTATTAATAGACATTCAAATGAACAATAACTTTTTGACGGCATTATTTTTCATAGTACTTTTGGGTGCTAGATAATGTTTTGGAACCGAAGCCGTACTTTTTCAAATCACCCCCCGGACCACGGAAAGAGAGGGGGTTGCAACCCTCGATTTTTTCCCCTTGTCGCATGATTTTTGTACGGCGTTGCGGAATAATGGATTAGAAGCTGTATTGAAACAGTATGAAACTGATGCCGTACAGAATGAAATGACCAAATTTACCCTGGAATTGTCAGAAAATCAAAAAAATTTACCGACTTTGTGGCGCACCATTTTTTTACGGGACTGCGCGCTTTCTTATTATTTTTCATGGATCTATCGATGGTGAAAATGCCGTACAAAAATATATGACCAAAATGTACTCACTTTACCTGCACTTTTGAATTCTCACCAGCACTTAGTTGGACAGCTTACAAGTGACGTCATAGTGCTGAATCTTATTATTTTGTGCTCTTATATCGTCCTATATACATCACCCGGTGGTTCATATGACCCATCCATTTTTTGACATGGGCCTGTAGTCTATAACTGAACCTATTCTGAGCCAATGTGTGTAGTTTTTAATTTTGTAAGCCGGCGAAATAAAAAATGAAAGCAGTTTTTGCTTTTTATATATCCTACGGAAACGGAATATCATATAAGAGTTCTTTATGCATGTAACAGGAAACCGGGTTACATATAGTTAACCGTGCGTAAACGGTGTGATTAAAATATGCCCGGTTACTGCAGACGTTTTTGTCAAATTAATAATTTGATATTTGTCAAATATTTATCTTGTTCATAGTTAGGATACATTTAATTTAAAGCGTATTTATGTAATACAGAATACGTTGACAATAGAAGTCAGATCCCATATTTACTTTTATTGAAATTGCCAAACTGCCAAAATGTCAATGTATTGAAAGCTAGAAAAGAATATCTATACTATGTTCCATTTAAGCTATTCAACAGGTGGCGCTCACATCAGTGCCAGTTTTAAGTAGCCAAAATTACATTGAATAAACTTGTCTCTTGTCTTCAATTTCAGCCAATTAGAGAAATCAATAATATCCCCCATTCTTTGCAATACTGAATGGCTTAAATGGAATACGGTATATGTACAAACCGTCCTACATACTACAGCAAAACAATGTTACCGTCATCCGATATATATTTGAAAGTTCTTTTGCATTTGTTGTCGTCTTTGCCAGCACCAAGCATTTTCGAGTTCTGGCCAGCTCCGTTGTAGCCGGGAGCATTTAGACTCAAAAAGGGCAAATAGGGGAAAGTTTCTCAGTAGTCGTGATTTTGGTACCTTTATGCTTTTTGGGTCGCTGCACACGAATCTGAGGTTTTCCAATTCCGATTTTGCCCGGAAACATGTTTTTTTCGGCAAGAAACGTGTAAATTTTGGCGCTATTTTGGTTTTTGACATAACTCGAAAACTATACGATTTTCCGAAAAGATCGTTCTATACAAAATTAAAGTAAACAAAATTTCCTATATTTTTCATATAAAAAGTTTGTTTCTACGACCAACCTTTCAGCTGCTAAAGTGCGCCGAAAATAGATCAAGAAAACTTAGAAATGCGGAAAATGTTATTCACGACTCTGTACGCCTAATTTACGCGGAAACTACACATTTTAAGTTATTTGAATAAAAGTCCTGGATTGCAATCAATGATAATTTATTTCAAAATCGGCCTCTACCGGTTTCGGTAGTTATGTATGAAATGAAAAGTGATGAAATGCACTTACAATTGCATAAATACATGAAAAATAAATTTAATGTACATGAAATATAGGTGTTTCCATTTTTTTTTTGGCCGCAATTGTACATCTGACTAAAGAAGAAAATATATTTTTTAAATCCGTGGTTCAGAAGTAACAACACGAAGTTATATTTTTAAATGGAATAGTAGGTATATATTTTTACGCTCATTCGATATAGTATTTTTTCTGTATTCAATCGTATAATCATTTTATATTATTATTATTATTATTATTATTATTATGATTATTATTATTGTTATTATTTAATATCTAACCCAACAGGCAACAGCCCAATTACTGGGTAGGGAAAATCGTGTACCTAAAAGTGGTTAACCAATTGTTTTATATCTTTAGTATTGCCGCAAAAAATATCTAAATAATGTTCAATAATACTATAACAATCAATCATTTGGTGTATAGGGGCTTTAGTTGAGCAATTTGATTCACCGCTCTTTAAATAAAATATTTTCGTGAAACGGGAGGACAATCTATGAAAATTTAGTTTATTAAGGAATTAAGCACAATCTATATTGTTATTTACTACATATATTATTTAGCAAAATAACAGCATGAGTACTTCGCCTATTTTGTAAAAAATTAAGATTAAATTTCTCAAGCATCATTCCTTACAAGACAAAAATATTAAGAAACATTCATTTGAAATGTAAATGAATTTGATTTTTATAATCATTTGCAGTAGGCAATGCATGAAAAAAAGCTTAAATTAAAACGAAACATAAAAATTTGTTAATAAGACACAACAGGAGAAAATTATCTATGCCACAATTCCTTTTGATAAAACTTTAAATAAATCACTACAGAAAATACTACATGATAGTAATATTAAAATTGCTAATAATAACCTTACCTCTACTTCTTTTGTACAAACTCAATAAAAAGATAAAATAGAAACAACAAATAAAAAAGATATAGTTTATCAATTAACCTGTAAAGCATGTAACAGGGTGTACATCGGTGAGTCATCGCAGTCCCTAAAAAGGAGGATATATTAACACGAATATCATTCATTTAAAAATAATCCAGACCATAGTGCCCTATGCAAACATGTCTGTCAAACAGGCCACCAAATTGATTTTCAAAATCCGAAAATTTTAGAGCAGTCTAAATATAAACATACAAGACTTCTTTATGAAACATGCCACATTCAAATTAATAGAAAAAACTCTTTAAATGCTCAAACTGATTACAATAATAATGTACAACATATAAAGAACTTTATTAATTTTCAATAATTTTTCTATTTTTTATTTTTCTCATTTTTATATCAATCTCAATATCTTACACCCCTGTTTTTAGTTTGGCCCCACTTGTATTTCTGCGTTACTTTGCCGTTATGTATAGTGTTGGTACTCCTGCTTTTTCACTTTTACACTATTTATATTTATAAATTTTATCTTTTCGGCAGAGCTTCACCTGTCGCCATGGTGATAGCTCATGTCAGTTTATTTTTCATCGTTCCTGTTATGATTATCTATAAATCATGGATATGATTTCTTCACATAAACTGTAAATGTATTTATAATTGGATTTCATAAATGTGAAAGTTTATATATTATTCTTGGTGAGATGAAAACATATAATTTATAATTAACGTTATTGTAACAATATTTTTCTTTTTGTAAATTTTATATAGCTCAAGATGTGTTAATTTTTGCCCGAAACGTACATGACTTGTATTTAATATTTAAATAAATATATGGAACATTAAGACCAAATTCACTCTATTATATATTAAAGTTAATTTAGAGTCGAGGAATATTCCTAGATCCTTTATTAAGTTTACACGATTGACAATTAAATTATTCATAGTGTACTGAAATAAAAGCGATTCTTTTTTCTTACTAAACGTAATTACATTGCATTTGTTAATATTGAATTGTAAATGATTTGACAATGACCACTGATATATAGAGTTTAAATCTAGTTGTAACTGATAGCAGTTAGAAATATCGTTTATAGTAATATACATTGTAATATCATCAGCGTATAAGAGACACTTTGCATACTTAACGACATTAGTAATATCATTTACAAAAAGTATAAACAATAAAGGGCCGAGTACCGAACCCTGTGGGACACCAGAAGAAGCTAAAAAAATTGATGATATATCCATTGCATTGCACAAACTGAAATCTATTACGCAAGTATGATTCGCATAAATTAAGTAATGAAGTAGAAAAACCAATCAATTTTAATTTATTTAGTAAAATACTACGCACAACAGAATCAAAAACTTTTAAATAATTCAAATTGAAAAATAATAGCAGTTTGAAATGCTCGAAGTTGTTGTTACATGAGGAACTGCAAAATTCTAAAGAAGAAATTGAAATGGAATTATGTTTGGAAGAAAATTAGTCATAATTTAAACAATAAGATTTTTTCTACTGTACTTTACACTTATGTGCGCAGAAATGCAAATAATTGCTGGAATGTTTTAGGCATTACTGAAATAAATAGATTAACTGCTGATTACAATTCTTCAGAAAATTCTGATGATGATATTTTTGACATTACATTCACTATAGACATGACAACCTGGAATAATATTGCTCCAATAAGTACCGACAGGCCAATTTTTTTAGTTGGGTGGACTCATATATTTTATGAAGCTCTTAGGTCAGAAACATCTACCACTTCTATAGTAATTTTTGATTTACACTATTTTACTTTAATCGGTGACTATTATTTAATAATAAAAGGACATTATAAAGAATGTCGGGGTAGTAAAACTAATTTGTACTGCACAAATAATGATGATGGAACTTTAACAGTTTCCGGAAAATATTTTGATATGAATATAAAGAAACATACAAGTACTAAAAAAGACCCCTGAGCAAAACTATACGAAATAAAATTGGACTACAACTGAATGCAGGTAGTTCAGCATGTATTTGGCGACGAAAACAAGAAGTAAACATGAATATAGGAGATTATAAACCAAAAAAATACAAGGTCAAAAAAATTATTTTGCTTACCACACTGTAATACAAATAATTGCAACAATTCGCCAATAAACAGAATGATGTCAACGGTCAATCACCCTAGATTCATAAATATTGATCTATTTCATAGCTCATTACAGATATTTAAAAACAATGTAACAACTATTTTAAAAGAACTGTAAAAACCAACTATATTCATATTATGTATATAAAATTACAAATTATTATAAGCACTTATATACTGTAAAAATTTATCTGCGAGAAACTGTAATTGGTATGTATGTACTGTTGTTTCTCTTACATAATAAATAAATAAATAAATAAATAAATAGTGAACCCAGTCTCACATCGGCACCCAAAGCGAACGGACGTATATTTCCGAGCGCTAACAGTGACAACGTAGACTAGTGTTATCGAACCAAAATTTAATTTATAAATTTAGTGATTACCTAATACTATAAAGTTTAACAACAAAAAGTGCAATAATAAATAAAATGTCTTCAGCAAGTGATGGTGAAGGCGGAACGGAATGGATGACACAGAATACCAAAGAAGGTAGAGTGACCCTAAAAAGAAGATCAAAACGTTCAAAGTCACCCGAAAATAAAAAACCAAACAAATCAACAGAAACCACAAATGTCACAAATAAACCCACACAATATACCCCACATATAAGCACAAACCCAAACCGCTCTAAACGAACAAGAACATACAAAGAGGACTGCAAAGGTCCTTACTTGGTAATAATACAAACACAAGAGTCGACAATAACAGCTACGCATCCCTTAAAACTTGGTGAACTTTTATTCGAAAAATGTACAGGAATAAAAGATATAGAAATAAGCGGAAGAACACGATTAAGAGTGACATGCGAAACGGCAAACGATGCAAACAGATTAACGAACAACTCAGTGATAACAAGCTACAAGTATGAAGCAATAATACCTGCAAATAAAACCGAAATAAAAGGAGTCGCTAAAATACATACTGACATAATGGCAGAAATGATACTACAAGAAGCAAAAACCGATACACAACAAACTATAATTGAAGTTAGAAGATTCACAAAAAAAGACCCAGAACAAGATAATATAATAAAATTACCTTTGGTATGCATCACATTTGAAGGTACGAACCTACCAATGCATATAAAATACAAAGGCTGCAGAATACCAATAGAACCATATAGAGAAAACATTTTACAATGCACCAACTGCCTTCGATACGGACACAGAAGAAACCAATGCAGAGCCCCAATAAGATGCATCATATGCTCAGCAGGACACAAGCAAGAAGATTGCCCAAACAGGACTACTCCCAAATGCGCACACTGCAACGGACCACACATATCATTATATAAAAAATGTCCAGTATATGAACAACAAATACAAATTAAAAAAGTAATGAACAAAGAACAAATAAGCTATTCAGACGCTGTAAAGAAACTTAGAGAACATACAACACCAACCATAAACCTGCACATTTCCAATTCCAATTTCCCACCACTCCCTACCATTAACACGAACATGAATTTCGCACATCCAAAACCACAAAATCCTACAACACACACAATAACTCCAGAAAACCAACCCAGTCAAAATAAAATAAGAACAGCAATATACGAATCGAGTTTAGCTAACCACACTTTACTATGGCAGTGTTGTATAAAATACATGAAAAAACGTATTTCAAATAGAAAATACAAAATACTATATAAAAGTATTTCATATGTTTGGTAAAATACGATTATTTTTTTAGTATTTCAAATATACTAATATTTCAAATACTTACAAATATTTCAAATACTTTTACTTTTAAATATATTTAAATAAATAAGATATATTACGATATTGTAAAAATGTTTTTCGAATTCAACTTATTCGCGTATTTTTAATAATATTAAAAAGAAATTCCTACATTAACATAGGCATTTGTTTTTTTAAGAAAAAAATTAGTTATATTACTAACAGACCACACATGACTGAGGGTTTCTATTTCAAATACATAAATCTATTTCAAATACTTGTGTATTTTAAATACAAAAATGTATTTCAAATAAAAAAATGTATTTCAAATATTGAAAAATTGTATTTCATACAAATAATAGTATTTTAATGTATTAAAATATAAAATACTTGTGAAAAGTATTTAAACCAAAAATACAAAATACCTTTATTTTGAAGTATTTCAAATAATTACTTAAAATAGTTAATCTAATTCAAATACTTATTTCAAATACATATATTTCAAATACTATACAACACTGTACTATGGATAAAAAATCTCACACAAATGACCAAACAAACCACACTCACTCAAGAATCATTAGTAAATGCAACAGAAGAACTATTAGAATTAATTTTCACAACAATAATGGGATCAATAAAAAACCAAGAACAACAAAGTACACAAAACACAATAATAAGCACACCAAATAATTTTAATGATAATGGGTAAATACAAAATAAAGCAATGGAACGCTCATAGCGTAAATAATAAATGGAATGAACTAGTACACTATATACAGGCAAATGACGTCGACATCATAACAGTAACAGAAACTTGGTTCAGACCGGACATTAACTACAAATGTAAAAACTATAAAATATTAAGAAATGATCGCGATGATGGATATGGGGGTACAGCGATCATCATAAAAAACAGCATCCCCATAAAAACATACACATGTTCAAATACAGACAACTCCATTCAGACTCAAATTCTAAAAACACCCGACGTGCTGATCAAAAATGTATACATCCCACCCAACCTAAATATAACAAAAAACGAAATAAAAAACATATTCGAAAACAATACGAAAAACACCATTATCACCGGAGATTTCAACGCCCATAACATAATATGGGGATCAGTAGACACAGAGAACCGTGGGAAAATAATTGAAGAACTAACGAATGACGAACAATTAATAATACTTAATGATGGAAGTCCCACAAGAATAACAGCACCAGGAACAAACCCATCATGCGTAGACTTAACAATAACTACACCAAACATGGCACTAAAAAGTACCTGGCAAGTAGAAACAGACACAATGGGAAGCGACCATTTTATAATATCGACAATGTTCGAAACAACCCATAAAATAACGAAACAAAATAGAGAACCACGAAGAATCTTCAAATTGGCAGACTGGAAAAGCTACAAAGAATACATTGAAAACAAGATACAAGAACACACATATATCTCATTTACTGAATTTATTAATACAATTCAAGAATCGGCAGACAAAACAATACCAAAGACAAAACCAAACCTACAAGACCCCAAACATCGACCACAACAATGGTGGACCCCAGAATGTAACAAAGCCATAGCAAAAAGAAGACTGGCACTGAGAGAATACAAGAAACACATGAACAGAGAAAATTATGAAAATTATAAAAACGTCGCGAATGAAACTTCCAAAACAATCCGATACTATAAACAAAAAGGTTGGGAACAATTCTGCGAAAATCTAAATGATGAAAGCCCCCAAGCACTATGGAACAAAATTAAAAAATGTGCAAATAACCAAACAGAATTAAATTTAATACAACAAAATGAAGAAATGGCAGAATTATTTTTAAATTCTCTAGCACCAACTTACGTAAACAACAAGGATGAGATATCCACAGAAACGAGATCCAATGAAAACGAAAATAACAATGAAAACTCGGCAAAATATACAATCCCATTCAATATGCAAGAGCTAAACATCGCCTTACAAAAGAAAAAGGCTAGTGCACCTGGTCACGACAGCATCAACTACAGTATGATAAAACACCTACCACAAAAAGCTAAAGAAGTACTCCTTTATCATTTAAATACATGGTGGGAAACAAGTACCATACCGGAAGACATGAAACAAATTAAAATAATACCCATCAAGAAACCGAACAAGGATGCGGAAGACATTAAATCATACAGACCAATATCTTTAATACCTTGCATAACAAAAATACTAAATACCATGGTTACTAACAGACTGGAACACTTCATAGAAAAGAACCAGATATTACCTGAAACAATGTATGGTTTCAGAAAAAATAGAAGCACCATTGACAGCCTACACTCCCTAACCACCGATATTAAAATATCTTTCAGCGAAAAGAAAACGTTAACTGCGCTATACCTAGATATAACCAAAGCATATGACAATGTGCACATTCCAACACTCATAAAAACTTTGGAAGAAATAAACCTACCAAAACTCTTTATAGAATGGATACATAACTTTCTAGTAGAACGAACCTTCACAATAACAGCTAATAACATAACAATCAAAAGAAAATGTAGCAAAGGACTACCACAAGGATCAATCCTTTCACCCACCCTATTTTCTATATATGTACGTAAGCTAAACGAATACATTCCAGAATCAGTCTCTACGTTACAATACGCCGACGACATCGTCGTGTACAGCACAAATAAAAACCTGAACAGTAACATAACTAAATTAGATAGTGCAGTTGCAAATATTAACAAACACCTCAACGAACTAAATCTTGAAATAAACCCCGACAAATGCATAACAGTACATTATTCAAGAAAAAGAATACTAAACATAAATCAAAACATAAAAATCAATGACAAGGAAATCGCCACAAAAACAAGCCACAAATTTCTAGGATTATGGATAGACTCAAAACTAACATTTAAAATACACTTAGAAGAGATCAAGAAAAAATGTAACGCCAACCTCAACATCATAAAAGCACTAGCAGCACGAAATTTTGGTACCAAACAGGAAATATTACTCAAAGTATACAGAGCATTAATTAGAACAAAAATGGAATATGGTTTAGTGATATACGGTTCTCAACTATCAAATACTAATTTACAGGTATTAAGAGTTATACAAAACACAGCTATACGAACTTGTATAGGAGCGTTCAGAACATCACCAATACACACTATTCTAAATGAAGCTGCAGAAACGCCAATAGAAATCAGAATTAATCACCTAACAGCGAAACACTTAATAAAAATACAAGCTCAACAAAAAGAAGAATTGAAAATAAAACTTATCAATCTACAATACATGGTACAAAACAAATCATATTGGATTAAAAAAGAAACGCCGATAGATATAGCAACTATAAACTCAATACTACCACTTTTAGAGAAAACCATAACAACAAAACATATTCCGTTCACAACAGATTTCCCGCCCTTTAGAAGAAAATTGCAAATACGCCCAGAGATACCAAATCTTACGTCAAAGCAAGACGCGCACCCAGAAATATTAAAACAAGATACATTAAAGTACATTACAACAGAATACAAGAATTATACTCACTTATACACAGATGGATCAAAATATCACGATTATGTAGGTGCCGCATGTTACAATAAAACAGAAAATAGAACAGCAGAAATAAGATTACCGAATGAAGCAACAATAACAACAGCAGAACTAAAAGGAATAGAACTGGCATTCTATTATATTCAAGAGAACAAGGATCAAAACTATGTGATTCTAACAGATTCGAAAACTGCCTTACAAATACTACAATCAACTAATAACTTATTGATAAAAAACAAAATAGCTAATGACATATACCTCCAAATAGAAGAACAAACGAAGAAAGGAATGAACATCAAATTACAATGGATACCAGGACACATAGGACTACTAGGAAATGAGATGGCAGATGCAGCAGCAAAAGACGTGCAACAACCAATAACAGAAATAAAAATACCAAGCACAGACATACTCAACATAATAAAAATAACTATGCTCAACAAATGGCAAGAAAAATATAATAGTGAGTCACAAACAAAAGGAAAATGGTATCACGACCTCCAACCCACAATACAAAGAAAACCATGGTACAACAACCTTCAAAGTAGTAGGCAAAACATAAAGAACCTGATAAACACCCTCAAGAATCCACAAAAATATTACCACGAAATAATCGAATTCCTAACAAATTGTAATATAAATCTTTAAATGTACATACTTGTAACCTAGGTCGCATGACGCACGTCAGGACCATAATTAGAAATAATAAAAAAAAAAATAGTGAACCAGCAAAATACAAAATTTTGCTGCAAGGTAAATGCCCAGTTAACAATTTATTAAATTTAAAATTCACGCAGCCATACAATGAGATAATACGCAATATAAGCGTCGATAAATTTTTTGTCCATTATTCCTTTTGTTAATAACTTATATTGTGTTGTGAAGTCGCAGGTATTCCATACTAATTTCATAGTTATTCGCAAGTATTCACTTACGGGGACTTTGTCTTTGGGAACGTGCAGCACTTCACAAATGTAATAATATGTTTTACAGTTTCATTTGTTTTGTGTTGTCATCTGCTTGTGGAGAACACTCGAAAAGTATTTTAAGGAAATTGCTGCCATAAATTCTTAGCAGTATAGAGTTTTCCATAGACTCAACGGGAAGTTTAGTTAAGAAACTAAGACGATCGTATGAAAATCATTCCGGACATATTTTCTTATACTCCGCAGTAGTGCATATCGGCACAGAACACGGACAAATAGCTGTCTGACAAAAGTTGTCAGAAGCACATACTACAACTTTTATTTTGACTCAATAAATGGTTGCGATGTGGTGCTTTATGTCTAAAAACTGTATTTTGCGACCACTCATAGGCTTTACTTGGTGCTGTTGCTAGGTCTTTTGGTAACATGCATGATTTAAATAGTCATATAAATCATTGTTATCACTATTTAATATCACGTGTTCACACTTTACCACGCGTTTATATTCGAGTCGACTATGCTCATGTTATTAAAATAATTAGTAACTGGCAATGTTTAAGAAGCCTAATTTATTAAGAGAATTCTACATTCGATCAATGGTCCTTTTAATAAAATCTACATCTCTATTTGAAGCAGAGAGGAAAATAACAACAATTATCGTTGTTTCCAATAGCCAATTTAATCCCATTGATGAAATAAATAACTAAAATATTTAATAGTTTCAGATGATATAGCGGATATAGAGCAATTAGAAGAGAAAGAAAAAGTTGATTATGAAATGTTGTATTACATACTGATATTTACATTGATGAGTGGATCAGTAATATTTGTGTTAGAATGGTGTTACGGCTAAAATGACACTGACATAAAAGTGATGACATAAATTTGACGTTGACATTTAATTGACACTGACAAATATACGCCGACTATAAATATCTTTACACAGATATTTTCTTGTTAAAAAAAAGTACATTGTTACAAAAAAAATAGTGACGAGTAGTGAACAATAAATAGATTGATTGATATGTGTTGTACTGAATTTGAATAATTTGAATAATAAAATAATTTGTCTTTCGAGCCTGGATTTAATTTATTCTTATTATAGGTAAACGCCCTTTACAAATGGGGTCCTATACCATAGTCATATTTTAACTATCTTAAATAAAAAGACGAAAATATATGTACATAAATTAATGAGTATTAGTGAAAAAATTTTCTTTAAATATTGACTAGGTCACAAACTATAAGCGATTGAAGATGATTACTAATTGGGTATGACGCGTTAGGTACTAAGAATTTGATTGGTCGCCTGATTTTAAAAAGGAGATTCGCGCGTCTTTAGCGGTCACCTTTAAAAGAATATGAAATGTCATGTTGTTTCATAACCTAACAAAACATTTAACAAGTTTGTGTTTGATGAATTTGTTTAATTATAACATCTAGTAATATTAACAATAATAATATATTTATAATTAAATCAACTTGTAATATTAATTAAATTAATAATAATATTAGTTAAATTAATATTGAAACTTCAAAACAGGCCAACACTGGCGCCATCCGTCGTCATGCTTTGTGTAATAATATTGTCAAACTGTTTCAATGTTCTATAATTTATTAGGAAAAAAGGTTATTATTTACGTTATTTATACTTCATAATAATTTCTTCATGAATATAACGTATAAGTTTTTATTTACAAACATTTCAGCCATGCAAACATGAAAACAATTGTTCCCTCGATAACTAACAGTTTGTCCCATTGTTTGTCGATCACTTGTTAGTACCTGCTACGTCACGCACAAATTCTTAAACTTTAAAAATTCATATCTCGCTTATTACGTAAAATTTTTAAGTCGCGTTTGCACTAAAATTCTTATTTTATCCTGTTCTTAAAGAAAAAAAAAAAAAAAAGAAAAATGGTATAGGACCCCATTGAGGATATGTATCGTAACAACGAAACATTTTAATAGTATAGCAAAAACCGCATCGTCAGGTATAGTAGAGTCATATTTTAATAACTTGAAGAATCGGAGTTTAAAACAGTACAATCCGCCCATTAAAGTAGATAAATATGTAATAATACATTTAAAGGACATTAAAAAAGAATTAGCAATAGCAGTAGCAAAAAGTAAAGTAAACCATTAAATATATATTTAGAATTTGAGTTAAACGAAAGTTCGACTACTGACAGCACAAAATTAAATAAAGTAGATGACTGAAGAGGTTTAGCTACTACAAAACAAAAAATCAAAACGTGTCATACTTCGGTGGACCATGCCCCGAAAAATTGAATGTCGTGGAAGGGAAAAAATTACATTAGGCCTTCTATGTAACGGTTATATAATTTCTGAACCTGTGAATTAAAATCGTGAGCAGTATGTTTTTTCAAACACTTGTGCATTTGATAGCATAATTCAAATTCTGATAGTAATCAATTATAAAGAATATTTAAATAATTCAAAATTGGAGGTTCTTAATTTAAAAATGGTTGGTAAATTTTAAAGTGTATAGATAGCATGTGTTTTTGCGGCTCGCATTTGTGTTTAAAAATGTGGTTTATACCTATAATTAATTAAAGTTTGTGTTACCATTCAAATCGATATTGTGAAGGGAACATTTTTCAATAGTTTACTGTTCGTCATTTGTTCTCTTTGAGTTTTAATTCTTAATTTAAGTGTATCAGTTATCGATCATTTGTCGCTGTGCATCAAATAATTAATTTTACGTGTTTAAGTCGGCTTAAAGTGTCAATGACTTACAACCATCCAAATAAATAAGCTAGTAGTGTTCATCAGTGCTACATCTCTATTGTTTAATCGGACGATACCTGCGTCTTCGAGCTGTCTGCAGTGCTGATGTCTTGTGACTTTTTTTATAATAAACTTTATTCTATTTTTAACGAATGTGTCCCTATCAAACGGCCATTCAAATCTCAGTTCCCCCCTTGGTTTACAAAAGATATTATCCAAAATATAAAATTAAAAGATAAACTAAGAAAACTTTGTAACAGATTTACTGATAATACGGAATACTCAAATACATTAAAGCATCTTAGAAATAAACTTAAGTTAGATACCAAAAAAGCTTAGTCTCTAGTTTGCTCATCAAAGATTGCTCCTATACCTTATCCACGGCATTACTTCATATATTTAATTTATCAATTAAAACTGGTACTTTTCCGGATGCCTGGAAACGCACAAAAATCACCCCCATTTATAAAAGCGGTAACAAATCCGATATCGAAAACTACAGGCCTATTGCTATCTTGTCGAACTTCAGCAAAGTTTTTGAAATGATTATTTATTCCAAAATATACCCAAGTATTAAAAATACAATTTCAAAATTTCAGCACGGTTTCATGGAGAAAAGATCTACTGCTACTAATTTAACATATTTCACTCATTTCATTTCTTCAGCGCTCGATAATAAAGGACAAGTAGACTGTGTTTATACAGATTTCTCAAAAGCATTCGACAAGATAGATCATAGTATTTTAATAAATAAACTAAAATCATTTTCCTTCTCTTCCTTACTCATTTCTCTGCTTTCTTCTTATCTTTCTCAACGTCAACTTTCTGTACAAATCCTTGGTTTTAACTCTAACACTTACACTTCTGCTTCTGGGGTTCCCCAAGGCTCAAATCTAGGCCCTCTTTTATTTCTTCTATTTAATAACGACTTACCTGATATATTAAATTGCCAGAAACTTTTATTCGCTGACGATCTTAAGATTTTTTACTCCATTTTATCAATTAATGACTGCATGTTACTTCAACATGATCTCCAAACATTATCACAGTGGTGTTCTAATAATAATCTCTTTTTAAATATAAACAAATGTAATATAATGAGTTTTACCAGGAAAGCTTCACCAGTTGTTTTTAATTACAAAATTCAAAATAGTGAGTTAACCCGTTGTTATATTTACAAGGATCTCGGAGTGACATTCGACTGTAAACTTTCATTCCATAATCATTTACATGATATTTTTAATAATTCCCTACGTATGCTCGGTTTCATAATACGCAACACACGTACTTTCACTGACGTTTCGCCTATCTTTACTCTTTACTATTCATTCGTTCGCTCCAAATTGGAATATTGCTGTACAATATGGAATCCTTCCTATGAATGTTATCAGGACCTCATTGAAAAAATACAGAAAAAATTTCTAAAATATGTTTACTTCAAAATAAATCATATTTATCCAGACAATTCAATATCTTATCTTGACCTGTTGAACATGTTTAAAATACCCAGTTTATACGAAAGACGTGAATTTAATTCCGTCATCTTCCTATCAAAACTCATTCACTCAGAGATTGATGACTCTACTTCTCTTAGCCTTCTTAATTTTCATGCTCCTTGCAAAACTACTCGTTCCTTCACAACCTTCTACTTACCTACCTCCAGAACCAATATTCTTTCTAGTTCGCCTATTTACCGTATGTGTCATGTTTACAACATAAGGTTTGCGAACGTTGATGTTTTTCATCTTAACCCTAACCAATGGGCTACTTGCGCACCTTTTTTTTATTTGATATTTTTGAAGAGCAGGTAAAAACTTGCTACCCCTATTTTTTCTTTTGACAAAATATTTATTAATTAGCCAGAAAATAAATAATGAAACTTGATTATTTGAATTCCCGCCATGTATGACGTAGAATTACGCCGCACCAATGAGTGATCGTAAAGCCATAGCGTTTGTTTGTACGGGTAATGTAGATTTCCTGTTTGACGTTTCAACAATAGTTTGGAGGTTAGTATTTTAGTTTGTTTTTTTCGTATCGATATTTTAAATTACATGTAACTACCTATGTGTTTATTTGTGAAGTGATTAATATATTTGAGAGCCCAGAGAGAGCAAAATGTTAAATTCAAATTAAAACTTTCTCGCACGCAATGCCATCTATAAGTTACATTCTTAAACATGGTTCTCTTCCTCGGTTCAATATAATGACGTCACAGAAAATTTTCTTTCTTAATTTACTAAAAAACAAATAACTTTTTTAAAATAAAATTTATATTTTTATATATGTTTTCAACATAACATTACGTATACAGTAATAGAAATCGGATTGTCAGTACCATGCAAGTAGCCCATTACGCCATGTTTTGTTAAGAAATTTGTACCACAATGTATAGTCTTTGTCTTTTGTACCGATTTTTTGTATTGTTTTTCACATTTTATCAGGTAGGTGAAGTTGGCCCCCCCAAGTCGGAATTAATAATAACAAATTAATGTGATCAATTGCGCCCTTTATGCGCTTGTGTGCACCACCTTTATTTTTTTATGCGCTCTTATAGTTTCTATTTTTTTAAATTTTTTCAATGGCGCGGCCAACTTAATGGGTAGCCCCCCCAAATTGATAAATAGGTGTTTTATTGTTATGTAGGGCTTGATAAACATATGCGCTACTATGCGCCAGTGCAAAATATTAATGCGCCAACTGCGTTCAGGATATAAATATTATTGAATCTCGGGGGGGCTAAATTAATACTGATTTTTTTTTTAAATTTAATTTTTTTAAAAAAGCTATTGTATTTGAATACGTATGCGCTCTTATGCGCTACCACAAGTTTTCATTGCGCTTTTTCAATTGAACAAATAGAATTATGAGGGGTCAAGGAGAAGTTGCCCCCCCCCCCCCCCCATGTCGGAATTAATAATAACAAATTAATGTGACAAATTGCGCCCTTTATGCGCTTGTATGCACCACCTTTACTTTTTTTGCGCTCTTATAGTTTTTATTTTTCAATGGGGCGGCGAACTTAATGGGTAGCCCCCCAAACTGATAAATATGTATTTTATTGTTATGTATGGCTTAATAAACATATGCGCTACTATGCGCCATTGCAAAATATTAATGCGCCAATCACGTTTAGGATATATATATATATATATATATATATATATATATATATATATATATATATATATATATTATTGAATCTCGAGGGGGCTACATTAATGCTGATTTTTTTTTTAATTTTTAAAAATTTGAAAAAAAGCTATTGTATTCGAATACGTATGCGCACTTATGCGCTACCACAAATTTTCATTGTGCATTTTCAATTGAAGAAAATATGGGGGGTCAAGATAATGATATATTAAAAATTGAAAATTATGAATTTTATTGTAAATATTATTCGCTATTATGCACCAATTAACTGTTTTTATGCGCTGATTTAGTTTTCTATAAAATAACACTATAAATTTGGGGGTTGCCATTAATTAATACATTTTTATTTTTTTTAAATTGGATACAGTAATGGTCATATATTTGGATGCGCTTTTATGCACTATAACAAATTTCCTCTGCGTTCGTATAGTTCTTATAAACATAAGCAGACGTTAAAAGGGCTAGTAAGAGTTGCTGCTAACGACGTAGTCACTTTTTTAGGTAATTTGTATCCGGGATCTATCTCCGACAAAAAAATATTTATCTACTGTGGAGTTGTCAGTCACTTTCTCGCTTGTGATTTAATATTGGTCGACAAATTCATTTTATCCTGCCCTGTTATTGGGATTATTCCTGTTGGGCATTGTATGCTAAATAAATAAATAAATAAATAAATAAAAGAATACAAACACATCAGAAAAGAACTGCGTTGTTATTAATATATTTTATTCAATTTTGACTGTTATTCTTAACTCCATTGCAAGAACTATACGTAACATTTTATTCACAAGTGAATTAAAATATTTTAAATCACTCTTACAAAATTATAACTCACTCTGCAACAAATAATACATTTAAAATAACATCAAGTATGAAAATAAC
Source organism: Ophonus ardosiacus (assembly GCA_943142095.1). Classification (NCBI taxonomy): domain Eukaryota; kingdom Metazoa; phylum Arthropoda; class Insecta; order Coleoptera; family Carabidae; genus Ophonus; species Ophonus ardosiacus. The sequence continues at coordinate 15,292,601 of OW964835.1, forward strand.
ACTCACCGCAGTATTTTCATTTTTTTTTTTCACAACACAAATGACAGACAATAAAGCATTTTAAATATATGACTTGACGTCTATCAGCGACGATTGTCATGCGCAGTCTACTAACTGATCAGTTTTTGTCATTTAGTCAAAATTAATTATTTTAATGTTATTGGTTATTATTTCGTCAAAATTGAATAAAATATTGTACAAACCACATGAGTTATAGTCTATTTGAGAATGACTGGCAGTAATAAATCATTCTGTCAAAGACATTCCAGTGGCGCGTCAATAATTGTTTGCACAGGGATAGTCGAAATGACTAAATTCGGTAGAGAACTATAGTTTTAGATCTAAGTTGTTTTTCAGGGTCAAATAAAGTCATTTAAATAATTAAGATGAAACTACCTCAATCCAATTGAATTAGTTTGGGCTCAAGTTAAAGGTGAAGTAGCGCGAAACAACACCACTTTTAAATTGGACAATGTGAAAAAACTTTTTATGGATGCATTAAAACATGTGACTGCCGATAAATGGAAAAACTGTATTCAACATGTCATAAAGGAAGAAGAAAAAAATCAGATTCTGATTTTTAATAATTTATGTATAAATATATAAGTATATGTAATGTAATATGTATATTTAATAGAAATATGACAGGTACCAATATCTTGACAACACACATGAAATAAATATAAATTTTAGTATGTAACAAATAAAAATGTAAATATTGAAGGTATGTATGTAAATATTAAATGTATGCAATATAATAATAATGACTGAGAAAGTTATATTTAAATATTAAAAACTTTTATTTTTAGTAAATGTATAAACAGATCACTCTACAAATCCTATCTACGTCTATGACACAGTCCGACGGGGATTATCGGACGGCATTTCTATTGTTCGACAAGTAAGTTTCGTTCCAGGTACAAATCGTGCGGCTTATTTTGACCATCCTAGTGTAGTTACAACTGATTTTTCTAGTAGTTTTATTTGCCGCATTGCTGGCAAAAATCCAATACTACTCTTGCAAATAATGATTTATTACTGCCAGTCATTCTCAAATAGACTATAAGAATGTTTATTCACTCGAAGAAATTAACTCCTCATGAATAAACATTACCTTAGATCACTTGGTGTATAAATATCTATTAAAGATTGCACAGAAAATTTAACAAATTTAAGAAAATGTGTGCCATTTATTAGAATGTATTTTTTTTTTCAATCACCTAGTATAATTTTTAACAAAGTTTGTTCCTCATTTTGTCAGAAAAATGATAAAACATGACATATTGTAATTCTTCCTTTTAATTTAAATATTATTAATACAAAGGGTATTAAATTTCTGCAAGAATCTGTTGATGAAACTATTCGAGAATCTTTTACATTCGATGAAAATTGTAAAAGTTGTGAATTAAAAATAAATCTTAATTATAATTATAGTGAACCAATAATATTTGAATTTAATAAAAATGAAATATTTTATCTTTATGATATTCCGTCTTATTTAAAAAATATTGAAAAAATTTATCATATAAGGAGAGCAATTCATTTTCTTCCTGCAGTGAGTGAAACTATGATAGGACATTACGTGTCTTATTGCAAAAGACGATATGATCTGGGAACTGCAGTCAGACAGTCAAACTGTAAGAAAAAAAATCTGTTGTGGCCAGCACAAGACCTCTCGCCATTTCCATATTAGGCTATATAAGTATTGTACATATATGACACACAAAAACACATATCTTTATACATTTTTATATTTTTTAATTCATTCTATTCACTTTTATTCTTCTAATGTTCGAGATTCTTCCAATTAATTGATGAGATTGGCAGTATTTCTGAAGGTATATGTAATATATGTATCTTTAATTATAAATATTTAATTAATAATAAAATGAGAAATATTAAATGCACCTACTTCCCAGAAAAAGTCTTCAGTAATGTCTTTGGCTTTTTGGCACTCACATTTATTTGTCAATTACAAACATTTTAATTTTTCCACTTATTTTCCATGGACTGCGAGATAAATTTACAACTTATTATTTTATATATTTATGTATCTATCTTTAACTTCATAGAAGAAATAATAAAAAGTTTAAATACATCGGATAGAGATTTTTATATTCTTTAATACTAGTAATAACAGAAATTTTCAAAAAATTAAATTTAGAAGATTTTTTAAAAGAAACTATTACTTTCGGTTGTCCAATTGTTACCAAAATCTAATCAGCTTTTCCTAAGAATGCCAGATTGAGGAAACTGCAGTTAAATTTTTTTTAAGCCTTATAGTATTTGAGAAACCGTGGTTCAAATATGTGGATTTGCTATAACTTCTTCCAGTTTTAATTTCCCAGGTTTCATATCAGGGGCGACACGCGTTTCTCAGCTGACAAAGGACTGGAGTAGCGGAGACAGAGTTGCCGCAGGTTATAATGATGGCCTTAGTAGTCAAGCGTCTGTGGTGTTAATTCGGCGAGGTATTGATTTAGAGTATGTACGGTGGTATAAGTTAATTGCGGATATAGTGCTTCTGGAGAAATTCGTAGATGGTTCTATTGTCGAACTCCGTACCGTTATTCATGTTGGTGGTTTTTTGACAATTGAACACATTGAGTGCTGTGACGAAAGCGGTGGTATTTGCTTCACGCAGTAGTTGGCATTCAATCCAACTGGTCATGTGGCCCTGGAACACGATGACATATTCATATCATTTCTCTGTGTGTATCGTCGGCCCCATGATGTATATTGTTATGGTGTTGCTGCTCCCAAAGTGACTTGCTATAAGATGGCCATGGTTCTCGGCGAGGATTTCTGGTCTGTCTTCAGTGGGGATGAACAGTTTTCACTTTAGCTGAGACGGGCAGTCGGCGGGGTTCCAAAACCGCCGGCATAGCTTATTCTATGTCACTTGGTATTTGGGGTGTTCTTTCGGTCGCTGACTCCATGAAGCAATCGTGGATGCCAGGAGTAGCCAGATTTCAAAGCTAAACACCCAGCCTTGCTAGTCGGCTCAGACTCCTTTAGCGTAACTAGGTACTTGAAGGCTTGATAGTAGATCGCTACCGTGATATTCCTTTTCCATGACTTCACCGACCAAAATGTCTTGAAGATAGAGTACTAGCTTCACATGACATCGGTATTGGGTTCGAATCCTGGGTAAGGTATGGAAGTTCGTGTAGCCCTTTTCATCATTTTATCTTCATTGATACAATATACTACGGTAATTATATAAAAATGCTTGTAAAAAGTGACTCACCCCCATTAAATTGTAAAACTCGTAGATGCAGTAGAGAATACTAAGAATATTCCTTTTTCGCGATTTAATAATTCTTCGCAGGGATCTTCAGAGTCTGACTAGCATTTGTGATGGCCCTTAGATCATTGAAGGGAAGCGTCGATCTACAGAATGAATAAAGGGCTAAAGTCCAGACAGTATGAGGAAGCGGTGCAGAGCGGTTAACGGACATTCGCCGTTTGCGGCATTTTGATGGCCTTAACCTCTTTTGAGTCGGTCTGTTTGTCGGATTCCTTGACGACGTATCCCAGGTATTCACGGCCCTGACGCCGAAGTGGCACTTCTCGAGATTGATGAGAAGTATGAATTATTTCAACCTCAAACACTTCGTGCAGGTGGTTACGGTGATTTTCCATTGTGACACTAGCTAACACGATGTTTCTAGGTCGCCTGGTGCTTAAGGTTTTGTAGCAACTGTTCCTCCATTTCGCGAGGTGCTGAAGTCTCAGCAGGTTGTAAACTCGAAAGAACTCCTTCTTGCGGGTTGGTTTGCCGTAACAGTTAATGAAGGTTTGAATGCCCGTCAGGTAATTCTTCCTCTCTTCTCATGGTTTCTGTATCCACCGATTAATTTCTTTCTCAATTAAAGCTTACCATAGTATGCCCGGAAATCGTTGAGGAAATTCTGTCACCGTTATCGCGGATCTACTGCAGTGGCATATCACGGAAGAGCTCCGGGAGTGCTCAACGAATGCGGTAGCTGTACTTTAGTTTCGTCACTCTAGGTAGGACACAGGTCAGGGGTGGCCCCCCTGGTCCCATGCCGGGTTCATTGTTGACTGTTTTCTGTCTACAATTAATGGGTAAATAAATTAAATAAAGATTAGATTTGTATTCAGGCGTCTTACCTTTGCAAAATAATTATTTGGTTGGGTTTTGTGTTTAAAAAAATAGTATTAATCTAGGTAATTGTATAATTACGAATAACTAATATACATATTTTACCATACAAAATTAAAAATATTCATTCCCATAAATCCCATAATTTAAAAATGAAATACAATATAGACAAATAAAAATCTATGTTGTTTCGTTACTCTACGACTAATTTCTTCATTAAAACCTCAACATTGGGCAGAATTTCCACATGTATCCCTGTAAAAAACATTTATATTACTATAATATTAATAATATCTTCACGTTACTCTTTTACATAATTTAGGTTTATATTACTGTTTAATATATGGATAATGTCTCAAAAAACTGTCGTGCATGGGTGATCTAAAGAACTATAAGTGTTTTCGAAAAATGCATAGATTACTAGATAATGATGAAACCCTGATTTTGGTTAATTTTCTTTCTATCAGTTATCGAGAAAAATGTTTCGGTGATGAAAAAATTTTTTGTGTCGGTAAATTTTTTTATATGTAGTACAAACTTAATAATAAACTAAATAATTCCTTTTACCTTTTGTAACCACAACAACCTGCATATTATTTACATATAATAATCATAGGAGGCAAATATTAAATTTGTATTTTAATAGAGACATAAAATGCATTTACTTTAACAAACTTAGTACGTATGTACTGACCAATGGTTATAGATATTTGCTCACAAATACGTGACTCTTCAATGAAAGTCAGTTATGGAAATACAAGGATTTCGCCTCATTTAAAAATTAATAAAATAAATATATATTTAAAGGAATATTACGAATACATAGTTCTTATTAAGTGGACCATCATTACTGTCTTGAGAATTAAAAAAGCTACAAAGAAGGATAAATGGGCAAAAAAATTACATTCTACATAACTAATATAATGAATAGAAAAAATGTAACAAATAGTTCTTAGATACGGCTACTAACTTTTTTTTACTTTAAAAAGGAAATTATATTTATTTGTTACTCCCTAGTAAACATCATTTATTGATAACGCCAACAACTTTTGAAGATTAGTCTTAACTAGTTACTATCTTATAAAATTGACAGCTAACTTGTTCAAATTTTACAAGTAACGTACGTAAGCAACGTTGCTAACAAAGCGATAATTGCGTTTTGTTACTACATATTATAAAATACATTCCAGGAAATAATTTTACTGCATCGAGAAGGTGACAGGGGCGCCAGTTATTTCCTCCTTTCAGCAATAAAAGTCGTTTTCCCGAGCTTGTAATGTAAAATACTATTTTAGAAAATTTAATTCTGAATCTAATAATATAGCTTTTTATACCTATGCAGGCTGTCTCTAAAAAAGAGGGACATGGCTTAACCACAGATTCCTAAGGCTAAAATAAAATAATTTAACTAAACTTACCGTTACCGGAACGTGTACTATTTGGCCAGCATTTGTATAATTATGAATCTAATTATTGTTCATCGAGACCTTTAGAACTAGTGCATTCAGGTATATGTGGACCTATAAATCCACAATCTTGGAATGGTACACTTTAATTCCTTACTTTTATAGATGATTACATTTATTTCAGTTATGTTTATTTGTTCAGTGCAAAAAGTGAAGTATTTAACTGTTTCGAGGAATATGTACCATTGGTTCACGCATAATTTAACACAAGATTAAGCCGACTTAAATGTGACAACGGAAGAGAATTTATTGGTTTAAAAGATTTCTGCAAAAAGAAAGGTATGCATATAAAATTTACAACTCCCTATTTACCACAACAAAACGGCAAGGTAGGACGATTAAACAGAACTCTGTTGGATAAAGCACGGTCCATGATGATGGATTCAAATCTCCCAAAATACCTGGGGTGAAGCCATTTTAGCAGCAACTTATTTATTTAACAGAAGCCCGAGTACAACGTTAAAAGGACTTAAAAGCAATAAAACAACTTTGGAATGGTAAGAAACCTAATTCATCTAATATTAGAATTTTTGGTTGTAGAACATACCATCTCATACCAGATCAATTCAGGAATAAATTTGATTCAAAAAGCAAAACTTTGTTTATAATTGGATATGCAGGAAGTGATTACATATTATGGGATTCAGAAAAGATAAATGTCATTATCTCAAGGAATATTCATTTTATTGAGAAAGATGTTGAATGTACAGAAAAATAAGAAGAGAAACAAAATAAAATTTATCATTGTGAAGAAACAGTAAGTAAAGAGAATGAAGATAAAAACAAAAAGAAAAATTAGATATAAATGAAAATTTATGGAGATCTACAAGAATTCGAAGATCACCTGTTTGGTTAAATGGTTACGATACTTCTGCCTTTCCAAAAAGTATATATGGGATACAAGAAAGATCAGGGGGTCTATTCTAATTCATAGCCACATGTGCTATCCGCTATATAAGTTTCACTACTTGCCAACAGATGGGGGTCTCCATCCCGCTATCTGACTTGAATCCATCTATTGGCTAGTTGTGGAACTTATTAATATTGCCAGATGTCAAGTTGACAAGTAGTTCGGCTTTTCAATTTTGTGATCAAATACTTGTGTTCGTGTGTTATATCAATAATATTTGATTAATATGTGTATATTGTAAGTACCTATTTAAATTATAATAATTATTTATAATTCTAACAAATATCACATGTGGCTATCCGAATTAAATCCATCTGTTGGCTAGTAGTGGAACTTATACAGCGGATAGCGGATAGCACATGTGGCTATCCGACTTGAATCCATCTATTGGCTAGTAGTGGAACTTATATAGCGGATAGCGGATAGCACATGTGGCTATGAATTTAGAATAGACCTCCTGATGAAAAACAGTGGAATGAAGTTCTTCAAAGTGAAATAGAATCGTTGAAGAAAAATGAAAATTGGTTTTTAAGCGATTTATCTTCAGGTAAGAAAGCACTTGATACTCAATGGATTTTCAAAATAAAATATCACTCCGATAAAATATTTCATAAATACAAAGCTAGACTTGTAGTTAAAAGGTTTAGTCAAACCGAGGGACAACTATACCGAAACATTTGCTCCTATAGCAAGAATGACTACTTGCAGAACATTACTTTCAAGAGGAAATAAACAAAATGACCGGTAGTATTTACTCAAAATTTTAGTCACTGTAACTAACTAATTACCATGGCTATCATTTAAAAATACATTGGAATGATTAAAAAACAACTGAATTTGTTATTTTAGTCATAGCTTAATCACCCTTGATTAAGAGTAAATACTACCGGTCTATATGTTTATCCATCAAATAAATGTCAAAACTGCTTTTATGCAAAGGAATTTAAATGTAGAAATTTATATAAAAATTCCTCATTGTTGCAATAAAAATATAAGTAATGAGAACAAGGTATATAGATTAAAAGACCACTTTATGGTTTGAAAAAAAGCTCCTCGTTGCTGGAATCTTCGTTTTAATCAGTAACTTGGATTCAAGCAATCAAAATCTGATCACTGTTTATACATAAAATCGGAAATATCCCACATTATATATTTATTACTCTTTGTAGACGATTATTTATTAAGTCAGAATTTGAATATGATTACTGAGATCAAGTTACACCTATTTCAAGAATTTTACATGCAAGACATGGGAAAAATAGACACACATATTGGAATAAAAATTAAGTACAATATGGAAGAAGGAATAATGATGATGAATCTATTACATAGAAAATATGTATATTAAAGAAATTCAATATGTTCGATTGTAATCCTGTATATACTCCATTTTAAATTAATTTTAAAGTAGAAGAAGGAAGTGAAATAACTGAAAAACCGTACAGACAACTTACGGGATCTCTAATGTATGTACTGCTAAACACTCGCCCTGATATTAGTATAACTGTAAATGTACTATATCAAAATAATGCTACTGATGAACAGTGGAAACATCTGAAGAGAATTTTTCGTTATTTAAAAGGATCCTCAGATATGAATCTAATTTACAAGAGAGACGAAGCCGTCCCACTTACTGGATATGCCGATGCTGACTGGGCAGCGATCCAGTAGATCAACGCCCAGTTTCTGGTTATTTGTTTCAGGTATATGGTAATACAGTCTCGTGGACGAAAACAACCGGCAGTATCACTCTCATCTACGAAAGCTGAATACAAAGCTTTAAGTATTGCTGCATGTGAAGCTGTCTGGCTGAGACAACTTCTAAACGAAATGCAAGTGATAGCAGTAGATACCGTGTTTCATATTTTGTTTTCGATTTTTTATGAAAGAAGATCCAGAGTAACGACTTTTGCTGCATTTGAAATATCTAGTGGTGTGTACAAAAAAATCACTATCATTTTTTTTTTCATCGCAACATTCAATAAATATTTGATTAAAAGTTAAAAAATTCGGGGAGCGAATGTTATTTTCTATTTTGTTGCGTATAAGCGGTAAAGTGACATGTAGCAAAAAAATGTATAATCGAATAGTGAAGCAAAATAGTCACTTATTTCCTTCATTGCAATATAATTTTTTACGTAAAAAAATAACACGTATCATTTTTGCTTCCTTGTACGTAGTAAAGGAAGTATTGCAATCGCGAAAAAATTCAGTTTTTAGCACCACAACATTTAGTATAATTATTTGTTTTTATTTGAAAAACAAAAACCCATCCAAGATGACTTCTCAAAGGTAAACAGAAAATCTCATTTAATCAAAGTCGCAACTCTTATAGTACTTGAGATAGCAGAGGTAAACCCCATTAAAACTCATTTTTCACTCCCTTTTATCTCGGAAACTATTGTAGGATCGGACCCATGTTTACTAAACTTTTTCTTATTCATTCTTGTCTGTACTTTATGTTCTTAAATTTTGCGACTGAAATTATATATGTATTCTTTTTACCTTCCGTCACCTTTAGGTAAGGAAGGTATTGTCTTTGGTCAAAAAATTCGGTGGTGAGTTTTTAATGAATAAGCACGTTTTAGGGTCCCTACAATACGAATATACCATTTTTAAGATGATGTCTGTATGTGTGTGTGTGTGTCCGTGTGTGTGTGTGTGTGTGTGCGTGTGTGTGTCCGTGTGTGTGTGTGTCCGTGTGTGACAAATTTTTCTCCGACGATAACTCCAATACTACAATTCTAAAAATTATAATTCTTTCGTATTCCTCTTCTGTACATCCATATGAAGAGTTGATTAGATTTTGGTTATAATTGATCCACCGGAAGTACCCTTATTTGAAGTTTTTAACAGTTTTTCTTAAAAAAACTCAGTTAAATATTATTTTTTGACATTTTGTTATTATATATATTAAAGAAAATACTCTTCTCTATACAGTTTGATTATACATTTTCCTTCATATTCAATAGATGTAAATTTAAAGCATTATAAAGAAATTAATTTTCAAAAATTAGTCAGCATTGCTATTTATCATGGAAACAGCTGACATAATTATTAAAAATATGTAATTGACAGATGTCAGTTGCAAGTGCAAAACCAAATATGGAAAAAAAGTATAGGATCTAAAATTGGTATGTCATAGTGTTGCTCGCAAGTGACACGCAGAGAAAGGCCAAAGAGAAAATGGAAGGACATTACTTAGTGTAGTTTATGTTATAATTTTATTGGATTTATAGAACCTTTTCAAATGAACTTTTGGTATGGAATTTGTAAAAAATAGTATGTGTTTTTACATGATATTATATAGAATCTGTTCCAAGGACCTTTTGGTATGGGATTTGTACAAAATACATGGAATTGACGGAAGGTCTTGTGCTGGCCACAACAGATTTTTTACATAAAGTGTTAGGTCCAATATTTTGAGAACCAGTGGACAAAAAAATGTTTTTTCTGTTCATGATATTTTGTGCATATGGAAATTGTTCTTTGTAGCTCTTATAGTTCTCGATATAATAATGATGGCTCATTTAAAAATGAATACTTTACATTACTGTGATAAAAATAATTTAAGTAAATAAGAAACACTCGGTATACATTTTTAACCCCACATTAAATACATAGATAAAAACGTTCCAAGAATTTTGAAATCATTGACATGGAGGCATTAATTTACATATCAATTTAAAATGAAGAAATATTAACCACTATCCATCTAAATTGCAAATATTTCGAAAAACAGTATTCGGGCTCAATAGCTCTACAAAATTAAAATACCGGGTGGCGCTCGAAATCCGTTACATAGGCATTTAAGGTCGTTAATTTTATTTCAAATATTTGTTTACCATGAAAACTGATTGTTATAAAACTTTGTACACATGTTCGTGGACACCTGTTGCATCATGTTAATAATTAATTGTTCAAAATTGATAAAGAATATTTAAATAAATTTATTATCTTCTGTAAAAGAAAATTTGATAAAAGAGCGTCCGTATAGTACGATGGTAACGTTTTTACTTCTTGTGTGAAGGGTGTTGGATTCGATTCAAGCAATCATATTTATTTTTATCTTTCTTTCTTTATATTTATTTAATATAATCAGATAAATAAATAATATTAAAATTGATATGTATTTAAAATTAGAACAAAAAACTCTGATGTGGCCAGCTCATAACTTCCCGCCAATTCCATGTTTAAAATAGCGATGAGCTTTAAGCTTCCAATTAATTGTTTGTAAACAAAATCTAATTTTTTGTTCCAATAAATAGTACAGTCTGTAATACGAAATTTTGGTTTATATTTTTCCTCGAAAATCTGTTAAGACCTTCAATTTAAGTGCCACTTCGGGTATATCATATATAGTCAAATTCTAATATGTTGTTTTAAGTTATGTATAAGTTATGAGTTTTAAATACCAAAAAGTTTCGGGTCATATTTGAATATACATATTTTTTCAACAAAATCTGTTCAAAGCTTCAAGTAAAGTACCACATCCAGTTTAACCATTTTAGAAAAAATATAATATGTCGTTCTCATTATTACAAAAGTCTTAAATATTAAATTTGAAAAGTTTTGGATTATATCATATATTTCACGAATATCTGTTCAGAGCTTCAAGTAAAGTATCACTTCCGGTGCATCACTTTGATATGAACTTCGTAAATAATAAAATAGAAACGTTTTGGGTTATATTTTAATATAGCTTTTCATTAAAATCTGTTATGGGCTTCAAGTAAAGTACCAATTTCGGTTATCCAATTTTACCCAAAATCAACTTTTTATATTAATACAAAAAGCTTAAATACGAAAAAAGAAACATAGACATCATTGTAAAAATAGCAAAAACATGTTGTGGGTACTTATTCGCTGAAAACTCACTATCGAATTTTGGACCGAAAACATTACCTTCGTTACTTACGGTATGGCGAGAGGTATAATAAAAAAAAATAAAGAGGTTCTCTAGAATCGAACCCTTCACACACGAAGCAAAAGTGTTACGAACGTGCTACGAATCCTCTTTTGCCAAACTTTCTTTTACGGATGATAATAATTATTACTTTAATTTTGCTATAACATTTTAAAATTTTCTTTAATTATTCATTATTAATTTCAAACATTTAATTATTAAAATAATGCAGTAAGTGTTTATGAACATGTGTACAACGTTTTACAACAATCAGTTTTAATGTGAAGTAAATATTTCATATATTCTAATTTCCCATGCTAAATGCTTATGTAACGGATTTCGAACGCCACGCGGTATAATAATTAAGCCTACATCACACACGTGGGTCTCACAGGCCCAAATGAAAAATTTATTTATAATGAATAAGGATCCAATTAATTAAAAGTTTACAAATTTTATGTACCTTCCTATAATTTGAAAAGAAATCGATAAATGCACAGAATATTTTAAAAAGTTAAACAAGCTCCACGTGTTTATTGAGGTTAGAATTTTTGTATGATTCTTGATGACATACTGTGAGATACAAGGTGTGCAATAATGTAATTTTAATTGACTTCTGCACTTTAGGGTTAATAAACAATAAGATCGCTAATTCGTTATGACACCGCCACAATAGTATAATTGCTGGTTTGTAGGACTTATTCTAATTCTTGATATACTTACGAACAGCAAGTATCTTCCACAGTTAATTCAATTGATTTTTCTACTGTTCCATTTACAAGACATTTGTAAATTCCATTATCCTTTATTTCCATAGAATGAATTGTTAAATTACACCAAGTAACTTTTCCTGATGTACCGGAGTAGGTCGCAACAAATTTGTTATTTCTTTTTAGTTGAACAAGTGGATTTTTATCATTATAAGAAATTGTCACCTTACTCCTTGGGTCTGAAATAAAATTAATATTAATTGTTATAAAGCGTTATATGTACGTTTTTGATAATTGTTGGTCCGACACTACAGAAAGTAATATTAAATGTAACTACATTATTATCTACGAGCACTTGCATGACGTATAACAGTTTTTTGAGTTAAGCATAGCAATGGATAAAATGGATTTTTATTGATTTTCGGCAATCGTAGATAATATTTTGGACATCATTACACGTGAAATCGCGGCTTTCTCAACTTTTTGTTGCGAGCCCAACATATTTTCAATGTTATAACAACAAAAAGTTCGTAGTATAAAACTTGGTAGACTAGAGTTATAACAAAAATTCGTAGTAAAAAACTTGATAGACTGGAGTCATTCTATATAATTCAGGGTTTTATTGAAAACCCATTCTTTTGACCTACATATTAAATAATTGTTGTATTTTTGTTATTTTAAACAAACGAGTATCAATGAATTATACATCGTTGAAAAGATAAAAAAAAAACTCTTAACTTCCCAATATAGCGAGAATATAAAAATTAAAACTTTGACATTGTAACTTATATTTTTATGAAATATAATAAAGTATATTATTCAATGAGCATGTAATGTATGCTATTAGTTATGAGAAAAGTTTGTATCATGAGCCGGACATATATCATTCGAATGATTTATAACCATTACATGCGAATAGAACATTGCCTATATTGCTGTAATAATTTAATTTTAAAAAAATTTCACTAATAAAAAATGTCAAATAAATTTTTATTACAAAATAGTGTAAATAAAAGCCTAAACAGAAAAAATAGTATAAGCCACTTGTTACAGACGGCTATTCAAAAACTCGTTTGTTACCATATTCGCTGCTAGGCGCTCTTATGCGAATTTCAAACTTGGGCTTGAATAGGTAATATGTTTTAATATATTATTCCGTCACTTGACACTAAAATTTATTTGTGGGCAAGAGATCCATTTGCAACAAAAAATTGTACATCTTTGCAATTTATGAGGAAGCAAGAATAAGCCTAGCTCCTGGCATTGATAATTCCCTGTATAAATAAATATTATAGAGTTTATTTTCATGTGCTACTATAGTTTTTATATGTTATGTTTCCATAGTTGCATTGTTACATTCAGTAATAACATGTACTGACATTTAAATACAAATACAAAACTTAAAATACAAAAACGTTGTATATTTATTCAATAATACGTAACAAACTTAATTAATACAATCCTTGAAAAATTGTTAACGTGTAGAACTCAGACGGACACTCAACCAGGGACGGACAATACAAAACGAAAACAAGAATTAGTAAGATGTTTTGGAAAAGAGGATAAATTCGACTCAACGACGACATCACCTGAAATCTTCTTGGACTACTTCGAGACAAAGTGTAAAACATTTAACGTTAACGAAGCAGATATTAAAAAGGAATTACTATTTACATGTCTCACTCCGGACACATTTCAAGAAATCAAAATTGCATGTACACCAACTTTTGAAAACCGCACATATGAAGAATTAAAAATTAAACTTATAGACCTCTATTCAATTAAACGCACGAGATTTCACGCACTTACTTCATTTTGGAAATGTACCCGAGAAAAGGGACAATCAATGCAAACGTACGCTAATAAATTAAAAGAGTTAATAAAAAATTGTGGATATACCGGAGAATATCTAGAACGACAGTTACGAGACAGATTTGCAACCGGACTTAATCACGTACAACTTGAAATAGACTTGAAACAGAGATGGCCAGATCTACGCGAGACAACTGAGACAGGACAACAAGAAGTGACATTTGCACAAATTTTCGCAATAGCTCAAGCTCGAGAACTGGCCGAAAATGACACTTTCGACACACACTATGTTAAACGAATTAAAAAGAAGCATTTCCACAGTAAAAAACAATCTCAAATAATTGGTCCAGACCAGTGTAAACGGTGCGGTAATAGAAAATGCAACAAGAAGAAATGTCGCGCTAAAAATATTATATGTGAATACTGCGGTGTCGCAGGCCATATTGGGAGATACTGCATAAAAACGGGCCGTGCAATTGTCAGTAAAAAGACAAACAAAGAGACAAAGAAATTACAAAGAATAGAAAGCAGCACTGACAGTGACAGTAATAATGACAGCGACAGTACTTTTTCAGATGACAGCAATGACAGTGACGATGAAATTAGAAACATAAAATCCAAAATAAAGAGAAAACAAATCGACGTCAAAATTAATGGCGTAAAATGTACTATGGATTGGGACCCAGGCTCTGTATACTCTATAATCAACGAGACGATGTGGAAGAAAATTGGTTCACCCTTACTTACGAAAGCCCCAAAACTAAAAGCATATGGTAATCATAAATTACGATTAAAAGGATTATCTAATGTTAACGTTTATTTACATGGGATTAAGAGGAAACTACCAGTTGTTATTATAAAAGGAGCCAATCCATTTTTATTCGGATTACAATGGAGTGAAAGCTTTCACATGGAATTTCCTGCCCATGTCCATTCCTCCAACAAAATAGATGATCGAGAAAAACTCAACAAAAGAACCAACAAGTACTCAGAAAGAAGATGTCATACCGATCAAATACGGCCAAGAATTACACCAGATATAAACAAAACATTAATAAGAATTGAGCAACCATCACATAACGAACATTCAACGAAAAATATGGAACATGTAAAAGAAATTACTTCAAACCATGGCCTTCGTAGTAGTACCAGAATCGGTAAACCTCCTCAGCGCTACATGGATAAAACTAATTTAGCGAAGGGGGGACGAATATAGAGTTTATTTTCATGTGCTACTATAGTTTTTATATGTTATGTTTCCATAGTTGCATTGTTACATTCAGTAATAACATGTACTGACATTTAAATACAAATACAAAACTTAAAATACAAAAACGTTGTATATTTATTCAATAATACGTAACAAATATTGTTACAATTTTAAACTGTGCAGTGCCTAGCATTTGTACTTAATGTGTCGCAAAATTTAAATGTTTTGATAATGAATACTAAAAGTAGGTTTGTTCGAACCTACAGTTCTAACCAGTTCGCGAACTAGTGACCATGCGCATTTCACTTAAAAAGCGTTCGAACTCTGTAGTTCTTAAATTTGAAATTCTGAGAAGTATCAATTCGGCGTTAGGAGAGGATAGGACTTGGAATTCAAATTCTCGTCGAACGGTTCTACCGCTCTACCAGTTCGAGCTACAGAGCAAGTATTTCAAATTCTGACCATGCGCAGTGAAGTTTTAAAATGCCGTTTAACGTTTAGAAAACTAAATAGAAAATATTAGATATTATATGTATTAATTTTATTTATTTTTTGTTAATAATTATTTTGCGTAAGGAAAATTTTATAAGTGTTGTCAGATATTGTTAATGTTACAAATTTTTAATGAAATGTATACGAAATATTCAAAATAATATTCAAAATTCAATTCAATTCAAAATATTGTTTTCCTCTCCCCTTTGATTATCTACACTACCTTTCTTTGTACAAATGTACGTGACAAATTTGAGCACTGTACCGCCAAATTTAAACCAATATGAACGATCGAACTTGTCCAAGAAAGAACAGTTCTGAATTTGCATTCTTAGATGTCATGCGCAGAACTCCCAATTCTGGAACAGTTCCGAATTGACGGTTCGAACAATTCTTGAATATCATAAAAGTAGCCTAATAGTAATTTTAAAAGTCAAATTCATATTATCTCGTAATTAAAAATAGAAATTAAAAGTTACCACTGGCGCCACATAAAAATTTAGTTATGACTTATACGACCCAGGTTATTTCTCAAGTTTGACGGTAGATAGCATTACTTCACTTGTGTCTCTTTAGACTTTAGAGGTTAAAAGTAAAAATGGCATCTAACACGACTTAGCTGTTTCTGTGTTGTATATATGTCAGTTGTATTTTATTTAATCTTAATATATAAAACAAAGTCGGGTTAGTTACACCATTTATAACTCAAGAACGGCTGGACCGATTTTGATGATCTCTGATTTGTTGGATTCGTCTCCGCCCCGAATAGCAGAATGACTAAAATATCGATTTACGTAAAAAAAAAAATTAGTACACTAATTTTAAGGATTTTATGCTCTATCTAATTGTAGTGGAACGCAGCCAATTTAGCGACATCTATCCACATAGTGGAAAAGTAAAAGTACAACGTGTTCTCACCCCTGCCGCTGTCAGTATATAACCAATAAAGGTTACATGTCGATTTGTTAGTTTTGTACGAGTGTTATTAATCCATACTAGGTAATATAATAAATGCGAAAGTAACTCTGTCTGTGTGTCTGTTACGTTTTCACGACTAAACGGCTGAATCAATTTGGATGAATTTTGGTATAGAGATAGATTGGACCTTGGAGAAGGACATAGGCTACCTTTTGTCGCGAAGGTAAAACTTGAAGGGGTGAAATATGGGATGCAAGTTTGTATGGAGAACCCATCATATCTTCCGCTGAACCAATTTTGATGAATTTTGGTATAGAGATAGATTGGACCTTGGAGAAGGACATATGCTACCTTTTGTCGCGAAAATAAAACTTGAAGAGGTGAAATAGGAGATGAAAGTTTGTATGGAGAACCCATCATATCTTCCGCTGAACCAATTTTGATGAATTTTGGTATAGAGATAGATTGGACTTGGAGAAGGACATAGGCTACCTTTTGTCACGAAAATAAAACTTGAAAGGGGTGAAATAGGGGATGAAAGTTTGTATGGAGAATCCGTCATTTCTCAAGTTAGGGATATAAAAATTCTTTTTTATGCTTTTGGTAAGTAATAAAGAGTGTTTTTGCGTTTTTCAAACATCATCCCTCAAGGCGGTACAATAGGGGGTGATTTCAATTATTTTTTATCTTTGTATCTATAGTTAAGTTTTAACGTTAGTACATTTTCGATATTTGTCGGAGAGATAGTTTACATCATATGTACCTACATAAGTAATAGTACCCGAGACATGTTTAGAAACGGGCGCTGTTAGGTGCGGTGCGGGGATTGGGTGGGCAGTGGGCGGAGCCTGTTACATGTACGATGCGAGGCAGGTTGCCGGCTCCCTACGCAGCGCATGTCTCCGAAGTAAATGTGAAAAATTACTGGTACACGTGTAGCAATCGTTATTCTAGCTTTACCCGTGCGAAGCCGGGTCGGGTCAGCTAGTTACAGTATAAATGAAGTTTCAATCTTTTCAACAACACATTACGTATATAGTGATAGAAATAGGATTTTCATTACCAAGCAAGTAGCCATTCTTCTTTACATCCATATGAAAACGTGATTAGATTTTGGTTATAATTGATCCACCGAAAGTACTCCTACTTGAAGTTTTTAACAGTTTTTATGACCGATTAAGCTACATTTCTTTTTCAAATGTCACTATTATTAATTTGAAGTGATTAGCTTTTTGACAATGACGTTTACCTGACGTTTACCTGTCAGTTACATTCATTTGAAATATGAACTGTGTAACAAAGGAATTGTGTTTATTTTAGGCTTCGGGATTTATAAAAAAATATTTTTAAATTTATCTGTAAAATATTTAGAAAAAGTATTAATGCATACCTGTAGAAAATTCAATAATCTTTAATTTTCATAATCATATAAAATGCGAAAAAACAGCATTTAATGGTATTTTTTGAAAAATAACCATTATGAGCTTCAACTAAAGTGCCATTTCCGTTATCCAATTTACACCAAAATCTAATCGTGTCTTTTCATATTAGAATAGGGTAGAAATACAAGGTTTCAGAATTTTATGAATGATGGTATTTGAGTTAGAGCGAAGACAAAATCCATACACATACACACACACACACACACACACACACACAAACACATACATACATACATCCAGACATCACCGTGAAAATGTTAAAATTGGATTCTAGGGACCTTAAAACGTGGTCATTTACTAAAATCTCGATATGTGATTTTTAGCACGATCCCTATACCTCCCTTACCAAGGGTAGCGGGAGGTAAAAATTAGCTTGTCTATACGATATTTTCGGCAGTTGGGATTTAGACATGAAATGTTGATACGTGTAATTGTGTGTGTTCAATAAAGGGATTAGGGTGCAGATATGTTTATGATAAACCTTTAAACATCACAAATTCGCGACGAGGATAGGATGTGGTTTTAAAATGGCACTTAAAGGTGAATTAAAAGCAGTGACCGGATATTTACGTGAATTCGATCACAAAATAAGCAACTGGACAATTTATAAAGCAAGATTGGAGCAGTACTTTACGTCAAACGAAATAACGGATAAAACGCGTATGAGAGTAATTTTCCTAAACGCATGTAGTGAAGAAAGTTATATGTTAATATATAATTTGTGCGTGCCAGTTAAACTAGAAACAAAGACTTACGCGGAACTTGTAAAATTATTTGATACACATTTTGCACCAGTTGCAGCGGGGTTTGCCGGACGTTATGAATTTTACAATGCACATAAAAGTAAAAACGAGGCAGTGCTAGAATGGGCTGCGCGAGTGCGAAATTTAGCATGCTACTGTGAATTCGATGAAAAACTTGACAACATGCTACGAGAAAGGTTCATAATGGAGTTCGAAAAGGGATCGATTCTTGACAAACTTTTCGAACAAAATGCTTCAAGTTTAACGTTCGAAAAAGCAGTGTCAATCGCGCAGTGCAAAAAGCTTCGCGTCATTAATATTAATTGCAAGCTGTAGACGACGTAGTGGTCATTCACCGGGTGGCTGATGCCAGGAAGAAGCTGAGTGCAGCAAATACTGACTAGCAGCAGCAATAGCGGAGGTGCGGAGCCGGAGCCAGCTGCAACGTTCCCCGTGCAAGTTCTAGGCCAAACGGCAGCGGCAGGCCAGCGCAAGGGTAAAGTGTGCGGTAAAAGTGATTATTTGTCGATAAATTGCAGATACCGTCAACACAAGTGTCATGAGTACGGGACGACAGGTCATTTAGCGTCAGTTTGTGAACCCAAAGCCAACAAAATATTTTTTTTTATGACTGATGATGTAGAACCTACTTATTTATACTACAAAATAAGTTAATAATAATAAAAATTCCCTTTTACAATGAATGTGCTAATTGAAAATAATCCTGTAACTTTTGAACTAGATATGGGGCAAGTATTACAGTTATGCCAGATGTTAGATGACTTGCATAATTCGAAATTTAATCAGTTCATGTCATAGGCACCGACTTATAGGGTTCAGGGGCAAGTGCACTTGACAAAATAATTTGTCGGGTGCAAAACTATAGATTTGTACCCGACAAAAATTTTAACCATTAAAACATTTTATATCATATGTATATTACAGTTATGCTTCTCAATTTTCATTCTTTAATACTTGCATACTCATTGGTAATCAATTTCGACGATTGTCAGAAGATAACGACACAAATCGACTTCGCGGCACCAGGCTTCGGTTTTGAGTTTTCATCAATTCTGCAAACCACTCATCGGGAATCAACTTCGACATATCGGAAGATACCGACGCCCATCGACGTCACGACTTGCGACGTCGGGCGACCTTTATGAGTTTTTATCAAATCTTGAAACCACTTATCAGAAATTAACTCCGACGAGTATTGGAAGACAATGACGTCCATCAACGTTGCGATGCTAGCCGTCATTTTTGAATTTTTGTCTAATTTCAAAACCAAGTTTTACAGGCGCGAGTTTTGTGCGTTAGGTAAGGGTTATACTTTGGTTTTTTGAACAAATGTGTCGATAAATACAAACGCCCATGCATCAACGTCGCGGTGCCAGGCGTCGTTTTCAAGTTTTAGTCTACTTTTAAAACCAAGTTTTGCAGTCGCAAGTTTCGTGTGTTAGGTAATTATTTGGTTCAAACAAATAATACTGAACAAATATGAAAAGTAATTAATAAAAATATTTTTTACTGATCAAATAATACTGAATAAATATTAAAAATATGTACAATTTTTATTTATTTAATAAGAAGTCGATTAATTTATACACAACTTGTGCTATTAAGAGACCAATACTATCTATTATTGTTTCGTTATTTTAGAAAAATACATAGGTTGTTATCATTAGATACAGGAAAAAATGCAAATTTTGTAGTTTTCATTTTTCATTTTCGGAAAAATCTTTCAGAAGTGAAATAATACTAAATAAATAAATAAATATATCATCACGGCATTTTTCCCATTTCTGGGTGTGCCAGTATCTACAACACATGTAGACATCGGTAATGATGACGATATATTTTACCGTGCGGGCGCTTACCAGTCGCCACTCATAGCTGGAAATAATACTGGGTTTTGATTTACATATCTTCAGTGCACATCTTTATGTTATTATGCATAGCGATGTTCAAATGTTTTAATCACTATTGAACTCGAGTAATTTAAATTTCACATGGACATCATTTTGGAGAGTTACACTGTCAAAAAGATCTCTTTTTTTGTTTTCCAAGGATGTGTAAATTATTTATGTATTTTTGTGTTAAATTGCAAAAGTGCAACATATACCAAATTGATTAGTTATAAACAACGGTTTTGACAACGAAACAAATATATTTTTTTATTTAAGCTCATTTACATCATTTTAATCTATATTTTGACAAAAGCAGCATTGAAACATTTTTCAAATTTCGTTATAAATGTGAATGACGGAAAAATATTAACACGTTGACTGTCCGATGAGACACATATGATTCATAACAAGTTTTCCATACACGTCCCTGAGACATATACAGGGTGTAACACGTACACCGACCACCGTCATTATTACCTTTATTATTACAACAACATAATAAAAATATTGAAAAAAATGCGATTGAAATTTTAATAAATTTTTATTTTTAATATTATTGTACAGTAGGCCATGGATGAGAAACAAGAGTGATAAATTTAAATAGAAAATTAATAATTGTTAATTTCTCCTTATAAATAATGTTCTATTTGATTTCCATTATTTTCTAAGCATAATTCTATTCTATTTAAAACAGAAGAAGTAGCTTTTATTACAGTGTCTGGTGTCAAAGCAGCGCAAGCTTCTCTAACACTGTCCATCAAATTTTGTTTCGTTGTCATTGGTTTTGAATATACTCTATCTTTACGATATCCCCATAAAAAAAATCAAGGGGTGTCAAGTCCGGGGAACGAGCGGGCCATTTGTATGGCCCATTTGTTGCTATTTCACCGACCTTGAAACATTTCGTCGAGCCGTTCGAACACTCGACGAGTATTGTGATCTGGCGCTCCATCTTGTTGGAACCACATATTTTGTCTTTCATTCAAGTTTAAATTTTCTAAATAAGTTAATAATTCATTTTTCAAGAAACATAAATAATGTGCAACGTTTAAATTGTCTTCATAAAAATGTGGTCCAATAATTTTATTCCCAAACATTCCAAGCCATACATCAAAGCTCCATCTGTGTTGATTATTTTTTTCTCTAAATTCACGAGGATGTTCTTCAGCCCAAATGTGCTCATTATTTCTATTAAATAATCCATTATTTGAAAATTTAGATTCATCTGTCCACAGAATTTTTCTAAGAATATTATTATAGTCCTGATACTGCACCAAAAACCATTCGCAAGACACTATTCTGCGTTCATATTAGAAATAAAATGTTCTTGAGCAATTTCTCGTGTGGATGAATTGGGATTACGCACAATAGAAGCTAAAACTGCGATTTCTATTTTTTCATTGTTTCTCACGGGATGTTGCTTTTCACGTTTTTGTGAAAATGATCCATAGTTTTTCAAATTTCGTGCTAATCACCTGATTACTGACCTCCCTGGACGCGGTTTGTTTGGATATCTCGTGGCATAAATATTGCATGCTTGTATGGAATTTTCATTACACTCACCATAAATGAATAATAAATGATACTAATCTTCATTTGTATAAACATCAGCCATATTGTCACAAAATAATCTCAAAACACAAAGAATAACAATTTACAACAATTATTTGACAGCAGCTATATTTTGTTCTTTTGTTATTGTTTTTCATCCATAGCCTACTGTACAATAATATTAAAAATAAAAATTTATCAAAATTTCAAACGCATTTTTTTCAATATTTTTATTATGTAAGGATATAAAACTAATACATGGTTGAATTCAGAAAAAAATATGCTATCGAAAAGGCATAAAAAATATGTAGAATCCCATTTGAAAACACACTTTTTGCTTGTGTGTGTTGCACGCTGAATTCACGGTACTGTTTGGTGTTTGGACGTCTAAGGGAAGTACAGACTGACCTTTTACTCGGCTGCATCATATGTGATTAGGTAAAATATGATATTCTATATAGATAATATAAAAATACTACAAAAAATCAGTTGGACGTGGTGGGCGAAAAAAAAATTCCTTATGGGGCCAGTCAACGTGTTAAAATTACGCAGCGACAGCACTTGATAAAATTTTGACGTCTAAATTATTAATGAAAATAATCAAATTATTATTTTCAATTGTGTTTTTGAATTATTTCATTGGAACAACCATTTCTTTTAATCTATATATTTAATAAATGTGGTATTTTGCTGGTTGAAAATAATGAACCTAGATAAAAAATATATTTTCAGATGTGTAACTTTCTCATATGGGGGTGTCAGTATGAAAATTTGAACTTTGATATCATAACTTGAAATTCAACAGAGTTAAAAAAAACACTGTCATCCAAAAGAACGTACAAAGTGTCCTACATATGTGTAAACGAAAAGCTACTACTGTTTCTTACTGTGCAGATATACGCAGAAATATAAAAATCGCAAAACTTACATTTTCTCCTATAACTAGTGGTCTATGCAATTTTTTCAAATAATGATACAATATTAAGATGGTCTCCTAATAGGGCAACTTTTATGTAATTTAACCGACTTCTAATTTCTATTCAAAGAGTAGTTCTCGAGATCCATATGTTAAACCTTTTATCCTGGACACGAACAACGGCGGTAAAACATTGCTATTTATCACTATTTCACAATACATGCAATAATTAATTTAATAAATTGTAACCCTAAAAAAGCAAGAATAAAACTGTATTTTCTTACCGTTGATATTACAAAAAAAAGAAGCATTTAGCCCAGTACGAACTTGAACACTACCAACATGAAAATCTATTTCAGTGTCATTTTGATTGCAAACAAAATCCTCTTCTGTTAGGGAAATCCAACTTTTATGTTTAAGATGTACTGGATTATCGCATGAAGGTTTAAATTCCTGGGTATTAGATTGGTATCTTGATTTCCATTGTATAAACATTTGCTTCAGTTTGCAGTCACAATAATAAGGATTCTTATTTAAAGTAAACGATTTCAAATATCTTACAAACTTTTCATCGAGGTCAATATGTTGTAATTTATTCGAATGTAATTCAAAAGTTCGTAAACTGGTAGGAAAAGCAAATTTATATATACGATTAATATGATTAAAGGCAAGCGTTAATGTTTTTAATTTCCGTAGTTTATTAAACAATCCATCTGGTATAAAAGTTAGTTTGTTACTATGTAAATAGATTTCAGCTAGTTCAACATTATTGTCAAATATTCCAACCTCAAGATTAAACAATGAATTGTGATCTAAATATAAGTATTTCATTTTTTGTAGTTTAGAAAATATATTTTTATGTAAATTATTTATATTGTTCAAGGATAATCCCAAAAAACTAACCTGATGCACATCATTGAACACTTTTTCAGGTAAACATTTAATTTTGTTATCTTTTATATTCAATTTTACCAAATTATCAAAACCAGAAAATGCACCCTCTACAACACATTCAATGCTTATTCCACGAAGATCCAACAATATAATGTTTCCTTTTGCTTTGTTACTAAACGTACTGTTATCTAAGGTTCTTGTAATATCATATAAATATAGGTTTTCGCACAGTACTGTTACTAAAATCGCGCACAATATAACACATTTAAATAACATTTTTTTAAATGAACGTTATTACAAGTATTTGATCAATATAACGTGCACTTCTCAGCTTCCAGTGTATTTATATGCAAAATACGTATGGAACAGGTTTGGACTAACATATTTTTTACCTCTCACGTACCACCTTTAAGAGTGGCATTATGGATTTATTCTAAAAACCACATATCCAAATTTTAGTGAATAAGCATGCTTTAAGGTCCCTTGAATCCGATAAGGTCATTTTCGTATGTATGTGTGTGTGTTTGTGTTTGTGTGTGTGTGTGTGTGTGTGTGTGTGTGTGTGTGTGTGCGTGTATGGATATTGTAACCACGGTTTCTCAAATACTATGAGAATTACGACATGTTTAACTACGGATTCCTCAATTGGACATAAATGGGAATGGGGTATTCCGGTGATATGAAATTAATGCAAAATAATAACTTTTTTCTATAGTTTCCATCTTCATATAGTAGAATAAAACATGTTTAATAAAAAGTTTTAATTCATAATTTAATGTTACAAAATTGGAATTTTTACAGCTCGAGAAACGTCCTTGAAATTTGTGATGTCAAGTTGATAATCTATTGCTCATTAAAAGTAAATATTTTCGTTTAAAAACACAGGTGGCGCCAGTAATTAACACGCGCGGGTATTTTTCTTATTTGACATTTCGTCCACTTTATAATTATTACTCCTATTTTTACCATAAACAAACACAGGGCAAACACCGAAATACACGCTGCTACTAAAATCATATGTAAACAAGCAAATGGCTGTTATGAACAAGTGGATTTAGGCGCTGAAGTTCGTTGCAGATGTCACCATCGAGTTGAAATCATAAGCGCGCCATGATAAGAAAATTTGAATTGCGATGAAATTTTTTAAAATTCGTATCTCATGTGATGCATACATTTTCTTACTCAAAGTTAGATATTCAGCGTCCTACTGGTCTGTACTAAAGTAAAAAAATATTTTTAAAAAATGTCGGAATACCCCATTTGTTTATTAATTTAAAATTATATATAAAATGCATATATAAATAATATATATTATTAATTTATATCTGGCGCCCTGAATTGTCCTTAAATGATCTTTTTTTAAAGCAAAGATGTTAAGAATTAAGAATATTTTGAACCTTTCGATTTTTTTTTATATGTTAAAATATTTGTAAATCCAAAGTGTTTTTACTTTTATATTTTGCTAAATTGCAAAATATACAAAAAAAAATGTATATTTTGTAATATTTTCTTCCCGCCATTATGGCATACATATCATGTGCGAAATTGGTCTCGAAACACGCATCTAAAACTTGCTTCATAGAAAGAGACAGAAGCAAAACCTGGCCACCTATTTATGTTTACATTGGCACATCTGTATATTCCACGATTTTCGTTTACATATTTAAAATCAAATAATTTACTGTTTGCGAATTGGCATTCACTTTGACGTTTCAATTTCAAGTGTAAATGACACGTTCATGTTTTCATTCTACACTAGTACCCATCGCATTCCATGTACTGTGCAATGGTTTGTTGTGATGCCATTCCTAAATGGCGAGGGGTTAGGTGGGACAAGAGGGAACGAGCCTTTTTTTAACGTGTTGCCTGCATAGTTTGTTGTTATTATTCTACATTCGAATGTATGCGAGTTTGTAAAGTTATGTACGGTGTTTGTGTTTTTTTTTTGTGTATACTTTTTGTTTCACATTTTTTTTTTTTTTTTTTCGTTTAACCTGTAAATTATTTAGCATGGTTCATCGCTGTTTAATATGTATTGAAATGAACCACAAACTACTGCAAATGCAACTCGTATTTTACGAACGCCACTAGCTGGCTCGGCACGCCCATAAGTAACTGCTGCACAACAAATGGTAATATGCGAAGTCTAATTTATGTTTCGTCTGAGCTAGCACTCATAGCAGACAACTACGACTAACGAAAGATACCACATCACATACGTATAGTGATATTTATTTAACAAGAACACTTTGTCGTAAAACTGTTTAGCAATTGCACCAATAAGCCAACTATGGTGCATTTGCTAAATCGTTTTAGGACAAATTGTTCTTGTTACTTGAATTTCACTATAATCTTATTGCGGGCGATTAAAGTAACTATAAATTTAATATCGTTCGTTTAAAAAAATACGCTACATTTTATTATTTTTATTCACAATCGTTATAGTAATATACCGATTCCTAATCTTTTGGAGGTTGGGAAATACGTCATTCCTAACTTTAATGACAATTTCTTGGGTTTGAAATAACAGATTTCACTTCCTTGGGTTGGAAATGTTTATGTCGGGCTTGCCTAGCAATATTGCCATAGATCCCTATAATTAATTAGGCTAAACAAATTTTAAAAGAGCTGTCAAAACTATTAATAAAATTAAAGGTTATAACTCATTGATTTATTTTGAAAATTATTGATTTAAAATGAGGATGATTGTGAATAAAATAGTATGCATAATCTCGGTGGGAGTTTCATCAAATTCTCGCGCTTTATCTCGCCTCTGCGGTAATATATATAAGCCCTCGGCTGTAATGAAACATCTCCCACCTCGGATGTAATATACTATTATTGCATTTTAATGTCGCATATCTAGTAGCATTCATGTGCAAAAATCATTACATATCAACATGACTAAACTCCCCCATTCACAAGATATTAATCATATACAGTATGTTAATTAAAAAACGGACCATAGGCATTTAACATGGAAAATCAGTTTTTGTTTTTGCACAAAACTTCTTAATCAGTTGTAGAGAAAATAAAAGTTGTATATAATTAAATATAAAATAAATAAATATATCATCGTTACCCATTTCTAGCTGTGCCATTCTGAAATGTCACAGATATCGGTAAAGATGATGACAAATTTGTACCGTGCAGCTATAATTAAATTCTACATCTAATTAAACAGATTGTATTTTTCATTTTTTTACCTTCCGTCACCTTTATGTAAGGAAGGTATTGTCTTTGGGTACCCTAATTTGAAGTTTTTAACAGGTTTTATTGAAAAAACACTGATAAAAATAATTTTTGACATTTTATGTTAGTATAAATATTAAACAATATTTTATTCTCTATACGATTTGATTACATTTTATACTTTATTTTCAATGGATATAGAGTTAAAGAGTTATAAAGAAATTAAATTTAAATCAGCCTGCTATGCTATAACCATGGCAACAACCAGGGCCGGCTCAAGATATATAGGCGCCCTGAGCCAAATTAGATTAGAGCCCCCCCCCCTCCTAATTAAAAAAATAATTCCGAATATTTTGGAAATGAAAGCTAAAGACAAACTTGAAAGTTGATAAATTATAATCACAACACAATTAGTCCAAGCAATAGGTAGTTTTGCAAATTGCCAGTTTATTCATATCCTGAATTAAATGCTAAATTTGCGACCTTTCTGCGCAGCAGCTCGCTCCGCCATATCCTTTCCAGTATCTTCTAGACAAAAAGTATAAGAAAACGAATGGCGCTCGCCATTTTTTATACAAAAAAGGATTCTTGCATTTTTACCTGAGATGAACTCTTAAAGAGTTACGTTAAAAAGTAATTAACCAAGATTACAATATTTTAAAGAAATTTAAAATGCACAAAAAATTGTAATATAACGTAATATCTTTTAATACTTATAACAGTTTGCATTCGTCGTGGCATCAAATTAAGTAATAATTCGATGATTTTAAAGCTCGTTTTAAAGTTACTTTTGTCAATGTATTTCCTACCACTTTAAAATGTTTAAAGATAGAACAACGCGTTTTAAAAATTTAAATTAGGCATGAAATTCTTTATCATATTGTACGAGTATATGTATATTACATGATTATTACCGATGGGATATTCTCGAGTAACTTTATTAACTTAATGAAATTCATCTGAAAATTTCCCATGTTTTTATCCAAAATTTTGATACGATTAAAAATAAACAATATTAGGTAGATAATACTTGTGGAAGTGAAAGAGAAATAGGTCGATTCACAGATACTGTTTAAATTTTTAAATGATTTCATGAGTTTATGTTGTTCGCGGAAAGCTCATCCGAAAAAATTGTGTAGTACATGATACGAAAAAGAATTTTGTGCCGAATTCAAATTGTCAAAACGCGTTATCATATCTTTAAATATGTGAGAGTGTTGGATATAAAATATTTATTGGAATGGGTCTAAGTTAATGACTTCTCCGAACAAAGCTTTTACAGATTTTCCTTATAGTGAATCATCAAATACTAAATATCAAGCGTAAACAATAATCATCTTATAAATAATTTTACATTTAATCCGTCTCTGGTATAAAAAAAATCAGCGAAATTTGTGTTATATTTGGTTATTATTTATTGAGGAGATAAAGGTATATTGATTGCAATGTATAATGCAAAGCTTTGTTGATTTTATATTTATTTATGTCTATTTTGACTTCATTAAATCATTTTTATTAGTTTTTTTCGTGTACCTAAGCAGCATATTTTATAAAAAGTTTATTAAAGAAACTTTCAAACAACTTTTCTAAGAATAATTGTAAATTATAAGTAGAAGTTATGCGCATTAACCTATATTATATTTATAAATTATTAATTTCATTTACTTTTGTAATATATAATAAGAAACTGCAACTTTAACATTATGCTGCAAATGAATACAGTGATCATTTTATTTTGTCCACTATTGCTATCTCGAGAACTAGAGCTACGAGGTTGGTTAAATTAGCAAACATATTTTTTTTCGACCAGTGGTTTCCAAATTGTGGGGACTAGCTTTCTTATTTTAAATGAGACAATATATTTTTTATTTGCTTGTTACATAGAGAATTTTATTTTGAATTCAGTGATATAATATTTGCATAGACCCTTAAATATGATTTTTTTTTTGAGAAAAATACATGTTTATATCAGTTTTATTTTAATATGGCTAAAATCAGTGTCACAAACAAGTTAAGAGTGCTGTCACGAAAGAATAACTATTTGCTATTATTTAATTATTATAATTGTGTGCTTATTAAATAAATAAAATTCAATAAAATAAAAAAAAATCATAATTTTACTCATAATGACAAAGTTGATATGTACAGAGTCAAGTGTACATTTTAGTAGAAAAATACATTTACTGCGGTTAGAATGTATCACGAGAAATGTACTGAAAGAGAAGTACCATCACATAGATATTTTCGAAGATTAGAAGCCAGACGTGCTAATACAGCTGCATTTATTTATAAATAAGAGTACTACAATTGACAATGATACTGAAATAGACATCTTTGCGTATTTTGAAGCAAATTCAAGAGCATCAATTAGAATGACTGCTACCGAGCTCCATTGTAGTCAGTGGCGGCTTGTCAGGGGAGGCAATGGAGGCTAAGCCTCCTCTTAACTTATCAGGATAATAGGTATTTATTTATCATGGCAGCGAAGTTCATCTTTTCATGAAGAATATGGAGATTGTTGCAAATAACCATAATGAGTCATGAACCGACCCCGGTGGTGTAGTGGGCAACGTAGTCAACTCACGACCCAAGGGTTCCGGGTTCGAATCCTGGGTAAGGTATGGTTGTTTGTGTGTCTCTTTCACAATTTCATCTTCATCAACGATGTTTCAAGTGTATGAAAATATAAAATATATAAAGAAAAACTGTTTCGTCCTCATTAAATCACCACTTATATACGCCATGTATTAAAAAGTGTGTAATAATAAATAAATAATAAAATATTGAGTCATGAAAAGGAACTCCAATGACGAGATATGTATTATTTTTTTTCTGAAATAAGAATTCAAAATTACTGAATAGTACATATAACCTATTTTCATTTACAAGAATTTAAAACAACTGTATACTGGACATCATTTATTTGAATTGCATACTTACAATTTAATTTTTTAACTTTGCTCAGTGTTGTATCAGTTTATGTTGTATGTTTTTGACGTTTGTTTGACATAATATGCGCGCTCAGATTTCAGATTACAAATTAGGAATAGATAAAAATAAAATTATTGTTATAAATTATTTTATATATATATATATATATATATATATATATATATATATATATTTAATAATTTATAACAATAATTTTATCTTTTATCTATTCCTAATTTGTAATTATTGTTATAAATTATTAAATATATATATATATATATAATTTATTTAATATAAATTTTATATGTAAATAAACAATTGTAATTTGTATTGAAACGTAAAATGTGTTTGAAAAATTAAAATGGCAACGTTGCATTTTACTTCCCTGCCTAGGCAGAGAGAATTTCTTTGCCGATTTTGCGACAGGGAAGTACTAGAACATGAGCATGATGATTTCAGGAAAAAAACTTTTTCAAAAATTTTACTTTCATCTATATTCTTCTTTCTTTTTTCATTAATTTTGTATTGTTTTGCATGTGTAAAATTGTTTTAGGGCATAATTTTTCTGTATCAGGTTACGCTGTGCATAAAACGGAGGCTAAGGGCCCTATTTAAATTTTCACCATGATAAGTTTATATCATATCACTTGTTAGTGTCAAGACATTATTTGTCAAATGTCAACAAATACATGTACCAAATTCATATTTTCTAGTTGCGCAACCAATATTGTCAAAATACGGTAAATACGTACAATATCACACTATCTCACTAATTTAAAACAGATTACTTTACAATTAAGAATAGTTGCAAGTGATAAAACGATAAATATTCACTGCATACCACTTGAAAACATAGTTCTTATAAGCACACCCCACACTCATGTGTGTTAGTGGCACACACGATACGTGAATTGAAGAAGAGTTTTAATGAAGAGGGTTGCATAAGCAAAAAAAAACATTTTTTGAACGTATATATATATATAGGGTGGTGGCGGTTAAGGGTGAACCTAGGGATTTAACATGTGATTTTAGTTTTACGCAATTTCCCACTCTCCTGTTCATTTTGTGGCAAAAACTGTAAAGTACACAGTTGTACAAAATTAAAGGATGTATATAAAACTGTTACATGTTTTATTATGTTTTTGGTTCCTTCACAATTTTAAAAATCTGATGTAGCCAGCACATGACGTCCCGCCAGTTCCATGTTTAAAATAGCAATGAGCTTTAAGTAAAGTTTCACTTCCGACTGATCGTTTGTAAACCAAATCTACTTTGTTTTTCCAATAAATAGAAAAGTTTGTAATACGAAATTTTGGATTACATTTTATTATGTTTTTCTTGAATAATCTGTTAGAGCTTCAAATTAAGTACTATATCCGGTTTATCATATATAGTCAAAATCTAATATGTTGTTTCAAATTATATAAGAGTATTAAATACCAACTTTGCGAAGTTTTGGATCATTAATATATTTTAAGGAAAAATCGTCACACACTCATTATTGTCAAAATCATCACCAACTTCCTTATGCTCTAAAAGGCGGTCTGTGTAAATTCTTCGCCGTATATTATCCATTTCGTAAATGTGTAGTTGCGACTTTTATTTGTCACTTTGAAATCACGAAATTATTTACAAAAAAAAATTAAGGCAGTTTTTCACTCAATAATTGATATGTAATCAATTAACCATCATCATCATGTCGTTCGTTCGTTCTGTTCAGTTGTGTCTCGGAGTGTTTTATTTTGCCTGAAAATATCAGTGATTATAATTACAAATAATTATAATTTTTTATAGGAAAGTGTGTGTTTTCGTGGTGCGAATAATAATTTAGTGTTATATCTTAGCAGTTTTTGGGTCTAAACTGCTTTTCTCTTCAGAATAATCTACGAAATACATCAATTTCATACAAGTGACTTAAGTCTCGCCAAGGTCACAAACCTAATTAGTTTTTTTGAACACGAAATCGTAATCCAAAGATGGTTTTACTATGCAATCATTGCAACACCAAAGTAAATAGAGGTGAATCTAATGCGATATGTGCTGGTCCCTGTGGGTCAACTGCCTAACAATCTCGGCTGCAGAAAAAGATACATTAATAACATGCAAAACTCTTTGCTGGAAATGCGATAATAGGGTATTCTCTCATGATTGCAAATATTAAAAATTTATTAAAAAATATTAAAGTTGGTAGGTAAACAAGAGGAATAAAACAAAAAAAAACACATTATAAATTGATTGTTGCAAAAGATATAAAGCATCGAAATTTTGATGACGGACTAGTTGTACTATCAATGAAAGATCAGTTGAAATCCCTACTCCATGTTTAAATGCGATAACACATCGCACAAGCGCCACTAAGAGTTTGAGAATGTCAAAATGTTTTCCTAGTACAATGAAAAATATATAATCAATTACGTAGATTAATTATCTTATAATTTTCTTCAGTTTTTTGGTAATAGTATGTAAGATTGCAATGAAATATATTTTATTCAATTTTGACGTTTTAAACTGTCATTATTAACTCCATAGCAACAATTATAAGTAACACTTTTTAAACTTAACTTAAACTTAAATATTATAATGGTTTTTACTACTATTTCGTCAAAATTGAATAAAATATTGTACAAACCACGTGAGCTAAAATGTTAATTCACTCGAAGAATTTAACTCACTCGCCCTTATGGGCTCGTGAGCTAAACTTTCTTCTCATGAATAAACATTACCTTAGTGTGTAAATATCTATTATTTCCTGCCTTTTTCAATATTTGGTCAATACCTTCTCAAAAAGCTATGAACCACTGATTGTACACCACTGGTACTGACAACTAGTACGTCACTATCACGTGACACAACAAAATCAAACTTTAAAAATTAATATCTCGCTTATTAAATGGAATTTTTAATTCGGGTTTTCACAGGTACTCTTAGATATACCTGTTCTTTAAGAATTTTTTTTTAATGAGATAATACCCTATTGTAGAAAATTACCCCGTACACCAGTTGGCACCACCCCTGGCCAAGCCTTGGTTTTCGAATCTTCAATCTGACATCATGAATTCACTACGAGATCTTAAAAATCAATCGATTTCTGTTGTAACAAAATCAATGATTTTGAAACTAAAATTAATAATTGGACCCAAAAAATCAATTTAATTGAACCTCTGAAGACTGAATGCAATGTTTTAAGAGCTAAAGTGGAAGATTTTGAGCAAAGATCGCGGTATAATAATTTGGAAATTCTTGAATTCCTAGAAAAAAACACTGAAAACCGTATAAGTACTATTTGTGAAAGCAATTCATACCACCGTGTTATATTAAAATTTATTATTTTATCTGACTTATTATTTCAAATATTTATATGACTCAAATTTGCAATACCTGCTTCCTTTCACAAATAATAAAAATTCAAATCCAAATTTATTTTGTTTCTTTTTATTTATTACTAATTTATTATCAGGAAAATTGTATTTCACTAATGTTAATAGAACATGTAATTTTAAGGAAAAATGATATGTATAATTTCCTATCATAAATAATAAAAATGTAAATCCAAATTTATTTTATTCCTTATTATCCGTTAATAATTTATTATCAGGATAATAGTATTACACTATTATTAAAGAACATGTAATTTTAAGTAACAATGATATGTATAATTTCCTATGTGATGAAAATGTCTGGGAATATGACTCAAGTTCGCAATACCTGTTCATTTCCTTTCATAAATAATAAAAATTAAATCCAAATTTGTTTTATTCCTTTTTTCTATTAATAATTTATTATCAGGAACATGATATTACACTAATATTAAAGAAGAACATGTAATTTTAAGTAAAAATGATATGTATAATTTCCTATGTTATGAAAATAATAACTTTTGTTGTATGTGTATAAATCAATTATTCCAGTGGCATTCGTTAGGTACGTGTTGTTATTGTAATGAATCTAATTTGTAATTAACTTGTTGTATTTAGCAATAAAGGTTTTATCTGGATTTTAATATTGCTTTTTATTTTAATATTTTATGCATGTCTTACAAATATTTATAGTTCAATTATATATATATATACAGGGTGTCTCAGGACGAGCTTACGCTATCTATATTTTAAATACTATTTAATACAATTTAACGAAATTTGGTATCTATTGGTTATCCAACATGCCCGTTTTAACTAAAATATTTTCAGAGCAGTAGCACTTCCGGTTTGACCAGAAATTGAACTCATCTTTCTTATTTTAAATGGAATATGCTATATTTTATTTTACCATTGAATGCAGCGGAAAATTTTACATATGGAGCAATAAAAACATTTTACTCATGATTAACTACTTCCGGCGTTATTCAACTTTTTTTGATTTTTTGTCTGAAATCCGGCACATTTTCAAAACTCTGTATATCGGGAACGAGATCGAATTTTTATAATCTGAAAAAAGCCTTTTATAAAGGAGACTTTAAGCTATATTATCCATAGAAGAATCCTCGATTTTTTATAAAAATGTGACGGGTACGTTACACCAAAATTACAGTTGACAAACTTCAAAAAAGACATTTTTTTTAAATGGAACCCCCCCTTTTTTATTACATAAATGTGTACTACGACAAAAAATAAGGGTACTTTATGTAACATGTCCTATGTTGAAAGTTGATAGAATTTCAGTAAATTAGAAAAACATGTAATCTGGGTATAATTATTTTATTAATACGGATAAGTAAGCCATGGAAAAAACAAAGAAATTCTAAATACAAAACTATGATTAATTTAATACATATTCAAACTGTCCTCCCTTCATATGTAAGCACATTGTTACTCTATTCAATACTTCTTGTGTAGCATTTTTTATCATCCGAAGAGAGATGTTGTCAAATGCTGTTCGTACCCTATGTTGGCAATCTTCTTTAGTAGTTAAAGGTTTTTGATAGACGACGTTTTTAATGTAACCCCAAACAAAAAAATCAAGTGGAGTTAAATCGGGTGAACAAGGAGGCCACCTATGTGGTCCATTATTTGCCAGCCACCTATCTTCAAAAATTGTTTCCAAAAAATTATTTCTTCTATGGCTATTGTAGGGTGGAGCGCCATCATGCTGGTACCATATTAAATTCCTTTGATCCAACGGTAAATTATTTAAGAAATCTAGGAGATGAGTTTGAAAAACAAACATTGTTTTTCCATGGCTTACTTATCCATATTAATAAAATAATTATACCAAGATTACATGTTTTTCTAATTTACTGAAATTCTATCAACTTTTAACATAGGACATGTTACATAAAGTACCCTTATTTATTGTCGTAGTACACATGTATGTAATAAAAAAGGGGGGTTCCATTTAAAAAAATTGTCTTTTTTGAAGTTTGTCAACTGTAATTTTGGTGTAACGTACACGTCACATTTTTATAAATAATCGAGGATTCTTCTATGGATAATGTAGCTTAAAGTCTCCTTTATAAAGGGCTTTTTTCAGATTATAAAAATTCGATCTCGTTCCCGATATACAGAGTTTTGAAAATGTGCCGGATTTCAGACAAAAAATCAAAAAAAAATGAATAACGCCGGAAGTAGTTGATTATGAGTAAAATGTTTTTATTGTTTCATATGTAAAATTTTCCGCTGCATTCAATGGTAAAATAAAATATAGCATATTCCATTTAAAATAAGAAAGATGAGTTCAATTTCCGGTCAAACCGGAAGTGCTACTGCTCTGAAAATATTTTAGTTAAAACGGGCATGTTGGATAACTCCTAGATACCAAATTTCGTTAAATTATATTAAATAGTATTTAAAATATAGATAGCGTAAGCTCGTCCTGAGACATCCTGTATATATACAGGGTGTAACACGTACACCGACCACCGCCATTATTACCTTTATTATTATAGTTACAAAAAAAATACTATAGAACAAAGTTGTAGGGGACCAAAGGGGACATCTTTTCAGAGAAGAAAAAAATTTTTTTAATTAGTGGTTCTCAAGTTGCTACACAAAGTTATATTTTTTCAAATGGGATTCTACATATTTTTTATACCTACTCGATAGCATATTTTTTTCTGAATTTAACCATGTATTAGTTTTATATCCTTACATAATAAAAATATTGAAAAAAATGCGATTGAAATTTAAATAAATTTTTATTTTTAATATTATTGTACAGTAGACCATGGATGAGGAACAAGAGTGATAAATTTAAATTGAAAATTAATAATTGTTGATTACTCCTTGTAAATAATGTTCTATTTGATTTCCATTATTTTCTAAGCATAATTCTATTCTATTTAAAACACAAGAAGTAGCTTTTATTACAGTTTCTGGTGTCAAAGCAGCGCAAGCTTCTCTAACTCTGTCCATCAAATTTTGTTTCGTTGTCACTGGTTTTGAATATACTCTATCTTTAAGATATCCCCATAAAAAAAATCAAGGGGTGTCAAGTCCGGGGAACGAGCGGGCCATTTGTATGGCCCATTTTTTGCTATCCACCGACCTTGAAACATTTCGTCGAGCCGTTCGTACACTCGACGAGTATTGTGAGCCGGCGCTCCATCTTGTTGGAACCACATATTTTGTCTTTCATTCAAGTTTAAATCTTCTAAATAATTTAATAATTCATTTTCCAAGAAACATAAATAATGTGCAGCGTTTAAATTGTCTTCATAAAATTGTGGTCCAATAATTTTATTCCCGAACATTCCAAGCCATACATTAAAGCTCCATCTGTGTTGATTATTTTTTTCTCTAAATTCACGAGGATGTTCTTCAAACTAAATGTGCTCCTTATTTCTATTAAATAATCCATTATTTGAAAATTTAGATTCATCTGTCCACAGAATTTTTCTAAGAATATTGTTATCGTCCTGATACTGCACCAAAAACCATTCGCAAAACACTATTATGCGTTCATTGTCATTATTACGTATAGCATGTAATAGTTTGTATGAATATGATTTTAAATTATGCTTTTTCAAAATGCGCCATACGGACATATTAGAAATAAAATGTTCTTGAGCAATTTCGCGTGTGGATGAATTGGGATTACGCGCAATAGAAGCTAAAACTGCGATTTCTATTTCTTCATTGTTTCTCACGGGATGTTGCCTTTCACGTTTTTGTGAAAATGATCCATAGTCAAATTTCGTGCTAATCGCCTGATTATTGACCTCCCTGGACGCGGTTTGTTTGGATATCTCGTGGCAT
Organism: Ophonus ardosiacus; assembly: GCA_943142095.1. NCBI lineage: Eukaryota > Metazoa > Arthropoda > Insecta > Coleoptera > Carabidae > Ophonus > Ophonus ardosiacus. Next base: position 15,329,923 of record OW964835.1, read on the forward strand.
AAATATTGCACGCTTGTATGGCATTTTTATTACACTCACCATAAATTAATAATATACGATACATATCTTCATTTGTATTAACATCAGCCATATTGTCACAAAATAATATCAAAACACAAAGAATAACAATTTACAACAATTAGTACGCCAATTATTATTTGACAGCAGCTATATTTTGTTCTTTTGTTATTGTTTTTCATCCATAGCCTACTGTACAATAATATTAAAAATAAAAATTTATTAAAATTTCAATCGCATTTTTTTAAATATTTTTATTATGTAAGGATATAAAGCTAATACATGGTTGAATTTAGAAAAAAATATGCTATCGAAAATGCATAAAAAATATGTAGAATCCCATTTGAAAAAATATAACTGTGTTGTAACTTGAGAACCACTGGTTTAAAAAAATATTTTCTTCTCTGAAAGAATGTCCCCCTTGGTCCCCTACAACTTTGTGTATGTGTGTGTGGATGTTGGAACCACGGTTTCTCAAACACTATAAGACTTAAAATATATTTAACTGTAGTTTCCTCAATCTGACAATCCTGGGAAGAGCTGATTAGATTTTGGTAACAATTGGACAACCAGAAGTAATAGTTTCTTTTAAAAAATCTTCTAAATACTATTTTTTGAAAATTTCTGTTCCTATTATTGAAGAACATAAAATTCTACATCTGATAAATTTAAAAATTTTATTATATCTTGTATAGATTTAGAGATAAAGGCACTGTAATATATAGTATAGTCTAATCGCAGAGGCCAAGGCACTAAGGAAACCAGTTGACAAATTCAAATGTTTATAATAAATGTCAGTGTCAAAAATCAACAGTTTTAGTGACATTCTGAAAGCTTTCTCTGGAAAGTACATTTAATCTTTCTTATTGTTTTATTAATTAAATATTTAAAATTGTAGGTAAAATGCATCCATAAGAAATACCGCAAATCTTGCTAATGAATCTCTGACATTTAAGAACTTCCTCATACAATGAAAAATAGATATAATTAGAATTGTATATGTGCAGAAGACATGTTAAATACAATAAAAACAATATTTGGGTAAAGTTCTGTAATATTTTTGTTATAAAACGACGGTTCGGTAGCGAAGTGGAACACAATACTTATATAACATAAAATGAAAATGGCGAGAGGTATTGTGCTGGCCACAACAGATTTTTTTTCTAGATGAAAATCAAATATAGATTCTACTTAAAAAAAAATCTGCAGTGGTAGCACGCACTTTAGAATTCTATCAAAATAGGCATTTGTTTTCGCTTTTCACCACGAAGCGAAAATTTGGTAGCATGCGTGTATCAAAATATTCGCCTGCAAGCGTACGACTCGAGGCGAAAGTGTCAAAGTAACGTCATTATTTTGCCACAATTCCATTCAATGCCAATTTATATATAATTTATACATTTATTATATACAACTGTCATAATATTTTTTTATTTTAATAGGATAAAATCCAATAATTTTCGAATCAAAAACGAATATAGAATTCTAAAGTGAATGCTACCAAGATTCGTAAAAGAAAAATCGTATTCGCCTGCTTTCTATGATAGAATTCTAAAGTGCGTGCTACCACTACTGTTGTGGCCAGCACAAGACCTTCCGTCAATTCCATGTATTTTGTACAAATCCCATACCAAAAGGTCCTTGGAACAGATTCTATATAATATCATGTAAAATCGAACACGAATACATACTATTTTTTACAAATTCCATACCAAAAGTTCATTTGAAAAGGTTCTATAAATCCAATAAAATTATAACATAAACTACACAAAGTAATGTCTTTCCATCTTCTCTTTGGCCTTTCTCTGCGTGTCACTTGCGAGCAACACTATGACGTACCAATTTTAGATCCTATACTTTTTTCCATATTTGGTTTTGCACTTGCAACTGACATCTGTCAATTAAATTTTTTTGAATAATTATGTCAGCTGTTTCCATGATAAATAACAAAGCTGACTAATTTTTGAAAATTAATTTCTTTATAATGCTTTAACTCTGCATCTATTGAATATGAAGGAAAATGTATAATCAAACCATATAGAGAAGAGTATTTTCTTTAATAAATATAAAAACAAAATGTCAAAAAATAATATTTAATTGCGTTTTATTAAGAAAAACTGTTAAAAACTTCAAATAAGGGTGCTTCTGGTGGATCAATTATAACCAAAATCTAATCAACTCTTCATATGGATGTACAGAAGAGGAATACGAAAGAATTATAATTTTTAGAATTATAGTGTTGGAGTTATCGTCGGAGAAAAATTTGTCACACACGGACACACATACACACGCACACACACACGGACACACACACACACACACACACACACACACACACACACACACACACACACACACACATACATACAGACATCATTTTAAAAATAGTAAATTCGTATTGTAGGGACCCTAAAACGTGCACATTCATTAAAAACTCACCACCGAATTTTTTGACCAAAGACAATACCTTCCTTACCTAAAGGTGACGGAAGGTAATAATGAAAGTGTAACACAGAAAGAGCGTCTCACAAAAATTATTTTTGCACGCCACCGGCTGGACTTTTTGGGAGAAGAAACACAGGTCCAGGCTGCTGATTCCAATTTAGCTTCTTAGGAATTCAGCGAATACGCCGCAGTCACACTCGACGAAGACAGAGATGTAAGTACATGACTTTATCACCCTTTTATTCTTTTTAAATCTGGGGTATAATTATTACTTCTAACTTTATCTCATTCCAACTCTTATACCCGTATTTATAGTCAGTACTTCGCTTCGACTCATACTTTAATATGCCGTGAGTTCCAGATTTCGTTTCATAGTCGCTATTTCGCTTTCTATATGTGTATTTACATGTCCTCAGAAATAAAGAGATTATTATTATTATTATTATTATTATTATTATTATTGTTTCTTCACTCGTACTTCGATCGAAGGTTTAGTTGAGGCGAGCTCCAAGCAACCTTGAGTAATGCTCAAGTAATGCTTCCTTAAAAAAAAAAATCTGTAGACTTGATCGATATATATAGATAGGATGTCTCTTAAATAGGGGGACATGGCTCAACCACAGATTCCTGAGGCTAAACTAAGACGATTTAACCAAACTTGCTTCTACCGGAAAGTGTACCATTTAGCCAGAATTCTGCTTCAAAGTTCTTCAAAAAAAAATTAATTTTGCTTATAATAATCGGACGCTTTATTCGATTTGGATGAAATTTGGTATGACAGTTTATATGGTTATAAGTCATCTTTTAAGGTGATACTTGTTATAATTAGTGAACCACTAGTGTATGAAACTTAGATGTCCAACATTAATTAGACCGTAACTTTTTAAAATCCAAACCGAAAACATGAAATTATTTTTCTTCGGAAAGATACATTCAATAGTAAACTTTTCTCTCTCTATGTAATTTGTGATATCTGTTACAGTTCACATAGAAAAAAATAAAATCTGAGTGTCCGCACTGCTAAATTTTTAAAATAAATTTAATCTAACAGTCCATCCAAAAGTAAAACAAGTAATTTTTAATGACAGGTACGAGTTGTCAATCTTCACAACTTGTTTAGGAGTAAGCTGAGATATGTAATCGTCTTATTTATAATAATGATAGTAAAATATTATTAGGCCGAACAAACTGATGTTACTAATTTTAGAATACTACGAAGAAAATTTTTGACAACCCGTAAAACAATTGTTACTGTCATTAAAAATTAGTTGTTTGACATTTGGATAGACTGCTAGATTAAATTTATTTTAAAAATTTAGCAGTGCAGACACTCAGATTTTATTTTTTTTTCTGTGTGAACCGTAACAGATATCACAAATTACATAGAGTGAGAAAAGTTTACTATTGAATGTATCTTTCTGAACAAAAATAATTTCACGTTTTCGGCATTGCCATTAAAAAGATACGGTCTAATTAATGTTGGGACACCTAAATTTCTTACACTAGTGGTTCACTAATAATAACAAGTATCACCTTAGAAGATGATGTATAACCATATAAACTGTCATATCAAATTTCATCCAAATCGGATAAAGCGTCCGATTATTATAAGCAAAATAAATTTTTTTTTGAAGAACTTTGAAGCAGAATTCTGGCTAAATGGTACACTTTCCGGTAGAAGCAAGTTTGGCTAAATCGTCTTATTTTAGCCTCAGGAATCTGTGGTTAAGACATGTCCCCCTATTTAAGTGACACCTGTATATATATATATATAAACTGTTAGTCATTTCCATCACATATGACATTTAAGTTAAATAATGAATCAAGAAAATAATTTAGAATTTTTAAACATAGTAGAAGAATCCCTAAATAATAACTACAAAATAGGGTTGCTTCAAGAAGATATATCCGTGATGACTCATATATCTGTAACCTGTGACATTATGTAGATGTCAAATATACTATTTGATAGAAAAATATTAAAAAATTACAAATATACCAACATAGTTATTATATATTCTCTAAAATCCTCCCTAGAAAACCGAGAATTCACAAAGTTTCGACAATGAAACATATGATGTGCTTGAGGTGGAGAACGACTGGAGTAATGTTTAATGAAGTAATACTCAAGTACGAGATTGAACATCGATTTTGAAAACGGGCATTAAAAACCTCTAATTCTTAAACCCTTACAATAATTCTTGAAAAATTTTATTACTATGGTCAGAAAAATTAACTCTGATGGATCCAGCAATAAAACTATAAATATAGTAATTATGACAAAGCAACTTACCGCTCACTGTTTACTTTATAATATTCTAATTGACAAGGAGAACATACTTATATTAGGTGACTTTGATTTTAATATACCAAAATTCATACATTCTAACGATGATATACATAGTTTCTACTACATTAAAAGATTTTGCAACACTCTTAAATATTGTTTAGTGTAATACTAAAAGATGACTCGAGTATTCTAGATCTAGGCTTCACCAACCTAAATTATGTTGTCTCTAAAGGAGAATTGCCACTCCTGTACTAGGACAATTATCACCATTCTTTAAATATAAACCTATATTACGTTAATATTTGTCATCATGTTTTTAAACCTAATCATGTAAATAAATAATATAATTATAGAAAAGCAAATTTCATTGAACTAATAAAACTTTATTGGAGTCTAAGGTTAAATAGATAATAGTTAAAAAAATTCCTAAACCTTAACTATAAACGCTAAAACTAGATACGTATTTCTAAGTTGCCATCATCAGTAAACTTACGTCTAAAATAGATTAGTTTTGGATTACTCAACATGTGAACCATGCCAGAGGTCCAAAAATAAACATGAAAAACAGAGCAGATTTTGATTACTCAGTATGTCAACCATACCCGAGGTCCAAAATGTTTTGATCAGAAGCGGAAGGTTGCAGCTTTTGTAGGGTCAAACTGGTGATGGGGGCGAACTCATACAGTGTGGCGTACTGGGTTTTGAACTTAACGTATCTAATAATGTAAATAATTTAGAATTTGGTATTGGTCCTAAATCTGAGTTTAAAATTTTACCTTTGTTTTTGTATATGGAGATGCTTTCACAAACATCTAAAAGTATATTATCGTCAATCTCTTTCATTAAAGTTAAGTTGTTGATGACGTGATTTTCTTCAAACATATGTTTTGCAACACTTGGTTTTTCAGGATATCCGGCCTTTGGACACTATAATGTGTGTTAATTAAAAAACTAGCCATAGGCATTTAACATGGGAAAACAGTTTTTCTTTGCGCAAAAGTCCCCAATTAATTTTAGACAAAATGTTTCAAACAATTGTTACAGATAATTATATTCTACGCCTAAATCAATAAACAGTGCTAATTTTGCACGTTTGGTAACTTGTAAAATCTAATTTGAAATTGTATAAAAATATTGCTCATTTCTAGCGATACTCATGGATTTGAAACAAAATTACAGAGAAATGCGTATCGTTTGAACTGTCAGAAATTCAGTTTTCAATTAAAAGTTGCAGATAATTCAATTCTGCACCTAAATCACTACACAGGTATTATTTTTAAAAAATTCTTTTTTCCTAGGGTTATCGCTCAAATGCAGCTGTAGACACGTGTTTCGCTCTTATTAGAGCTCATCAATACAGCATAGCTAGTTAATAGGTGGACATTAACTAGAGGTAGTAATCAAAAACAAAAACTGACACAGTGTAACAGAACTAGTAAGCAGCCAAATACATCCATGTTGTCTCGGTCAGCATTTCCACACACATTGTGGATAAATACAACGTCACAGCGGCGGTGATTTATAACCACCCACCAGACCCGTCACTTGGACCCCCAAACGTTAATATACGAAAACAATAATTTTTCTTGAGCGCAAAATTTGTAAACAATTCTTTTTTCCTAGGGTTATCGCTCAAATGCAGCTGTAGACACGTGTTTCGCTCACACACATTGTGGATAAATACAATATAAATCACCGCCGCTGTGACGTTGTATTTATCCACAATGTGTGTGGAAATGCTAACTGAGACAACATGGGTGTATTTGGCTGCTTACTAGTTCTGTTACACTGTGTCAGTTTTTGTTTTTGATTACTATCTCTAGTTAATGTCCACCTATTAACTAGCTATGCTGTACTGATGAGCTCTAATAAGAGCAAAATACGTGTCTACAGCTGCATTTGAGCGATAACCCTAGGAAAAAAGAATTGTTTACAAATCTTGCGCTCAAGAAAAATTGTTTTCGTATTATTTTTAAAATCTAACACTTAAATTACTTTTATTATTATTATTTTTTCACATTCTATCTATAAAATTAAATTTCTGATAGTTCAAACGAAATGAATTTCTTTCTAATTTTGTTTCAATTTCATGGGTATCGCTACAAGTGAGCAATATTTATACAATTTCAAATTAGATTTTACAAGTTACTAAACGTGAAAAATTAAATCTGTTTAGTAATTTAGGTGTAGAATATTAATATCTACAACATTTACTTGAAACATTTTTGTCTAAAATTAGTTGGGGACTTTTGCGCAAAGAAAAACTGTTTCCCATGTTAAACCCCTATGGCCAGGTTCTTAATTAACACACTGTATATACAGTGTGTCCCATTTAGAGGTGCCACCATTGGGATCTCGAGATCTGTGAGAGATACGATGTTGGTTATATGGAACTTTTTATGCGCCTTTGGGAGGCCATCTCAGATGTGCTTTTATTTTTTCAAAAATTCTCATAGGGCACTAGATAATGACGAAAAACTGAATATTGTTGATTTTTTCTTTTTCAAATAACTTCTAAACAATTAATAATTGAGAAAAAAGTTTCAAATATAAAAGATAGATATTTTTATTAACTAACCAGTGGCGTACGAAATAAATTTTTATATCTGTACATTTTTGAGATATAACACAAACTTATATTTTTTTAAATGGAACCCATATCTGATTTTAGTCTCAAAAAAATAAATATTTTTTTCTGTTTTCAACGATGTAAGGGTTATTATGTTTTATATAATTTGGAAATAATTTAGATAATTATTCTTCTATTTTGGTGGTTTCTATATTATTCGTTTATAAATAGCTATTTATGTAATAAATTGCGAAATGATTTTCAAAATTAAAAAATTGGCAGAAGTTAGGTTCATCTGTTCGTTACTATATGAAATACTTTTAAGCACTAGTACTTAAAAGTAACATTTTACGCATTAAACTGTCATTTTTAAACACTATTGCTTAAAAATGTTACTTTGAAGCACTAGTGCTTAAAAGTATTTCATTTAGTAACGAAAAACAAACAATTCCATGGTTTCTGGTATTGGTACACTTGGAAATGGAGAATTTACATCAAAAGGAACCAAAATTTCATGCTCCTCTAAGACTAAATTATCTATCTTGTTAATAAATTGTATTGAGTTAGCAACTATAAATAGTGATTTGGTCGAGACGAGACGAGACGAGAAATTCATTGTCTCGTCTCGTTTCAAATTCATAAAATGTCTAGTCTCGAAATTTTTCTCGTCTCATTTAATAGAGTCTCGTCTCGGCCGATATTCTCGCCGAGATTTCTCGACGGAAATTTAATATGTACATTTTGGTCCCATAGACTAATTATTAAATTTATACAATTTTGTATTAATAGTAATATGAACAAAAAGCTAAATATTTGTCGTTTTATCTGTCAAAATTTGATATAACCTAAAACTTGTACAAATTTAATTATGTTATAATATTATATAAGTTGTTCTTGACACTGACATCTGTCTGTGCATTAGAAACGAATTTTCATAATATTATAGTTTCCATGTTTATAGAATAGTTGGCTTATTTATCAAATTTAATTTCTTTATAATGTTTTAACTTTACATCTATTAAATATGAAGTATAAAATGCAATCATATCGTATAGAGAATAGAGTATTCGTTAATATTTATAATAATAATATTTATAATAAAATGACATTTGAAAGCGTTTTTTCAAAAAACAAAATTGTTCAAATTATCAATATGCATATGTGCTCATGGCACATATAGACCTGTGTAGCGGTAGCACGTACTTTAGAATTCTATCATAGAAAGCAGACGAATGCGATTTTACTTTTACGAATCTTGATAGCATGCACTTTAGAATTCTATATTCGGTTTTTATTTCGGAATTTTTTGGATTTTATACTATTAAAATAAAAAATATTATGACAGTTGTATTTAATAAATGTATAAATTATATATAATTAGGCTTTGAATTGAATTGAGGCAAAATAATGACGTTACTTTGACACTTTCGTTTCGAGTCGCACTCTTGCAGGCGAACATTTTGAGACACGCATGCTACCAAATTTTCACTTCCCGGCGAAAAGCGAAAACAAATGCATAATTTTATAGAATCCTAAAGTGCATGCTGTTACTACTGTAGTGACAGCACGCACTTCAGAATTCTATCAAATGACGCATTTGTTTTCGCTTTTCGCCACTAAGGGAAAATTTGGTAACATGCGTAACTCAAAATATTCGCCTGCAAGCGTACGACTCGAGGTGAAAGTGTCAAAGTAACGTCATTATTTTGCCACAATTCTTTTCAAAGCCAATTTATATAAAATTTATACTTTTATTGTATACAACTGTCTTAATATTTTTTATTTTAATAGTATAAAATCCAAAAAATTCTGAAACTAAAGGCGAATATAGAATTCTAAAGTGCGTGCTACCAAGATTCGTAAAAGTAAAATCGCATTCGCCTGCTTTCTCTGATACAATTCTAAAGTGCGTGCTACCACTACTGCTTCAATTTTCGTATCGAGGAGAATTTTTGCTCTATACAGGCTACGAGACTGCGCAATACGCCACCAGAAGAGATAAAAACTGGATAGTCACGTGACGTACCATATATAATGTGAAGCATTATCTAATTTTCAATCACAACTCATGTAAATCGCATGTTGCTGCATTTGGTTATCCAGATTTTGTGTTACAACCACAACAGAACCGTACTAACTACTAACATGGATCGCTGGTCCAGCAGTGTAGCGGTAGTAACAGGTGCCAGTTCCGGAATAGGGAAAAGTATAGCTGAGAAATTAGTGGAACATGGTTTACAGGTACGTGGGCTTACATTTTTACCTATCGCCTACCCTAAGTAAGAGGTATTAAAATCGTCTTCAACTCGCGTAAGTAAGGGTGTTTTCATTCTGTGCTATAGCGATACCATATATGGTCGACGAGCGGTACTTTGCTAAGGGCGACAATTTCCCTATCGTTAAATTAATATTACAGAGACTACTATCGGGGAAATAATTACAGTCAGTTGAGTTTGAAACTCAATAACTTGTTTAAAAAAGTTCAAAAATTATGAAACACACTTTCCTTTATAAATTACCTATATATTTCTAAGTAGGTACCTAACTATACTAATTTTCGTATTTTTAAATAATTAGTATAAAAGATAATGACAATATAAAAGAAATGACCCCCATTTTTAGCGAGTGTGTAGAAATGCTCAAATTCTTTGGTGTCTAATATCAATATACAGGGTGATTGGTGAGGAAACGGCCATACTCGAGGAACATGTTCAGGAGATCAAAATAAACAAAAAAAGTCATATAAACATGTGTCCGATTCTTAACCGTTACGGAGATATCACTTAAAAAAATATAATAAAAGCAGCACCTCAATGACGAAACAAATCATTTATTATAATATACTATGCTATACAAGTGAAGGAAGAACAATTCAATATAGAATATTTTCAAAGATACCACCGCCAACTTCGATGCATTTACTAGCTGGATGTGACAGCCACAAAAAACAAATGCCAAATATTATTTCTAATAATAACAGCTGAACGTGACAACCACAAAAAAACAAAAGTGAACTATTATTTTCCGCGGTTAATCGCTTACTATTAATAATTAATATCTCAGTAACAGTTAAAAATCGGACACATGTTTATATGACTTTTTTATTTATTTTGATTTCCTGAACACGTTCCTCGAGTATGGCCGTTTCCTCACCAATCACCCTGTATATCAATGAAAACAAGAAAATAATTTTATTATTTTGTAACCATAGGCTTTGTGAATAATTTAAACGTAGTTTTTATTAGATTATTTATGTTTTGTTTACAATAACAATGTGTTAGATCTCAGCTTCTACTTTTATTAATAATTAAGAATTGAATTTTGGCATGTTGATTCAAAATTCAGTTTCTATATAAAATAATATTTTTTTATTTGAAATTGATTAGTTTAATTTTATTAATTTTTCATTATTTATGCACATGAACACACACATGCACAGTGTGCCTTAACAATAAAAAGTTTATATTAAAATTTCATTTTAATTCCACAAACAAAATTTCTATTTAGTTATTTATAGAAGCTGAGGCTGAGATCTAACACGTTTACTTTTTTAATTGTTATAAACGAAATTTAAACAAATCGAAAAAATAACGATTTAATTATTCACGAAACCTATACTATGGTTACATGTTAATTTCTTTCCTTTTTTCATTCATAAACACTGGTATTAGACATCAATGATTTTGAGCATTTCTTCAAGCGCGCTAAAAATGGGGTTATTTTTCATAATATGTATATTGTGTCATTATTTTTAGATTAATTAATGTAAAAATTTGAAATATGGTATAATTACGTAGAAATGTAGTCTATAAATGACAATAATAATAATAATAATAATAATAATAATAATAATAATAATAATAAAGCATTTCGACAAACAACAACAACAACAATAATAATAATAACAATAATAATAATAATAATGAATAAATAACAATAATTTATAATAATAAAATATTAAATGAAATAAGGAATAAATTTAAAATACATTTTTAGATTTTGCGTTCATAATGAAGTCATTACGATACGCAATTGCGTATCGTAATGGCCTTCATTTCGATACGCATTTTTTTGTTTTAGAAGGTTGGTACTAGATGATCACTTAAATTCACAGAACACTACAAATACATAGAGTTATAAAATATATATATATATATATATACATATTCTATTCTATACTCTAAGCTACAAATACTTAAATTTAACCTGCAAATGTTCAAATAAATAATAATTGAATGTGGTCAGTTCAGTGATACCAACTACAACATATCACTTGCAAATTTCCTTAAATTGACTCGGTTTAATATTAGCAGTTTTTTACAATATTTTAGTATGTAGAAGGCGCAAAATCTAAAAAATAGTATAAAGAACTCATTTTATAAGACTTTTTTTCGCACTTGTCAATTAGAAAACTCGCCAAGGCTCGTTTTCTAAACTTTGACGCGTGCGAAAAAAACATGTCTTATAAAACTTGTTCTTTAATATACTATTGCAGTTCTTCTTTTCTTGTTTTCTTATATAATGTAAAAAAAATATTAAATAATACGAGGTAATATTTCGGTTACCTTAATAGCAGTAACCTTGCATTCATGTAATAATCACTGATTCATGCCAAAAGCATGCAAGTCATTTACCGTGTATTAGCGCGGAAGTGTTTCATTATCCTTAAAAATAACTATTTAATAGCAAGCATATAAAAAACATGCCAGTGATAGGTTATGTATTTTTATCGAAAAAATATGAATATATTATATAATAAAATATTATATATTAACATTAATATTTACATTTATATTATTTATTCTCCATAATCAGTGTAATTTTAGAGAACTTGAATGCAGATAAAAATATAATGTAGATATATACGTGGTGTGGCTACAAAATAACAAGATTGATCTTAGAACACTGACAATGTATAAAATTACACAAAACCGCCCGATGCTAATATTCCATTGTTGGAAGCAATGCCTGCAGGCTTTTTTTGTTAGGTTGTTCATAAGCTGTACCGCTTTTTCTATAACTATATCACCTCCCCGAATATGGTGCCTTTTAACGCTGAATTACAATTTGGGAATAAAAGCAAGTCACATGGCACTAGGTCAAGTGAGTACGGTTGATGTACCAACACATTTTGTATTTCGTCAAAAATGACGGATGAAGGGTTATCAAAACCGTCTTGTAATATGCTTGGTTAACGAAATGCCCCTCAGTCACCCAATCCATGTGAACAATCACTCACATTTCGAAAAAAAAAAAAACAATGTCAGTGCACGGCCGAGGCGCTATTCGTCTGCGATCTCTTTTCTTCCTTCTTTAAATCTTATAAACTGCTCGAAAACTTGAGTACTAGATAGACCCTCATCACCATAAACAGTCTTCAACAATTCGTACATTTCTGTAGCGGATTTTTTAAGTTTCACACAGAATTTCATATTGACACTAACATAATTCCGGCGGAGTACGAGAAAGTAGTTAACTTCAATCAAAGGCTACTGGCGAACGGTTTGCCTAATTATCTTGAAATTTTAACAGGGATGGAGGGAAGATGACAAATTAATATGACATAGCCTATTTACAGGGAAGCCGGAAAAAATAAATCTCATTATTTAATTGCCACACCACGTATGAACGGATAATTCCATAATATCAATGTATTATATTAAGATGAGACCGATACGACAGATCTTCATCGATTTTTACGAGACATTTGGTGGTAGCATTAACAAGGGATTAACGCTGATTAGCGGAGAGTTGATTAGCAGTGTTTTATGCCTGTTAGTCATTTATGGATTATTTTACAGAAAAATACGAAGAGAAAACTTCACGTATTTAGTTTTTAAATTTATTGTTAAGGTTAAGGGGTTTTTCCTTAGTTATAACTTTACCTTAAGACTCCATTTTAGTTTTGTAACATTCTAAACAAATTGTAACAAAATTTTCAAGAAAGAATTTTAATTTCCTTAGGAGAAAACTGAGAAACAATTCAAATTTTATTTTAAAATCTGAACAAATACATAAAACTGAAGTTTTAAAACCGGTGATGGGGGCGCGATTTAATCCCGTTGACATTCAAATGACATTTTTAGACTTTCAAAAAAACAATTTAGCGGTTATAATCACGTTGTAACACTGTTAATACGGTTTTTCAAAATTATATACAAATTAAATTTACAACAAATTCAAATTTAACCCCCGGTTTTATAAAGAGCAGAATAAATTTACTTCTGTAGTTAATTTATTTAAACTAACAAATTCGAATCAATTTTATTCACTTTATGGCATTTATAGCATTACTGTCAAAAGTTCCACTGTCATTTGAAAGAAAAAAATTATTTACTTTGGAAGTAAATTTATCTTTCGGCCATAAAGTATTTTATGCACAGACGTATCATAATTTGACAATTATACACGAATTTCTTTGACATAAACGTTATTTTATAGCCCGCGGGCCTCATTATAGCCTGCCGGGCTATAATGAAACGTCAAATTAAATTATAACCTACAATATAAACAATTTAAACAGGCAAAATGAAAAGTTTTTATTACAAATCGATAATTTTTATATTCTTTAATGAAAAATGAAAATTAATTTTGTGGTATTTATATGGAAAGCACGGAGATACACCAAATAAAACTCAAATGACATAACTAATAAACAAACAATAAACTGTTGTTCTCCGCTTTCATAGCAACACTAGATACTGGATGTACGAGGACAAATTCTTTTCGCTACAATTTTTCTAACACTCATAATTTGAAAATTTTTGTCCGTGCATAAAGTTTTGTATGTACCACGAGCGTAACTTGCTTTTATGGCCTTTGACGTGTTTTTATCCCTCGGCTTACGCCTCGGGCTCAAAATCCCGCCGCAGGCCATAAAAGCGTTCTTACGCTCTTAATACATACATAACTATTATTTACTTGTATATAGATAACTAAATAAATACATAACGGCATATTAGCCATTGCTGGGTATGCCAGTCCGCTCTATACACATATATCGGTAAAGACAGCAGGAAGAAGTCATGCCAAAAAGGCGAGTTTGGAACTAGAGTTTCCTTTTGACAATTATTGTACAGCCCGATTCACAAAAAGGTTTAAGCTAATCCTCATTTTTGGATTAGTGAATTCTATTCTATTCCGGTATTTAAAATTTAATTTTCATGATATCAATAAAGGTAGATACTAGGAATAGATTAGACTATATTTTAAGTTATAAACTGCCAAAATTAGAGTAGAAATCGCTAATCCAAAAATGAGGATTAGCTTAAACCTTTTTGTGAATCGGGTTGGTAATGTTTTCGGCCTTGCATTAATAACGTAGGCTATGACCTGAATTAACGTGACGTCACGGCTGACGTCTGACGGGTCAGCCTTGTTCACTGCCCAGGAAAAAGTGTACGAGGTGCATCTATAGAAGTTTTCACTTCAAAAACTGCTGATGATAGGATGTATAGTTCATCTAGGGATCATTTTCCGAAGACTCGTTATCGTTTTATTATGGGTGCACAATAGCTAAAACCGCAATTCCAAAATATTTCGGTCCGTACAGTCGACCAGTTCAGTATTTGCAATGCTGGTATATATTTTACGCCCAGCATTCGACTGTAGACCAAGACTGCACTTTCCAGATTTTCTAAACCGATTACCAGGGATGTTGTAGAGTCTTGGTCTACAGTCGAATACTGGGCGTAAAATATATACCAGCATTGCAAATACTGAACTGGTCGACTGTACGGACCGAAATATTTTGGCATTGCGGTTTTAGCTATTGTGCACCCATAATAAAACGATAACGAGTCTCCGGAAAATGATCCCTAGATGAACTATACTATCATTCTGACTAATTTTTAAGAATTATTCAATTCTACTTTAATCATCATTAGTGAATTCTGTCTTTGGACAGGTCTCAACGAAAATGCTGCCGTCTATTCTGCGCCTCTCTTTTCAGTTCCTCGTAATTTCCTTTCTATATAAAGAAAACAATTTCAGGTTGCAGGCCTGGCTAGAAGAGTAGAAATGGTGGAACAGCATGCAAATTCTCTATCGGGGCCAGGAAAACTTCTTGCGATCAAGTGCGACGTGTCCTGTGAGGAGGACGTGAAGAAAGCCTTCCTATGGATTCAACAGAATTTAGGACCAGCCTCTATTCTTGTCAACAACGCTGGTGTAATTAAAAACGAGTCTTTCATAGGTAACATTAACATATATACATCTATATGTACTGTATTATTAAGAATACGTAATCACAGTCGTATATTTAAATAGCTACTTTATTTTATTTTATAATTCCATACAAAGAGGTACTTATTAAACATTCGGTAGAAGATTACAGCAAGATAATTTAAATTAGAATTAATAATTAACTAATTAATGTCAAAGATTGGTTTCAATTAGATTAAATTAGTTACAATAAGCTTCAAAATTCCTAAAAAGAAAAACTTTTTATTTAATATTTAAACCCTTTTATGATTAATACTTACTTTGTATTTCACTGTAAATTATAAATTATTTCATCTTAAATGATTTCATTTAAATGAATTAATATATTTTCACAAATTAAAGATTTTTCTTTTTAGGAAATTTGAAGCCAATTTCAACTAATCTTATCTAATCCAGTCTAATTGAAACTGATCTAATTAATACTAATTTTAATATAAATTATCTTACAGAGTGAGTCTGAGAAGATGCCACCCCCTCTCCTTAATTATTTTTTATAATTAATGTAAAAAAAAAATGGTTCATATAAAAGTTTTATTATTTTAATTGTTAGGAAGAAGTAACGCCGTCCTTGTCCATATATAAAATATTGTAACGGATTTCTCGTCGGTGATTGTAAGGAATTATATTATTATTCTATAAAGTAGTTAATTTTATCTAATTTTCCAATATTTTGTTACAAGTTGTGTAACTTTATTAGAGAATGAAACTGTAGTACTTACAAATAGGTTTAACTGGGTTACTCAATTTACAAAAAAGTAAGATCAAGAACATCTAACTGTTAAAGTTTCATTAATTTACATTTTTTTTTAATTTTGACATTTACAAAAACACATATATTAGCATTAAAAGAATTTTAAGAAGGTTAAGGTTATAAGAATTTTGGTAGTCACACGCTGGCCGAAAAGTTTAGAATTCGAATGAATTTACTGAATTTAGGGTTAGGTAAGTGTTAACTAAACAAAATGAAGAAGAGAACAAGTTGATTGGCGCAGCAAAAAAAGTGGTAAATTTGAATGTAAATAATTATTTTTTAAAAATTACTTATGGCCGTTTGCACCAGTTTCCCTTAAATATTAAGTACACCTTAAGAATAAAAATTCGTTGCACCAATTGTTAAGGGTACCTTAACTTACAAATAGGTACCCTTAAGTTAAGCGCAAGTTTGTCATCTCCTTAAGGACCCCTTAATTCAAAGATGCACTTGATCGCAATTATTCTACAAATATCACTTGACATTTGTGTATTTGATAGCTGGTTGATATTAATTTATAAAATGGAATTAGAGCTAAATATTATAGAAGATGATGATATTTTGGAGTTAGAGATGTTAGAATTTGTGGAAAATCGAATTCCGTGATAAATTTATGAGAGAGCTAATTATTTTTACTCATTTGACGAACTAAATTTAAACGTTTTCGTCTAACAAAAAATACCGTACTAGACTTAATAAGAAGCATTGAACATAAATTGGAATTCCCTTATAATTTGTACGTATTTTACGTTCCTCATAAAATACGATATTAAGCAACAGGAAGTCATTTAGCGTTGCCGATTTTAGTGGGATCAGAGCTGGGCAAGTTACTTTTAAAATGTAACTAGTTACAGTTACAGTTACCTCCAAAAAAAAGTAACTAAGTTACTTAAGTTCCAGTTACTTTGGTGAAAGAACTAAGTTATTTACTAGTTACTCATTAAAAGTAACTTAGTTACCTTGAGTTACTTTCTAACTACTTTAAATGGCGTGAAGTGTAGACTTAGACTGTTGACTTAGTTATTGTGTAGTATACATATCAGGGAGTTTGCACTAACTACGTTAACCTAAATTTTAACGTTATTGCTTGGCAACACCCAATCAGATTATTATTGTTAATGTTAACGGACCTACAGGGCCTTATTACCGCCTAGGCCCACGAGGCCACGGCCTAGGGCTCGCTTTGACGAGGGGCCCGCAGGGCCCGGTTGCTGTGATTTTTTTAAAGTTTATTAATTTATTTTTCAATTTTGATCTCTTATACCAAGATATGAAGAATCTACTTTCTTTATAACATGATATAGCCATTATAATGTATAAAACATGCAGACATTATTTCCTAGACTTATTAGTGGATAATGATTAATTTATTTCTTGCAACCCTTGGAACAACGGACAAAATACACTATTTTTTGTATAACCTGAAAATTGGAATAATGTTAATGATTTAGTGGCAGTTTAATTATAATTTATTAAAACGTATCATTTGTAAGCGAGGAAAACATTTGAAAATAATATATTTTATAAGTCAAATTTAACATTTAGTGACTTTTTAATTCAAGAATTAAAAGTTAAAATAATGTTTTATTTTTAGTTTTTCTGTTTACCGTACAAAGACTATTACTAATGAATATAATTACTTATTTTATCATCTATTATGGCTTTAAATCAATCAACAATAATATTGAATTTAATTATGTATTAAAATAAAAGTTACACATTACAGAGGGTATGCGCGATGCTGCGCTCAACAATCCCACTCTGGGCAGACATTTATTTAAAACAAAACAGTTTTAGTTAGTGTTTCTAAAAAAGGCATCAGCCTCAACAAAATATTTCTTAGAAATTTTAATCCCCCCGTTACTTTTTATGACTAAGTTACATTCCACTTTTTAAGTTACATTCTAATTTACTTTAAGTAACTGAAGTTACTCAAGTAACTAGTAACTAAAAATCGTAAAGTTACCAACTACTTTTCCGCAGCAAGTTAAGTTACAGTTACAGTTACCATATTTTAAAAAGTAACTAAGTTAAGTTACAAGTTACGTAAAAGTAACTAGTTAGTAACTAAGTTCCTAAAGTAACTAGTTACTGCCCAGCTCTGAGTGGGATGCATACTTTTAAAATGAATTTTATGAATTCACATCTCTCTTTTGCATTAGATTTTCTTACTTGCTTTTTTTTGTTTTCGTAAGATTTCTGAAGAGAGCTTTTGATTCTTTTGCTACAATTTGATGAATAAAATTTATTTGTTATCTGAATCCGTACAGGTTCTTTATCCTTCCAAGTTATTGTGTCTGTTTTTTTACACTCATTATGTGTTTATATTCATTAATAATATTTAGGATCAACATTTTGTCTTCCTCAGTATAATTCGGTGCGTGTTGTCTTATGGACATGGTGGACGGTTACAGATAATGAAAACAGCACTCAAAAAATTCAGAACACTGATACATACATCATGTCACATTTGACATATAAGTTACTATATTTATGCAATATGCAAAGTAAAAAAAACACTAGAATTTCTCTAAGTGACACTTAGCTAAGCGATGTTCAAACTGCAACCGTGCAAACGAATTAAGCTTAAGGATACCTTAGAAATTAAGTACCCCTTTACTAAGCCGAATATTTAAGGGAAACTGGTGCAAACGGCCATTAGTAAATATGAGTAAATTACACTGAAGTTTTATTGTCTTTTTTGTAATTATTTTCAAATTCAAGGATTGAATCATTCATTGAAGCTTCATCGTAGTTTATAAAGTGATGTTTCTTATGCATGAGCTGCTGAGTCACATATATTTTTAGCGTTAATTCTCTTCTCGCCTTGTTTGTATTGGACTAACCTAGTACCTAATTTTTGAGAAGTTTGACCAGTACGGGATTTTATTTATTATTTGTACTAATTTGTAAGTACTTCAATTTCATTCATGTAACTTACCTTTAAACTAAATTATTTTATGATGATTATGATGAGGTTATAAAACATGTAACGAAATATTGGAAATTTAAATAAAGTTATGAAATATTAATATAATTCCTTACAATCATCGCCGAAATATTAATTAAAATATTTTATTTGAAATCGTCACTTAAGTACACAAAAATCAACATTAAAAGTTCAGAAAAGTAATCAATTATACGACGATTTCATGCAAATGCAGAGATACCAACCTTATGATAATTTTTGTGCATATAAGATACATTTGGGTAGGTGTACGTAATAGTAAATTTATGCGTAAAATGTCAAAAATTATGGGCAAGAACTACGACCTAAAGAATTCCGATGAAGAGCTTGAAATAAAACATAGTTTTGCGTGTTTTTTTACGATAACCTCAATGTTAGCAACATTGAGTGCCTGACTGACAGTTACAAAAACATAAGCTATAAAAATAAATATTCCTTTCATTTTAACAACTCATTTGACATTTCGTGTCGATACGATATTCTCAATTTAACCAACGGTTAACAATTTAACCAAAAGCGGTGCAACTGGCCATTAATGATCAAGGAAATTTTAATAAACGAAGAAATATCTTGTGAAAAATTCATGGACCCCACAGGGATTTAAACCCTAGATCTTCTCATATCTAGTGAGACGCCCTAACCAATTGAGCCACAAGATCCGTTCGTATTGAAGTCAATAAATCTTTCACAAGTCTTTTTATAATTATCGTAAGAGAGTACACTCTCCCCATCGGAGTAGATAAATACTCCAATTCATTTAAATAGGCCCAAAACAATTTTTTACCTCCCGCTACCCTAGGTAAGGGAGGTATAGGGATCGTGCTAAAAATCGGATATAGAGATTTTAGTGAATAAACACGTTTTGATATCCCCAGAATCCGATTTTAACATTTTTACAATGATGTCTGTAGGTATGTATGTGTGTGTGTCTGTGTGTGTGTGTGTGTATGTGTGTGTGTGTGTGTGTGTGTGGATCTTGTGGACACGATTACTCAAATACTATCAATCAGAAAAATTTGAAATTTTGTATATCCATTCTGTACTAATGTGGAAAGGGCTCATTAGTTTTTAGTGTATATCGGATAACCGGAAGTATCATTTATACAAGCTTTTAACAGTTTTTGTCGTAAAAAATTCATTGAATATAATTTTTTAGCAACTTTTACCAATACAAATTGAATATAATGGCACAATCTTCAATTCTACGATAATAGCATTTAGTAAATAACTTGAAATAACTTTATATTATATTATAAAATAATTTATTTGTGTACATCACTTTGCCTCTGCGTCAAACAAAAACAATACTTTAATAACAAATTTGACATATTTAAACAAATGTCACTGTCACGAAGCAATTTTCATTAAAATTAATAATGAAACCGTGTTAAGAAGAATTTAGTAGTTTAAATATGATCCTAATGAAATTAAGGTTTGTAAAAATAATATATTTTCCATCATACATAAATATTAGATATACAGGATAATTCGATTTAAGTTTGACGTTTGCAGCATTATAGGTATATCAAACAGCTCTCAATAAGAACGTGATTTCAAAGTGTCAAATAATAGTTTGCAACTACACATTTACGAAATGGATAATGTAGAATAGTGTAGAATGTGAGAATTTACACAGATTGCGTTTTAGAGCATAAGTTGGTGATGATTTTGACAATAATGTGTGTGTGACGATTTTTCCTTAAAATATAATAATGATCCGAAACTTCACAAAGTTGGTATTTAATACTCTTATATAATTTGAAACAACATATTAGTTTTTCACTATATATGATAAACGGATGTAGTACTTAATTTGAAGCTCTAATAGATTTTTCAAGAAAAGCATAATAAAATATAATCCAAAATTTCGTATTACAAACTGTTCTATTTATTGGAACAACAAAGTAGATTTTGTTTACAAATGATCAATCGGAAGTGGAACTTTACTTAAAGCTCATTGCTATTTTAAATATGGAATTGGCGGGAGGTCATGTGCTGGCCACATCAGATTTCTTAAAAATATTTTTAAATGAAAGTTCGTTTAATTTTGAAGCAATTCGTGGTATCAAAAAGTCATAATTGTGTTTTGTATAGCTGCATTTGATTTTTAAAGAAAGCTATGGCTATTTGTCTCACACCAGTTTCTGTAGTAGGCTGCGCGAGAAAGATACCAATAGTGTGACGTCATCTGTACCCCTCGAAATAAATTCAAATATCTCGCAAAGTAATTGTTAAAAAAATGTTTTTTTTTCTTAATCGTTATTTATTGAGTAGTACTTTAAGAATAAAGTGTACATTTTATTATTTTTTGTTATGGCTTATGGGCCTATTCTCTTCAATTTATCGACCATATTATGTAAGTGCATACATTTAAGACACATCAGATAATACATGTATCTTGTACAATAAGTAATACACTGAATACAGTTATACAATAAAAAAAATAATATAAAATTGAAATTAATGACATTTAATTACAGTACTTGAAAATTCTTGCGCTGAATAAGAACATTGAGTTAAATTTAAAGTTCTGATATAAGCCAGTTGATTTTAGCGGTCACAAAAACGTTGAAATTAATTAATTGTGACCCGACCTGAAGTTTATAAAGGAAGAACTAGGCTATCATTGAATTTTTCATAATTTCTTTCGTTATTTATTTAAAATTCTCCTCGATCCTTAAGCCTAGTTCTGTCTTTACAAACTTCAGGTAGGATCACAATTAATTAATTTAAACGTAATTAAATGTCATTAATTTCAATTTTATATTAATTTTCATCGTATACCTGTATTTAGTGTATTACTTATTTTTACAAGATATTGTATTGTCTGACGTGCCTTAAATGTATGTCCTTATATAATAGGGTCAATAAATTGATTTGAATTGAATTGAATGGAGGGTTATGAGGTATATTTTTGTGCTGCCATCTATTGATGTAAGTTCACTTCATTGCTATATTGCAAACAATCAAACGAATCGCTGTCATTGTGACAGTTGCAAGATGGTGCCAAATACGAAGTGAGTGTATGATCTTTGCAACTGTGACTCCCACTATAACTATAAAGAATACATAACAAATGTGAAATTCTTTAAGCTTCCACGGCCATCCGAAGACTTTGAATTATGTAAAACTCAAATGTCAAAACACAAGTGACAGAAGGCAAAATTTAAAAATGGCGATAGTTTGTTTCACATTGAAAATAGTTCAAAATTGAAACATGAGTAGTGAAGTAGATAACGATCTTCTCATTTCAAGGACTGCATGGAAAGAGATATGCTTTGGTATTAGAAAGGACTTTAACGAAATTAAATAACTTGTCAATTGGCAAATCAAAACACAAATAAGCCAAATCAAGGTAAATTAACGATCAAGTCACCTCCTTTTTGCCAACTCGAGCGGCTGTACTTTTACCGCTAATAAGCGGCGGCGCTTTTACCGCTTAATGTGTAAACACATCAAATTCTGTAGGTGGCGACGGCCAATTTACAGACGCGGTAAAAACCGCCCAGTGTGTAACCAGTCTAACCCTCTACTGAACTGAGTATTCATCTGCTCCGATCAGGACAGTACCAGTACACCCGCTTACAACAATTTCCTTGATTATTAAGGCCTGTTTCTACCCCGATTGCTACGGTTTAAAATATTTATAGGTAGCTATTTAAAAATATATATGTTGTAGTCGTATCTTGCAAACCCGACTTTATATAAATATTTACATCTGTCCTCCACGCGACCCCATATAATATAATATTAATAATTAATAATAATAAATAATTATTATTGTTATTATTAATAAACCCGCAGGGGTAGACTAGGGCTTAGTGACCCCGAACTGGAAGGGTGCTAAAACCATGCATAGTCACCTCCCATGTGGGTGCGCAGTGTTGTTCCCGCTGTGTGGAGGCCCACTCGCAGCCTGTATGTCTCATGAGATGAGTACACTTGTGCATATGTGTACATATGTGACCTTGAAACCATCGGTTAGTTCTGTATTATGACACTTTGGCGCTAACATTGCGACGGTTGGATTCTTTCGGTGAAATTCGAAAATGCTCGCCTTCTGAGTAGTATAGTCATAAGAGTACGGGCTCAAATGTGGGTGCTCTAGGGGGTGAGGTGGGGCTAGAGGGTGTCAGAGGGGGCCATTGATGACGTCATAAGTGACACCTGGGTTTGAGGCATTGTACAGGTGTGTTATTAACCTAGGTCAGTGCACTCTTGGTTGACCACCTGGGGGAGGGTGAGTTATACAATCACCTGGGGTGCAGGTCACTGCTCTGATGCTCTGGTATGTGAATTGCACGTGCGTTCTTTAGGTTAATACACTTATGTTTGAACACGTGCGGGGTGATGAGTCATATGCATTTCTTAGGTTATTTTTGAACACCTGAGGGTGATGGATACCACGCGTAAATGGCAGGTGTGTGACTTTGCCACGCGTGCAGGTCATCGCTTTGGTGCTGTGTTATGTGCAAGGGTGGACATATGCATTCCATAGGGCAACGTACTTATACGTGAACACGTGCAGGTGAGTCATAGTGCCACGCGTCTGTGACATATAAAATGTGCTAATTTGTGACATGTGTAAGATTAAGGTCACTGCACTCGTGGTTGGACACCTGGGGTGGTTTCAATGAGCTGATTTGAATCAGCTTTGAGGAGTGGGGTTATGATTATATAAATAGATTAATTCATATTGAGGTACACAGTTTATTTACATATTGTTTACTATTCACATCAATATTATCATGAGTCTTTTGCAAAAGTTAAACGAAGTTGCTAAGGTAAAGGAAACTTTACCTTTGTCTAATTTGGAAATTGGGAAGAAATATAAAATTTTGTCAATTTCTAGAACCACTACAACATTTGGTGATTGTATAGTTCTAGAGTTACTGCAAAATCGTGTGTATTTGGGTGCACGATTTAACAAACTTGAAGATGAATACATCGAAAAGTTGAATGAAAAGGCTGCTAGTGGAAAACTCTTGGCAGTAACTCGAGGCAAGATAGGAAAATCAGTTCACATCGAATTCTTGGAAAAGTAAAATACACAGAAATGAATGAAATAGAAAAATACTTTAATCGGGTGAAGGAACATATTAATAATATAAAACTATTGAAAGAAGATATTGAAATTTATAACTTAAACAAAAAAATTAACAATATTACATTTGAAGAAGTGAAAAATGAATGGTCGATTCAACGAAGAACCTCGAGTCCATCTATTTGTGAAATGGAGCAAGATATTGAAATTTATAACTTAAATAAAAAAATTAAAAATATCACACTTGAAGAATGAATGTTCGATTCAACGAAGAACTTCAAGTCCAACTACTCGTGAAATGGAGCTACGCATATCGAGCAGCTCGTCGTGGAGATTGGCAGATGTATGCGAGTGATCGGGAAAGATTTAGATTTAAGATATATAATTTTTATGCGCCTATTATTACTCCTGTTTTAGAATATAAGATTAAAAATATGTAATATAATAGGTAAATAAAATAATGTACATTATTGTAACGTCACAAATATTTCTTAATAAATGCATTAAAATATTTTGTGTATTTTTATTTAATTTTCAGGTTCCTCTTTAATAATAAATATATTATTATAAAGAAATATAAATTTTTAAAAGTAATAATAATGGTGTAACCTAGAATTACGAGCCCACATGATTAGCTATTGGTGGAATACAAAGAAAAGGTACAAATTTAAAAAATTGTACTACTATATAAGGGTGAACTTTATACGTTTTGATCAGTTATCGATATGGAATTAGTAGATACTGTTGAAAGTGAGTGGTGGTTGAACCAAGAAGATTTCCAGTGGTTGGAAAATATTCCAGATAAAGTTTTCAACGAAATGTTGGATTCTATGGAAGTAGATGAAGAAGTATCGCTTCCAGTTGAAACTACAACAATATCTTTAGAGGATCCTAAAATGATACCAGTCCAGCACCACACATCACCATCAGCAACAGTAACAATTCACGCGCCTACATGTTCAGAGGATCCTCATATGACTCCGATCCAGCACCACCCATCACCATCAGCAACAGTAACAATTCACACACCTACATGTTCAGAGGATCCTAAAATGACTCCGGTCGAGCACCACTCATCACCATCAGCAACAGTAACAATTCACGCGCCTACATGTTCAGAGGATCCTCATATGACGCCGGTCCAGCACCACCCATCAATACAACACTCTTCACCATCAATACCCCTCACACCAAGTGTAATAGTGCATCGAATCCCGAGCGCTGAAATGCTAACCAACTTAAATTTATTTATTTGTCCCTGTAAATTGTGCATAATAGTAAAAGAACATTTGCATGAATTATTTAATTAGTGTACCTATACTATAAAGTAAGTAATAAGTTTTAGATAATAGTAATATATATATATATATATATATATATATATATATATATTGTATTTATGCAATCAATGAAATAAATTTTAATTTTTACGTTACTATTGTTTTTAATTAAATTACCAAAAACACATCTAATCTATAAGAATTTATAATAAAATTTGTTTTGATGAACTAATAGCTATTGTGAAATAAAACACAGGTATGTACATAAAATTAATTTATTTTTTATAATATATTATTACATACATACATTAAAAGTAGCTTATAAAATAACAATTATAAATTACATTCAAAACAGTTAATTTTCATTGGATATCTTCCTCCAACCTGGTCGTTGGATATGTTGTCATTGTTGTGTTCAAAACAGCATTGATATTTTTGAAACTCTTTGTCCATTCTCCATGACTCAGGAAACCTGTACCACAAACTTGCGATTTCTCGTGCTGCGAAAATCATTACAAATTCTTTGGACAATTCAGCAATTTCCTCCTCTGACATTAAATGAAGCACATGTTGCTCCTGAAATAACTTTAATGAATTAAACTCATTAAAGCGATTAATAAACCATTTTTTTAACATTTGAATATTTTTTAAAGCACATATATTATGAAAATTACAATAAACGTTAAATTGTGTTTTATTTAAATCTTTTAATGGTGGACAACCCAACATTTCTAAGTTTTTAATTTTTGTTGAGGAATTTTCAAAAGTATTAATAATATCTTCCAACCAACAAATTTTTTCAGTTCCTTTTACATAAATTTTCTCAACATTATCCAGCATTAATTTTATTACATCCTTTATTTTATTATATGGTGTATTACCATCATGCCAATTCAAATTATGATGATTTTTGGTTAACCATAATATATTTCTCTTACTTTTAAAATCTAATTCATCCCAGGAAAACGGTGGCTCAAAAATTTTGTGTTCATAAATATTATTTTTTATATTTATATAAGCAATTTCTTTAAAAATAAATGTTTTAACATTGTTTGTAAAAATATAAAATCCTTGTAGGTCGACTATTATAGTATTCATTTTAATGAATGTGTAACCAACAAGACTAATGAATGTATGAATTGAATGTATACATACATCCTTTATATACATTCGACCCCCATCCTTTAACCAATCATATAGCGGTATTTGTTAGAGTACATTTTCTTTAGAAATCCAGCTGTTATGTGTGTTATTAAACCCTAACCATTTAACATAAACTTGATTGCCCTTCCGCTTAAGTATTTTTTCAACAAGATATACATCAGGATACTTAACTTTTTGTAACTCATATTCATAAAATCCACCTTTTATGTTTTGACCAAATTGATCCTTAAGAATATAAGTTACAGGATTTGTGAATTTTACTTGATCAATAGTAAAAATTTCATTAGACCAATTAGGTGTATAACCTTTAGTAAATACCCCTCTATATTTACTAATACGAACAAAATCACCTACTTTAAATTTTGCTCTCCCAACCATTTTTATTTTGCTGTAAACAGTATTAAGAAGTAACTTTTCATTCTTCTTACTTACGTTAGTAGGTTTTATATTAATAGTTGTGTGTTTTGTATTATTATAATCTTCTGTAAGTTTAGGTAATAAAATTAACCATTTATATGTACCTTGTATGCTAAATCTCCTCCACATAAGTGATTTTAAAGTACGGTTCACTCGTTCAACCACTGAGGCTTTTTTAGTGCTATAAGTTGAATAGTGATTAATATTATACTTTTTCATTAAACTTTGAAAATGTTGATTATAAAATTCTTTTCCGAGATCAGTTTGTAAATTGTGTGGAATACGATTACTTTCAGTAAATATGCTTTTCATAGCTTGTGAAATATCTGAACCTGTTTTACTTTTTACTGGTCTGGTCCACAAATATTTAGAAAATACGTCAATTACAACTAAAATATATCGATAGCCTTTATTCATCTTTACAAAAGGGATCATTTCAACTAAATCTACTTGGAATAAGTCATCTAATCCCTTTACAATTACTCGTCTTCTAGGGAAATTTAACCGTACAGACTTATGCAACTCGTTAACAATTTCACTTTTAATTTTCGACATAGTAAACAGATGTTTCAAGTAAAATTTCCATATATAACTCAGTAGTTTTTAAACTTATAGGACTCGGATATATTACTAATTTATCCCCCTTTACAAGATTTTTTTTAACTAATATAGAGACACGGGGTTCATCATTAATTCGATAGTTTAGGTGTTCCTTTGGATTATTTAAATTAATTTGAATTACTTTACCTGTGCAAGGTAACTTATAAAAAGATAAATCAGGACTGTTTATTATATTATAAGTATTACCATGTAATTTTAATAATAAATTAATAATAATATTTGTTTTCAAATTATTTTTTACTTTAGACAATTCTACTTGTAAATTTTCTTCAAGTCTGTTAATTTTGTTTGTAAAATGTAATTCTAATTCTCGAATTTGCTTTGAAGCATGAGGAAATACTTTACTAATATATCTTTTAGTTTTATGGTGCTCGATATGACGTCCAAACTTGTCAAGTGTCATTATCGAACTGTCGCTATTCTATAACTCCAGCTTCTTTTAACTCCTCAATTATAGATATAATTTCATTATTGTGACCTGTATGACCTGCATCATGTGATGCAATTAAAAGACGCAACCGATCAACCAATTCATTAATATTATCCCAGTGTATATATTCCACTCGTTTCCTAGTTAATTTTTTTAAATAATTTCCGCCTGACATAGAACTTGGTCTTTTAGAAATTGAACTTAATTTTCTAGAAACTGGAATAACTTTCCTCTGAGGGTCTAACATTGGGGCAATAATGGAAGTATATTTCTGAGACCTTGTTCCTGAAAATTGCTCGCTGCCACTATAATTTCGACGGGCAGCATTCGTTCTTCTAACAATATCAACATAATTTTTACGATCAGTTTCAGTATACCCCAATGGTTGCTTTTTAAATAAGAGCTCATACAAGCCCGGTGTACCAACGTACTTTAGATCTTTTACAACTATATCCTTACCTACAATTTTTAACTCGGAATCACCTATAAAAAATTTATCACTATCCATATCATGACGCACGCCATATTTGAAATCAAATGAATCCTTGTCATCTGTTACCATCTCTTCAACATATTGTCGGGGTAATGGATCGTACTGGTCTAAATATTCCCGGAATGATGGTTCCAGAGTTAAATTCAAAATATCCTCTCTAGTTATTGATGGGCGGTCTGCAATCATGGATGATTGATTTTCAATAAATACATCATCATCATCTCCACCCTCGTCAGTTGATTCTGCCACCACACTTGTTTCTAAAAATTTAGGACCTAATAAAGTTTTATTTTTCTCAGATATTTCCTCCTTCTCTTTTATTTCTTCTTTCGGTTCAGTTTTAACTTCTTCTTTTATATTGACCATTGGTAAATTAACTGCAATATCTTTTAGAGACTTGATTATTGGTTTATATTGTGATTCTAACTCAATTTTCCTATGTAGTGCACCAAGCTTAAGATTTTTAAGCTTTTGCTTGATAATATTCCGGGTATTGATTATATCTTTAGTTAATTTTTCACTCATATTGATATAAAATAAAGACAAGGTCAAACCAGATACAGTGAAACAGATTTTGTAACAGGTAATTCATAAACCACCTTCGAACCAGCTGATATGTTGTTCTGGCAGGTTTAAGGTTACACACCAGTGTTTAGATTAACGGAGCTGTTACTTGTAGAAACAGATAAAAATAGATCGGACAGCAGATACACAGCTGGTAACCAGATAAAAAACGGATATGATAGTTGTATAAACAACTAAAAACATGAATGACTTAAATTCAATCAGTTCCTGTTTTATTTAACCTGTTCCAGAAGTTTACTGTGAGACAGCTAACGGGCAACTGACGCATCTTAGTTCGTTTCATTGTTATTTATTACAATATACTGATCAAAGCCCAAGCGATATCTACCTCTATTTATCTCGCTTTCTTTGTCAATCACCACAAACTCGTACCTATTACGCCAGCAAAATGAACAGAGGTTCTTAAAATTTTCATATGACATATCTGTATTTACGTGATCAGTATAAACATGTTTTAAATTAACATCATCTTGTTTAAATAATATTAACAGGTTAACATTATCCCGTATAAGATGTTTGGGGATTCTGGTATAAGTCTGACATATATATACACAGTCCAACTTCTTGTGCCTACCCATACTGAAGTATTCCCTAATAATATCTTGATTATGGCACGCTACGTCATCGAAAATTATCACCGAATTACATTTCGCATCCGCAGGTTTTTCTATTGCAGCATTGTTGTCATATGCAAAATAACCTATTTCTTTAATTGGTTCCAGTAATTTTTTCAAGTACACATATTTTGATTGAAACAAAGATTTAGAATAAACATATATGTTTTCAAAACGCAAACCGTTTACATGTTCTAATAATGCAATCATAACGTTTGTTTTGCCACATCCAGAGGGGCCAGCTATAATGCATCTTACTATATTTGGCAGCAGTATGCTATGTCTTCGTCCTTTTTTATGAATTTCAAAATCATAATTTTTCACTTCAAGATTTTTATCCTGTTTAATAACCTGCATACTATAAATTGCGCTGTGAAAGTGACACGAAGACAGTTTGTCACCGACTGTTGAATGAGTAAGACGTGTGTCTGTTAAATAGTCATGATGAAAGTTCCAAAAACATCTGCTCCGAGTTTACCATTTCGTAATGCTGTTAGTCGCGCGCGAAAAGCTATAAAATCTGGGGGCACTGGTTCGGATATAAATAAATCAGCCAAAATTGCTTTGCGCACAATTAAAAGAATTAAAAGAAAAATTAAGAGTCCTCGTGTTATATCTGTACCGAAAACAGGTGGATTTCTCCCACTGATACCGATCTTCGCAGGTTTAAGTGCTCTCGGTGCATTAGGAGGCGGAGCCGCAGGTATAGCCAAAGCAGTTACTGATGCCCGGTCCGCCACTGAGCAATTAAAAGAATCCAAGCGACACAATAAAATGATGGAGGCTATTGCTATGGGGAAGGGTCTATACCTGAAGCCATACCGGAAGGGGCTGGGCTTGTATTTAAATCAGTCAAAAAACTCCCATTAAAATTACCATCGCGGGCACTAAGTAACGTCGATCTTTTAAAATATGCTAAACTATTAAAAATCCCATATTTTAGAGGAGTTTTTATGAGAAATAATTTACCCAAGAAAATAAATCAAAAAGAAAGTGCAATTGTTAATTTAGATAAGAGTGATGGTATGGGATCACACTGGGTCGCATATAAAAAACGTTATAGTATAGTTATATACTTTGACAGTTTTGGAAATCTGGTGCCACCGACAGAACTAGTTAATTATTTTGGTGACAATTGTTCAGTACATTATAATTACAAGAGATACCAATCTTACAACAGCATAAAATGTGGCCATTTATGTTTATCATTTCTATACGAACAAGTTTAGAAATCGTTTAGTCTTAAATGAGCCACCATGTCATGCGCATTTAATTTGTCTGGTGACAATCCTATTATTAATCGAACTTTTCATCCACCGATTGTGCTAGAAGAGAATTCAAATTATGTTCTCGGCTTAATTAACTTTGAAGTTTTTAATTCAATACCAAATATTGATGAAAAAAATAATAAGTTTTATTTTGATAATTCTATAATTATTATACCAGTTGGTTCATATGAAATTGAAGACATTAACAAGTACATAAATAGTAAACTGGACGCCAATACTCAATTAGAAATTGTAGCAAATAATAATACTCTAAAATGTGAAATTAAAAGTAATAAGGAAATAAATTTTGAGCCAAATGATTCGCTCGGTAATTTGTTAGGTTTTAACCAACGAAAATTAGAAGCTAATAAGTTACATGAATCTGATAATCCCGTATCTATTATTAAAGTAAATGCAATATGTATTGAGTGTAGCATAACCACAAGTTCTTATTCAAATACTAAAAATGTTCATATTCTTCATCAATTTTCCCCGCGCGTCCCTGCAGGATTTCAAATTATAGAAATTCCAAATCAAATTATTTATCTACCAATCAACACGCATGTAATAAGTCAGGTAACCCTTAAAATAGTAGATCAAGATGGAAATTTAATCAATTTCAGAGGGGAACTGATAACAGTAAGACTGCACCTTAAAAAACAAAATGGGGATTAACTTTAATCGCTCCGCCTGCAAACATATAAGTGGACCACGAGATTCTAATAGCTTCATTAATAAGAAGGCAGTTGGAGAGTTAACACCTCTCAATTATCAGTTTCTCAAGTCGCTTGGTTTTAAAGTACGATCACGATCTGGATAAATCTGAGAAAAGAATTAGAGCTTTTATTATTTGGATAAGAATTCAGTATAAGAAATCAAAAAATTTTATTTTGTGTATTCATCATAATGAATGTTAACATATTAAACGTCTCTGAAAAAGCTCTATTCGATGACTCTATCAGTCATGCGGAGAAACACACTCATCAGCCATACGCTTCTACGACTTTGAACAATAATGATGAAATTCGCATTCCTATTCAACAACAAGACCTTTACACCCTTCCATGGAACAGTTTGCTTTATATCGAGGGCAGACTTCTTACACATGATAATAAAGTGTCGAAAACAGCTAAATTAGTCAACAATGCATTTACATTTTTATTTAGTGAAATTCGATATGAAATTGGGGGCATAGTAATAGATAGAGTTCGAAATCCTGGTTTGACTTCAACAATGAAGGCTTATATCTCTTATAACACAAATGAGAGCAAACGGCTACAAATTGCCGGTTGGTCACCTTTGACTGATAATACAAAACAGATAATTGATAATCAGGGTAACTTTAATGTATGTATTCCACTAAATATGCTTTTGGGATTCTGTGAAGATTTTAAAAAAATTATCTTAAATATACAACAAGAATTAGTCCTAATACGAAGTAGTACTGATATGAATGCGATTGAAAATAGTGCTGCAGATGAAAATATGAAAATTGAATTAAGTAAAGTTCATTGGAAGATTCCACATATATCAGTAGCCGATTCAGAAAGACTGATGCTTATGAAATACATGGAAAGAAGTGTTAATTTGGAGATTGCATTTCGCAGCTGGGAGCTTCATGAATATCCACTGCTACAAAAAACTCAACGACATACCTGGCCAATTAAAACAACAACTCAGTTAGAAACACCACGTTATGTCATCGTAGGATTTCAGACTGATCGTAAAAATAAAAGAGATAAAGATATAAGTAAATTTGATCATTGTAATTTAACTAATATTAAGTTGTATTTAAATTCTGATATGTTTCCATATGATAGCCTTAATTTAAACTTTAAGAATAATCATTGGGCTATGTTGTATGAAATGTACACTCAGTTTCAATTATCATATTATGAGCGAGCATGTGAACCTATATTCGCACCTCATGAATTTAAGAATATAGCACCGTTGGCAGTCATAGATTGTTCACATCAGAGTGAGACATTAAAATCAGGTAATGTTGATATTAGATTGGAATTTGAAACAAATGAAAATGTACCTGAAAATACAGCCGCCTATTGTTTAATTATACATGATAGAATAATTAATTATAATCCTCTAACTAATTTTGTAAGTCAAATGTAATGTACACTGTATTTTTTTTATTGTAAAATAAACATTTTATTTTTATTTTTCGAGTTTTAATTAAAAATCATTATTAACCAACGCGCATGTGTGTTAAAGTGCGACTCTGTGTGTAAAGGTACTTAAATACAAATAAGTGGCCCGCATATGTCATTCATTCATTCATGGGCTTGCGATGGTGACTGTTGCTGAGTTAAGCACAACAGCATTAAAGACACTTGTGGATGGACTAAAAATTGTAAAAACACGAAATGAATGTGTTCAATGGTTGAAACATGTAAACAAATTTATTTTATTAATAAACAGGGCTATAAAACAAAATGGGAATAATAACGGTAATTTATTCCAGTTAGAGTCAAATTTGTGCTTATTCAAATGTTATCGCGAAAAATTAAAACAAATAAAACGCGGTTTTCATGGTGCCGGATTTCATATACAATCTAAAAAATTAATTTGGCAAGATTTAGAATCGTGTTTCGACTCTAGAATATGTACAGGAATTATAATCAATTTAAATTATAAAGATCCGTTATTATTTTTAAATAAAAGCTTTCGAATTTTCTCAAATAAAATTAAAAAAGCTTTGAAATTATCAAATCTAAAAGTCAATTTTCTATTCAGTGCTAATTTTATATTACCTAAAACAAGTTCAGTTGAAACGAAATCTTTTAATACGGCTAATAGCATCATAAACAAAACGACAAATTTAAGAGAATGGTATCGTGAAAATATTGATAAAATAATGAAGAAACTATCAGAGTTTCAAGAAAGAGATTCTGGTTGGAGTATGGTTGAAATATTAAGTTTAAAAATTAATATAAATAATTATACACCTATTCTAGGTGGATTATATATAGAATTACCTGTTGATATTAAACGTAAGCAAGCAATAATTAATGTAAAAAATTATGATGTTTACTGTTTTCTGTGGGCCGTAGTTTCTGCACTATATCCTGCGGATAAAAATGTAGATCGTGTATCATCTTACCCACATTTTAGTAAAGTATTAAAATATGATGGTATTAATTTCCCAATGCAGTTAAAAGATATCTCAAAATTTGAAGTTATGAATAACTTATCTGTTAATGTTTACACTTTAGAAAAATATGGTAAAAAGAAAAATCAAATTGTGCCAATATATTTATCTAAATTAGATGGTAATAAATTCATTCACTTATTAGTAATTCATTCAAATACCAGTGAGTCGGATGATAATAATATAGAAATTGACAACGATGTAATTAAAGCAATTAAAAATGGCACAAATTATCATTATATGTGGATTAAGAATTTATCTAGACTTGTAAGTAAACAAATTTCCAATTATAATGGTAAACTATTTTTGTGTGATAGATGTTTAAATCATTTTGCCTCACAATTGGCTTTTAGCAAACATATACGTGATTGTAAATTATTAAATAAATGTCGAATTGAGTTACCTAGTGAGGAAAGTAAATATTTAAAATTTAAAAATTTTCATTACCAAGACAGGGTTCCATTTGTCATATACGCTGACTTAGAATCTATTTTATTAAAAACTAATAAAATTCAACGAGGAAATTCAATTAAAACTCACACACATATCCCGAGTAGTATTGCATATTATTTAAAATGTTCATATAATGACTCATTATCATATTTTAAATTAAATAGAGGGCAAAATTGTATTAATTGGTTTATGGATGAACTTTATTTAATTGCACACTTTATTAATGAAAAATTTCAAACTCCTGTACCTATTAATATTACAAAAGAACAAGAACTTGCTTATTTAAATACTACAATCTGTCATATATGTAAAAATGAATTTACATCGTTTGATATAAAAGTTCACGACCATAATCACTTTACGGGTGCTTTTCGTGGAGCAGCGCATCAGGCTTGCAATTTAAATTTTAAAAAGACGCATAGTATACCAGTTGTGTTCCATAATTTAAGTAATTATGATGGACACTTTATTATAAAAGCCATCGCTAAAAGTTTTCCCGGACATGTCTCTCTGCTTCCTATTAATAAAGAGCGATACATTTCATTTACTAAATATGTGAAAGATACTAAAATTAATTTTCGATTTATTGATTCATTCCGATTTATGGCTAGTAGTATTGATAAATTATCGTCATATTTAAAAGACCATGAAAAAGTAATAACACAAAATTTTTGTAAAGATATAAACAAATTTAAATTATTAACAAGAAAAGGAGTTTTCCCCTACGAATATGTTGATAGTTGGGATAAATTTGAAGAACTTTGTTTGCCTAATCATAGACACTTTTATAGTACTTTGAAAAATGATAATATCAGTAATGAAGATTACGCTCACGCAAAAAACGTTTGGGAATCTTTCAAATTGAAAAAATTAGGGGAATACTCAGATTTATATCTTGCAACAGATGTTCATTTGTTAGCCGATATATTTGAAAATTTTCGTATAAATTGTTTTGAAACATATAAATTAGATGCTCTTCACTATTTTACTGCCCCGGGTTTGGCGTTTGACGCGATGTTGAAATATACAAATGTAACTTTGGAACTATTAACAGATATAGAAAAACTATTATTCATAGAAAATGCTGTAAAAGGAGGACTTGTGCAGTGCAGTAAACGTTATGCAAAAGCCAATAATAAGTTTATGAATGAATTATACAATTCTGAAGATGAGGAATCTTATCTTATGTATTTTGATATAAATAACTTGTATGGGGCTGCAATGAGTCATTATTTACCTTATGGGGAATTTAGTTGGGTTAATGAATCCGAATTTTACAATATTAATTTAATGAATATTTCAGAAAATTCTGAGACCGGTTACATATTTGAGGTTGACTTGAATTATCCAAAATCGTTACATGAATTACATAAAGATTTGCCTCTATGTCCTGAAAACTTCACTCCACCCACATCGAAAAAATCAAAATTAATTGCAAATTTATATAATAAAAAGAACTATATTATTCATTATCAAAATTTAAAACAATGTCTATGTTTAGGATTACAAATAACACATATTCATAGAATTCTCAAATTTAAACAAAGTCCATGGTTAAAGTCTTATATTAATTTAAATACTGAATTAAGAAAAAAGTCTAATAATGAATTTCAAAAAAATTATTTTAAACTCATGAACAACGCAGTTTTTGGAAAAACTATGGAAAATGTCAGGAAACATAAAGATGTAAAATTGGTAACTCATTGGGAAGGCCGACATGGAGCAAAAAATCTTATAGCTAAACCGAATTTTCACAGCTGTACAATAATTGATAATGACATTATACTTGTAGAAATGAGTAAAAAATCTGTGTTTTTTAATAAACCTATATATGTTGGATTTTCTATTTTAGATATTTCAAAAACATATATTTATGATTTTCATTATAATTACATAAAATTTAGTTTAGGTCAAAATGCTGAGCTTTGTTATACTGATACTGATAGTTTAATTTACTACTTTAAAAATATTAATATTTATGAAATTATGAAAAAAGATATTCACAAATTTGATACCTCTGATTACCCTATAAATAATTTTTATAATATACCTTTGGTTAATAAGAAAGTAATTGGTTTAATGAAAGATGAAAACAATGGCAAAATTATGACCGAGTTTATTGGACTACGAGCGAAAATGTATGCTTATAAAACTATGTCTGTTAATCAGCATGTGGTAAGTATGAAAGCTAAAGGTGTTACCAAAGCCTCTATGAAAACTATAAGTTTTGAAGATTATTACAACTGCCTATTTAACAATACGTCTGTAGTAAAATCTCAAACCTTAATTAGGTCTAAAGAGCATAATGTATATACAATAAAACAAAATAAATTAGCGTTGAGTGCTTATGATGACAAAAGAATTATTAACTATATTTTTTCAGATACCTACCCCCATGGCTATAGTTTTACTACATAAGTACTAATATAAGTTTGTAGTTTTAATATTTTATGTGATGACCTGTAAAAATATATTTTTTGCAATAAATGTATATAACAAAGACTTATCTTATTTTTAAAACCTTCACAATCCATTTCTTTCAGATATATTCCCCAGGTGTGATTCATCACTAGCAGGTGTTCCAACATAAATGTGCTGACCTAAGGAATGCACATGTCACAAATTAGCACATTTTATATGGTTTGCATTACGCCACACACCTGTCACAGACGCGTGGCACTATGACTCACCCGCACGTGTTCACGTATAAGTACGTTGCCCTATGGAATGCATATGTCCACCCTTGCACATAACACAGCACCAAAGCGATGACCTGCACGCGTGGCAAAGTCACACACCTGCCATTTACGCGTGGTATCCATCACCCTCAGGTGTTCAAAAATAACCTAAGAAATGCATATGACTCATCACCCCGCACGTGTTCAAACATAAGTGTATTAACCTAAAGAACGCACGTGCAATTCACATACCAGAGCATCAGAGCAGTGACCTGCACCCCAGGTGATTGTATAACTCACCCTCCCCCAGGTGGTCACCCAAGAGTGCACTGACCTAGGTTAATAACACACCTGTACAATGCCTCAAACCCAGGTGTCACTTATGACGTCATCAATGGCCCCCTCTGACACCCTCTAGCCCCACCTCACCCCCTAGAGCACCCACATTTGAGCCCGTACTCTTATGACTATACTACTACCTCTCGATAACAGTTTGGAAGCAGTTTGGTTTGAATCTGAAACTGTCAATATTGTCAATTGTATTTTTGCTGCAATGGTTTGAACAAGTTATTTTCTTTTGCTTTTCTTTTGTGTATTTTTACAAGATACCAAGCGGTTGTTGTGTACCGGGTTATGATGTTGAGACATCAACAAAACATTATTTTCCCATATACCAGGAAGAAATTTATATGTATTTAGATTGAACGAGTAGCTCATCCAAATTTCTTAAATTTGAGTGAACTTCAAATACGACGTAGTTACCAAGTGTATGATGAACATTTTATAAAGGAGTGTAAGCTTCAGTGGCGTGCGGTGCGTTTCTGGGTTGGGTGTGCAGATTTTTTTAAAAAAGTATTGTGTTGGTAGAATCTAGGTTAACAATTCAGAATTATCTTATTTTTTTATACTCTGTCCCTTCTAGAAAATGGTTTCTTCAGTAAATCCGCAATTAGTAATTCACTTGCAATTTCCATTCTATAAATTTTCATAAGTAAAATATAAATTATATACCAAATACCTAAAATTAATAATTAATTGTTTGCCTCAACTTGTTTATGCTTGTGAATACTACCAAATGTAATTTTACGGCGATACGTGCACAAAATATGCTGCACGCTGGAGAGTGCGATGGGGCGATACGTATTTCTAATATTTTATCCTTGTCTGCGCAAATACATTGTTCCTATACCCTCCCTGTAAAACTTGCGCACCGAGTGCAGTGCGGAGACCTGCACTTGCCCGGCAATTTACAAATTCGCTGATAGGCAACCAAACACGCTACTGTTCGTTATTGTCCCATAATTGTATTAATATTTTGTATATCATATATTAAGATCAAATCAATTAAATAATTCACATTTTAATGCAATAAATTTTGAAATTATTCGCAGGGTGTGCAGTGCACACCTTGCACATATGGATTGCACGCCACTGGTAAGCTTCCTGGGTCGAAGCGACTTAAAAACTAATCCATACCAAGCATCAACGTAACAGGTAAATATTTTATTTACTTTATGTCTCACTAATCCATTTATCCACCCCAATTCTGTAAGAAAGTTGCTAATTCTTAGCTACATTACTATAAATGCTAACTAACAGAAACAAATGTAAAATCTATTATTTTCGTGTTTTATTCAGTGTTTGTAAATATTATTGGTTATTTGCAGTACTAAAGCATTGTTGCCATGAATAATTAGTAACTTCTTCCAGAATTAGAAGGTGCAGGGACTCCTAAGAAGAGAGTGCTACTCATGCAGATGTAGAAGCCAGGAAATACGTTGGCGGGTACATGGTGAATAAAATAATGAATAGTATGTAACGGCGAAAAATAAAGGAAGGACGCTCCAGTCCCTATTCGGTCGCCATTTTGTAATGACGTCCCTGCTCGTTCTCCATGCTGTCAAAGGGTTTGCTCGGGCGCCAATAATACGGAAACACAGCATAAGGAGAGATGGTCGATCCTGTAAAGGACGCTCTCATAGCGTCGCTGAAAAAGATGGCTGGAACGCCAAAAAGTGCTCGGGTAGCTTAGTGGAGACAGAGTTCGGCTTTTGACAATGAAATCAATTGTAATCATTTTTAATATTTTATTAAAATAAATTAAAATGAGAAAGTAATAAATATAACAAAGCAAAGTAACAATGAATCAGCGATACTTGCAGGATATTCTCTCTACTACGCACGATCAACAATGAACGGGCAACAATGGCACACACCAAGGTTGCGGGAACACGCTATGAACGAGTAACAATGGCACACACCAAAGTTACGGGAACACGGTACGGTTTCAGTGTTGTCACTTTGACAACACTCATCAACAATCGCGATTTCAATCTAACAATGTCGGCACACACCAACACTCATTGACAATCGCGATTACGGCGTACAGCGGCCAACACCACTGCACAAAACAACCGGCTACACCGGTACGGTCCACCTTCTGCACTCTCTCACGAGCTGCCGGCACACACCAACAGCACTCAGTCAGAGGCAGCCTAGGTCATCCACAACCCGCTCACCTGGCCCTCACCAGGTTCGCAGAAGACGGCACACACCATCTTAGGCTCGTTGGAGAGCTAACGCTCCCTTGAGAGAGCACACACTCTCTCTTGAGAAAGCACACACTTTCTGCTTGAAACTAATGCTCGAGCTCCTATTTATACCCCGAAAAACCGTTAAAAATATCAAAAAAGGTTCAAACACGTTTTTACTCATCCTGCAAATTCTCGCTAAGTTTGAATAAAAAAATATAAAAAATACAATTTCATGTAGGATCGAACCGACGATCTCTAGCGTGCTGGTCAAGCGCACTAGCCACTCGACCACACAATAGCTGACAGATAAACAACAATTTTATAAACATTAGCAGCTATAACCAAAATACAACAATACATTTTACAACAAACGACATACAATATAACCAAACAATTATACTGTATGCGTAATTCAAAACAATACAAACCAATAAAAAATGCAAAAATAATATTTTTTACTTGTGGGATTTGAACTTTGATTTAAATAATCAAACTTTAGCAAAAAACTGACATGCTAACCACATGGCTACTACGTTAAACATGAAGAATAAATTCAAATCTAGTGACCATCGTCACAAGTAATAATTGTTTAACTTTGCTTTATGCCATCCCTCCCAAAAATTTATATGTTTCTTTAACGTTATTGTTGCTACTTTGAAAATTCAATAGTGAAAATGTGTTACAATTTAAATATTTTAGAAAAATTTAAAATTTTAGCCCGAGAAAAAACAACATAATACATTTAATTGTGCAAAACATAGTATCAAAGAAGACTCCATAAATATGGATTAAAACAGGGATTTGTTAACTACTGGATGGAGCAAGTGAATCTTTACCATGTACCCGGCCAGATCGACAGAGATAGTCATACATAATTCCGATTTGTTGTCTTTGTTTCCGTTACTTGTCATATCTTTTGTTTGACAAGTTTGACAGATTTTAGGTTATTCTTGATATCATCATTGAAATATAATTCTTTTAATATATGACAATGGTTCGAAGGTGTTGTGTTGAAAATTGTGTATCAAAATATGTGATGAACGGTGCTGTGTCGTTTCATTAGTAAGTTATGATTAAAATTATGGTTTCTTCTAAAAAATAATTTGACAAATAAACATGACTTATTCTTATATGTGTTCTAATTTAGCGTTGCATTGATTGTATTCGTACTTAATTAACGTTTCATGATCAAATATACTTAAACACAATTAATTTTTGACGTGAATTTGACAGATGTGAATATGACAAATATGAATATCAAATTCACTTGTCTAAAGTGGAATTATCTATATCTTTCTCACTCACACTTCCTGTGTTCTCTCTTAATCTAGCCGGGTACACAAGAAATACAAATATCGATATACACTTGCTCCATCCAGTAGTTAACAAATCCCTGGTTTAAATTTTTTTTTTTTGACCTAGGTCAAAAACGTGAACAAAATTTTATGTGGAAAAAGTAATCATTTAAATGACCCAATAAAAATGATGGCTCTAAACAATATGAAAATAAAACCAATAGATATAATAAAAATAAAATATATGTACTGGAAAACAATAAAAATTGGTACTAAATACCGTGAGTATTTTTTAACGTGAAACATTGGGTTTGTCATATCCATGGTTACGAATCGACATTTGATTGACAGCAATGTATTTGCGTGTCCCATTTAAAATGAAACATAGGGAACGAATTTGACATTTAATAAGACGTCAGTAGAGGTTAATTTTGTTTAAATAATTATACCTGCTTTCTAAATTAAATTTAGGGTACCTTGTGCTCGAGTGATTTTCTAACGGCCAAATTTCTTACAATATTTAAATATAATACTCTGTCAAATTGATTCCATATGTTTTCAATGAGACAGGCAAATATATTACTGTCAATCAAGTGTCAAGTCGTGTCGTAACTTATAGGAAAATTCAGCGGTTATCTGTCATATTGACAAGACGTCATTAGAGGTTAATTTTGTTTAAATAATTATACCTAATATAATACATCTGTCAAATTCGTTCCCTATGTTTCATTTTAAATGGGACACGCAAATACATTGCTGTCAATCAAATGTCAAATCGTAACCATGGACATGACAAACCCAATGTTTCACGTTAAAAAATACGGTATACAGATATAATTATTCTATTTTCTTCATCTAGGGAAGCCTTTTACCATATTCTCCTAATATTTTTAACATTGAGTTCACACGGTTTTATTGCACGCGTACAATAATAATTATATTTTTTGTATTTATTTGTTTATTTATTGCTGATGTAATTAATTTGCACATTTGTTTTAAATACAAATGTCGGTATTACATGATTACTTTTATTTATATTAGCTATTTTTTATATGTTTTAAATGTAATGTTTAATTTTGAATAAAAGTTACAATGAATTTTGATAAAATTTTAAATTTCAATTACTTTAACTATATGACAAAATAGCAAAAAAAAAATTGTATACCAAAACTGGAAGCAGTACAGGGAGTCCTCTAGCAGGAGAAACACTAGAGTGGGGGAACTGAGCCCTTGGCCCGGACGTAAAGTAACTGACTTGGCGCACCTCCTTGGTCCTTGTCCTGGTTGGAACAGCAACGAGAAGTGGAGGAAAACCTCGGTCGCTCTGTTCGACGAAAGCTTTACACCGTGCGGTGGGGCTTGTCTGCTCTCTGGGGATTAGCCAGTTTGGCAAAAGGCAGTAGGCTGCCACTCGGAGGGTGCTGGAATACCTCGTCTTACTCCTTGCAATCCAAGTGTTTAGAGCGGAAAAATCCAGTGTCCAGATCAAGGGTCAGTTGCGACCACCACAGCCGCTAACTATCCCTATAAAATTAATCTCCGCAGTACTTTGTACATAAGGAGTGACAACAAAACGTGAAGGGTTTGGATACTGTACGTAAATCATACAAAAAAAATCCTACTCCTGCACTCCAACCGAAAATTATATCAATTTAAAAAAACTGAAGTTTGCAAAAGTTAAGCAATTTCAAAAAGCTAAAGTTGGCAAAAAAAATATGAATAAATAAACAACAGTACAAAAACAATACGTCACAAACTAGGAAAAGGGCAAAGATTTGAATGCAGTCCAGCAAAAAATTGAATAATGGCGCAAAAATGTAGCAAATGAGCAAAAAACTATGAATCCAAAAATAGGATTTGCCTGCAACAAAAATTAAATGCGTAAAAAAAAAATCCGGTCTTTTTTGCGGAGGTAGGGGAAAATCTTCCAAAGACATCCAGGAGTATCCAGGCTTCTGGGTAGTGTTGGATATTTACCAACTAAAAATCCCCTCCCTTTTCACCATTGCGCTATAGGAACCGCTGAAATAACATTCCTTCAATAGCACCGGCCATCCCTTAGCTTGCTTACTTTTCTTTACTTCTCTTATCCCTTTCTTTCGTCCTTTGTCTTCATTATTTTACTCACAAAGTTTTCGATGTGCTTTCTTACTCAGCATAGTCATTACCATATTTTATACCCTCTTTTCTGCTTCTATTTGGTTTTTTATTTCATTTCTTTCTACTGCCCATCTATTGCAGTCAAACAAGGTATGCCCTGCTGTGTTTGCCCCTTCGCAGCACATACATTTACTGCATTCCCTCTTACCAATCCTATGTAGGTAACTCATGAAACAGTCATGCCCACTTAGGACCTGGCTAAGATGGTGTGTTATATTTCCATGCGTACTCATTACCCACAGGGTGAGATCAGGGATCATTCTTCTGATCCATATGTCGCCTTCTCCATTGTCCCATATTGCTTGCCATTTCCTTATTGTTTCTATTCTATACCCTTTGTTCCCTCCTTTACTTTCCCCATACTCTTTGCCCTTTCTTGTACCAGTAAGTGTAGAGAAGGAACACTAGCTAAGGCGAAAGCTGCCATTGTCGACACCGTTTTATACCCTCTGCATATTAGTAGGGCTAACTATTTTTGAAGGCTATTGATTCCGTTTTTGTTCCGTTTTGTATTTATCTCTTTATGCCAAACTGGTGCTCCATACAAAATTATTAATTGTATTGTCGATGTGAGTAATTTCTGCCTCTTTTCAGATGATCCTCTCGTTCTTGGCAGTAATCTTTTTGGCATTGCTAAATACTTTTCTGCTTTAGCAATACCCGTTCTTAAGTATATGCTATGGTCTAGTCTTCCACTAAGTTCTATACCCAGATATCTAATATTTGATTTAGAGTTAAATGTTATACCGTCTAGCTTAAATTTAATACCGCTTGTGTCTTTTCTTCTACATAGCATTAGACACTCTGTTTTTTCATTAGCCAATGTTAGCCCGTTTTATTTGATCCACATTTGTATTAATTGCAGGGACACATTGACCTTATTCATAAGGTCGTCCTTGTACTTAGGACAGTGTTGAATGCATTCTTGATGTCCAGGGTAATAAGAAGGCAGTATCCTCTTGTTTTAAGGCTCTTTCTCATTTCAGTAGTATATCATTGTACACAGACACGAAAATTTCTGAG
This sequence comes from Ophonus ardosiacus, assembly GCA_943142095.1. Classification (NCBI taxonomy): domain Eukaryota; kingdom Metazoa; phylum Arthropoda; class Insecta; order Coleoptera; family Carabidae; genus Ophonus; species Ophonus ardosiacus. The sequence continues at coordinate 15,374,409 of OW964835.1, forward strand.
TATTCATTGGCCAGGATTTTGGTGATTTCTGGTGGTAACCTATTTGGACCTGGAGCTTTTTTAGCCGTCCTGCTTACCATATTCAGTTTCCAGGTTTGCCTCACGGGCTAAAACAGTGAGATTAGTCTTATCTACTTGTCTATCTATTACTTTCTTTCTATTGGCATACACTTCCTTGAGTTTCTTCAGGAGCCCCTGGATCGTATTGCCCCCCTGCCTGAACCATAACCAGATTACTGGCATGTATCGGGTTACCGAATAATCTAACGTCTGGCTTGTAAGCCTCTTCAGGCCATTCCACTTAAGATATTTTCCAGAAGTGTTCAAAGTTTTTTTTTCTTTTTGCTTTAGTTCTTTTTTATACTTTTAACTTTATCTGATTTCGCTTTAGCGTAAGTTTTTGTAATTTTGGGGTCATCTGAAACTAGGGAGACTGGGAAGTCTCCCTAGTTTCAACTCTTTTTTCTTTTTTGCTTTCATCCAGATGCAGTCTTTTACTCTGTCTTTTATTTATTTCATCGTCATAATTTCTTTTCTATTCTGCTGCTTCCCTTTTCGAAGCTTCCCAAGACCCACCCACCTCTTTAGCTTTTATTTTTTTGATTTCATCTTTTTCCTTGCTTTGTTCTATCTTTACAGATATAATCATATTTTGGAGTGTACGTACAACGCTTTTAATGTCTTTCTGCGTGTTAGGATGTTCCATAATTAGTTTGTCCAGTCTAGTGATTGCGTTAGTGAGTTTCTGGAGCTCACTAATGCTTCTTTTTTATTTCTTATCTTTTTTCCCTTTCTTGACACCTTCCTTCTCTGTTTCAGGTAAGATAGGGCTTTTCCTTTTCTTAATGGGTTCTTCTTCTTCTTCACTGCTTAATTCTACGGTTTCCCTATGAATCTTTTCTAGTTCCACGCAATGGGGCTGTTGCAAGAATTTTTATATGACTTCTAAGTATTAAATTTTAAAAGATATTGTTCTTTAAAGAGCCTCAAATTTAAAAATATCACGAAATATCCTTTAGATATTTTACAATTAATTTTTGAAATTTGGATAAAATTTTGAATAAGTCACGTGATCTGAAACAGAATATGACGTCAGAGTACATACATCTTCAGCGGTTCTAAGGTGTCAAGTGTATTGTCAAAGTTGTCAAACAAGTGTCAAATTTTTAGATTGGTTCAAGTTATTAAAATTAATCTCCGCAGTACTTTGTACATAAGGAGTGACAACAAAACGTGAAGGGTTTGGATACTGTACGTAAATCATACAAAAAAAATCCTACTCCTGCACTCCAACCGAAAATTATATCAATTTAAAAAAACTGAAGTTTGCAAAAGTTAAGCAATTTCAAAAAGCTAAAGTTGGCAAAAAAAATATGAATAAATAAACAACAGTACAAAAACAATACGTCACAAACTAGGAAAAGGGCAAAGATTTGAATGCAGTCCAGCAAAAAATTGAATAATGGCGCAAAAATGTAGCAAATGAGCAAAAAACTATGAATCCAAAAATAGGATTTGCCTGCAACAAAAATTAAATGCGTAAAAAAAAAATCCGGTCTTTTTTGCGGAGGTAGGGGAAAATCTTCCAAAGACATCCAGTGAGTTTCTGGAGCTCACTAATGCTTCTTTTTTATTTCTTATCTTTTTTCCCTTTCTTGACACCTTCCTTCTCTGTTTCAGGTAAGATAGGGCTTTTCCTTTTCTTAATGGGTTCTTCTTCTTCTTCACTGCTTAATTCTACGGTTTCCCTATGAATCTTTTCTAGTTCCACGCAATGGGGCTGTTGCAAGAATTTTTATATGACTTCTAAGTATTAAATTTTAAAAGATATTGTTCTTTAAAGAGCCTCAAATTTAAAAATATCACGAAATATCCTTTAGATATTTTACAATTAATTTTTGAAATTTGGATAAAATTTTGAATAAGTCACGTGATCTGAAACAGAATATGACGTCAGAGTACATACATCTTCAGCGGTTCTAAGGTGTCAAGTGTATTGTCAAAGTTGTCAAACAAGTGTCAAATTTTTAGATTGGTTCAAGTTATATAATATGTAGGTAATAAAAAATTCAAAATAAAGTGAGTAATTTACGATATTGTATTGTGCCTTCTTACAAAAATACTGTTAGGAACAAACCTACTATAGAGTTTATAAATTTTACAAAAGATGAGAAGAAAAGAAAATTGTGGCTAGAAGCAGTAGGGCGAAGAGCTGATAATTTGTCTTCATGTTTGTGAAGATTATTTCAACTTTCATCCACCTTCACGATAACAGTATATTTTTCTTGCTTTACTTTATAATAGATCTACATGTCCTATAGCAGATTCAATGTAAGAATCACGACCAGAACTTTAAAGTAAAATACATTATTAATTTATATAGTAAATTCAGTTTTTATATTTTATTTTACCTCAACTCTTTAACACCCCTTATTTCGGTAGCAGTAAAACAATCGTTCGGATATAAATTCAGCCATCATCCAGCTATCGACCTTAGGTAAATTGTCCGACTTAGCTTGAGTGTAATTTGAATTAGCCATTATTACTTTATTATTCAATTACAATGAGCAATGTCAGCGTCAAATGTCAAATTAAAAGATTTTGTTATTAACATGTGACAAACTTTAGCCTACGTTTATTTATATAAATAATATGAATAAACGTAGGTGATGGAAAAACAATTTTCCTATTGGCTATTAATGATGTAATGTATGTGCTTCTACGTCACAGGAGTGGGGGGTAGTTTTTCAGGACGCCAATCTTTTTATTTAATTATTTCCACAAATAACAACAAATTATTAAAATAAAAATTATTACTGAGAAAATCATTGCATAAACTTTCATTTAAAATAGTTTTTGAAAAATGTGAAACAGGCTCATTTGGCATGGAACTATATCTTCTTGGCGGAGTTATAATCGTCAAGGTCCTTTTCTGAAGATTGCAGCGATATGTGCCCCCCGTATCTATTGGGGCAGTGCCTGCGTTTGCAGGCGACGGGATTCCCTCATTACGAGGGGCCGCCCGGCGAACTGCTTCCCTATCGCTTAAATTCATTCGAGTCTCATCTACCTGTGAGTGGCCGCTCATTCTTAGTCAGACGCCATCACCGTTGCAGGTGTTCTTGGTCTTCCGGATTCCAAAGAGTTTTGGCTTTCCATACTAAGCCCCACCACTACGACAAGGTGACACCCACGGGGAGGGGTCTATAATTCGGGAACTCGCCCTAACCGTTATCCAACAAGATTAAACAAAGATGGTCACAGTACCAACCATTCACTCTCAAACACACACGCAGGATAAGATAAGGATGGTCTAAGGATAAAATTTTAAGCAGAATTAAATAAAATATGGAATAAAGAAAAATTTGAGTGTGTCTACTTGACACTAAATAATCCAGAGCCAAACGATTAACAGGCTCTATAAAAATTTAAACAAAATATTACTTAATATGGAAAAATACAAATTTGTAGGGGTTCGACGACCCCGTGGGAGTCTGAAACTATAAAGTAAAATAGTTCGGGACACGCTAAGCAGAATATTACTTTACTTTCGACTACACAAAAAAAAAAAAAAAAATTGAATAAGTTTCAAGATCAAATAAGCCGGAAGAAAAATTAATAAGAATTTTGAGGCTCAGAAGCCGTCCAGTGCGAGACGTAAGCTCGTGAACAATTTTAGTATAAACCCGAAAACTGCAATAATTGTAACTCATTAACTAATAATAACCCCAATTTTTTTGCCTATAAATGAAACATCTCACTGCAATTGACAGCTACTCGATCCCCAAACAGGCCCACTGCTACACACAGAAAGTGGTCTGAAAACGGTAAAAATATCAAAGCCAAATAGTTAAAACAAAAAATGAAACTCGAGTTATCATTGCAGGCAACGATCTAAATAGTATCTCAAGGGCCACAGCTGGCTTCGCTGCACTTATCAGGTAACTCTGCCTTTTTGCATTTGGTTTTAGAGGCTTGCTTCAGTATGGCCACAGAATTCTGGTGCCAGTGTTGCGTTGGCATTGTGCCCGCCCACTGTCCAGCTCCTTGATCCTGAATGCAATAGAGGCCTAACTGGGAGGGGTTACGGCTTGGCTTCGCCGCACACTCTGGTCCCTGTGTCCTTACCTCTCGTCACGCTCCACCTAGTTACATGGTGCAAACCCGTGCCAGGTGCGTACATTGCCGTCTTACCCTGAGTACACGGTCTGTGGGCGTACTACACAGCCACCCCGACCATCTGGGCATATCGTCCGCGCCTACCCTCTCTAGCAATTGCTGAGAGGAAGGTCAATGGTACACAGGTTTCCTGAAGTAGTGCGAAAAAGTTAGGCGGAAATAATAATAATAATAATAATAATAATAACAATAATAATAATGAAAAATTGGTATAAATAGGAATGCAGTCAGTAAAATTTTTCTTGCAATTGGCACAACCTACACGTGCTGGTGGTTTTAAGATTTACAAATATGACTGCTTCAGCAAACATAAATGTGGATGTATAAACCAACCTATAATAATTTTCATTATTAATTTTAATTGACTACATCCTGAAGAAGTCGCATGTGGCGACGAAACGTCGATGCTTGCCAATAAATAAATATTTTCACAATAATACTGACTGCATTCCTATTTACACCAATTTTTCATCTATTTACCAGTCGCTTAGTAATAGTATTAAATAATAATAATAACTAATATTAATGGTAGTAGTCATAATAATAGCAATAATAATAATAATAATAATAATTTGTATTGTAAGTTCTTACAACTTGTTACAATTTATTATTTTATGGGAGTGAGTTTATTTTTCCATACAATTTTGTAAACCAATACGGTAAGTTGATACCATACCTTACCCGGGATTCGAACCCAGAATCCTTGGGTCGTGGGTCGACTACGCTGCCTGTTATTTAAAATAGTAAAACTTTTATATGGGCTATTTTTTTCTATTACATTACATATAATAAAAATCTGATGTGGCCAACATAAGACCTCCCGCTATTTAATTTTTATTATTCTTATTTACTAATGCTGCAACCTATATTAAGTTTCTTTGCATATAACTTTTGCTTTATTTACTATTTTCTGTTTAAAATGTCACCATTATTAATTTGAAATGATTAGTTTTTGACAGTTACCTTTACTTGTCAGTTACATACATTTGAAATATGAACTGTGTAACAAAGGAATCTTTAAATCATAGGCCAAAATTTATAAAAAAAATATTTTTTAAATTTATCTGTAAAGTATATAGAAAAAGTATTAATGCATACCTGCAGAAAATTCAATTATCATTACTTTTTATAATGTCATAACCTGCGAAAAAATGACATTTAACGGTATTTTTTCGAAGAAAAACCATTATAAGCTTGAAGTAAAGTGCCATTTCAGGTTATCCGATACCAAAATTTAATGGTTTCTTTCCATATTAGAATAGGGTCGAAATACAAGGTTTGAGAATCTTCTGAATGATAGTATTTGAGTTAGAGTGTAGACAAAATCCATACACATACACACACACACACACATACAGACATCGTGAAAATGTTAAAATTGGATTCTAGGGACCTTAAAACGTGGTCATTTACTAAAATCTTGATACGTGATTTTTACCACGATCCCTATACCTCCCTTATCAAGGGTAGCGGGAAGTAAAAAAATTAAGGAGGGGGGGGGGGGGACGGATCTTCCCATACTTATCCTATATAACACAAATACATATTATACGTACTCATATATCAGAATCTTTTTACATCTCTCATCCTATGCAAAAATTTATTTGAAGACGGTAATGCATCAACATGGAAGCAAGTTCTGGATACCAACCTGTTGGGTTTGGCCATGTGCACTCAGCAAGCCGTGCAACAGATGCGAGTCGCTGACATCGCGGGCCACATCATCAACATCAACAGCGTGGTTGGGCACCAAGTTTTCAACAATACGGAAAACGACATGAAACTCAATATGTATCCCTCGTCCAAATTCGGGGTCACTGCCTATACAGAGGTTATGAGACAAGAGATGAGGAACAATGGACTCAAGATTAAAATAACTGTAAGTATGCACATTAATGGAAAGTAATCATTAATAAATATTATACGTATAATGTCATATTACCCATGCTGGATGTGCCAGTCTGCTTTATACGCTGATTACTTGTATCGTAAATAACTATTCAAATACATATCTTGCTATGTGTCATTAGAACGACAAAATGTCTAAAATATTATTAAAAATTGGCGATAAAATGTCAGTTATTATTTATATCATATATTAAATAAATAATAGGTACATATTAATAGGTGTCGGTAGTATATATTTTACTCATATACCTATTAGATATATACTGCTGATATCCGTCATTTCAGCGAACTTGATAAAGGGAGACAAGAAATCTATATTTCAGTCTCTTATGTTCGCAGCGGTCGGTACCAATACGCATACTCTGACCTTCAAACGTTATGATTGGCTGAAGCTGTCAGTGCACTGTTATTCAAATATTTGAATATAAGGGAGAAAAGCCCTTAACTTTTCAGTTATTTTGCTACTATTCTCCAGTTGTACTTCATAGAGAACACTATAGTTTACCAGAATAACTAAATGTTGTTGTTTATGTGATGCTAAGTATTTACAATCAAAATATTATAAAATTTATGAAGCAAGCTGGATTATATGAGTGTGCCTCCAATGTGTTCAAACCTACTGAATATATAAATCATACAAAAAAGTCAAATTCCTTTAGACAATCATAAAATTCAAATGATTAAAATTATAATAAATACTTATCTGAAAATAAGGCTGCATAACGAGACTAAATTATTATGTGAAAAAAATTATTACATTAGGAGTAAATATTGTAGACTAGTTTTTTTTCAGAATCAATAAATATTTGTTTTTTAATTCTCATTAGGTGTATCTATTCTTCTTCACTTTTACTTTACTTTAAAATTAGTAATTTGTAAATTAGTAATGTTATGCTATTTATAAAATTAAATTTACATATTATTGTCATTTTAATAATTAACTTATTTAAGAAAGACTTGCAATAATTCTAAATTTATAAGTAAACTGTAATATATATATATATATATATATATATATATATATATATATATATATATATATACAGGGTGTAAATTTTAAAACAAGTCATATGGCTATAACATTGAAAAACAGTTTTTTAGCTGCCAAAAGTTTCTATATTAATTTATTGAAAAAAGAATTAGTGCATATTACAAAGAAAAAAATTATGAATTTTGATACCAAACACATTACATTTCTGTTTCAAGCCAAATTTGCACAATTAAGAAAAAATATCTATAGCCGTGAAACTGACAGAAACAAAACAAAACAATTGTTGACTTGAGACGGTCATTAATAAACGTTTCTTACACATTATTAGTTAAATTATTATTATTTTCGTTTCATTAAGAAGAAATCATGCATAATTTGTTTCATGAAGAAAAATTACAAATTATTAAATGGTTTTAATTGTTCCTTGTAACTTACAGTTTTTCTCGTTTCTTATAACTTATTTCTTATTACATGCAGATCATCTTTAATTGTTTACTTTTATTTTATTTTGTACTAGTTCATAAATTAATAACTTTAATCTTTAATTGTCCCCTATCATGTTAGTAAAAAATGACAATGTTTTGTTACTGTCAGTTTCATTGCTAATGATATTTTTTCTTAATTGTACATAATTTTAAATTTATTTTCTGGCTTTATATGAAACAGAAATGTAATGTGTTTGGTATTAAAAAAATCGTATTTTTTTTCTTTATAATAGGAACGAATTATTTTTTCAAAACATTAATATAGAAACTTTTGGCGTCTAAAAAACTGTTTTTCTATGTTATAGCCCTATGACCCGTTTTAAAATTTACGCCCTGTATATATATATATATATATATATATATATATATATATATATATATATATATATATATATATTACAATTTTTCTAAAATACTTGCATTCAGAATTACGTTCTTCCGCTTGGAAAAGCGTACGCTAGCAAAACACGCCTGCGCATCAGTAAACAAGTTCTTAAAACTTTCTCTCTTTATCCAGTTCGCTGTTTTGTATTGGAGACCATTGAAGAGATAAGGACATTGGCAGTATATATCTAATAGGTATATGATTTTACTGCACATATTTTTTCCTTCTGTGAGCGTACTGTGCCTACCTTAGTTAAAATTCAGTCCATTAGTGTCTCTGATACAGTTTTATTTCTTTTATAAATGTTATATACAATAGTAATTACAAACTTTGTTATGTTGTAGAGCGTATCTCCAGGGATAGTAGACACCGACATATTCGATGTCGCCGCCTTGCCAACCAGTGAATACATCAGAAAAAATCTGGTACCTTCCTTGTCTGTTGAGGACATCGCAGATGCCGTCATCTATGCTTTGGGTACCAAACCTCACGTACAGGTACAGCGATATATTATTTTGTCTTAAAAGAATGCACATTTGATTTTAAAATTTAATATGATTGATATCTCAAGATTTACGATTTCGAATTAATATTAATAATAATTATTTAAAAAATATATCTCATTGCTTATATTCGTTTTATATTTTTCAGATACATGAAATGACCATCAAACCAATAGGGGAGGCCTTTTAAGATGTTTTGTGACTTGTTCTCCAACGTTACTTAAATTTTAAGCGTTCTTTAAATTGGTAGTACTGCATCTAAATAAATTATCAAATGACTTATTATGCATTGTTGTCAAGAGTTCGATTTGCATTTTTATGGCTAACCCTTTTACTGCGGGTAAATAATCGTAAAATTGGCCGTAAATGCAAAAAAATATGAGTGTTTATTGACAACTGTGCTTTATAAAATCTTCCGTCTATTGATGACATTCGATGTTAAAAAAAGAGTTAATGGTTGCTTAAAATTTAAGCATCGTTGATGCAACTGGGTTAGATGAATTTTAAATATGCTTTTTTTCAACACTTATAAAGTGGCATTTAATACACCGAAAATTTACCTCTGAAGCTGAAGTAATATTTTGAAGAGGAATAAATAGCAATTATAATAATTAAATATAAATGTCAAATTTCATGTTTACTTTTAGTTTAAAAAAGCAGTAATTGAAAATTTCACTACACAATAAACTCATATGTATTGTGGGCTAAATAACAACTGATAGAGGCGCTGCAAGCGCGCGGTCAGCTGCTCACGAAACGCGTATCGCTGAGAAGCTAAATTGCTTCTTAATTCGCAGAAATGAAAGTTTTATCATTTAAATAAAATGATTGCAGCATGTTTCTTTTATAAGAAAACCTTTATTAACCATAATGATGTCAACAATATTAAAGATCCCATTTTCTTCAAAAATTATTTCATCAGATGTGCGACCATCATAAGCTTTGCTGGCAAAAGTCTTACTATGCTTACACATGTAAACACTTTTATCGTATTCCGCTTTTTTATGATAAGAATATAATTTTACTCAGCCAAACATTTTTGCTCTTTTATGGGAATATCAGTGCGTTCAAATATCATTTTCACAGTCTTAAAATATTTGAAGCTCCAGCTCCCCGAAGCAAACAAATGACCCGGAAAGAAAAACGGTATGTACTCGTAGTTATTTTATTTATAAAAACTTAACTGATTTTACATTACATAACCTCAAAACTATTTTTTACTCTAAGCTAGCATACCGTACGAGTGCGTGTGGCGACCTCAGCTTACGCCCCTTCAGGGACATTGTTTGCTTCGGCGCGTTATAGTAGGTATATTTTGTTTGCATTCCTCTATAGAAGGTCATATATTAAATGATTTTTTTTTGACAATATTTAAAGAAACTCCTGGAATACTTTGAACAGAACGAATGAGATGTACTAAATAATAATGACATAACCTTAAATGTAATGCCAAGTTATAGTTTCATGAAAACACTTGATTAAGTAAGAAGTCGTCTTTTCAATGAATTTCTTTGGTTATTTAGTTTTAGTAGTGGAGATATATATATTCTTGATAAAATTTCCTATAACAATATAATTAAAAATTTGTTTAATTAATATGTATTAGTGAAAACCTTGACGACGACTTGACACATACTTCAGGGTTATAAACAAAAATCAGTGATACCACTATACTGATTAAACCGAAAATGTACTGACAGGCATATTCAATACATTTGGCTTCAATAATCTAAATAGTTTATCTTACAAACTAGTCAAGAGACAAATCATATTAAATAATTTAAAATAATGAAGCCAAATATGCCTATCAGCACATTTTCGGTTTAATCAGTATAGTGGCATGACTGATTTTCTTTATAACCCTGAAGTATGTGTCAACTCGTTAGCACGATTCCAGCTAACAACGGTGTTAGAACCGTGATCGTGGTACGAGCCTAGCTGTTTTAATACTATATATGTAATATATCGTGTTCAATATCTGAAGCTCTAGCTAAAGTAACTACAGAGATCATTGACGGATAACTAACTGTTATTACGCTATGGACGTAACCTAGGCGTTCGATTATGTTTCCCATCCCATTTTGGGTAAAAAACTAGAACTTTATAAAATTAGAGGCACATCTCTTATGCTTTTAAAATCTTATCTTCAAGATCGACTACACTGTGTATACTTACAATATTCATTCTCGGACCATGTCCCAAATGAACATGGGGTTCCACAGGGGTCTGTTTTAGGTCCTTGTTATTTAAAATTTATATAAATGACTTTTTTTAGATATAATATATCCTCGAAACTACATCTTGTTTGCAGATGATACTACCCTAATAGCCTTTGATCACCCATTGAAAACGACGCAGAAATTTGGTTTGCTTCAAATAACCTGGAATTAAATCTGAAAAACATAAAGACTAATTTTATCTCCAAATTCTAACAATGACCAAAGGCAATATGTTAAACGGACTTGCATATTAGCAGCTCTATGAACTGATGTGTTCATGTTGATAAATTGTTTAAAAATCTTTCTTTCATTATACATCTTTCAGAAATTTGAAAAAATATTTAAACGTTCAGAGTCTCATAAATATACCATAGTCACTTGTCGTATGCAGTAACCATATGGGGAAATTCTATTCACTAAATTAAAATCTTTAGATTACAAAAAAAATATATTGTAAGATTAATTGTTAATGTTCAATAGAATGAACACTGTCACTGTTGTCCTTATTTTATACAATTAAACATTATACCACTACCAAACTCTATATATTTATTTTTCGTTAAGAAATCCATCAAAACAGACATATATACAAACAAAATACATTCACTAGTACGAGACACGGTGAACTAATAACATTACAGCCCTCAATTTAGGCTCGCGAGTTCAGCTAGGAATTCTTTAGATATGAATTTGTATAATCATGTTCCAAACAATAGTAGAACACTTGCAATTGCCAACAGCTTAAAAATAAAACAAAGAAATTTCTTATATCACAATGTTTTTACACCACTAATGATTTTCTAAACACCCTGTATTATTAAGTATTGACGGCACACGGCACTATATATTTTTTAAGTTCTAATTGTATGTTTTTGTATATGTATTTGCTACAAATGTATATTTTATTATGGAATTTAGTGATGATCTGTTACAAATGTATATTTTATTATATAATTTAGTGAAATAGTTATTGTTATTATTATTATAATTATTATTGTTATTATTACTAACTATTGTTTGTTCAATGAGCAACACTGCATGAATCTTTTATATGCATATTTATTATCATAAATATATATACATGAATTGAAAATTAGTTGAAAAACTATTGTGTTTTACCTGGGGTATATACCAAAAATAACAAATTTTATCCGTGGTTAACCAAAGTGTTCGAATATTATCAAATGGTAAAAATTGTACATTTATATGTCAACTATTTCTATTACAAGAATAATAAAAATATGCGATAAAAAAAGATCATATACACCAAATATTTCAGTGTGAGGACAATACTGACCAGAGCCCAAAATATAAAAAGATGAAGAGAAGACACGCCTGAAACGGTCTCGTTGTTGAAAACTATAGAACAAAATCGCCTTCAACGCCACAATGAACAATTGGCTCAAAAAGAAAAAATGTTCGATTGGTTCAAGAATTATTTGACAAAAAAAGACAATTAAATTCATTATTATTTATTGTGATAATTATAAGACCAAGTACAAATATCGTATTTTTTGTTTCAATTTGTTGTGCAATGTCCCAACTCCTTAGTACAAGGATTATATTTCTACAATCGTACAATTTTTTTTAAGTGATAAATTGTACAATTTAGCACCGCATTTCCAAACTTCCTATTAATTAATCTCATCCGAATAACAGTGCCAAATGAAACAATGAAATGTAGTGCCTTATAAAATCTTTATTTAAATAGAAGTTGATTATAGGAATTAAACATGTTAAGTTAAGAATAAATATTTATTTGATATGTAGCTGATTTAAATGATAATTACAAAAGTACAGATTAATTTAATGGCAAAATTGCACAACTTTGATCTCTTTTGTTTCGACCTTCTACTTTCCTTGCAACTTCAACTCCTTCATTGTCATTATCTACCTCTGGATTATAATCTCCATTTTCAAAATCATATTCGATATTGTCGTTCAACTGTGTTTCTAGCCACGGACAATTTATAATTAAAATTCTTCTACCTGTCTGTCAAATGCCCATTGTCTTGTTATGGTGGAATTAGTTGTCTTACAAAGAGATATGATTTGTCTCCTAGGAGATGTATATCGTTAGGATAAAAATGTTCTGCACGTTCTGTAATAAAGGTCCATATTTCAATATTTTTTAAAACTTGGAATTGGAATGTATAATTATAATCCATCTATAACTTCTGGAATTAACTCTTACTAAAAATATAATGTAGTCCATTGAACTAAGGTCGTGTAGTTTTGAATTTTTGATATGTTGTATAGGATGGTTAGTGAAAAATCCAAATTTCCACTATCGCCCCTCCACCGCTTCCTCCGCCATCTTGTAAAAACCACCGAAATCGGCACTGTTTTCAGTTTATTACCTATAATTTCGTTCTGGTAAATTTTAGCGCAAAGAAAGTTATTTGTCGATTTGTAGAGGATAAAATTTCCTGAAAATTATTTATGTAAAGTTAATTTGTACGATTAATAGCAACAGAACTATGAAGCTGAGAAAAAAGTCTAATATTGCATACTTAGCAAAATTTGAGTTTCTTTCCAATTTACACCGCAATAGCTCCGTAACACATCATTTTAGCGTAAAAGTCCTCATAGTCAATCTTGTAGAGAAGTTAATTAACTACATAATCCAATTATTTTTTTACGATCAATGCAACGGAGTGGGGGTCAATATACAAAAAACGATAAAAACGTTGTCCCTCCAGTTTTTATCACTATACTTGATATAATGATACGGAATTAACATAATACGGATTCCACGAACATAATTCTGAGCTGAAGAGCTGTAGAAAGAAGTCGCAGACAAATAAAAGAAGGAAGTGCTGTTTTTTAAAAAGTTTTTTCTAATAGTCCCATGAGACTTAATTGACGTTTACCAACATATAATTACGTTCATTTTTCATCCATACAGATTATTTTGTTTGAATAATACTTTTATAATTAGAAATAATAAACCAAAAACTGTTGCTGCACTAAACCAGAAAAAACTATTTTTATCGTTTTTTGTATATTCACCCCCACTCCGTTGAATTGATCGTAAAAAGAAATCAGATTATGTAGGTAATTAAATTCTCTACAAGATTGACTATGAGGACTTTTACGTTAAAATGATGTGTTACGGAGCTATTGCGGTGTAAAGTGGAAAGAAACTCAAAATTTTGCTAAGTACGCAATTTTAACCTTTTTTGTCAGCATCATAGCTCCGCTGCTATTAATCGTACAAAATAACTTCACATAAATATTTTTCAGGAAATTTTGTCCTCTACAAGTCGGCAAATAACTTTTTTGTGCTAAAATGCACCGAAAAGAAGTTATAGGCAATAAACTGAAAAAAAAATGCCGATTTTCGGTGGTTTTTACAAGATGGCGGAGGAGCGGAGGACGGGGGATTGTGGAAATTTGGATTTTTCACTAACCCACCATCCTATACAACATATCAAAAATTCAGAACTACCCGACTTTTTGTAGAATACCCCCCTTTTTCAGCCTCCGTTCACTGGACTAATATAAGTATAGTCCAGTCATTAGGTAGAAAAATAAGGGTTTATTCCATAAAAGGTCGGGAATTTTTAATTTTTAAATATATTATGTATTTAGGGGTCCTAATAAAAAATGCACCACCAACTTCGGGAAAAAGGCGCAAAAAAGCGGTTTTCTTGAATTTGTTGGGAATAAAATTTTCTATAACTTTTATCCCATACATTTTTTTCTATAACTAATAGATAGCGAGCTACAGCGCTACAAACAGAACAAATTTTTGAAAATTTCCGTAAGGCTTCATTTAGATCATATTTTATTATATGTATATTAATTACAAATTACTTATTATTCATTAATTATTATTATTTAACTAATATACCTACATGTATATTAATTATTATTTATTATTTTATTTTCATTCTACAGACGTTTTATTGTGCAGGAAATTTAGGATTTTACCTCAAAATATACAAGAAAAGCTTTTAAACGAAATCCTATCCAGAAAATGCGCTAAATAACGTAACAAAAATTTTCGGAAATCGGGACACGGGAACCTCCCGCCAAATGAGAAAAATGGCGCCATATTTATCTTTTTGGCCATTTGCTCAAAACAATTATGAAAGATATTTAAATTACTCAAAAAACAAACAATATTACGTATTTAATACTTAGTTAAACAGGTTTCACTATTTATAACAGTTTACATTCGTCGTGGCATCGAAAGAAGTAATAGCTGATGATTGTTTTATAATTTTTTCTAGTATGGTGTAGCAACACTGTTTGTTTTATTATATCTAATTATAAGAGTATTATTTCAAACAAAATAATGTACATAGATGCAAAATGAACGTAATTATGTGTTGGCAAACGTCAATGAATTCTCATAGGCCTATTAGAAAAAACTTTTTAAAACAGCACTTCCTTCTTTTAATTGTCTGCGACTTCTTTCTACTGCTCTTCAACTAAGAATGAGTTATTTGCCAAGTATTGTATATATTCTAAGACCCAATTTTCTAAAACTTTGGCGTATTATGTCTTTTATAAAACCACTAGCGGTGGAGCTGTTCCGCACCCAACATGACAAAAGTAGCGATCTTATAAAAATATTGAGTTTTTATAACTTTTCCTAGTTATAAGTAAATCATTATCAACAAATTTCATTATATTCTTTTAGATGTTGTACCCAGCTCCTACAAATACGGAATGGATGTAATATAGAATACACAGACTACTGCGAAACATCAATTTTGAAAAATTACTTTATTAACATTTTAACCACCGAAAATCGGAATTTTTTCAGTTTTTTGCTTATAACTTCTTTCTGTTGCATTTTAACGCAAAAAAAGTTATTTGACGACTTATAGAGGATAAAATGACCAATGTAACGTAGTGGTGGTAACTTTACAAAAAATACAAAAAGTGGTTTTTTCAAGTTTAGTGCAGAAATGTTCTCCCTCCAGTTTTTCACACTGTACTTAATTTTATGATGCGCAATTAACAAAATACGGACTGCACGAATATAATTGTGAGTTGAAGAGCAATAAAAAGAAGTCGCAGACAAATAAAAGTAGGAAGTGCTGTTTTTTAAAAAGTTTGTTCTAATTTCATTGACGTTTACCAACATATAATTACGTTCATTTTGCATCTGTATAGATTATTTTGTTTGAATAATACTTTTATAATTAGAAATAATAAACCAAAAAGGGTTGCCGCACCATAGTAGAAAATACAATTTTTCACGTTTTTTGTAAATTGACCCCCACTCCGTTGCATTGGTCTTAAAAAACATAATTGGATTTTGTAGGTAATTAAATTCTCTACAAGATTGATTATGGGGACTTTTATGCGAAAATGAAGTGTTACGGAGCAATTGCGATGTAAAGTGGAAAGAAACTCAAATTTTGCTAAGTACGCAATATTAGACTTTTTTCTCAGCTTCATAGTTCTGTTGCTATTAATCGTACAAATTAACTTTACATAAATAATTTTCAGGAAATTTTATCCTCTACAAGTCGACAAATAACTTTCTTTGCGCTAAAATTTACCAGAATGAAATTATAGGTAATAAACTGAAAACAGTGCCGATTTCGGTGGTTTTTACAAGATGGCGGAGGAAGCGGTGGAGGGGCGATAGTGGAAATTTGGATTTTCCACTAATCATCCTACACAACATATCAAAAATTCAAAACTACACGACCTTTTGTAGGGTATCCCCCTTTTTCAGCCTCCATTTACTGGACTATAGTACGTAGTATTCATATCATTGATTATATATACTAACGTAAACAGATTTACCAAGTACGTGTAGCGTGAGGCTACACCAAAGTGCCTTCCTCCACCAGGGGCCAACACTTGTCAGAAAAATTTTGCCTTCTTTTGTCAGATGGCGTTAGTATGCATGATAGACAAGGAATAAACAAGGAGCGCTATAGAATATAGGTGGGAACTCAACCGACCAATTAGAATCGTTTGAGTACTTATTTCCGCACACAGACGAAATATCTATATCTACTACACCGTCCCTCGTCTATATACCTAACCTACCCTTCATTAGCATCAACAGTTTGAGTTGACTTTGTTGTATTTTAATAACTAAAATGAATAGGATTTATTTTAATAATGCCATTTTCACTCGAAATGACTTCCCCAACAAAATAAGTTTGTTAGTTTGTTTATTTAATCTTTTTAAATAAATAAAACAAACAATACTGCAAATACTCAAGAAACGTGTTCAAAGAAATACATAATTCTGGAATATACCTATACAATGGGATGGAACTGACCTGTTTATCCCTTTTATACTTCAAATACATGTGGAAATAATAAAATCCTACAGACAGGGATTTTCTCGAAATTTTGTTCGCGAGACAAAAACTTGTATATTTCTATTTTTAACACTATAAAATTTGTGCTGATTTTTCAGAACAGAATCATGTAAAGTTAGTAGGTTCCTACCTTGTATATGTATAATTACCGTAATTATTTCCAATTTGCAAATAGCACAAAAGTAAATAGGTACCCTCAATAATACGAATATGTTTTCATTACCAAAATTTGCAAATAAAAGCAAGTTGGCACACCCAGAACCAGGTAATAAAGCCGTTATTATATATTTATTTAATTCATATGCATATAAACAAGGGAAACTGGAATCAAGGAAATATTTAAATGAAAATAATCTCTTTGTCGGTTTACATTTTTATTATCTTATACCTGCCACAGTTAAGGCCGTTTTATTGTTAATTATTTAATTATTATTATTGTTATTATTAAATTGTTGATTTTCATAGAATATAACACAACATATAATAATACACTTTACAATGTTAATGTTAATAGTTGATAGTAATACCACTGGGGTTTTGATTTGGCCGGATATTTTTTTATTTGTATGAACACTTGGTTGCTTGGCAATTTGTTGAAAAGATTTGTAGCTCGAGTGATTTTGATAGATAAATCTTTGAAACAAATTGCCATCAAGAAACCAAATGTTTATAAATAAAAAAATATTCCGTGCTAAAAATTAAACCTCGAGTGGTATTTGTCAAGATAATTCCACGAGTAAATCGAGAATTCATTCTTAAACTCTATATACGTATTTCGAGAACTAAGTTCTCATCATCAGTAGAAACTACAAAATATAAAAATTATTATTATTATTATTATTATTATTATTATTATTATTAGTTTAAGAATAATTTTAAGGTTAGGGGTATATAATTTTTAGTTTAGTTATAGTTTTAACCTTAGACTCCTTTCACTGTTTAATTATAGATTCTATTCAATTGGACTCATATTTGTTACTTATCCCTTATAAAGGAATAATTTATAAAAGTGATTATCTATGTAGCGGTATGATTCTAAACAAAACCTGTGGTTGGTTAAACAGTAATTACCGCTAATTATAGAAATGTTTAATTTTAATTACAATATTACGAAAAAAAAAGGCAAAATTCATTTTTCCTATAATCCGGTATTTTCCTATCGGTGCTTGGACCGCAGGCTGTGGGGGGTTTGCCACTGTCATTAGTGACACAGGTAGATTTTCTTATCTCTCTGAACAAACTTTTAACTAAATATTTACTACAATTAATATCGAGTGTTCAATAAGTCTTTACGTCCTGGTTGGCAATGAGTTGTGGATCTGGGAAAAATGAAGGTTGAGAAAAACAAAAAGTTTGATCACACTGTTAAAAAATTTAATTTTAAATGTGACCGGTTTCGACCATTTAGAAATTTAGATGGTCATCTTCAAACCAATATAATAAAAAAAAAAACAGAACGATTGGAATAATATATAATTTCTTAATTATAAACATTAAGAAAATAAAATATAAAACAAATACTTATACAATAACTACAGCAGAAGAATACATACATATATACAGGTGATTTTTTTCAATGTGTACATAGGAGTTTTAACATTACAATAAAATTCGTTCACAATGGAAAGCAAGATTTTTTGAATATCTGAACTTCTAATTCTAAATAAGGTTCTTCCATATGCTTATCGAGCTACTTATGCTGTAAAATACGAGTTTTGCTTTTTCCTTTTTCTGTATTTCTTTTATTAAAACTTACTTTTACTTTATAAAAAATTTTGCAAATTATTAATTTCTCTAAAATATAAACCCTATGCTGTTTACAGTTTTCATTGGCATTTATCCAGTTGGATAAATTATTGTTTATTAAGGTAAAAATTTTTTGTTTTACATTTACTTGAAAACATATTTCACTAAAACATTTCTCAAATATGTTTAAACACTGAGACACTACATTGATGAACTCATCTTCAGGAGCATATAGTCCTTCATCGGTTGATTTTATATTTTCATACGTTTTATGCAATAAAAATAATTCCTTGGGATTTTTTAATTCCGATTGTTTTGTCATATAATGTTTACAATCATTACATTTAAATTCTTCAATGCACTTTTTAGCCAAATATCCTGCAAAATATACAACAGAACATGCTTCTGAAGTCGTTACAGGATCAGATGTATCAGCATGTGTAGATGTCACAGAACATAAGGGCAATGAATCATCTGTTAATGTTTCATTTTTATAATTAATAGGAGTATCGTTTATGATACCGGATGAGCTTTCTGGTATATCACTATTTAACACAGTCATGTCTTCATCAGGTTGACAGTTTGAACTGGCAGATGGTTTCATTAGAGAATTTATTAAATTCGATCTAAATAAAGTTCTAAATGTTCGTGCCGTAGGATTTCTATTATAGCCTCCTTTCTGTCGGTATATGGAAAATAAATTTTCTAGGCAATCTTGATTTAACCGATTGGTGAGTATAAACTGTACATTAAATTTTTCATGTTCTTCATCAAACATTTCAGTTATACCATTTATTGTCTGTATCAGACCAGTAAAGCACGGCGGTATTGTCGGGTTTTCAAATTGTTGTTTTTTAGAAAGTTTTTTTAATTTTGGTAAATTTAATTTTGCTTCATTTAAAACTGTAATTGCAGTGGTATTGGTGTATGAAAGTGCGGACTGGTATGGATTTTTTGAAAAAAGTATTCTGCTATTGAGAACGTCAAACAAATTATTCAAAAATTCTACAAAATTCGCAGTATTTCCTGCAGTGTCGGTTTGTAGTTCTCCTGTACAAATGCATGTTTTCATCGCTGCTGCAACGGAATGGCTTAATATTTGTACAGCTAATTTTACATTCATTTTCATGAATGTGTTAGGTGCTATGTGAGCTTTTGTAATTTTCGGTAGCATTTTACTTTTCTCATTTTTACTGTCTATTGCACATACTTTGTTAATATCACTGAAACTTATTCTTTTTCCGTCCATTTCAAAGTCTGCAGATAAAAGATTATTTCTAAAATTCTTGAAGAGGTGAGGAACATCAAAAATGGAAAATATTTTTTTATCTTCTACATAGAAATAAGGTTTTTCTGTTGTAACTTCCATGTTTTTCATTGCACTTCGATTACTTGATCCCTGATCACACACTACCACTTTCGGATTTAATCCATGGAGAAATAATTTGGAAATAATGTCTCTGATTAGAGATACTAAATCTTTAGTTTTAATTCCAGTTCCAGTTAAGAAATAACAAAGAGGAAGTTTCCAAGAGTGATATAATCCTCGCACCATGAATACAAGTACATAACTTGCAATAACTGGTTTCCTGCCGAGATGCCCCAAGTCTTCATATCCCTCGATAACGTCTTTATCTTTTGAGTACTCTAAGCAGTTCATTAAAGACATTTCATCAAAACTTAAAACGCAGGATTTTTCCATTATTGATTTATCATCGAATTTCATTTGTATTTCTTTTAAAATCTTATTATTAATACCGGGTAAACATTTAGATGATCCTAGCCATCGACGAATAGAAGAAAGTCCCGGTAAAATAATTCCCAAGTCTCGCATAAATTTGTATGCCGTTGGTGACTTATAATACAAAAGAAGGCACAAATTTTTTTCTTGCACAGTCCATTTCTTTTGTTTTTGTTTAAACTGCATATGTGCAATTGTTTTTGCATGTACAGACGGAAAATTGAATGTATTAAAACAGTTTTGAATTGTATTCATATACTTATAATATTTTATTTTCTTTTGTAATTTTGAAACATGAGCTTTTTTTTTATTTACTTGCTTTGTCTTAAGATTAATTTGTTCTTTTAGTCTTTTTTTTCTTGGTGTGTCATCATTTTGTTTATCGGGGGAACAGGGCAGGTCAACAATTTCTTGTAATAAAATATTATCTATTTCTGAAGGAGTAGGTGAGCTTCTTTCGAGACTAGGAAAGAGCTGTCGAACTGCCTTAGTTTTTTTACCGTAAGTCTCTGTAGATGCCTTAACCACCAAAGTTGGGGAGGTAGTAGTAGTAGCAGAGGAAGACGTATCGCATTTTCTTATTTTAGATTTCGGTGATGCTATTGTTTTATCTTCGCTCGTGTACTTTACGGGAATTGCAAAGTCAGTCAATCGTAGTTTACTTTCATTTACAAAAGCTTCTTCTGTAAAATGGAGCTGACAAATGTATCTCGTCCGAAGAGTTTCAGAATCCAAATTAATCAATTTTGCGTTCCCTAATAATAAAGAAAATATTTGATAATTATTATTAAATGATTGCGTCTGTTATAATACATATTTTAATTATTAACAAAATATGTATAATTTAACAGGCGTACAAGGAAGTCATGTGGTGTCCACATCAGATTTTTTCAGTGTCATATGTATATTGCATATACGAGCCCCGTCTCATAGCAGTTGGCCCACTTTTTAAATTTTAATTTATCATGACAACTAACAGAGTTTGTAATATTAATTAAATAAATCTTTACTTTTTATTTAAAATGAAAATTTTCAACAATATAGCTTAATGTTAAATTAATTTTTTCTGTAAAAATTAAAAATTTGACGTTTATAATTGTAACACAAATCGATATATTAATATAATGTTATTTATTAATTTTGGGTAACATCGCTTTTTATTCTAAATTACTACAATTCTTTTAGACATTTTATTTAAGAAAATCTAAGAACCTTACGATTTAAATTCGTTTATTTTTTCCGGTTTTCTTCAGTTTGGTAAAAAAAATTATAATTAACTAAATAAAATTAAATTAAAGCGGGTGGGCGAAATGCTGTGGGAGGGGGCTCGTACTATAGTTATTATTTTTAATATTAATCACTTTGTAATTAATTTTTTCTACTCCTATGCTTTAATACACTTATTACATATGTGTCATCTCTAGTGTTGCCGCAAGACCGAGACCGGTCTTGTTATTGTCTCGTCTCGTCTCGTTTTGGTCTCGAATAAAAAGTCAAGACGAGACAAGACCAATATCGAGTCATGTTGAAAAAGTCTGAAGTCTCGACAAGACTCTCGACTTCAGTTCATTTATATTTTTTTAAATATGTTTTCTAGAAATGCTTCAAAAACTAAGAGTAATACTGCAAATCCTGTTTGAAAATTCGGAAAAACAAGATACATAATAATTATTCAATTCTGTGTTCATGGAACATTAATGCAAATATACAAATTTGATTACCTACTTCATTAGAAATTCACGGACTAGGTTTGAAGTTTAGATTAAATATACAAAAACGATGTACCAAATAATAAAATAAAAGCGTATTTATTGCGTAGTACATATTTTAGTACGATAGAAAAATTCAGAAACCATTCTTTAAACAGTTAAATTACTATATAAATGGGATGATGTCTACGAAGTATTAACCAAATAATTTAAAAAATTCAATTATTAGTTTATGTTATGAAATGTAATAACAAAATTAATTTTTAAGTTGATAAAATTTTGGAAATTATTTTCAAATAGCACAAAGTTGCATAATATGTGTTGCATTCTACGGGTCAGTTTTATTTATTAAATTAATTTCTTGTAACATGAATAATGTTCTAATGTTCACATCAGATATTCCAATAATTTTCGATTACTTTAAAAAATCTGTGGAAAATACTGACAAAATTTTTATGACCTTCAAGGAAAACCAGGCTTAATGCAACCATATTCCACGTGTTTAGCAGATGTATACAGATATTAGATGGAAACACAAAAAATCATACTGTGAAAGTGAAAGGGACGCAACTTTTGTTAGTACCCCTAATATTGTACACAGTTCCTGGAAGAAATTAAGTAATCGTTTTACAACATTATGACCCTTCATTGTTATATCAGATCAGAGAAGAAGAAACCGCCTATTTACGCAGGGTCTGTTGACCTCAGTAAATTTTAAGGTTTACTGAATTTTTATTGACAAACGAATAACATTTTGTTTTTTGTTATAAATAAAATATTCTATTAGCAATAAATAATAATAAGAATAATAAAAAGAACTCCCGGTACGGTATACGTGTACGTATTTTTTCATATTAAGTATTTTAAGAAATGAAGTATCAAATTGATGTTACTAAATAGTCTCATAGAAAACTTTAAAAATTAATATCGCAGATTTTTTTGGAATTTTTGAATCGCAATTATACTGCTTTTTTTAAATTTTCATGCAATATTATATGCATTATAAACAATTTGTTGATTAACGCAAAGTCGAGAGTCTTGACGAGACACGAGACAAGACGAGACTGACTTCAAGTCTCGTCTCGACAAGATCAATGTAGTTAAGACCGTCTCGTCCTGTGGCACTCATTCAGATTTTCTTTTCATTCTGATACAGATTATCATCATGATACAGATTAATTTTATAACCAATTTATTGGTTTATAGTTTAATATTTTTTATTGTTATGAGTACTCAAAAAAAAAATAGTATATGCAACTCACGTACAAGGACTATTAATACACTCATATGATTACGATACTCGCCATGGCTCGTATCGTAAACTTCATGCTCGTGTACTAATATTTATCATTATAAACTTGTTGCATAATATACTAATTTGTGTATGAAAAAGTGATTAATACTTAATTTTTATTACACTGTCTTTCATTTTTATTTTAGTTCATATAATGGTCATTCGGCAATTAAGATGTTAAAGCATATTACCTGAATTTATTATCCATTTCTTTACCCTTTCAGGATCGTTTGTAGGAAAACGATACATTCTGATGTCCGAATTAGAGGCAGATTTTCGACGCCTACAGTCGTAATATGCACAAACGTTAGGCATGATATAAATATTTTATTTTAAACAACATTCACTGAACACTTAATATCACAATAGACCATTTCAGACATTGACTCAAATTATATACAGTGGCGACATAGGACATCTCGATTCTGATTGGTCGTTGTAAAATCCTCTATAAACTTTCCGTTTTTGTTCGTAAACACGTACAAAGTTTACAACTCAATTGCAGACTAGGTAACATGAAAATATTTTCAATTTCAGGAATGATAAGCATTAGAGATGCATTCGGGCCGGGCCGGGCTTTGAGATTTGGATCGACTCGGTCCAAAAATAAAAATTACCGGCCCGACTCGAAGATCGACTCGACAAAAAAATTAGCTAGCCCGGCTAGAAAATTGACTCGAAATCGGACCGGGCTTCGGGCCGGGCCGGGCCAAAGCTCAAAATTGGATGCATCCGCCATTCCTAATGTTGATTTTTATGTTAAGGCGAAATGTTTAACTTTTTTCGTATCAAATCTATAAAAAGCCTCTACATTCTTATAACTTTCAACATTAGTTAACATAAGTAGTTAAAAAAGAGACCCTTCTAGTGTAAGTTTGTTATAAAAATTACAGACCTACGAGTATTTAACACTTTGTTTACGAAAGCTGCTCGAAAATTTAAACAACTTTTTCACAAATGTTATATAAAAAATATAACTTTGTTTCTACTCAAAATTAGGACAAGAAATCATTATGGTAGGAACAAACATCACTTTTATTGAAGTATACGAGTAATAACAATAATAATAGCAACATCACAATATAATTATTATGCTTTAATGAATAACCTTGAATTCTTGAAGTAAAATAATACATTTTTATTTATTAATATGTGAAGTATGTTGTTATTAAATCATTTTGATCCTTCTTAACTTCATCCATTTTCATTAAAATATTAAGGAAACTGTGCATTAGATTGAACTATAAAATTTTTCGGGCCGGCCCGAAAAGCTCAAATTTCCGGGCCGGGCCAAAATCAAAAGTCCGACTCGCCTCGATTTTTGAAAATGATTAGCCCGATTGGGCCCGATAAAAAATATCTTCGGCTCGATAAAAAATATCTTCGGCCCGGCTCGATGATCGACTCGAAATCGAGGCAGGCTTCGGACCGGGCCGGGCCAAAGCTCGCAATCGAGTGCATCTCTAATAAGCATACGTACAAATTCTGGAATTAGTTTTATTGATCCAAAAATCTGTTTATAATACACTTTGAAATAAATTATTCTGAAACTATTTTTTAGAGGTTAACATCTCAATATGACACAATATTTTATTCCAAAAATCAAAGACATACGTTATTACAAAATTGTTACATTTTGATTCTTCTTGTGACGAAATGACGGGCGTATGTTAAATATTTGAATTTCTTTCAACAAGTTTGGTTGACATTTGACATTTTAAAACCGCTAGTGAAATAAAATTCTTTAAAACGCTAGCGAAAAAAAATTGTATATAAAACAACAACTGTAAAGATATTGATTAACAAAAAAGGAATATTATTAATTATATTTATTTTGGAAAAAACTATAATGATTTTTGTAAAATTAAATTTAAAATAAATAGTTTTTCTTCGTTTATAGAAATGTGCTTCATTCTTCTACTTTTCCGTTTGTATATACAATACTGTATATAACACGGGAGTAAAGTGTTATTATTTGCCTCAAGCATTCAATCTTAAATAATGACGAACTTTACTCTCTTGATATGTAAACTACTATTAAAACGCTAGCAAAGATTTTGTCATTTTGACACTAGGAATTGTTTATTTTTATTTCTTATTGTTTATCTTGTAAATCGTTTTCTGTTCCTTCATCATCTAGATCTAGATCCATCGTTTCGCAAATATATCTCCAAAAATTATTTTGTTTGGAGGATGTAAGGTACAAAAAACAATAACAGTCAAGTTACTTTTTTTACTGAGAATCAGACTACTATTAATTCAATATATTATGCCGCAAAAATTCAATTATAAAATATTGTATTAACCTCATTTTTTATTTTCCAAATTAGACAGTACATTTGAAAGAGCAGTATTTTGGAGACCAAAAGATTAGTACACATCATAATAATTTGAAAAACGAAACCAACAAATCAAAAATAAACTGCAAAACAGATAGAACTGTCATATAAACAAGGATGGCTATACGGCAAACTTATTGTCTTTCAATAAACAATAATATATAAATAAAGTCAATCACACATTTAAAGTTCTATGGTAAATACTCCCCGTTCCCCGTCACTATAATGTCTAGGCTCCACCCCTAATCACGTTTACGTTAGTATTTGTAATCAATGGCTCCACCCTCCAGGAACCGATCTCAACTTGCTGAGTCAACTCACAAATATTTTCTTTTATTTTCGAATTTCTTCCTTGGTGCGCCATCTATTGCTAGCTTCTTGAATTAATTTCTCTATACTTTGAGTGTAGCCATATGCTCCATAAGGCTGGTAGATCTGTTTATACGTGATCAGGGTTCATATTAACTGTTATATGTAACAAACCTTACTTAAATTTTCGAGTAATATATTTAAACATGGCGCAGATTAAATGAGCCTACGAAATATTAAATCAAGTACAAAAATTTATTAAGATCAAAGTATAGTGACAAAGAAGGGAAATATAACCTAAAAACAATAGCGGTAAGTGGTCCAGTAAAGTTACCACACGATTTCGACTTGCAAAGCCAGAATGCAGCCACCGAGTGGAAGTTTTGAAAGACGCTTTCGAAGACTACCTTGTAGCAACGGGACAGCATGAAGCAGCCGGCAAAATAAAACTGTCAATTCTAAGAAATATCATTGACATAGACTCAGCAAGAATAATGTCAACATTTACAATCCCGCAGGCAAGTGTAGACAATTGAGATTTTATTATAAATTGAATTGATACATATGTAAATCCTCGAATGAACGAATGTTTTGAAAGATAACTAGTTACTTTTACGTAACTTGTAACGTAACTTAGTTACTTTTTAAAATATGGCAACTGTAACTGTAACTTAACTTGCTGCGGAAAAGTAGTTGGTAACTTTACGGTTTTTAGTTACTAGTTACTTGAGTAACTTAAGTTACTTAAAGTAACTCAGAAATTTAAATGTAACTTAAGTTAGTCAAAGTAACTTAAAAAGTGGAATGTAACTTAGTCATAAAAAGTAACGGAGTGGATTAAAATTTCTAAGAAATATTTTGTTGAGGCTGATGCCTTTTTTGGAAACATTAACTAAAACTGTTTTGTTTTAAATAAATGTCTGTCCAGAGTGGGAGTGTTGAGCGCAGCATCGCGCATACCCTCTGTAATGTGTAACTTTTATTTTAACACATAATTAAATTCAATGTTATTGTTGATTGATTTCAAGCCATAATAGATAATGCAATAAGTAATTATATTCATTAATAATATAGTTTTTGTACGGTAAACAGAAAAACTAAAAATAACACATTATTTTAACTTTTAATTCTAGAATTAAAAAGTCACTAAATGTTAAATTTGACTTATAAAATATATTATTTTCAAATGTTTTCCTCGCTTACAAATGATACGTTTTAATAAATTATAATTAAACTGCCACTAAATCATCAAAATTATTCCAATTTTCAGGTTATACAAAAAATAGTGTATTTTGTTCGTTGTTCCAAGGGTTGCAAGACTTGAATTCGTCTAATTTTTGCAAATTCCCTTCTCACAAGATAAAATGTCACTTTTAATTTTTATATTATATTATAATGTAGGTCCGCAGGGCCTTTTTATCAGATTTTTGGGCCCTAGGCCTCTTTATAGTAAAAAAGTACGTACAAATATTTGTATAATTATAATGTAAGTTTATTTATTAAAGAAAAAAATAAAATTGCCTGCTGAGAGAAAAGCTGATCAATTATACAGTACCGCATGCTCGATTCTAGTTTGAGGTGAAATTTTAGCGTAATATTTTGTTACTCCTCTCTAGGGACAGTTGGCGATTTTGCCGGGTCTCGGGAATATGTTATTAGCGTAGCGGGGCCCCAAATATTTATAAAAAAATACTTATTTGAACGTGCGGGGCCCATGTGACCGCGGGGCCTCAGATTGAAAATCGACGTCTGATCCGAGGTTTCCAATAAATTAATCATTATCCACTAATAAGTCTAGGAAATAATGTCTGCATGTTTATACATTATAATAGTCATGTCATGTTAGAAAGAAAGTAGATTCTTTATATCTTGGTATAAGAAATCAAAATTGAAAAATAAATTAATAAATTTAAAAAACAAAACACACAGCAACCGGGCCCTGCGGCCCCCTTGTCAAAGCGGGCCCTAGGCCGTGGCCTCGTGGGCCTAGGCGGTAATAAGGCCCTGTAGGTCCGTTAACATTAACAATAATAATCTGATTGGGTGTTGCCAAGCAATAACGTTAAAATTTAGGTTAACATAGTTAGTGCAAAAACTCCCTGATATGTATACTACACAATAACTAAGTCTACAGTCTAAGTCTACACTTCACGCAATTAAAAGTAGTTAGAAAGTAACTCAAGGTAACTAAGTTACTTTTAATGAGTAACTAGTAAATAACTTAGTTCTTTCACCAAAGTAACTGGAACTTAAGTAACTTATGTAGTTACTTTTTTTTGGAGGTAACTGTAACTGTAACGAGTTACATTTTAAAAGTAACTTGCCCAGCTCTGACCAGAAAGAAGGCAAATCCTTCGAGCATTTTTTAACCAAATGTAAACAGCTAGTGAAGTCATGCAACTGTAATGTAGTTGACCCAAATGAGTCTGCCGAGGATAAAGCTTTGAGAGATAAAATTGTAATGGGAATAGGTGGTCCATCACCCAGATAAACCCTTTAGAGAATAGACAAACTAACGTTGGAAAAGGCGGTACACTTCTGCAGGACCAGTGAGCAGATCAAGAATCAAAATCAACAGTTCGAATAACAGGCAGAGATACATGAGGTAGGAAGGAAGAAACAAACGGTGTGTCATAATAATAGTAACTCAAACTCTTTAAAAACCAAAAATAGAAGAAACTGCAATAAAGAAGACAAATTTGAATGTCGACAGTGTAAAAGAATTCATGTACCGCGCGAGTGCCCAGATTACAGTAAAACATGAAATAAGTGTGGGAAACAACCATTTTGCTATTTCTTGTAATGTTAAGAACGTAAAAATTATAGAACATAATAATAGTTCAGAATTCAGTGATGTTTTTATAGATACAGTAAAAGTTAATACAAATATTTCTAAGCCCTAAAAGAGGTTTTGGAATCATGCAAAAAATCGCATATGCAGATTCTAGTGAAAGCACGTTTTAATGTCCCTATAATCCGATTATAACATTTTCACGATGATGTCTGTTTGTGTCTGTATGTGTGTGTGTGTGTGTGTGTGTGTGTGTGTGTGTGTGTGTGTATGTGTGTGTATGTTTGTGTGTGTGTGTGTGTGTGTGTGTGTGTATGGCAGGATGTGTGGATGTTAGAACCACAGTTTCGCAAATACTATAAGATTTAAAAAAATATTTAACTGCAGTTTTTTCTATTTGACATTCCTGTGAAGAGCTGATTAGATTTTGGTAACAATTGGACAACCGGAAGTAACAGTTTCTTTAAAAAAATCTTCTAAATATCATATTTTGAAAATTTCTGTTATTCCTAATATTAAAGAATATAAAAATCTCTGTGATACATTTAAAATTTTTATTATATCTTCTATGGAGTTAAAGATAGAGACATAAATATATAAAATAATAAGTTGTAAATGAATCTCTCATCCCATGGAAAACATGTGGATAAATTAAAATGTTTGTAACAGATTTATATATATATACAGTGTGTCCCATTTAGAAGTGCCACCATTGGGATCTCGAGAACTAGAAGAGATACGATGTCGGTTAAATGGAACTTTTTGTGCGCCTTTGAGAGGCCATCTCAGATGTGCTTTTGTTTTTCCAAAAATTCTCATAGAGCATTAGATAATGACGAAAAACTGATTATTGTTGATTTTTTCTTTTTCAAATAACTTCTAAACTATCGGTAATTGAGAAAAACATTTCAAATATAAAAGATAGATATTTTTATTAACTAACCAGTGGCGTACGAAACAAATTTTTATATCCGTAAATTTTCGAGATATAATACAAACTTATATTTTTTTAAATGGAACCCATATCTAATTTTAGTCTCAAAAAAATTACTATTTTTTTCTCTTTTCAATGTTGTAAGGGTTATTATGTTTTATATTTGTTTTGCCTTCAAAATTATTATTTTTTTCTTTATTTTGTATTAAATTTACAATTATTTTGAAAATATTAGTAGATAACTATTACTCCTTGTATTTAAATAATTTATTTCGTTAGAAAAATTTGCTCAAAACTCGTATCATATTAATTTTTATATTTTGTATCAGGTCGCCCTTGGCACATTATAGTGTAATTTGTAATTATGGGTCTAGAATAAAAATATGAAGTAATAAAGGCATAAAATAAATTATATCGATCAAATACAATATAATTAATAAAAAAAATTTTTTTTTTGAGAAATAATAAGAAAATTCACAAAAATAAAGAAAAAAATTAAATTTTATGAGCAAAACAAATATAAAACGTAATAACCCTTACATCATTGAAAAGAGAAAAAAATAATTATTTTTTTGAGAATAAAATAAGATATGGGTTCCATTTAAAAAAATATAAGTTTGTGTTATATCTCGAAAATTTACGGATATAAAAATTTATTTCGTACGCCACTGGTTAGATAATAAAAATATCTATCTTTTATATTTGAAACGTTTTTCTCAATTACTAATAGTTTAGAAGTAATTTGAAAAAGGAAAAATCAACAATATTCAGTTTTTCGTCATTTATCTAGTGCCCTATGAGAATTTTTGGAAAAACAAAAGCACATCTGAGATGGCCTCCCAAACGCGCACAAAAAGTTCCATTTAACCGTCATCGTATCTCTTATAGTTCTCGAGATCCCAATGGTGGCACTTCTAAATGGGACACACTATATATATATATATATATATATATATATATATATATATATATATATATATATATATATATATATATATATATATATTTATATAATGTTATCCCTATTAAAAATTTTAAGAAGATTAATGTTTAGTTTAAGGTTAGTCAAACGGATTATGTATTAAAGGGATTTGAAGGCAGTAGTGTTGTAAATTTATATTGTAAATTTAAGAATAAGGAAGTTTATGAAGATTTTGTAATTGTCCCCAGTAGCATTCAAAGTATCCTGCAACTGAAAGATTAGGGATCGCGACTGTTTTTAAATAAGTTTTACTTATTTACTACAAATATATTTCCAAAATGTAAAAAAGTATTGTTTGTAATTTCTTTTTGTTTTATGTACGGTTTAACTATTTATGTAAATTACTAGATAGTAATAATACCATCGAGTGTTTGTTAGAGTAACAACAACATAATTATACTCTGATTTTCTACCAACAAAGGATTAATAACTTTCTAGTGAAGAAATAATGGTCATATTAACAAAAACATTCCTTCTATGCGACCTTTTACACACTTTGTGGGGAATAGTTATTTGTGTACTAAGAGTGCAAAATGGTACATTATCGCACGAGCATGAAGTTTCAATGATGCGAGGGCGGCAATGTCATTTTGCACTCGCGGTACACACAATATTTTTCCCTCAACTGTTCTATAATATTAAAATTGTAACGACGTCCCTGCTCGGGCGCCATTTTGTGACGACACTGCTCTGGCGCCATTTTGTGACGTCATTGTTCGATCGCCAAATTGTGACGTCATTATTCGGTCGCCAAATTGTGACGTCATCCTCACCCTCCATCGCTGCTGTCTGGGTTGATTCTTGCTCGGGCGCCATCTTGTATCTCCGTGTAACTGAGAAGGTGAGGAAAGTTTGCAGATAGCTAGTCGTTTAGGCCAGGATTCTTAGGTTGTTATTGTGCAGTGAAAAATGCAGTACACTAAGACTATGTTTATTTACACACTTTGTACAATTTAATAAATGAATGCGAAACTGTGACTAATATTATTCAAACTACTGAGAATTTTATTATCAAATAAAACTGGATATATTAACTTTGTGAACTTAGTACTCGAAATATTATTTATATTCTTGACAAACTTGAAATAATATTTACTCTGAGGACTTGTACGTGAAATCTTTACTCCGTGAAACTTAGTACGTGAAATATTAACTCTGAGAAACTTAGTACGTGAAATATTTAATCGGTAAAACGTAGACTTGTCGAACAGCGACACTCGGTGACTGAATTCTACAGAACAGCTGTAGAAGATCTGGACTCTGCCTTCTGGGGCTGGTACTGGAACTTAATTCTATAGAACGGCTATAGAACTCCTGGATCTGACTAGAACAGCTAGCCAGAGGACAGAATGAATTCTAGGGCTGCTGCTGCGTCTTTTATAGCCGGATTTTGGTAATTCTCGTTCAAACGCGCGCGGTTTATGTGGAAGGGCTTTATTCGTATTTGATTGGCCGAGTGGGAGAACAGACTCGACTTACTATTGGTCGTGAGGCTGGGCTCTTAAAATATTTCTAGAAAATTCTATACTCAAGAGAAAATGTAAAAATCCAGTTTTTCTTGCTTGAAACTAACAGGTAAAATATATAAAAAATTATTACAATAAAATAGAAATTAACAAATATCTCAAGTTCTAGTTTATTCCGCCTGGATTTGGCGCTGCGGTCTTGACAGGTGTGGAATGCGTGCTTTAGTTGTGAACTCTAGGTGAACGGTTGCTTTTGAAGTTGCCATGTGATGTGCAGAGTGAAATGCCGGCCACGAAAAACCCCGGAAAGATAGTGGCAGGCTGGAAACTAGAGGATATTTCGTCGGCTGTTACCGCGTGCTCACCATGTGCTACAGGTAAGGTTAAGGGCCTGTTAAGAACAATTTTAAACTGTCGAATTCTGTTCTTGTGTCACAGTTGTCTCTGGGAAACGTTTACATGCTGTACTGCGGCCCCGAAGTGGACGGTGAAGCTTCATGGAAAATACCGCGTGCTAACCATGTGCTGAATGTGAGGTTATGGACATTGTACGGCCAGTTTGGACTGCAGAATCCTGTTCTTGTGCTACAGCGGCTTCTGGAGAACGATTACATGCTACGCTGCAGCCCCACAGTGGCCGGTGATGTTCTCTGGACGATGGCGTGTTGGAATTCCATGGCGAAACAATGTGACTTCGTCACAAAATAAAATGAATTAATTAATATAAGTAAAATTATTCCAATATTCTTTATATGAGTACACTGATATGTTACTAAGCGACTAAAACATTTGTCACATAAACGTTGTCAACATTAATAACTACATGTTTATTGTTAACAATGAAAATTGTGGCATTGTGTGTAAAATGTGCGACATTGAAAGTGACTGTGAATTTTCTGGTACTCATTCAGAATTATCAGAAGCAGCAAATTCTGCTGTTTTACATCTATTGCTAATTAAATCCAAAAATAAATATGAAATTAGTTACAATCAATATGTAAATAGGTAAAAATATGTTGTGACCAGCACTATAAATGGTACAATAAAGTAAAAATTTAAATACATACCTACTTACAGACTTACTAATGCTGGGAAATATATCATGTTCCTTTGCATTCGTATAATATAACTATTATTTATTTACTATTACAACTTTCTTTTTAAAACGTTACCATTAATAATTTGAAATGATACGTTTCTTGACAGTGATTTTTATCTGTCAGTTACATACATTTGAAATCTGAACTATGTAACTAAGTAATTGTGTTTATCATTAAACATAGGCTCCGGGTATTAAAATAGATTTTTAGACGACCATTGTAATAAGTATGACATATCAACGTAGTATCCTAACACTGAAAGTTGAACTTATCACATTAGTGTTACGATATATTTCATATCGTAATAGTTGACACGGTTGCTAGGTTACTATGTCATTATTTCTGGCTATATGTATACATTATTCATTTGTCTGCTGTCAGTACGTTTGAACCTAAATATCAGTTTTGAAAAAAAGTTAAATTTTTTTATGCTCGTCTAAAAAATAATGTTCATAACTTGTATGAAATTCAAATATCTTAGCTACGCGTCGTGCGTCAATTTACACTCGCATGATATTTGGTATATTTCATAACTTGTTATGAAAATAACTATATTTTATATATTTATCTACAACAAAATATATAGAAAAAGTATGAATGTATAACTGAATCGCGAAAAATTTATATTTAAAGGTATTTTTTTAAAGAAAAACTATTTTGAGCTTCAAATAAAGTGCTGATTAACACCAAAATCTAATGGCTTCTTTCCATATTAGAATAAGGTAGAATACAAGGTTTCGGAATTTTTTAATGATAGTATTTGAGTTAGAGCGTTGACAAAATCCATACACATACAGACATCATCTTGAAAATGTAAAAATCTAATTCTAGGGAACTTAAAACGTGGTCATTTGCCAAAATCTCGACGTGCGATTTTTAGCACGATCCCTATACCTCCCTTACTAAGGGTAGCAGGAAGTAAAAAGCTATTTTCCTTTATTAAGCGCCTATGTCACGGTGCCTCGTATTCAGCCTGTATAGTACATCGGTTTGTGCACCATATACAATGGCATTTATTTGAAGAATTTTACTCTATAACTTAAAATAAAAGAGCTGACCCTTCACTACACATATTTGGTCTGTGTGAATTAATAATTTATAAAAACTAAAATGTAATTTACAGTTTATTTACAGTTCTTTAACAATTGCTGGGGTTTATGTTGTCGATAAGCCATATACCTCGTTTTTTAGCCGATGGTCAAAATTTAGTACGTATTGTGGAGGATTTAAAGAACAGAACAAACCGATGAATCACATATAATCAAAAGGTGAATGTAACAAAATTCTAATTTTTATTCTCGCAGTTGCTCATTGTTTACGATGTTGTGCGCTATAAACATTGGGCCGAATTCAACTTTTCTTTACTCTAATGATTGTCTCTAATGACCATGGAAAAGTATATTGTACAACAAGAGTGCATATGATGCTCATATCCCATGAGGATGAAGTTCGAATGGGATATGCGCATTCCACTCGTGTTGTAAAGTATACTTTTTCTACGACCAAGATATTTAAAATATATAAATGAAAAAACCTTGTATACAAAATTGTGTGTACCAGCGAATAGGTTTAATTCATTCATTTTTACCTTCCGTCACCTTTAGGTAAGGAAGGTATTGTCTTTGGTCAAAAAATTCGGTAGTGAGTTTTTAATGAATAAGCATACGCTACAATACGAATTTACTATTTTTAAGATGATGTCTGTATGTATGTATGTGTGTGTGTGTGTGTCCGTGTGTGCGTGTGTGTGTATGTGTGTCTGTGTGTGACAAATTTTTCTTCGACGATAACTCCAATACTACAATTCTAAAAATTATAATTCTTTCGTATTCTTCTTCTGTACATCCATATGAAGAGTTGATTAGATTTTGGTTATAATTGATCCACCGGAAGTACCTTATTTGAAGTTTTTAACAGTTTTTCTTAAAAAAACGCAGTTAAATATTATTTTTTGATATTTTGTTATTATATATATTAAAGAAAATACTCTTCTCTATACGGTTTGATTATACATTTTCCTTCATATTCAATAGATGTGGAGTTAAAGCATTATAAAGAAATTAATTTTCAAAAATTAGTCAGCTTTGCTATTTATCATGGAAACAGCTGACATAATTATTCAAAAAAATGTAATTGACAGATGTCAGTTGCAAGGTTGCAAGTGCAAAACCAAATATGGAAAGTATAGGATCTAAATTTGGTATGTCATAGTGTTCCTCGCAAGTGACACGCAGAGAAAGGCGAAAGAGAAGATGGAAGGACATTACTTAGTGTAGTTTATGTTATAATTTTATTGGATTTATAGAACCTTTTCAAATGAACTTTTGGTATAGAATTTGTAAAAATTAGTATGTGTTCATGTTCGATTTTACATGATATTATATAGAATCTGTTCCAAGGACTTTTTGGTATGGGATTTGTACAAAATACATCGAATTGACGGAAGGTCTTGTGCTGGCCACAACAGATTTTTTTTATTTAAAATTCAGTGCAGTATACAATCTACTAATTTAGTAGCATTAAAATTAATTCAGTTGTTTTTCATATCCACCCTAGAGTGGATATGACTATCATATCCACACTGTTCAACGTGCGAATTTTTCATATCCACCCTAGAGTGGATGACTATCATATCCACACTGTTCAACGTGCGAATATAGCATCATATACAGTAGGGAGTAGGAAAAGAACTTTTTTTATTAATGCATCTTTATTTTGTTATTTTTAGATAAGCTTCATTAGTTAAATAAGAAGTGTTGAATTGGCTCATTATATTTTTATATTATTACTGAATACATATTAAGTATTCAGTGCGGTAATTGAATTAAAGCTCATTGTTGAAGTTGTTCTTTCTAATTGAACCATCGTTGTTTCGTAGAAGGAAATGTTTCCAAATTATAGACCGCAGTTCCTTGTCATTTATTACAAAAACTAATCTAAACATTAAACTAATAATTTGCATAACTTCTATTTATAATTTACAATTATTCTTGGAAATAGTTGTTTAGAACTTTTTTTAATAAACTGTTTATAAAACATAATGCTTAGATAAACAAAAAAACTAATAAAAATGATTTAATGAAGTCAAAATAGAAAAAATAAATAAAGAAAGAAAAAACAACGAAGCATTGCATTATACATTGCTGTCAAAGTACCGTTATATTCTCAATAAATAATAACCAAATATGATACAAATTCCGCTGAATGCTTTTTTACCAGTGAGGGATTAAGTATAGATTTATAAGATGATTATTATTTACGCATAAAATTTAGTATTTAATGATTCACTAAAAACAATCTGTAGATGTTTTGCTAGGATGTTATTGACTTAGGCCCGTTTAAATACATATTTTATATTTATGTATTAAAAATTTAAATCTGCAAAGTAATTACCTAAATTTTTAATATTGAAATAATATTTTCTGATACCACACACACAGTATAATTATTAAAATATTAATATCACTCCGGTATTAGAAGAGAGAACCGAATTAGTAGGCAAGCCATATAAAATCAAATCTGTCTGTGGCAGTGTTTTTATTTTAAGTTGTGGCAAAGCATACAAAACCTGCCACATCATATACCCAAAGCATTCAAGCAGCCAATGCACGTCATTAATAAAAATTGAATTTTAGTAACTAGATGTGTGACGTCATGTACTGGTACGTTTGCAGAGGTTTTAGAATCTTTATGAAAAGAGTTATACAGATTGCAATCTGTATTATCGACATGCTAATGAACTGTCACGTCTACAAAATAAATATTATTTTAGTCACTGTCCATTTCTATTTAAATTATTTTATAATACTAACCTTATTTATATCTACTTATGTATGCCATATAAAGGCAATAAATGCCGAATCTCAAAGAAATATACCGAATTCTTCTGATTGATTAGAAGTGCTACCTTTGGGAGATTCACAGATTTTGTGTTTGCTTTAACGGTCAAATTGCGTCATTGCGTTGCGTGTACCATTACTTTATTATAAATAGCCCTTAAAAAGGCACAAAAATGTTTCAAACACGATACAAATATTTTTCAAATTGTCAAATAATAACTTTGACAGAATAAACATGCAAATTATCAATGTTGCCAACTATAGCAACAATTTAACGAATAATATGACGTTGACGTACATTATCTATATATTATTCATGTCATATACGATAAGTAATGAACTCTACTATTCATCTTAATAATAATTATATAAGGCTATACACTTTTTGACGGTTAAAAATGATTGAAATTTTATTTCATTTTTCACTATTAGTGATTTTAATGCATTAAGGTTTTTACACTAAGTGATGACGTGCATTGGCTGCTTGAATGATTTGGGTATAAATATTACGCAAAGACTGTATAGTATTAAACTTTTTTCTACTATCGACTACATTTCAATAAGAA
The DNA here is from genome assembly GCA_943142095.1 of Ophonus ardosiacus. Lineage (NCBI taxonomy): Eukaryota > Metazoa > Arthropoda > Insecta > Coleoptera > Carabidae > Ophonus > Ophonus ardosiacus. Next base: position 15,412,197 of record OW964835.1, read on the forward strand.
AAAATATAATATAATAATATTGAACGATATAAATACTGTGGTTTTAGATGTCCATGTCATGTCAAAGTAACTAAATAAAGAAAACATGTTTCTTTAAATTATCTGTTTATTTCATTTCACCAAAACTATACAGTGTGTATCAGAGTGGACTTTAAAAGGGGTCAAGTCGAATTTATTTTTCCGACCGGCGCCAAATATTTCGAATTTTATATGGCACAAAAGTGACCCCTGTGGTGCACTCTCCACGCCAGCAATGAGTGCCCGTGAGGTGACGCCTGGTAAACGCCCGCACGGTACAAATATGTCATCATCATTACCGATATCTGCGACAAAGCAGATGCGCACACCTAGAAATAGGTAATATGCCGTGATGATTTATTTATTTATATTTATTTATTTAAATAACATTGGGTTTTGACACACTTTCAAACTTAATTTTTTTCCCAGGCAATAGAGGTTTAAAAAATCCACTCAATGTTGGAATATGTAGAAGAATGTCTCAAGACTATGTGGACAAAATTTGAAGCTCCAATCATTATTTTTAAGATAATAAAATGTTGTACAAAGCCCAGAAAGCTATTTTAGCATAGATATTATGCTAAAAAGTAATAAAACACATGTAATTTCTACCATACAACAAAATGATTGAAACATTATTAAAACATTTTCCACTCCGCCCGCATATATAAGTAGGGTAGAAATTATACAGGGTGGTGGCGGTTGGGGTGAACAAAGGGACTTAACATGAGATTCTTGTTTTACGCCCTGCTCACCTGCTCATTTTACGGGAAAAGCTATAGAGTGACAAGTTATACAGAATTAAAAGTTGCATACAAAACTGTTTTTACATGTTTTATTACGTGTTTGGTTTCTTCACAATGTTAAAAAGAAATATAAAAAGTTTAGTCAATTAGTAGCAATGGTCATGAGTCATGACATTACAAAAAAAATATTTCATTCATTTCAAAAAAATTCAGTAAAAAATCTGTTGTGGCCAGCACAAGACCTCTCGCCATTTCCATATTAGGCTATATATTATGTATTGTATTGCACTTCGCTTTCGAACCGTCGTTTTATAACAAAATATTACAGAACTTTACCCAAATATTGTTTTTTATTGTATTTAACATGTCTTCTGAACACATATAATTCTAATTATATCTATTTTATATCATTTTAATGTCAGAGATTGTTCCAATTCATTAACCAGATTGGCGGTATTTCTGATGGATATTTGCATTTTACCACAATTTTACCTATAATTTCAAATATTTAATTCTTAAAACAATAAGAAAAATTAAATATACTTCCCAGAAAAAGCTATCAGAATGTCACTAAAAATGTTGATATTTGACAATGACATGTGTCATGTTATAAACATTGGAATTTGTCAACTGGTTTCCTTAGTGCCTTGGCCTCTGCGATTAGTTTACTCTATAAATTATAGTGTCTCTATCTCTAAATCTATACAAGATATAATAAAAATTTTAAGTGTATTAGATGGAGAATTTTATGTTTTTTAATATTTAATAAAAAAAACTCCCAAAAAATTATATTTAGAAGATTTTTTTCTAAGAAACTACTACTTCCGGTTGTTCAATTGCTACCAAAACCTTTTCAGCTCTTCCCAGGAATGTCATATTGAGGAAACTGCAGTTAAATATTTTTTAAGTCTTATAGTTTTTGAGGAATCGTGTCTACAACATCCAGACATACATACATACATACATACACACACACACACACACACACACACACACACACAGACATAATTTTAAAAATGTTATAATCGGATTCTAGGGACCTTAAATCGTGCTTATTCAATAAAATCTGGATATGCGAATTTTAGCATGAATCCAATACCTCTCTTAGCGAGAGGTAAAAATATTGATGATTATTCGAATGAGGAACATGTCTATCATGAAGAAATATTAGGATGGAAGTAGTTATAAAAGAATACGGGATTTATTTTCCAAAAGTTAGGTTTATAAATAATTTATACAAACCAGAAAAAAGAAAACAAGTTCCATGACTATTGCTACTAATTGAAGGTATTTTTTAAATCTCTTTTTAAAATTTTGAAGAAACCAAACACTTAATAAAACAAGTAAAAACAGTTTTGTATGCAACTTTTAATTCTTCCAAACTATTCACCCTACAGTTTTTCCCGTAGAATAAATTTGCGTAAAACTAGATTCCCATGTTAAATCCCCACATCCACCCCTAACCACGACCACCATGTATACGTGTTTTATTACTTTTTATCATAATATCTGAGCTAAAATAGCTTCTTGGGCTTTTGTGAGATAGTCTATTATCTTAAGAATAATGATTGGGACTTCAAATGTTGTCCACATATTCTTGGGTTATTCTACTACACAGAAAAAAAAATACATCTAAATTGTAGTTAAATCAACTAAATAAATTCCTCATTTTTCAGCCTACTAATATGTCTCATTGAAATATCTAAGTTGATTTAGTTAAATTTTCTAAATTTATAATAACAAATTATAGTAAAATTAAATACAAATTTAGATGAAATGATTCAATTTATATCGTAATAAATATTGCACTAAATATAAATAAAGAAATTGACTAGATATGTATTTAAATATTCTATTTAATTACCTAATTCATTAGATAAATTACCAAAAATTGTAGGACAAAAATAATGAAGCCAAAATACAGTAAAATTAAATAAAATAAGTAATCATTTGCATATTTAAATTAACGAATTTTTACAAAATATTTATTATTTATTTCGGATCAGTTGAAATGCTAAAGTAAGATTTATAAATTATACTTTATTATTAGACATATTGCTTAATAAAATAATATCTAAATATAATTGGATAAAATTACAATTGATTTTTTTTCTGTATATATATTTCAACATTGAGTGGATTTTTTTAACCCTAGGTATTAATTGCCTCGAAAAAAAAAATAAAGTACCAAAATGTGTCAAAACCCAATGACCGTTAGTATGAACAAGTAATTAAGGGTGATTACGGAGCATTTGATTATCACTGTTCAATCGGTTATGGATTATTAAGAGAAATACAGTGTGTCCCATTTAGAAGTGCCACCATTGGGATCTCGAGAACTATAAGAGATACGATGTCGGTTAAATGGAACTTTTTGTGCGCCTTTATGAGATGTGCTTTTGTTTTTCTAAAAAATTTCATAGGGCACTAGATAATTACGAAAAACTGATTATTGTTGATTTTTTCTTTTTCAAATAACTTCTAAACTATTGGTAATTGAGAAAAACGTTTCAAATATAAAAGATAGATATTTTTATTAACTAATCAGTGGTGTACGAAACAAATTTTTATATCCGTAAATTTTCGAGATATAACACAAACTTATATTTTTTTAAATGGAACCCATATCTGATTTTAGTCTCAAAAAAATAACTATTTTTTTCTCTTTTCAATGTTGTAAGGGTTATTATGTTTTATATTTGTTTTGCATTCAAAATTATTATTTTTTCCTTATTTTGTATTAAATTTACAATTATTTTGATAATATTAGTAGATTTCTATTTAGAAATACTACTTGTATTTAAATAATTTGTTTCGTTAGAAAAATTTGCTCAAAACTCGTATCAAATTAATTTTTATAATATTTTGTATCAGGTCGCTCTTGGCACATTATAGTGTAATTTGTAATTATAAGTCTAGAATAAAAATATTAAATAATAAAGGCATGAAATAAATTATATCGATCAAATACAATATAATTAATAAAAATAATAATTTTTTATTGAGAAATAATAAGAAAATTCACAAAAATAAAGAAAAAAAAATAATTTTAGGAGCAAAACAAATATAAAATATAATAACCCTTAAATCATTGAAAAGAGAAAAAAATAATTATTTTTTTGAGACTAAAATAAGATATGAGTTCCATTTAAAAAAATATAAGTTTGTGTTATATCTCGAAAATTTATGGATATAAAAATTTATTTTCTACGCCGCCACTGGTTAGCTAATAATAATATCTATCTTTTATATTTGAAACGTTTTTCTCAATTACTAATAGTTTAGAAGTTATTTGAAAAAGAAAAAATCAACAATATTCAGTTTTTCGTTATTATCTAGTGTCCTATGAGAATTTTTGGAAAAACAAAAGCACATCTGAGATGCCCTCATAAAGTCGCACAAAAAGTTCTATTTAACCGACATCGTATCTCTTATAGTTCTCGAGATCCCAATGGTGGCACTTCTAAATGGAACATACTGTATATCTATTCAAATATAAGTTATAGAAAAATTAATTGCACGTATTTTTATTTGAAGCATGCTTATCAAATGCTAGCTAATCACCTTAATCATCGTTCATACTAATAGTCAATGTTATGATTTTTTTATTTACTTGGAACCAATTTAGCGGGCGGCCCGGTTAAAATTCGATTGCCCCTTTTAAGGTCTACCGTAGTGCGTATACATTAATTAACAAGCGGACCAAAGACATTTAACATGGTAGATTAATTTTTCTTCTGAAAACTATCCAATTAATTTTAAACAAAAAAATTTTAAATAAAATTTATAGATGAATTAAATTCTACAACTAAATCATTAAACAGATTTCATTTTGCACGCTAAGTAACCTATAGAATCGAATTTAATATTTATAAATGTTGCTCATTTGTAGTAATAGCCATAGAATTGAAACAATAATGCATGTCGTTTGAAATTCAATTTTTAAAGCTGCGAAGTATACAAAATAAAATCTGTTTAATGACGTAAGTGTAGAATTTAATTATATACAACTTCTATTTGAAATTAGGTCTAGAATTAATTAGTACGTTTTGCGCAAAACAAAAACTGATTTTCCATGTCGAATGCCTATGGCCAGTTTTTTAATTAACACACTGTATATATTGATGCCATTAGTTTACATTTGTTGTTATTCTTGTCATTAAAAAAGTCTATTTGTGTCATTCTTAACACCTTTGCTTAAACGAAATAAAAAACACACACGCACACACACACACACATTCTCATACAAAAGGACATCGTAGTAAAAATGATATTGTCGGATTCTACGGACCATAAAACATACTCATTCACTAAAATCTGGATATGCGATTTTTAGCATGAATCCAATACCTCTCTTAGCGAGAGGAAAAATATATGTCAGTCCAAACCTGTTCCATATGTATTTTGCATATAAATACACTAGAAGCTGAGCACAGCAAGTTATATTGGTCAAATACTTGTGACAACGTTCAATTAAAAGAAAAAATGTTATTTAAATGTGCTATATTGTGCGTGCTTATAGTAAAAGTGCTGTGCAGAGAAATATTTATATATGAAAATCTAAAAACCTTACTTAACAATACGTTTTCTGACCCAGAAAAAAAGAACGTATCATTTTTGGACCTTCGTGCAACAGGCATTGAATGTATTTCGCAGGATGCATTTTCCGAATTTGAAAATTTGAAAAAATTGAATTTACAAAATAATAAAATTAAATGTTTACCTGAAAAAGTCTTCAATGATCTACAAGATATTTATTACTTGGTATTAGCCGCGAACAAAATAAGTTTTTTATATAAAAGAATATTTTCCAAATTACGAAAGTTGACATATTTAAATTTACAACACAATTTATTGATTAAACTTGAGGTTGGATTATTTGACAATAATGGTGAATTAACTGAAATCAATTTAAAAGGTAACAAATTAACTTCAATACAAGCTGGAGTGTTTAATAACTTATCGAAATTAAAAATATTGAAGCTTTCCCTTAATTACATTAGACATGTAGATAAATTTGCTTTGCCTATTTATTTACGAAACTTGGAAATACAATCGAATAAATTACAATATATTGACCTCGATCAAAAAGTTTTAAACTCTTTGAATTTGTTTTATTTAAATAAGAATCCTTTATATTGTGACTGCAAACTGAAGCAAATATTTCAAACATGGAAAATAAAATTCGAGGATGATGAATGGAAACCATCATGCCAAGGTCCAGAACATCTAAAACATAAAACTTGGAGGCTTCTAGAAGAAAATGATTTTGTTTGCAATCAAAATACGAATGAATCAGTTTTACATAATGGTGATGTTCATGTCAATAGCGGGATAAATGCTACTTTGCTTTGTACTGTCAATGGTAAGAAAATATAGTTTTTTTCTGGCCTTAAGCACAGCCGACCTTACAATTTATTGAACTACTTATTCAATATACTGTGAAATAGACATAAATAGCAAATTACACAAAAGTTGCGGTAGTAGAAGACCAATTTAATATTGTATCATTATTTGAAAAAATTAGTTATACGTGAAAATGTAAATTTTGCAGTTTTATATTTTTGCGTATATCTGCAATATAAGAAATATGAGTAACTTTTCGTGAACACATGTTTGGGGCACTTTATATGTTCTTTCGAATTTCAATGCTTTTTTTTATATCTGTTGGATTTCGAAGTTACGATATCCAAAATATATATTCATATTAACTCCATATTAGAAAGTTCAACCACAGAAAGGATATTTTTTATATATGGTTATTGTTCTCGAACAGCAAAATACCACATATTTTTAAAATTTACAGATTAAAAGTAATGATTGTTGCAATGAAATTATTGAAACACAATTAAAAATAATAAATTTATTATTACCATTGATAATTTTCTTATTTAGCTTTAAAATTTAATCAAATATTCTGTATTTCAATAAATTTTATTTATTTCGTGTGAGCGTTATTTATATTTATAACGAAATTTAAAAAACGTTTCAATGCTGCATTTGTAAAGCTTATCTTTAATCCTGTCCAAATTTCTGAAGAAAAAATGAACACTAAGCTGATTTGCAGATGTTTAAAATTTTAGTGAAATTTCACATAAGTTTAAATTGTTAATAATTCGTTAACCGCTCATCGGAGCAAAAATCGTTTAACATGACCTGAAGGAGAATTCCAAACTGAATCAAAATTTTTAAACCGCGGTACCGTATCTTTAACCGAGTCAGAGTGGTTGATAAATTTGTGAAAAAGCGCTGACAAAAATGATGTAAAAATCATCGATAATTTACTTCTTTTGATGCCACGACAAATGTAAACTGTTACGAATAACAAAATCTATTAGACTAAGTATTAAAAAATTAATATTGTGTATATTTTGAGTTATTAAATCTTTTTTCATAAATTGTTATTCTGGTTACCTATTTTTGAACATAACCCTTTGAGAGTTCATCCTAGGTAAAAAATGCAAGAACCCGTTTTGTACAAAAAGTAACGAGCTTTAAGTTTGTATTCTTGTAAAATTTTGATACAGGCCACTGTTTTCGAGATAATAGTGAAAAACTCATTTTTTGCACCTTTGATCCAAGATGGCGGCTCACACCGAGCCTTCCCAAGGTCACAAATTTGAATTTTTCGTCTCCGTCTCGACCTAAACAACATATGTTAAAATCGTTTTTTCCCCACCTTTTGTAGGGTAAAAAACTCTATTGACTGGACTATTTTTCTTAAATGCTAAATTACTTCATAATTTTGTCACAACAAATACCTAGCGATGGTTGCTGCAACAACGATAACTGAATTTGTCTGTATGTAAACAATCAATTTTTTTGCATTTTCAGTACAAAATTGTGGATAAAGTATAGTATTCTATACGCATTCGAATGATTTACATTCTCGCCTTCCGGCTCGTGATACAAATTTCATTCCCATGAGTAATAGCATACATTACATGCTCACTGAATAATATACGAGTACTATTAGCATATTTCATAAATAGTAATAATATTTTATTGTATTTCAAGTTCTTATAAATTATTATAATTGATGATAAATCGGATGCGTCAGTCTTTGCTTACAATTTTTAAAACTTTGCAATGTTATACTTTGCGTTGATGGAGATGATGGAAGGACATACCCAGTAGACATCCCTACCTTACCAGGGATTCGAATCCGGAACCTTTGATCGTTAGTAGGCTACATTACCCACTGCACTACCGGGGTCGGTATATATTTCATAAAAAAATTATGAGTTTCAATTTTTATGTTGTCGCTATATTGGAAAATTACACCAATAAAAGAGGTTTTTTTTTAGCTTTTCAACAATATAATTTATTTACGTTCGTTTGTTTCAAATAGTAAAACAACAACAATTATTTAATGAGTAGGTTAAAGGTTTTTCAATAAATAAATAAATAAATACATCATCACGGTATATTACCCATTACTGGGTGTGCCAGTATCTACAACACATATAGACATCGGTAATGATGACGATATATTTTACCGTGTGGGCGCTTACCAGGCATCACCTCACGGGCACTCATAGCTGGCGTGGAGAGTGCACCACAGGGGTCACTTTTGTGCCATTTAAAATTGGAAATATTTGGCGTCGGTCGGGATCGAACCCGGTTCCCCCAGGTTCGCGACCAGACACTCAGGCACGCGGCCACGGGACCCCATAAATGAAACCCTGAATAATACATAAGGACCAAGTTTTATACTACCTACGAACTTTTTGGCGTTATAACATTGGAAATATGTACAAATGCTTAAAATCAATAAAATTCTATTTTTTTACCTTCCGTCAAAAGGAAGGTATTGTTTTTGGTCAAAAAATTCGGTTGTGAGTTTTTAATGTATAAGCACGTTTTAGGGTCCCTACAATACGAATCTACTATTTTTAAGATGATGTCTGTATGTGTGTATGTGTGTCCGTGTGTGTGTCTGTGTGTGTGTCTGTGTGTGTATCTGTGTGTGTGTCTGTGTGTGTGTCTGTGTGTGTGTGTGTGACAAATTTTTCTCCGACGATAACTCCAAAACTACAATTCTAAAAATTATGATTCTTTCATATTCCTCTTCTTTACAACCATATGAAGAGCTGATTAGATTTTGGTTATAATTGATCCACCGGAAGTACCCTTATTTGAAGTTTTTAACAGTTTTTCTTAAAAAAACGCAGTTAAATATTATTTTTTGACATTTTGTTATTATATATATTAAAGAAAATACTCTTCTCTATACAGTTTGATTATACATTTTCCTTCATATTCAATATATGTAAATTTAAAGCATTATAAAGAAATTAATTTTCAAAAAATAAGTCAGCTTTGCTGTTTATGATGGAAACAGCTGACATAATTATTCAAAAAAAATTAATTGACAGATGTCAGTTGCAAGTGCAAAACCAAATATGGAAAAAAAGTATAGGATCTAAAATTGGTATGTCATAGTGTTGCTCGCAAGTGACACGCAGAGAAAGGCCAAAGAAAAGATGGAAGGACATTACTTAGTGTAGTTTATGTTATAATTTTATTGGATTTATAGAACCTTTTCAAATGAACTTTTGGTATGGAATTTGTAAAAAATAGTATGTGTTTTTACATGATATTATATAGAATCTGTTCCAAGGACCTTTTGGTATGGGATTTGTACAAAATACATGGAATTGACGGAAGGTCTTGTGCTGGCCACAACAGATTTTTTTTTTGTAGATATTGTTTCATGTTTCAATTCATTTTACTAGCGCGTAGCCGTTGGATTCTAACATTTTACAATTAAAATGAATGTTGTACGAGTATAAATTCACCTCAACAAGTTAGTCCAACGGCTAGACGTTAGTTAAATTTTGACTATTCTTGATTATTATGCGTTAGATAATGAGTTTATTACATGAATAGTGAGATAAAAAACGGTAGTACCTAACAAATATATGTCAATGAATTACATAAGTCAAGCAAGTGGTTGTATATATATAATGTAGTTCCATTTAAATTTACTCTTAATTTGTAGTGTCGGACCCACAATTATTAAAAAAAAAAAAAAAAAAACTTGTATACAACGCTTTATGTATCAATTAACATTACTTTTATTTCAGTTCCTAGCCAGAACGTGACAATTACTTATAATGATAAAAACCCTGTTGATCACCTAAAAAAAAATAAGAGAATTCATACAATGTTTCACGGTGAATCATTCGTAGATTCTTGGGCTGGATTAACAATTCGTGATATGCAAATGATGGACAGTGGAAAATACAAATGTCTTGTAGATCAACAAGTACAAAAAATAATTGTAGTAACTGTACAAGATGATTGCTGTTCGTAAGTATATCAAGATTTAGAATAACTACAAATATACTACAATGGGGGTGGTGACAACGAATTAATGTTTTTATTGTTTTTGTACTGCTGTAGAATACTGTTTCTTGAAATTTGTCAACTGCAACTTTATAGATATTGGTTAATATTTCCTTGCTTCAAATTTATATGTAAATTACTATAACGTTTTTATTTACATATTTTAGGTTTCAAAATTTATTTTATTATATTATTAATTTCATTTATTTTTAATACACTCATGTAAGGTATTCATTTTTAAATGAGTCACCATTACTATATCGAGAACTATAAGAGCTTTGTGAAATTTCTAGCTCTCTTGTTTATTTTACGGCAAAATGTGTAGAGTGCAAAGTTGTTCAGATTTAAAAAATACATATAAAACTATTTTTGTATTTTTTATTATTTTTGGTTTCTTCGCAATTTAAAAAAAAATTCAAAATTACGGTTTATTAGTAGCAATAGCCTTGGAACTTGTTTTCTTTTTTCTAGCTTTCATAAATTATTTATAAACATCAAACATCAATTTGATGTATGGAAAATAAATTCCGTATTCTTTCCATCATAATATTCCTTTACAATACAGGGTGTCTCACAACTCGCGCCCCAGACAAAACTGACACTTGCCGACGACAATAGGTTGCCAACAAATAGAAGAAAATAATTTGCGGCTGCTTGCATAACGGAGTTACAAGACTTTTTAATCCACTAATCCCGGAAGGATATCTTGAGGTGTGATTATATTATTACAAAATAAAACTGGTTGCTAGGTTTTAAAAATACTACTAGTGAGTTACAAAATTTGTTTGACTTACTGTAATTTTGACACTTTAGAGTTGACTTTTCACTGTCAACAAATTTAGGTTAGCGAAGGTGTCATCCGAGATCATGATGTATATCGCACAGTGCAACTTGTTGTAGCAGCTGTGTAAAATGTGTTAAACGAAAACATTATTGTCATTTGAATTTTTTGAGATTAAAACAACAAATGGTGGTTCTAAAAAGAACCGTTTTTATTGTAGTGCAATTTAAACAATGGTAATAACACCCATGGAACGATCAGAGCAGATAGGTACTCAAAATGTCCTCCGTTCATTTGTAAACATAATCGCGCCCTTCTTAACAGGCTCAATTTAGAGTCCATAATCATTTGTGGAGTAACTGTTGTAAAGGCCTCTTGAATTCGAACTCTGAGCTCCTCCTCTGTGTTAATGAAGTTTTTCACATGTTCCCAAAGAAAGAAATCCAAAGGATTTGAATCGGGAGACCACGCGGGCCAATTTCGTGGACCACCACGTCCTATCCAACGGTCAAGATACTGTTGGTCCAAAATTTCCTGCACTTCTCGACTAAAATGAGGTGGTGTCTCGTCGTGTTGGAATCATTCGTTAATACGAAAAGTGAGTGGTACCTCTTCATCTACTAAATCTGGAAGTTCTGTGTCTAGGAATTCAGCATAAATGCGTCCTGTTAAACGTGCAGGAGATTCGAAAGGTCCGACCTTAGAGAGGAAAAATCAAATTATCTAGAAATTAATTGATAATCTTAACATACCACACGATCCCCCAACAGTCTAGTCCACAAATTTACCGAATATCGATGCTGAAATGCTCTCGGAAAAGTGGCCCACGGATTTTCCTCTGCCCAAATATGCCAATTATGAACGTTGTAACATCCTTTTCTGCCGAAAATCGATTCGTCCGAAAATAAAATCCGCGAAACAAAATTTGGTTCGAGTATCTCTTGATTTAGCAACCAAGTACAGAACTCTCTCCTAGCAGGGTAATCTTGCGGCTGTAGATGCTGTACACGAGTGTAATGATACGGGTGTTGCCGATTGTTTTTCAAAATTCGATGTACCGAAGCCTTGGAAATACCTAATTGGCCCGCAACTTCTCTGATACTTCTGGTACCATCTTCCTCAAAGACATTTAAAACAGCTTCTTCGTTCTCAACTGTACGAGCAATTCTGGGAGCACCACCAGTTTCTCTTCGATCTGGCATAACTTGACCGGTCTCATGCGTCCTTGCGATGGCTCTCAATATCACTTTATGATCCACAAGATTTCTAACCGGAAAACATTCCGAATAGACTCGTGCTGCTTCTATGGCGTTACGTCCACATTCTCCGAAAATTATAATCATTTCTAAGTAATCAGCGGCTGAAAACATGGTAAGAATTTGCCCTTTTTTATTCACCTTATCAAATTTAATTTGACACTGACATTTTTTGAAAACTACAGTCGCCCACACATTTTAAAGAAGATTTGATTTGTATAAAACTCTACTAACGTAAAATAACGGCAAACACACGTTAAAGGTGTAGGTCTCTGATTGGCCAATTTTAAGACGTCTTTTCTCTAATATCTTTTAAGCTAGATTTTTTTCTTCGAAATGACACATCCGAGTGCAGTCTCGTGTTTCCTCATTCGCTCTGGGGCGCGAATTGTAAGACACCCTGTATACACGCGTTTCTTATTCGAATAAACATTCATTATTTAATTTATATCTTTTCCATACGTCAATGTGGCATTTGACTTTTAAAAACCAGAAAAAAGAAAACAAATTCCATGGTCATTGCTACTATTAAACCAAAATTTTGAAATTTCTTTTCAAATTGTGAAGAGACCTACCACACAATACAACATGTAAAAACAGTTTTATATACAACTTTTAATTCTGCACAACTTTGTATTCTACAGTTTTTGCCATAAAATGAACAGGAGAGCAAGAAATTTCATAAATTTGAAATACCGTGTTAAATACCTATGTTCACCGTTAACCGTCAGTATATCAAACCATAATATAAATTGATGGTTGCGATAATCGACTGTTTTTGAAGTTGATAAGGTTGAAGAAATTACTCGGAATTGTAGTCAATATACGTTTGTTGTATTAAACCGACTTTACTACATACTATGCTTAGGCATTTTGTGAATTTGGATAGCTTTGAGAATGGTCATAATACGACCAAAACGTCGGTATAATCCAATAACGTATTTTGCCTGCAGTTCCGAGTAATTTCTTCATCCGTAATATAAATATTTTTTACAGGGAAATATGCGGTCAAACTGCCGTATGCAATAAGTCGTAGAATAACGAAGCAATATAGACAGTTTGAACTGTATTTAATTTTTAAAATATGGGAATGTATATTTTAAATTTTGTTTAGTAAAATATGTATATCAGTTACTCGTAATTACACAAATACCCAAATTAATCTCATTTTTTTAATCCCAACCAAATAATTATTTTCCTGAATGTGAATCGAATCTTCATATCATATTTTTACCTTCCGTCACCTTTAGGTAAGGAAGGTATTGTTTTTGGTCAAAAAATTCGGTGGTGAGTTTTTAATGAATAAGCACGTTTTAGGGTCCCAACAATACGAATTTACTATTTTTAAGATGATGTCTGTATGTATGTGTCCGTGTGTGTGTGTGTGTGTGTGTGTGTGTGTGTGTGTATGTGTGTCCGTGTGTGACAAATTTTTCTCCGACGATAACTCCAATACTACAATTCTAAAAATTATAATTCTTTCGTATTCCTCTTCTGTACATCCATATGAAGAGTTGATTAGATTTTGGTTATAATTGATCCACCGGAAGTACCCTCATTTGAAGTTTTTAACAGTTTTTCTTAAAAAAACGCAGTTAAATATTATTTTTCGACATTTTGTGATTATCAATATGAAAGAATATCTTATTCTCTATACGGTTTGATTATACAGTTTCGTTCATATTCAATAGAAAAAGAGTTTTAGAGACATTAAGAGAGATTAACTTTCAAAAATTAGTCAGCTTTGTTAAAATTATGGAAACAACAGATATATTCAGAAAAATTTAATTGACAGCTGTCAGTGTCAAATGCAAAACCAAAGTTGAAAGTATAGGGTCAGAAAGTTATGTGTGAATGTGATAGAGTGTCCCTCCAAAGAGAAGATGGAAGGACTGTGTAGCAGAAGATTTGAGAGAGGAAGAATTGTGTGAAGAAAATGCGTTGGACAGGAATGATTAAAAGAGAAGAGTAAGAAACAGCGACCCCTAATAAAATAGGGAAAGGAACTTTCGGTATAGAATTTGTAAAAAATAGTGTGTTCGTGTTACAATTTTATAGGATATACAGAATCTTTTTCAAGGAACTTTTGGTATGGGATATATACAAAATACATCGAATTGACGGAAGGTTTTGTGCTGGCCACAGCAGATTTTATTATTATTATTATTATTATTATTATTATTATTAATGGTGGAAGATAGAAAACAGCTAACAAAGAACCTGGCAGTTGGCGTTATTCATGAGTCACTTTGAAATTAAATTTAAGAAAAATAATAAAGATTTTCCTAGAGTTTGGATTCGATATGTTGATGATATTTTTGCTATTATTAATACCGAAACTTGCGATTTAGATAACTTTTTAGCCAGATTAAATTAAATTTTTCCATCAATTAAATTTACGAGTGAAAAAGAAACCAATAATCAATTACCATTTTTGGAAACACTGGTTATTAGAAACAAAACTAAATTAGAATTTGACGTACTCGTATATAGGAAACCTACGAATACTAATCGATTTATAACAGCTGACTCGAATCATTTTTGGCAACATAAATTAGCAGCGTGTAACTTTTTAATTAATAGACTGACCAAATTTCCGTTAAACAAAACACGTTTTGAAAATGAATTGAAATATATTACCTAAAGAAAAAGTATAATGAATACCCGGTTAAAATTATAGATAAACTAGTCCATAAATTTAAAAATCGTCAATCCGTATTAGATTTCACAACTTTAACGCCAACTAATAATAAAAATAATAATAAATATACATATGATAATGCCACCAAAGGTTTAAACAAAATTTTTAAAAATCAAAATTTAACGGTAGGTAATTTATAAATCAAATAACACCATTAAATCATTATTAGGTAACCCTACAGATAAAATAGATAATAATAAAAAATCCGGTGTTTATAAAATTGACTGCAAATATTGTAATAAAGTTTTTTCGCGATCGCCCAGAAAATGAGCTCTTTCTGATCACTATTTAGACCGGAAAGTCCTTCTTTGCTGAGCTAGCTCGGAAAGTTGTCTATAAAGGATCGGAAAGTACTTTACCGATCCCGGGACCGGTAAAGCTAAATGTTTCCATGGAGATAAGTTGTTTATTTATTTCTTATTTGCTCGCAGTAAAAAATAAAATAATACTTTTTTTTTTTTTTCAGGATCGCAAAAAAAATATTGTACCCAACATGACCTGAAAGTGTCTATACTGGGCTCACAAGCTTCCAAAGCTCGCCTACGGCTCGCTCTGGAATATGCTTGCTCACCCAGTAAAGTATCACTTTCAGGTCTTGTTACGTAAATTACTATTATATCGGGCAAATTAAAGACAAATTGATACTCTTTTTAAAGAACATTTCTACCATTTAAAAAGCGGTAATCCTGATAAATCTAGTGTAGCACAACATATGTTTATTAATAATCATAAAATTGACAATTCTAATATAAAATTATTGAAACAAGTTGATAATAATATATATTTAGACGCACATGAGAGTTTGATAATACATAAATTTAAACATAAATTGTTGAACGCGGACCTAGGTCCTATCCCAAATTCTAAATTATATGAGTTAATATAAAACAGTTACTTTGTTTAATTTTAGTAACCCAATTAGGTATCCACTCACCTATAACTCCTATCCCTATATAACCCGTGTTCTCTCCCTTATTCCTCAGAGCTGTTTTGACCTCTGGCATGGTTTACATGCTGAGTAATCTTAACTTCTCTGTTTTCACTTTGTAGTTTCTACTGATGATGAGAACATAGATCTCGTAATACGTATGTAGTTTTTAAATTTATTGTTAAGGTTAAAGGGTTTTTTCTTTAGTTATAACTTTACCTTAAGACTCCATTTTAGTTTTATAACAATAGTGATGAGTGAAAATATTGGCAGAACTTCTTCAACGATTTCTGGGTGTACTATATGAGCTTCCGGTTACGAATTGAGGAAGAGATATTAATTTGTAGAATCAGAAACCAGGAGGAAGATTACCTGACGGACATTCAAACCTGCCTTATTTCATGTTTACAACTTGCTACCTGCAAGTGTCTCCGTCGCTGAGACTTCACCACCTTGCGAGATGGAGAAATTTGACCAGCTGCAACAAGACCTTAAGCACAGGCGACGTGTCTCCATGTCGTCACCGCAACACCGGCCCCCAAGAGCGAAATTAAGCGCACAACCAAAGACATTTTCGTCCAATCTATGCTAGAGATGCGACCAACACCGCCATTAAGGCTGGTTTATGTAAGCTGTAAACTTAAGAATTCACCTTAGCATTAGTATTATGACTTTACATTAATAATTCAAGTATAGGCGAATGAGTGCTGCGGTATATGTAGCTATAACCTTAACCTTAGTATTATGTCGTTACAAGCACAGAATAAATATTTATACAGAAGCGACAGTCAGAGAGAGAAACGAAAATTAGAGAGAAAAAGAGTATGCCAACAAATTTAAAGGGCTAATCGAATAAAATCGGATTGTTTCGGCATATCTTCGTATCTTACGATTCTTTGTTCTTTTCATTATCTCGACGACAAAATTTTCTGTTAGGGGTCAATAATAAAAGTATATTGAGCAACACGAATTGATTTCTAATAAGAAAAAATATATTATTTTTTCAACAAACGATAGGAAAAATAGTTATCATAAAGAAAATCATTATATTTCACATATTCTGGAGGAGCTGTTGTCTCAGCTTATCACTCCCATGTATTTTTGAATTTCGCGCGTAAATTAGCCAACAAATTTAAAGTTCAAGGTCATAAACGTCAATTTGCAACAACAATGACGCCAACAAGAGAGTGTCGCTTCTGTATAAATGTCTATTCTGTGCTACAGGCAAAAACTTGTTTTTCGCTCATTTCGAAAATATCTCATAACTTATTTATTATGTTAGTTAGAGAAAAATTATTTAAACAAATTTTCTACCGTGTTTTAGGTAAAATAAAATGGAGTAATTAGATTTTTCAAAAACTTCATAATTCTTGAGATATAACACAAACTTATGATTTTTTAAATGGCAACCTATGTTAAAAACAGTCTCATCTTTTTTCTTATTTTATATGCAATTCAATGATATAACAAATCTACATAATTTTTTTTAACACATGAATAAAAAATGAATTATTAATTTTTTTGGGGTGAAAAAAATGAAAATTATTAAGAAGTAAATAAAAAAAGCTATTGTATTTCATCATTTTTCACAATAGCAACTATTACTGTAAATACAGAAGATTTAAAAGTCATTTGTTCAAATGATTGCAGGACATTTACTAAAAGTTTGTAGTCAAACAGTGGTAATAAAAGTATATAATTTTTACCTCCCGCTACCCTTGGTAAGGGAGGTATAGGGATAGTGCTAAAAATCACATATCGAGATTTTAGTAAATGACCACGTTTTAAGGTCCCTAGAATCCAATTTCAACATTTTCACGACGATATATATATATATATATATATATATATATATATATATATATATATATATATATGTGTGTGTGTGTGTGTAGGTGTATGGATTTTGTTGGCACTCTAACTCAAATACTATCATTTGGAAAATTCTGAAACCTTGTATTTCTACCCTATTCTAATATGGAAAGATACCATTAGATTATGCTGTAAATCAGATAACCGGAAATGGCACTTTTCTTGAAGCCCATAATGGTTTTTCTTCAAAAAATACCATTAAATGACATTTTGTCATGAAAATTAAAGATAATTGAATTTTCTACAGGAATACATTAATACATCTTCTATATATTTTACAGACAAATTTAAAAATCACTTTTTTTATTAATCCCGAATCATAAGATAAACACAATTCCTTTGTTACACAATTCATATTTCAAATGAATCTGACAGGTAAATATCACTGTCAAAAAAATAATAACTTCAAATTAGTAATAGTCAGAGCTGGGCAAGTTACTTTTAAAATGTAACTTGTGACAGTTACAGTTACCTCCAAAAAAAAAAGTAACTAAGTTACTTAAGTTCCAGTTACTTTAACCTAAATTTTAACGTTATTGCTTGGCAACACCCAATCAGATTATTATTGTTAATGTTAACGGACCTACAGGGCCTTATTACCGCCTAGGCCCACGAGGCCACGGCCTAGGGCTCGCTTTGACGAGGGGCCCGCAGGGCCCGGTTGCTGTGATTTTTTTAAAATTTATTAATTTATTTTTCAATTTTGATCTCTTATACCAAGATATGAAGAATCTACTTTCTTTCTAACATGACATGGCCATTATAATGTATAAAACATGCAGACATTATTTCCTAGACTTATTAGTGGATAATGATTAATTTATTGGAAACCTCGGATCAGGCGTCGATTTTCTTGTGACAAAGGAATTTGCAAAAATGAGACGAATTCAAGTCTTGCAACCCTTGGAACAACGGACAAAATACACTATTTTTTGTATAACCTGAAAATTGGAATAATTTTAATGATTTAGTGGCAGTTTAATTATAATTTATTAAAACGTATCATTTGTAAGCGAGGAAAACATTTGAAAATAATATATTTTATAAGTCAAATTTAACATTTAGTGACTTTTTAATTCTAGAATTAAAAGTTAAAATAATGTTTTATTTTTAGTTTTTCTGTTTACCGTACAAAGACTATTACTAATGAATATAATTACTTATTTTATTATCTATTATGGCTTGAAATCAATCAACAATAATATTGAATTTAATTATGTATTAAAATAAAAGTTACACATTACAGAGGGTATGCGCGATGCTGCGCTCAACAATCCCACTCTGGGCATACATTTATTTAAAACAAAACAGTTTTAGTTAGTGTTTCTAAAAAAGGCATCAGCCTCAACAAAATATTTCTTAGAAATTTTAATCCCCCCTTTTTATGACTAAGTTACATTCCACTTTTTAAGTTACTTTGACTAACTTAAGTTACATTCTAATTTACTTTAAGTAACTTAAGTTACTCAAGTAACTAGTAACTAAAAACCGTAAAGTTACCAACTACTTTTCCGCAGCAAGTTAAGTTACAGTTACAGTTACCATATTTTAAAAAGTAACTAAGTTAAGTTACAAGTTACGTAAAAGTAACTAGTTAGTAACTAGTTACGGCCCAGCTCTGATAATAGTGACAATTTAAAAAGAAAATAAAGCAACAATTATATGCAATGGAACATAATATAGTTTGCAGCATTAGTAAAAACGTAGGTATGTATTTAAATTAATAAAAATTAAATTGCGGGAGGTTTTGTGTTGGCCACATCAGAATTGTTTGTATACAGATCTTTAAAAATAATTTTTACTACAAACTAATACATAAAAATTCAATTTATTTCTATTAAAATCGGTAATGTTTTTTAGTATCTAAGAGAGAGAGTGAGATGGTGCTATGGAGAATGTAGAGACGGAAGGTATCACAAAGAAGTGAGGACGCTGTGCAAGCCAAAGCAAGAAAAGGTGTTATTTTATAATTTATAAAATAAATCTATAACCGTACCTCCAAATATTATAAAAATACACTAGCACCACTCAAAGATCATAGAAACTTTTATAAAGAATACTATTTTTTGATTTATTTCTTAGCTTTTGAGATAATCAGGTGTAAACATAAAAATTGGTTAATTTTGGTTGATTTTCTTTCCTAAACCCGAAAGACACAATGCATCACTTATATTTCAAACAGTATGTATAGTTCGCAGTCACCGCAAGAGGCGCTAATATTTTCCGTCGAAATCCTCTATAAATGAATGTTCTCCTCTATTTATTACAACTTTTATTTGGATAATATTCTTGCAGTCCCGACAATAAAGAAAATAATCAATGTCCCTTATCAGTTAAACAGTGTGTACATGTGTAGTATACATGTGTTCAACTACATAACAGCAAAATTTTAAACAACAAAATCATATCTACCGCATTTTAACAAATATAAATGTTTTCAACGAAAATATCATTTAAAAAAAAAACCGTTTAGATTATATATCTTACATGGTAAGTGATACTGCCGAAGTGTCGTGCGTATTTTGCTTCGAACAGTATAAATTCACTGTTTTGTTCTTTACAACTACAATGGTAGCCTGTGATTCGCTATGACTTGCACGAGCTCGGAAAAAGATCAATCCTTCGCGGTTCTAGACTACGGTCCTAAAGGAATCGCCGCTCCTGTGTACTTGAATCTTTCGTACGGACTCAAACCTGGAGCGACCGCCAACGCTGTCATAAAGACTGATGTAGATATGGCTATCAACATTAGAGATCAATATGACAATATACTTCTACATGTTGTTTCGAGGTAGGATTGAAAAACGTCTTAATAATTAAGCACTTTTATTACAGTTTCTTCACAGAAATTCAAATTCTAAAAAATAACGTTATTTATTTTATTATATTAATAGAAAATTAGAAATTTAAAACTTGTATAACAGTGAGCACATAGTATGAGAAATGAGAGTACCTACCTTTAATTACAAATATTACTGAATACAATTTGTTTACTTTATTCTACTCAAAAATAAATCGCGAACCATGTTTAATCATTAAAATCGCCAAATTTAAATATTCTGCACAGCCTTGGTCAACTTTACTTTAGGGTATGGTATATCCCACAACACTATTTGTGTTTCCGCTGTTATGATGATCTGCAATTTTTAATTTTCTATTAAGTATAGCATTTTTGTAAATATTTTGTCCGTTAAAAAGTGCAATTTTTTCATTAAAATGGGTTCATAGAGTACACTAGGAGACTAAAATTATATATATATATATATATATATATATATATATATATATATATATATATATATATATATATATATATAGCCTTCTCCGAATTAAGGTTTTGTCTGAACACACTGCACTTACGTAAGTCAAGTAAATGTATAAATACTTATTTTGGATAGATTGAAAAAAATGTTTATGGCAAATATTGTAGTAGATAATTTAAAGATTTTATAAATGTTTTACTTTCGAAAATCGAAGGAGGAATTATAAAAAAATCATGTATTGAAATCTTTGATCGATCGCCATTTTGTCATTAGAAAAAATAAAAAATAATTGTAAACACCAAATGTTTTAGAGAGCCTAGAGGTAAATTTCGAAGAAAAAAATTTTCAATGGTCTTTAAAATAATGGAGTTATGACGATTTTTCGAAAAACAAAAGAACTCCAATAACAACGAACCGGGGCACCAAATCAAAAATTGGAACTAAGAAAAGTTGTTTGTTTGAAGCCCATAACAGTTTTTTACGAAAAACTATATTAAAATATAATTCAAAATTTTTCAAATTTGGTATTTAAGACTTCTACTTTAATGACAATGATTTATTGGATTTTTGCTAAAATTAATATACCAGAGGTGGTACCTAACTCAAAGCTCTGTAGAGATTTTCTTGAAAACATATATTGAAATATGATCCAAAACTTCCCTAATTTGGTATTTAAAACTCGTATATGATTAGAAAAAACATAGATTTTGACTATATTAGTAAATTATAGCTCTTGATAGATTTTCGAAATAGAATATAATCCAAAATTTCGTATTACAGACTTTCCTATTTACTGAAACAACAAATTAGATTTTTGTTGTAACGTGTTTAGGTTCTCACGTCGGGTTATGTTTTTAAAGGGTTGTTTAGTTTAATAAGTGTATCTTTGTATTATTACTTTATTAATATTTAAATATAATACAATTGCAAATTATGCTGTCTACTATATGATTACTGTTACTCTCTGTACTGTACCCCTACTGTTCTCACTTACTCATACTCACTAACTACTTCTACTTAACTTCACTTATTCTCTCGTAACGGAGCAGAAAAAACCCTTTTTTATTTCTCCCACTACCTTGCTTGATTATCAAATGCAAGGATCGCACTTAGTCAAACATAGACTTAATTAATATACGGTTCATTCTGGTTTAGACAGAATATATAGTTCAATCCTGTTTACAACATTTTGTTTACAAACGATAAACCGTAAGTGATATTTCACTTAAAGCTCATTGCTATTTTAAATGTGGAATTGGTGCGAGGTCATGTGCTGAACACATCAGATTTTTTTAAAAGTCTTTCTATTCTAGCTGAAGTTCTTTGCTTAAAATTTTGTAAAGAATATATGACTGAACTATATATATCCTCTCATTTATGTAACGACATTTTTTCCATGTTTAGAGTGTCGAGCAATGGCTTTGCCCTGAATTCATTCTTCGGATCATGGGGCCCGGAGGAGAAAGTGTCCCCCTCTCCTGTGGCCAAGGGGTGCCGCTTCGCCGCCACGCTTATGTACGAGCAGGAGGGCTACAGAGTGTTCGTGAACGGTGTTCAGGTGGCGTTCTACAGGCACCGCTCTGTCAACCCGCCGCACAAATTCGAAGTCAACGGAGGGCAAGTCTACAAATTGGCTTACTTTACATTGAGTGACATGTAATATTATTGCAGGAAAATATATATTTCTGAATAAAATTGAAATTTTAAATCTCTACCTTTTACATAAAACAGTATATTTTCTATAAGCAATAGACAATGAGCTACAGTGCCTCAAAGAAAAATTCTCAAAATGCTTCGTTAGATTACACTCGTATTTTATTGATATTTTTAGTTATGTAGGTAGTACTTATAATTTAACTACATATTATTCATAAAAACTTGACCAAGATCTAGAAATTGAGCTTAAAATTGTGTAATAAATTGACCAATTTTTAAACAAACTGACTTTTTTCATATTGAAAAATCAAAAGTCATAGACTTGTAACAGTCATATAATGGAATTGACATTTATTTATTTCTTTGTAATTTGGCTTCTTAACAGGAATAAAATCCAATAACAAAGAAGCTCTAGCAATGTATACAAAAAAAATTACATAAAAATTCAGTTATAAGAATAAACAAAAACAGTAACGTAAAGTAAAATAAGTAAAATAATTTGATATAGTAATAGCAAAATATACTAATTTAAAAAATTATACATATGTGGTTAACTAAATTTAAGACAGCGCTTAAAATGATGTAAACTTGTACAGAACAAATCTGGCATATTGTCGTTGTTGTACAAGTTTGACAATCTTATTATAGAAGAATTTAGGATTTAGTTTTTGCGAAAATGAGAGTAAGTAAAAAGAAGCTAACTGTTCTAGTACCGTAATTAGGTACTCTTAGGCAGAAGGAAGATATTAAATTGGTGAATCGACGGCGTTATTAAACAGTTTATATAGAAATGTGGTCTGAATGTTGGAAACTTGCGACTAAAATTTTTTAAGAATTTTCGTTGAATAGATTCTGTATGATTAATATAAACAGCGTAGCGTGAGTTCCAACATACAGATGCAACCTTTAATTGACTCCTAACAAGAGAATTATACAGATTAATTAAAGTGGAGGGATGTTTAAAATTAGAGCTTGCTCATATTAAGAAGCCTAATATTTTGTATGTCTTTTGAACAATATTATCAATGTGAACATGAAATATCAATTTAGTATCAAGTGTCACCCTTAAATCCTTCACATGAGTAGTTTTATTAATGACGTTATTATCTATTTCTGAAAGCATTTCTATTTCTTGTGAATTTTATGTAAAAACATTTATTGGTGTTAAGCGTCAATTTAATTTTTTACCTCCCGCTACCCTTGGTAAGGGAGGTATAGGGATCGTGCTAAAAATCACTTATCGAGATTTTAGTAAATGACCACGTTTTAAGGTCCCTAGAATCTAAATTTAACATTTTCACGATGATGTCTGTATGTGTGTATGTGTGTGTGTATGTGTGTGTGTATGTATGTATGTATGTGTGTGTGTGTATGTGTAGGGATTTTGTCTTCACTCTAACTCAAATACTATCATTCAGAAAATTCTGAAATCTTGTATTTCTATCCTATTCTAATAAGAAAAGAAGCCATTAGATTTTGGTGCAAATCGGATAACCGGAAATGGCACTTTACCTGAAGCTCATAATGGTTTTTCTTCAAAAAATACCATTAAATGCCATTTTTTCGCATTTTGTCGTTATGAAAATTAAAGATTATTGTATTTTCTACAGGAATGCATAAATACTTTTTCTATATATTTTACAGATAAATTTAAAAATAATTTTTTTTACAAGTCCCGAAGCCTAAGAAAAACACAATTCCTTTGTTCCACAGTTCATATTTCAAATGAATGTAACTGACATTAAATGTCACTGTCAAAAAACTAATCACTTCAAATTAATAATAGTGACATTTTAAAAAGAAAATAGTAAATAAAGCAATAGTTTTATGCAATGGAACCGTTTGCAGCGTTAGTAAATCCGTAAGTATGTATTTAAATTAATAAAAATTAAATAGCGGGAGGTTTTGTGTTGGCCACATCAGATTTTTACCTTCCGTCACCTTTAGGTAAGGAAGGTATTGTCTTTGGTCAAAAAATTCGGTGGTGAGTTTTTAATGACTAAGCACGTTTTAGGGTCCCTACAATACAAATTTACTATTTTTAAGATGATGTCTGTATGTATGTATGTATGTGTGTGTGTGTGTGTGTGTGTGTGTGTGTGTGTGTGCGTGTGTCCGTGTGTGCGTGTGTCCGTGTGTGCGTGTGTGTGTATGTGTGTCCGTGTGTGACAAATTTTTCTCCGACGATAACTCCAATACTACAATTCTAAAAATTATAATTCTTTCGTATTCCTCTTCTGTACAACCATATGAAGAGTTGATTAGATTTTGATTATAATTGATCCACCGGAAGTACCCTTATTTGAAGTTTTTAACAGTTTTTCTTAAAAAAACGCAGTTAAATGTTATTTTTTGACATTTTGTTATTATGTATATTAAAGAAAATACTCTTCTCTATACAGTTTAATTATACATTTTCCTTCATATTCAATAGATGTAAATTTAAAGCATTATAAAGAAATTAATTTTCAAAAATTAGTCAGCTTTGTTATTTATCATGGAAACAACTGACATAATTATTCAAAAAAATTTAATTGACAGATGTCAGTTGCAAGTGCAAACCCAAATATGGAAAGTGTAGGTTCTAAAATTGGTATGTCATAGTGTTACTTGCAAGTGACATGCAGAGAAAGGCCAACGATAAGATGGAAGGACATTACTTAGTGTAGTTTATGTTATAATTTTATTGGATTTATAGAACCTTTTCAAATGAACTTTTGGTATGGAATTTGTAAAAAATAGTATGTGTTCGTGTTCGATTTTACATGATATTATATAGAATCTGTTCCAAGGACCTTTTGGTATGGGATTTGTACAAAATACATAGAATTGACGGAAGGTCTTGTGCTGGCCACAACAGATTTTTTTTGTATATGTTAAGAAGTTATTTATGTCTTGTTGGAAATATTGACAATCATTGAGAGATTCAATAGTATGATACATTTTTAGATCATCCGCATATTGTAGAAATCTAGTAAATTTAAACATGTAGATATATCATTAATGAAAATATTGAAAAGGGGTGGGGCCAGATAAAAACCTTGTGGTTCACCAGACGTAAAAGTTACTTAGTCAGATGTAAAGCCATATTGTACTACGCGTTGTGTTCTATCACTCAAATATGATATAAACCAGTTCAGCAAATTACCACCTACACCGACCTCAGCCAACCTCATTATTAGTATATCATGAGGAATTTTATCAAATGCTTTGCTGAAATCGGTGTAAACGGAATCTACTTCAACATGATATTGCATTGTTTTTAGAACATAGTCTGTGTATTCTAGCAAGTTAGTTTCAATAGATCTTCCGGGTACAAATCCATGTTGTTGATGGATAATGTGTTTTACTGTAGCATATAACGATTTGTAAATAATAGATTCTAAAACTTTTTCAAAGGTACTTAATTTTGAAATTGGCCTATAATTATTCACCATATTTTTATTACCGTTCTTTAAAATGGGGGTAACGTTTGCTACTTTCCAAATTTAAGGACAATGACCTTCTTCTATGGATTTTGAGAAAAAAAGTGAGTGGAACGCAAAGTGAAGAAGCACAGTTTTTTTTACAAAGATAGGGGGGATGTAATCTGGATCGACTCCTTTATTACTATCTAGGTTAACAAGAATATTAAACATAATATTTTCATTAATTTCCACATCTGATAAGTAATTGAAATTATCAATATGATCATATGATTCACAAGAAAGAGAACTACTACAGAGTTCGTAGACAGACTGAAAATACATTGAAAATATATCATATATTTCTTTACCATTTTCACTTGTCTTGTCAATATAGTTAATCTTTTTAGGTATATTGGTAATTTTAGTCGATGCAATATATTATTATTAATTACAATACCTAACAGGCTTACGCCCAATTCTAAGGTAAGGAAAGCAGAATTTGGTAATAGATTATTACGTTTTAAGTAGTTGGAGTTATTTTTTTTATCATGGTGGAATAGATCGATGTGGTCTTCAAAATGCTTATAGCATGATATAAGTTGATGCAATGGAGATTTCTGAAGGCTGCTAGTACGTGCTACATTAAGATGGAATGTGGACTTACTTCTTGCTGATGATCGAGGTATATGAAAGCACAATTTGTTTAAAAGATATGGACAGTCAATAGTAGAATTTACTATTTTCTGAAGAAATATTGTTGCATGCAGACTTCTTCTCGCATCTAAAAAGTCAATATTAAAAGAACTTAATAATTGTTCTTGAGGTATTCCTCTGGTGGGATAAGATCCCTCAATAATGTATGTAGCCCATTTTAAGAATTTGCGTTGAACATTTTCGATGGAGTTGGACTGGTAAACAAAATTCGGATTCCAGATGACCGAGGCATATTCTAAATGAGGACGTACTAGAGATACATATAGGAGATAAAGAATAGACATATCTTTGAATACGTGAGCGTTTCTAATTAAGAATCCAAGACATCTGTATGCAACTGCAGTAATTTCGTTGATGTGTTGATGTAACCTTAGTTTCGGATCGAAAACAACACCCAGGTCTTTAATAACAGATGGTCTTTCTAACGTACAATTATTTAAAACATAATTAAAGTTAATTGGTTCACGTTTTTTCGAGAAAGTCATAACGTTACATTTTTGGATATTCAAATGAAGATTATTCTCCAAACACCACTGGTATACTTTATCCAAGTTACACTGAAGATACTCACAATCTTCTTTTTTCGAAATTTTTGAATATAATTTTAAATCATCAGCATACATCAAAAATTCAACATCTATTATATTTGATATATCATTTATAAATATATTGAACAGTAGGGGTCCCAAAACAGAACCCTGAGGGACACCAGATTTTTGCAAATATATCTCAGAGGAATATCCAGAGTAACTGACGAATTAGTATCTATTTGTTAAATATGACTTTAAAAGCATAATTAGACAGTCAGATATATGACCAGAACTTGTTACTATTAGTACTTATTTGATTTTCAATACCTTACAATCTAATTTAATAAATTAATAAATCTAAAGATTTAAAGATACGATATCGTTTTTCAAAACGGGCGGTTATGAATTTATTGCAATATTTTGGAAATTGTTCGGATATATCTCTTGTTATATAAAATAGAATTATTCGAAAAGAATTCCGGTATATTCCTGCCGAAACGGGTGCGCCTGTAAGAATTACTAACATCATTTTTAAACCCGTATACCCCAAGTCAAAGAGCGTATAACATCGCTCACATCATCACTTGTCCCTCAGTCGCTGTTTTACAGAATGAAACAGAAAAATTACGTGTTTTTCATAGGGTTTAAGACTGAAGTTAGAAACAACTCTCACCGAAATTGTGACTACGGCAATTTCTGCCAAAGATTTTCCACTAGAAGATTTTATCATTCCCGAAAATGATAATGTGGAGAATCCTGCATACAAGCACACGGCAACAATTGTACGAAATATCTTAGAGCCAACAACTTCGAAGATACGAGTACTTGAACTGAGGAATATAATTATTTATAGTTTTGTTAATTTTAAACTTTCCACGGTCACAATAGTAACTAACGCGCTAAAGTTAAATTATAATGTTTATATTATATTTTTATTACAATAAATTATAGCTTTAATACTAGTACTTTTATTTAGCCTAATATTTATATTTCTCAGTCATTTTTTATAGAATAGTTCAGATGTATATTATTGCTATCAAGATGATTTCGATTTAAACTTCAAAATAGTACCATTTAACAAATTATCCCTAGAAAATCACTATACTCGTGACAGGTAACACTGTTATCTGATTGTATTTTTATCTGACACTACGTTAACGTTACGTTAGCTAACACAATTTTATTTTTTGTTTGGACAACGCATCAAAAATCTGACGTTATGTTACATCTGACGCGATGTCAACTAATCACGCTGTTACATTTTGTTTCTGCAACCGGCCCTTACAGGCCTATTCTACTAAAAAAATATGTATCGTTATGACTCGTTACTAGGCGATAAGTCGTTATGATAACGATTTTTGCCAAAACCCTATTCTGTTAATTTATTTATCATTACGAATCGTTACATATCGTTGTTTGAAGTGGTAAAGTTAGACATATTTTGAGAACAAAAGTAAAAATGGCTGAAGAAGATATTTTGTTAATTGTAGCTGAGAAAGAGATTCTGCAAAGATGAGTATTTATTCACTTCTGTACACTAATTATATATTTTATACTTTTTAGTATTAGACATTTTATTTATATTTCAGAAATATATTTAAAAATTTAGATTTAGATAATATTTAGTGGACGAAGGACTCCAGGCTGTTTTGCATGTTGATAAGGGTAGAAAAATGAAAAATCCAAGTTTTTTTCGTTGCAGAATGTAAATAATTTTCAAATACATTCTGCAACGAAAAAACTTTTTCCTTTTTCTACCCTTAGATAATATTATTTAATATATTGATATGTAATATAATATAGAATATAGATGCACTATCTATGTATTTAAAAATTATATATTTGTATAGGGATGTCAGAGTATATAATCGTACACTGCGTGATACATCAGATCTTTTTACCCGGTCCCACAGAATTTAAATGACTTGTAAGTCTTCTCCATATTTCTTCCAATTCTTCAGTGGACAATTTATTAATTCTTAATGAACTGTTATTTTCCAGTTCTTCAACATATATTTCATGCTGTCTTTGAGTTGTCCTCGAAGCCCTTTTCTTTATATCCATTGTCATATTCAATTAAATAAACAAACAATGAATCGATATGTCAAATTTAAATTGAAAAATATATAAAAATTTATTCTGTCAAAATATACATGAAGTTAGATATTATCGTTATAATCCTGATAACGATAATTTATAACGATATGATTAGTAGAATAGGTTTTTGGCATTTGTCGTTATTAAAGTCGTTTAACCAAATGCTTAGCGACAGTCGTTCTGTAACGACATCGTTATACATTTTTTTAGTAGAATAGGCCTGTTAGTGTCTAAAAATGAAATTGTTTCGACGGTAAATTGTATATTGTCGTTGATGCTGTTAAATATTTGTAACGTTAAATCTATCTTATGGCTGGGGATTGGTGGCATCACATATTGTATCGTCTACGTATTTGTGCATGAATGGAAATTCAAAAGGAAGTTGGATAACAAATTCAATTCCTTCAAATTTATATATTGAACACTTTCAGAAATTGCAAGACATTTGTTTGAGTGAGTGCAATGACTTTATATTAAGTGTTGGTGACTACAATCTCCCTAATATTCAGTGGACCCCTTATCTGAATTATTTTGAACCATCAACAGTAAAATGTGACGATATTCATAATGAACTCTTACATACAATTAACTTTTCTAATTTATGTCAATACAATGGAATATTGAATTCTCACAATAAATTACTTGATCTTGTTCTAAGCAACAATAACTGTCAAGTTGGTCTGAGTAATTCTCCTTTATCAAATATCGATTCATATCATCCACCGCTTGATATACATATTTCTATACAAAATCATAAAAATTTAGAATTTAATTATGAACTTCGACCTAACTTTTATAAATGTAATTATGAAGAATTGATTTATAAAATGTCTGCAATCGACTGGAATGCTAAATTATGTCATAATGATGTGAATAAAAATTTAGATACTTTTTATGATATATTGGACAGTCTAATAATTAATTTTGTACCATTTAAGCAAATTAGAATGAATTCTCACCCAAAATGGTTTTCTAAAGCTCTTGTTAAAATGTTACGTGAAAAACAAAAATTTCATAAGAGATGGAAAAATTATGGGAGAATCTCAGACTATACTTCCTTCTCTCTGTTACGTAACAGGGTTAAAATTAAACAGCAACAAGATTTCCGTTTTTATATGCAAAATGTTGAAAATAATATTCACAGAGATCCTAAATCCTTTTGGTCTTACTCTAAAACAATGCGTAAAAAAGGTGGGATTCCTAACACCATGATTTATGGAAATGAGGAAGCTCACGATGGCCATTCGGTCAGTAATCTTTTTGCTGATTATTTTAAATCTGTCTTTGTAAACAATAATGATAAGAATAAGAACAATGTTGTAGAGAGTCCTACTAATTTACTTAATTTACATTCCATTGAGTTAAGTGAAGATGAAATTTTTAAGTATCTATTAAATCTCAACACTAACAAAGGATGTGGCCCCGATCAAATCCCAAGTTCATTCATTAAAACATGTGCAGTTTATCTAACTTCGCCTTTGCAAATTTTATTTAACCAATCTCTAAAGTCCGGTGTTTTTCCCGATAGGTGGAAACTGTCAAAGATTGTACCTATTCACAAAACAGGAGATATTAATAACGTCACCAATTACAGACCAATATCAATTATTTCAACTTTCGGTAAAATTTTTGAAGCCTTAGTAATTAATCAAATAAAATCTGACTGTCATACCCTTCTTATTCCGGAACAACATGGATTCTGTTCAGGTAAATCTGTTTCAACTAATTTAATTCCTTTCATTACATTCTTAAGCAAAAACATGGACAGTAGAACCCAAGTAGACGTTATTTATACTGATTTCTGCAAAGCATTTGATCGGGTGCATCTCCCTACTTTAATAGGTACGTAAATTAAAATTATTAGGCTTTCATGGTTCCTTACTTCGATGGATAGAATCGTACGTTTCTAACAGATCCCAATTCGTATACTGCAACGGTTTTAAGTCTACTCTATTTTCTGTTCTATCTGGTGTGCCCCAAGGCTCACATCTTGGTCCTTTACTGTTTCTTTTATTTATTAATGATATATACAAATGTTTCAAATATTGTCATTTCCTTCTGTATGCAGATGATTTAAAGATTTATAAGTCTATAAGAAATATTGAAGACTGCAATAAATTTGAAGAGGACTTAAACCGTTTGCATGACTATTGTATAGATAATTATTTATTACTTAATATAACTAAATGCTACATCATGAATTTTACGAGAAATCGTCATAAAATATATTATAATTATGCAATTGATAATGTCGCATTGGAAAATAAATCAGTAATTAGAGATCTTGGAATTAACTTTGAACCTACAATGGCTTTCGGATATCACTGCAACAAAATAGTAAAAGATTCCTATAAAGTTCTTGGATTCATCTTCCGTCACAGCAAACATTTTGAGAATCCAAAGTCTCTAATTTACTTATTTAATAGTATAGTAAGATCTAAGTTAGAATATGCTTCCATTGTATGGAATCCGAATTACAATAACACCATTAACTTATTAGAAAATATTCAAAAAAAATTTGTTAGACTGGTGTGTATTAAATTTAATGTCAACATTCCAGGTTATTCTGAGAGATTGCAATATTTCGGTATTGTATCACTTAGAAACAGAAGATTAGTAAATGATATGGTCTTTTTATACAAAACTATAAATAACAAGTATGATACATTAAATATACTGTGCCTGATTAACTTCCATATTCCGAGTAGAAATACTAGACAACAATCTTTATTTCATATACAACAGTCTAACACAAATAGTTCAAAGCACTCTGGAATCAACAGAATTATTAATTCATATAATTCATTGTTTAATCATATAGATATATTTCACCTTTCTTTTCCGCAATTTAAAACTGCCATTATACATGAAATCTCATAGATATTACAAGCACACTCACAATATTTCCTTTTTTCATTACTTTTTACCTTCCGTCAAAAGGAAGGTATTGTTTTTGGTCAAAAATTTCGGTTGGGAGTTTTTAATGTATAAGCACGTTTTAGGGTCCCTACAATACGAATGTACTATTTTTAAGATGATGTCTGTATGTGTGTATGTGTGTCCGTGTGTGTGTCTGTGTGTGTGTCTGTGTGTGTGTCTGTGTGTGTGTCTGTGTGTGTGTCTGTGTGTATGTCTGTGTGTGTGTGTGTGACAAATTTTTCTCCGACGATAACTCCAAAACTACAATTCTAAAAATTATGATTCTTTCATATTCCTCTTCTTTACAACCATATGAAGAGCTGATTAGATTTTGGTTATAATTGGTCAACCGGAAGTACCCTTATTTGAAGTTTTTAACAGTTTTTCTTAAAAAAATGCAGTTAAATATTATTTTTTGACATTTTCTTATTATATTTATTAAAGAAAATACTCTTCTCTATATGGTTTGATTATTCATTTTCCTTCATATTCAATAGATGTAGAGTTAAAGCATTACAAAGAAATTAATTTTCAAAAATTAGTCAGCTTTGTTATTTATCATGGAAACAGCTGACATAATTATTCCAAAAAATTTAATTGACAGATGTCAGTTGCAAGTGCAAAACCAAATATGGAAAAAAGTATAGGATCTAAAATTGGTATGTCATAGTGTTGCTCGCAAATGACACGCAGAGAAAGGCCAAAGAGAAAATGGAAGGACATTACTTAGTGTAGTTTATGTTATAATTTTATTGGATTTATAGAACCTTTTCAAATGAACTTTTGGTATGGAATTTGTAAAAAATAGTATGTGTTCGTGTTCGATTTTACATGATAGTATATAGAATCTGTTCCAAGGACCTTTTGGTATGGGATTTGTACAAAATACATGGTATTGACGGAAGGTCTTGTGCTGGCCACAACAGATTTTTTTATGTTGTATCACCTTATTTTCCGTGCAATTGATATTTATATGTATATATGTACTTATTTGCAAAACTATTTGTATTGTTCGTGAGAACCTGTTATTGGTCAACTGACTGTTGGTTCTCCTTGTACAGAAAATAAATAAATAAATAAATAAATAAATAAATAAAACACATTGTTTTGATCAAGAATCGAATTCATAACATATCTACTAATTACTGGGCTAATAATACTACCCATTGGACAACCAAATTTTTGTTGGTACTGTTGTCCATTATAAAAGGAAAACGTATTATTAAAGATGAAGTTCATAATAGCAATAAACTCATTTTTGGAAGTGTGTTCACTTATCATTTCCCATTTCTCTTCTAATACGTTTACTGTTAAATCGAGAGGAATGTTTGTAAAGCGACTAACAACATCTAGACTAATTAATACGAAATTGATAATTTTGAATAAATTTTATTTTTAGTTTAAAAGAAAAAACTTCAGAAACAGGAAGATCTTCATTTTAAGGAGGTTGAAGCGTTATATGTATAATATGAAAACTATTTTGTACAAATTTATTTCGATAGATTAATTAGTTAGAAATTTTCTATGAAAATTTTAGGAAGCTTGCTTAAATATAAATCGAAATTAACATTACATGTAATCTTACGGAGAACACGTCAATTTGATATGAAAATTGCACATTATTTGTCATAACAAATGAAATGCCATCAATATCAAATTTAACTATATTGTACATTGATATTTTTCAAATAATTTAAAAAAAAAATTCAATTTGATTAGGAAGCTTTAACTTTATAAAAAATAACAATGATTAGAGGTACTTACAAATGATTTACCTTTACTGTCTGACATAGCGGCAACGTTGCATTTATCAGTAATGGCGGGAAAATTAAAATTTTTAAATTGTATGGTGGTTAATAATAACAATAAAGTTTTTCCTTTGTAATATTACACAATGACAGTGTTTCATTACAAGAAGAACATTTCAAATTTTCTCCTAGTGATTTTATGTCTAAAATTCTGCGACCAATGTCACAGAGGTTAGGAGACTCACATTTTTTGTTTCGTTTCCCAACACTTTGTTGGCTTAATCTTTGGTTATACACAGCCTCAGTCACGCGTTTTCGCTTCCACATAAGAATTTTCTTGTCATTTTTATCAATATTTGTCAATATTTTATTACTGTCCATTTCTTTCACACTTTTTGACTAAAGCATATCAGTACAGCCAACTGTAAATATGTTACAGCGTTGCCGCACCGAAGCACCTGAATTTTAAGATTTTTAACTGTCATTATTAATTAAATATATGATTTTTAGGGCCGGTCTTTCCACCTTCGGATAAAGTTCCGGATAAAGTTATCTGGTGGATAAATCAAAAATGTGTCTTTCCACCTTCAGATAAGGTTATCCGCCAGATAAATATTGCCTATCCGACAGATAAGTTATCCGGAACTTTTCTACCGGATAAATATGATATCTGACAGAAACATGAATCGATGCAATAAATCGGAAAAAAATGTCAAATACATGATATTTTGATAGAATACAAACATGTAATTTCACATATTTAATTATTATTTATTGTTATATATGGCGCCAGAAAATTTTCCAATGGGGCAAAACTAATGTTCATTCCTACAAACCGTATTTTTTTTGTCATACCAAATTTTAAATAAATACACACCCGATTATGGGTATCAGGGATATGGAGAAAAAGAAATATATACAAACAAATAAAACATTACACATCTAAACTTTGAGAGACAAGAGTTCTTGCTTCTCAGACCTTGTTCCATCATCATTTCACTGCAGTTTTTAAAAGTAATTTTAGAGGCAATACATGTAATGACTGTAAATGTTTTATTATTTTCATATATAATATTTGATCGTACGACTGTACTTTATCTAAACAAAGCGCGACGCATCATATGCGAAATACGAGCGCGGTAGTCTTCAAAGTTCTTTCGTGGGGGCTGGGTCAAAATTTCGTAAAAGAAGTTACTTCCAGGTGAAACCGAATCCCTGTGATCATAAATCAATCCAGGAGACTTTTTTCACTTCTAGAATCTACTTAAGGTAGGTTTTCTTCTTTTGTATATTTTTTTACAATTTTTATTGTTAATGTATTATTGCGTAACAACTGGGCGTAACAGTTAAATGTAACAACTGGGCGTAACAATTGGATGTAACAGTTGAATGTAACAGTTCAATTATTTTGTATTTTAATCAATATTTTTATATATACTTTTTTCCAATTTTGAAATTATATTTTGTTTGAGTTAAATTTGTATTGTTAAATTTCCTAACAATTTTGACTCCGCTCGGTCAGAATTGGACATAAATTCTTGGTTATAGTTTTACCAATGCTACCAAGGTAGGTAAAATTTTTATATTAATTTGTGGGTGTTACATATGGGTTAGATCATAACATTTGGTGCCAGCTATTTGGGATATTAATTTTCATTTTGAAATTTGAATTGCACGTTTCCATATATTAAAAGAAAAGTTGAAGAATTGAAAAAAATTATTATAATTGTTGCGCAATATTACATTGTAATACGCATTTTATGCATGACTCATCGGCTACAGATGAACCGTATAGAGCTTCTTTGTTTGTTATGCTGATAAATTGAACAATAACAATCTTATAATTTGCTGAGGTTTTATATATACCGTGTGATCCTACGTCGTTCTATAATAAAGAATCATTTATGCGTAATTTATAATTATTTTTTTTAAATTACTATTCAAAAATATATTTTTATTTTTACTAGTTTTTCTAAAGTATAAATTAAAATTAAAAAAAAAAAAAAAATGCCTAACGATACTCCGACTACAACAGACGTACAGACAACTACAACTTTAACTTCAACAACAACAATGAGCCCTACGAGGCCTACATCGACGTCCACATTTATTCCTGCAAGAACAATTGGTCAGTCCTTGGTAGGAATTCCGCAATTTTCCGGGAAACCTCATGAAAATGTAAAAGAATTTTTTTCAAAAATTTCGCAAAGAGCTAAAATTGATTTATGGACAGAAGATCAAACAGTAGCTATTGCAAAATATCATCTAACGGGTGATGCATTCCGCTATTTGGAAACGGATGCACAGTTAAGTAGCGATGATGTCCCTTATACAATTTTTAAAAATATATTAATTAAAAAATATACTCGCAAAATTATACCAGGTCAGGGTCAAGTAAATTTAAGTAAATGTTTTCAAAGACCAAAAGAAAGTGTGGATCAGTATGCCACAAGATTAAAAGTAGTAGGGAGACAATTATTGGAGGAAAATTTAAGTTATAATGAAAATAATGACGATAAAGAGAAAGAAATAATTGAAAAAAGACATGACCGAGATCTTATACATCAATTCCAAAAAGGAATATCAGAAGAAATTTCAAAATTAATTATTATGGACATATCAAAAAACCCAAATTTTAAATTTGATGAAATTGTAGAATTGGCTATGAAAGCAGAAATTAATCTTAGTATATTACGGAATGCCAGGTCTAACGACACATATACTGTACAAAATAGTAGAGAACCCCCAATAAGAAATAAACAACCTACGAATTTTGGAAAAAAATATGATAGGAAACAAATAATTTGTTATAAATGTAACAAACCTGGACATATTAGTAGAAATTGTTTAACAGAAACGAATGATCAACAACGAACAGACCCTGGAAGACCTAATACATCTCAAAATAATTATTTAAGACCAAATTTAAACTCAAAAGCCCCGCCGTTTGTTCCCCGAAGCGAAGTAAGAAATTTTATTTTGCCAAATATTAATTCTAATAGTAATAAATTATTTTTTGTAAACGTAAAAATAAATAATCAAAATTTTAAAATGTTAATTGATACGGGTGCAGCAGTATCGATAGTAAAACAAAAAGTTATTCAACAAATAAGGGGAATCAAATTAAATGTAGACAAAGATATTACACTAAGAGGAATTAGTGGTTATGAAATAGAAGTATTGGGAAAAGCAACAATACCGTTTGAACTACAGTATCAGAAATTTCCATTCGAGTGTGTGGTTTGTGACAACGCATTACCACTTCAAACCGATGGATTATTTGGTCGTGATTTTCTAAAAACATTCGGAGCCACTATAAATTTTTCTGAAGCGTATGTCAATCTACATGGTATAAAAATTAAAATTCAAAGTGAATTTGAAGACTCAGAAGGCTCAGAAGAAGACTCAGAAGTCTCAGAAGAAGACTCAGAAGGCTCAGTAGAAGACTCAAATTTTGAAAATGATCAAGATGAAACGTGTTATGTCTTGAAAGAAAACCGCAAAATTATTAAAGGAAAAGAGCCGAGAAAGAAAAGGCATGAAGATAAAATATTGACCCAACCAGCAAAGAAGAAGTGTAATGAAATACGCGGAAACAATAAAGAAACAGGAAAATATGAAGTAAATCACTTGAAAAATCAAGATGAAAGAAAAAGTCAGTCATGTAAATTAACAGAAATACATGGAGATTTGTTTTCTGCGCCACGTGATTATTCTCTCGTTCATTGTGTTTCACAAAACTTGAAAATGAATCGAGGAATAGCAGTAATGTTTAAGAAAAAGTTTAATAATGTAAACTTATTGAAATCTAAAAATCCAAGAGTTGGGAATTTAGTATATTTAAAAGAACAAAATGATAACCATGGCAGGTTTATATATTACTTAGTAACCAAAGAATTACATTATCATAAACCCAAACTGAGTGATCTTGAAAGGTCATTGCACGAACTACGAAAACACTGTTTACGAAATAATGTTTCAAAGCTAGCAATGCCTCGGATTGGTTCAGGGTTAGATAAACTAAGATGGTCACAAGTAAGGAATTTAATAAAAAGCATATTTAAAGATACTGAGATAGAAATTGTAGTATATAAATTAAAAGAAAACATCGAAAATAACAATGAAAAGAAATCTGCGCAGATCAAGAATAAATTTGAAGAGAAAAATGGAGAGAATATCAAAAATAAATTTGAAGAGAAAAATGGAGAGAAGATCAAAAATAAACTTGAAGATAAAACTGGAGAGAAGACCGAAACGAAACTTAAAGAGAAAGTCGAAAAGAAGATCGAAAAGAAATCTGAAGAGAAAATCGAAAAGAAGACCGAAAAGAAATCTGAAGAGAAAATCGAAAAGAAGACTGGAAGGAAATTTGAAGAAAATAAGAAAAAGGGAAGAAATATGAAGAAAAACAAAGAAGGAAAAAATTGCAATGATATCACAACAGAAAATAAAAAAGGTAATAAAAAGAAAGGACCTTGTGAAAGGAGTAATCAACCATCGTCTTCACTACGGTCAATAGTGTATGATGATGAGGATAGGGTTGTTGACCGCTTCCCTGTTCGAATGAAAGAGCATGTTGATATCCCTCCACGATGTCAGTTTGTCTGCACAGCAATGCAGGAATTTGAAAATCCTGATAATGACATTATAATAGAGCCTGTTGAAATATTAACTTCCGGTGTGTTAGTTGCAAGATCTGTTAGTAAAGCAACAGCTGAAATTAATATTTGTATTTTAAACGTATCTAATCGAACAGTAAAAATTACCAAAAATACAATAGTCGCATATAGTGAAATCATTGATATATCAGAAAATAATAACACTAATCAACAAATAAATGTATTAAATATTGAAGAAAATAAAAATGTAATGTCTCAAATAAATTTAGACCATCTTCAAGAAAAAGAACAATTAGAACTGAAAAAGTTGTTAGAAAAATATAAAGGAATTTTTATGGAAAAAGGAAGTAAATTGGGATGCACACATCAAGTCAAACATCAAATTATTACTGAAAATGTGCCTCCCATAACAAAACCCCCATATCGAATACCATATAGTCAACGGGAAGAATTAAAAAATCAAATTAATTAAATGTTGGAACAAGGAGTAATACAGGAATCATCGTCCCCGTGGTCAGCTCCTGTTATAATGGTAGCGAAGAAAGCAGCAGAAGGTGAAAATAACATTCGTGTATGTATAGACTATCGAGCTTTAAATTCAATAACGAAAAGAGATTATTTCCCATTACCAAATTTGCAAGAAACAATAGATCAATTAGGTAAAGCTAAATTATTCACTACTCTTGACTTGGCAAGTGGATATTGGCAAGTAGAAGTTAATCCAGATGATAGAGAAAAAACAGCATTTTCAACACCTGATGGACATTATGAATGTGTAAGAATGCCATTCGGCTTAGCAAATGCATCAAGTACGTTCCAAAGACTTATGTATTCTATTATGTCAGGAATAACTGGAGAAAAATGCCTTGTATATTTAGATGATATCATTGTTTTTAGTAAAAATTTTGAAGAACACTTAGAACGATTAGAAGAAATATTTGAAAGATTAAAAAATGCAAATCTAAAACTCAAACCGTCAAAATGTAAATTTGTAACCGAAAAAAACTAATTATTTGGGCCATATTATATCTTCAGAAGGCGTTGAACCCGACCCAGAAAAAATCAGTGTGGTAAAATCATATCCAGTTCCTACAAATATTAAAGAAATCAGAGCATTTATTGGTCTTGTAGGATTTTACAGAAAATTTATTCCTGAATTTTCTCATGAAGCAATACAATTAACAAAATTGACAAGGAAAAATGTTAAATTTGATTGGGGTGAAAATCAACAAAAGGCTTTTGATTATTTAAAAGATAAATTATGTAATTCTCCACTATTAATGTATCCAGACTTCTCAAAACCATTTATTCTGTCTACTGACGCATCTGGTTATGCGATAAGTGCGATTTTAAGTCAAAAGTATGGTGACTCAGAAAAACCTATTGCTTATGCAAGTCGTCAACTAAATTCTGCAGAAAAGAATTATACGGTAACTGAGAAAGAATGTCTAGCTGTTGTATGGGGTGTAAAACATTTTAATTGTTATCTATATGGACGAAAATTTTCCGTCTTAACTGATCATAGACCTCTGAAATGGTTATTCTCACTACAAAAACCAATGTCAAGATTAATTCGATGGTCATTATTATTGTCAGAATATGATTTTGAAATCATACATAAACAAGGGAAAAAGCATAATAATGCTGATGCATTAAGTAGAATTACTATCAATGCTGTTGAAACATCAGAATTATTTCTACCAATTTGGGATAAAGAGTTAATAAAAAAGGAGCAAGAAAATGACGAATTTTGTAAAGTCATTATGAATAAAATAAATGAGCATAATGCAAAAATTGATTATTTTATTGACGACGATGGTCTGTTATTTAAGGAAAAATTAACAACAGAACGACATGATAAATTAGTAATACCGAAAAATTTAGTAAAGAAAATTATTCATGATTATCATGATCTTCCATTTGCCGGACATCAAGGCATTAGTAAAACTTTAAATTTAATAAAATCACGTATGTATTGGTTAAATATGAAACAAGACATTGAAGAATATATAAAAGTTTGTAAATCATGTAATGCAAGAAAAACGCCACCAAACAGAAAACCTGCTCCACTGCAGAAATTTGAAACAGTAACAATGCCATTTCAAATAACATCAATGGATATTGTTGGGCCATTTGTCACAAGTAATAATGGTAATCGCTACATATTGACCTTCCAAGATTATTTTACCAAATATCCAGAGGCTATTCCATTACCTGATCAATCAGCTGATACGGTTGCTAAAGCATTTGTTACTCAAATTATTTGTAAACATGGTGTGCCACAAAAACTGTTAACAGATCAAGGAAAAAATTTCGTTTCACAATTAATGAAAAATATTTGTAAGCTATTGGGCATTACTAAAATTCAGACAACTCCATATCATCCAATGAGTAATGGAATGATTGAAAGATCACATCGAGTATTTAAAGATATTATGTCACATTACATATCACCAACACAACAAGATTGGGATGAATGGATCCCATATATTTTAATGGCATATCGTGCATCAGTACATTCATCAACTAAAGACACACCATTCTTTTTAATGCATGGCAGAGACATGGAATTGCCGTATGAAGAAATTTTAAAACCATCAAAATTAAAATATGATTATGACACAAATTATGCATCGGAGTTATTAGCTAGATTAAATTCAGCATTTAAAATCGTCAAACAAAACTTAGAAAAAGCTGCTGACGTAAGAGAAAGACAATATAATAAACGAAGTAAACCTGTAGAATTCAACACTGGAGATCTAGTGTACTTACATAATCCAGCTTCAAAGATAGGCATATCTAAGAAATTATCAAAACCATGGGAAGGCCCATATCGAATACAAGAAAAACTTGGACCAGTTACATATAGAATCAAAGAAATTGAAGGGAAGAAAGAACAAGTAATTCACGTTAATAGATTAAAACATTATTACGAAATTAATAAAAATAACGAAAATAAAGACAGCGATGAAGAAAGTCAAGAAAATGAAAACAACGAAGAAGAAGAAGAATATTCATATCAAGAACCATTAATTCCGTTCTTTTCACCAGTACCTAATTTTGTAGAAGACAATGAAGAAAGAAGACAAGGCCACTTCGTTTCCCATGAAAATCAAGAACAACGAATGTCAGAAGAACAAGAAATCGAAATTCAAGAAAGGGCAGAAGACCAATTCGAAGAAGTTACTCAAGAAAATCAAGAACGAAATATGTCAGAAGAACAAGAAGTTGAAATTCAAGAAAATGACCACAATATTGATAAAGACACTAATTCTGAAAATTTAAATTCACATATAAGTAATACATCAAACGGTCATCGATATCATTTAAGAAGTCGAGGTCCTGTTAAAGAAGAGCCATGTCAACTTCCGAAAAGAATT
Source organism: Ophonus ardosiacus (assembly GCA_943142095.1). Classification (NCBI taxonomy): domain Eukaryota; kingdom Metazoa; phylum Arthropoda; class Insecta; order Coleoptera; family Carabidae; genus Ophonus; species Ophonus ardosiacus. The sequence continues at coordinate 15,454,183 of OW964835.1, forward strand.
TAAGGAAATAACAATTATATGATACAATTGGTTGAATAAATAAAGATAAGGCGATAGTTCCTCTTAAAGCTACTTAAGGAGGTGAATAAAGAATACATCCCATGCCCATTTGACTTAGTTTTGTTCCCTGTTTCTAAATTTGATGTACCTTATTTCACCCGAGGAACTTAATTACCCCCATTTCACATGGAGTAAAACTCCTGTTAAATTATGTGCAAAGCATATTTAAATTAGGTTAAGAAAAACCTAACTTCTTGTTGGCAACATGCGAGCCTGAAAAGACTTAGAGTTATTGTTGAGAAAAACAATCACATGGTGCTAACAATTAGTTAACCCAAATAAATAGTTATTAGGTTTCTAATGAAAATTGTATAATAATATGTATGAAATTTTGTTTCATGTAATCTCTGGACCATTGAGCGTATGGGGAAAGAGAGGAAATTAAAAGATGAATACGACCTCCAAAATCAAGGCAAAAAGTGGTACTTTTATATTCCATCAACTGTTTGCTGCACTAAAATCATGGTGTGAAGTTATTAACTTGCACCGCCATCAACAAAATTGAGCAACGCACAAATGGACGGCCGCCGTTTTGTACGCTGATCAATTCTAATGAAATTGAGGAAAGCAGCCCCTAACTTAAGTAATCACGCACCTACATCACCATCGGATGAAGTCAAATTCCACTCACCACCTGAAGGATTTTCCACCCGTCGTAATATTTGATAAAACTGTTATTGTTATGTAATGTTGTTATGATAATGTGAATAAGCGTTTCTCAGACAATAATTTCCCCTATCGTCTCATATGTGTCATTATTTTGTGTAATTTTAAGTATATTTTAACATTGTTATGATTTATGTAATGGAAGAAGTCTCCCTCCTAAAAGTTCTCAAAATTTTTGTTATTATAACTGAAGAATTTCTCTTTGAAAAATTCTTTTCCCAAGGGGAAAGGAATGTAATGACTGTAAATGTTTTATTATTTTCATATATAATATTTGATCGTACGACTGTACTTTATCTAAACAAAGCGCGACGCATCATATGCGAAATACGGGCGCGGTAGTCTTCAAAGTTCTTTCGTGGGGGCTGGGTCAAAATTTCGTAAAAGAAGTTACTTCCAGGTGAAACCGAATCCCTGTGATCATAAATCAATCCAGGAGACTTTTTTCACTTCTAGAATCTACTTAAGGTAGGTTTTCTTCTTTTGTATATTTTTTTACAATTTTTATTGTTAATGTATTATTGCGTAACAACTGGGCGTAACAGTTAAATGTAACAACTGGGCGTAACAATTGGATGTAACAGTTGAATGTAACAGTTCAATTATTTTGTATTTTAATCAATATTTTTATATATACTTTTTTCCAATTTTGAAATTATATTTTGTTTGAGTTAAATTTGTATTGTTAAATTTCCTAACAATTTTGACTCCGCTCGGTCAGAATTGGACATAAATTCTTGGTTATAGTTTTACCAATGCTACCAAGGTAGGTAAAATTTTTATATTAATTTGTGGGTGTTACATATGGGTTAAATCATAACATACACATTTTTTTTTTTGCCGGTCCAAGGGAGGTCAATCTTAATCTCTCGCCGCTGTATATATCTTTTTATTTTCTATGACATACTTATACTTGCACCTTAGTACAAGTACAAATATAAAAATATTCCGTATTTCAATAATTTCAAAATTATTGGAGCTCTCACATTTCTTTCAATTTTTATAATCCTCACACATTTCTAAATATGAACAGAAAGCAGAATATCCTGCACATATATTTATAATTACGTCAAAAAGATCATAACCACAAATGTCAAAACATAAATATTAAGCAACTTGATCGAAACAAAACTTTGCATTTTCTTGCTCTGCCTTATTACATTTGCAATGCTGTTGTCTCTTTTTAATTTTATTAGAGATTTTGGAACTGCATATACTGCACTTATCTGTCGGATAGTTATCCGTCAAATAAATTTGAAATGAAAGACAGAAAAAAGTTATTCGTCGGATAAAGTCTCAGATAAGTTTATCTGGCGGATAGCTATCCAGAACTTTATCTGAAGGTGGAAAGACCGGCCCTTAACTATTAAAATTATTTTCTTTTACTTTATTTATTTTTTTATATTATTTGCTTTGGTAATATTTCAAAATTAATAACATAATTAATCATTGTTTTCCATAATTTTTTACCTCTCGCTAAGAGAGATATTGGATTCATGCTAAAATTCGCATATCCAAATTTTAGTGAATAAGCACGATTTAAGGTCCCTAGAATCCGATTATAACATTTTTAAAATGATGTATGTGTGTGTGTGGATGTGTGTCTGTCTGGATGTTGTAGACACGATTCCTCAAAAACTATAAGACTGTTTAACTATGGATTCCTCAATCTGACATTCCTGGGAAGAGCTGAACAGGTTTTGGTAACAATTGAACAACCGGAAGTAGTAGTTTCTGAGAAAAAATCTTATATAATTTTTTGGAAATTTTTGTTATTAAATATTGAAGAACATAAAATTCTCGATGTAATACACTTAAAATTTTTATTATATCTTGTATAGATTTAGAGATAAAGACACTATAATATATAGAGTAATTTAATCGCAGAGGCTACGGCACTAAGGAAACCAGTTGACAAATTCCAATGTTTATAACATAGTTTTTAAATGACACATGTCAGTGTCAAAAATCAAGAGTTTTAGTAACATTCTGATAGCTTTTTCTGGGAAGTATGTTTAATGTTTCTTATTGTTTTATTAATTAAATATTTGAAATTATAGGTAAAATGCATATATCCATCAGAAATACCGCCAATCTGGTTAATGAATTGGAAGAATCTCTGACATTTAGAAACTTCCTCATGCAATGAAAAATAGATATATTTAGAATTATATGTGTGCAGAAGACATGTTAAATACAATAAAAAAAAAAACAGTATTTGGATAAAGTTCTGTATTTTTTTGTTATAAAACGACGGCTCAAAAGGAAGTGCAATACAATACTTATATAGCCTAATATGGAAATGGCGAGAGGTCTTGTGCTGGCCACAACAGATTTTTTTTCTATACGTTTGCACAAAACATCCAAAAGTTAATCCATTCATAAGAAAAGTATCTAATAAAATTAAATAAACAATAAATAACACTTAAAATCTTTCGATAATGAATTTATTACCATAATAATAAATATCGTTAGTCTTATAATAATTTTTAATTATTTAATACCAAGCATTTCTGAACGACAACATCCGAAACTTTTGGTTGGGACTGCCCTACCTCAACCTCCTTAAACTGCGAGAAACATTAGGTCAGATCAAAACATGTCACACAAGCTGTCAAAGGAATCCAAAGCATAACTTCAGTCAAGATCAACGAGGAGGACTCTTCAGTTAACAATAAGTTGATAGACGTTGGAATACAGTGTGTGACTGCCTAATTGTTCAACAGGTGTGTCGGTGCTTGTGTGTAACAGAGTTCGTGTTAAAGTTGGTATAGACTGTGTGTATGTATCACCAGAGACCAGCGATTAACCAGAAAATGGACTCCACTACCAATGAATCACGTCACAAAATTGGACTAGGACGTTGCATACAACATAAAAAAATTTAGGCAGCAAATACCAAATAAATTGTTTTTGCGATTGTAATTAAAAACTAAAAAAAATGTCATCAATTAAACTAGAAAAAATTATAGTAAATTTTCAGAAGAAATAATAATTAAATTAAGAAAAAATAGTAGTAATTGCAATAATAATTAATTAAAATATATTTATCAAAACTGTGGCACTGTAATAATGAACAATAAATTTTATTTAACAATAATAAACATGGTACAAAATTTTACGATATAATAATAACAAATATAATAAGAATAGAAGGAAGAGCTCGATAAGATAAAACAAAAGTTTGTAACTGTATGAAGTAGAAATCCGAAACTTCAGCAGCCAATACGATACGCAACAGAAACATATGATTCGGTCCCCAAAAACAATAATAATAAGAAAAGAAACAATACGAGTTCTATTTACGAAACTAAAATTAGCTGTGGACTGTCAAATCATATAGCTTTAATCACTATCGATCTAAAGAGGAAAATTAAGAAGCAATAAAAAATATAATATATTTCCACACAATAAATCTTAAGAAAAACCTTAATTTTTAGCCAAAGAAAAAGAAATACGGGATTACAATAAGCAAAAGTACGTCTCACCTGGGACCAAAAGCACGTGTACCCCGAAAAATGTTATAAAATTTGGAAAAAAAAATCGCAAAATTACTTCCCAAGAAATAAAATAAATCACCTTTCAAAAATATTCAAGGATTTTTCGTAAAATTCTCAAGAATACAGAGTTTAGAAATCATTCTCTAATTTTGCTATTAAGGTTTTGCTACGATTTCGGAATGCTGGTACTGCATAGGCCACTTTTCATACATCAAGAAATTAACATGCATAAAGAATTCCTGTAAGTTACAACTAAACGTAATGTAGTGATACATTTTTTTATAAAGATTTACCAATATAAAAATTATTTTCGTACGCAGTTGGATGAACAATAAAATCTACTTTTTTTGAAACATTTTTCTAGATTACCAATTTTTTAAAAATTATTTGAAAATGAAAATTTCATTCGTCATTATCTAGAAGCCTATGAGAGTTTTTGGTAAAACAAAAGCACATCTAGATTATTTAATATTACAAAGTATTAAAAAAATCCATCATTGTCAAATCTACATGTTCATTCAATTTTGTTGACTTGAAGACAAACATGAATCCCATTATTTGTGAAAAAATTGAGTCCCTCATCTTCATACATGTCTTCACATATAACTTGCCAGTCCCTCCGCTGTTCATACAACGTTCCTGGTGTGTATATCCGGATGTTGTCTGCGCTTTTCAGCCGCACTTCGCAGCGATATAGATAGAGCTGTTCACAAGGAACTGGGGTACGCACAAAGAAAATGAAATTGTCCTCAGTGAACTTGCAATCGCACACCACACGGCCTATAGCGGTCTCCACCAGGAAGTACTGCCAGTCATTTCTCCAGAAAACTAAAAAGTAGGAGTCGGCCTGGATCACCTGCATGCAGGTTGTATAATGGTCCTGCCATTGCGTGTTGAACGGTACACCAACTTTGCACACAGAGCATCTGATGCGCCGCGCACAGAACCATTTACTGTGTTTGTCTCTCTTCTTTTCGCCGATTTCCTGCAGATAAAGGAAATGTTTACACATCGCTCACACCTTCCATTACCAAGTAAAGTTTAATTCAGGGCATCGAACCCGAACCTGAACCGAACCAAAACCGGAACCAAGCCGTAACATTTTAGGGAACCCAAACCGAGAACCGAGCCTCAGATATATTTTTAATTGAACCTGAGTTGAAACCGAACCGAGTATTAAAATTTAGGTTCGGGGTTCAACTCCGGTTCAGGTAAATTTTTTGTTCTTAAAGTAAATACAGCCGATAATCTACGTCTTAGGTGTCTGCGTTGCTGTCTGGGCTGACTTTTCGTGAAAATTGGGTTCGTTTCTTGTTGCATTTTGCGTAAATTCCGCCTCTCATTTTACATTATTTCGAACCTGAACCGCGAACAAAACCGCAAATTTTATTATTGCTTGAATCAGAACCGCATCCGAACCCATCTTTCAAAAAAAAAAATAACCTGAACCTAAACCGAACCCAGTTTTTGGCGGGTTCGATGCCCTGGTTTAATTACTTAATGATATTTGATCATAAACATCTTCGTTTTGTATAAGTTAAGGAAAAGGATCGCATACATAATTGCGTACAATGAGTTAAAGATAGCAAGTTGTTATTAGCATGTTAATATGTTAATACTAAATGAGGGCCGTATTCAGGATTTTATTTCGGAGAGAGATCTGGTATATATATATATATATATATATATATATATATATATATATATACAGGGTGTTAATACTTAGTCGCTACACCCGAAAATGGTAGTTAGAACTCATTAAAACAAACAACTTTTCTTAGTTCCAATTTTTGATTTGGTGCCCCTGTTCGTAGTTATTGGAGTTCTTTTGTTTTTCGAAAAATCGTCATAACTCCATTATTTTAAAGACTATTAAAAAAAAATTCTTTCAAATTTACCTTTAGGTTCTCTAAAACATTTGGCATTTACAATTATTTTTTTATTTTTTCAAATGACAAAATGGCGATCGATCAAAAATTTCAAAACATGATTTTTTGATAACCACTCCATCGATTTTCGAAAATAAAACATTTATAAAATCCTTAAACTATCTACTACAATATTTGTCATAAACTTTTTTTTCAATCTATCCAAAAAAGTATTTATTCATTTAATTGACTTACATAAGTGCAGTGTGTTGAGAAAAAAACCTAATTAGCTACGAACATAGAAACGTATGTTTGATCATTATTCAATTCAAAAATCAAGTTGTCACAATTGATCGCGAAAAGGAGGATACAGATTATTGCCATTCACCGTTTTCTAATTTTCTTCTAATTTATTTCTATTTCTAAAATAAAGATACAAAAATTTTTCTTTAGATAACATTTTTAACAATATCTCTTGTCGAATTGACATTTAATTAAATACTTTCAATTTGAAATACGTTTTTTTGTTCACAGCCTACTCCAAGTTAGAATTATTTTTGAACACACTGCACCAAATTAAAAATTGGAACTAAGAAAAGTTGTTTGTTTTAATGAGTTCTAACTACCATTTTCGGGTGTAACGACTTAGTATTAACACCCTGTATATATATACAGTGTTTCCTTTAAAACAACCAACGTTTTTTGGGAGAGAGAAAAATTTATATACAAATAATGACCAGAAAAAAGAGCCCTATTTAATAGAAATAACAAACAGAAAATTCAACCAGTGGTTCTCAAATTATAGAATAAAATTATAGTTTTTAAATAGTAACCTTTATAAATTTTTAGTCCATTAGGTAGAGAATTTTTTTCTGATTTCAACGATATAAATATTATACGAGGTGTGTTCAAAAACTATCGCGAATTTTGAATTTTCGCGGGTTACGTATATTCGAATTTCGATCTTTTTGTAGCTTTATGTTGGTACTCATGTCTCTCACTTATGTCGACAAGCTCGGCCATTTTGAATATTCACTTAATTGTTGACAGCTGTTTTGCTTGCACGTGTTTTGGATCGTCTTCGATTTTTACCTATTCAAAAAAATGGAACAAAGAACCTGTATCAAATTTTGTGTGAAAAACGAAATTAAGTGCGCGGATGCATTCCGAATGTTGACTGTGGCATACGGAGAAGCTACCTTGGACCAAAGCAACGTTTATCGGTGGTACAAAATCTTCTCGGCCTTCTGAGAAGATTTTGTACCACCGATAAACGTTGCTTTGGTCCAAGGTAGCTTCTCCGTATGCCACAGTCAACATTCGGAATGCATCCGCGCACTTAATTTCGTTTTTCACACAAAATTTGATACAGGTTCTTTGTTCTATTTTTTTGAATAGGTAAAAATCGAAGACGATCCAAAACACGTGCAAGCAAAACAGCTGTCAACAATTAAGTGAACATTCAAAATGGCCGAGCTTGTCGACATAAGTGAGAGACATGAGTACCAACATAAAGCCACAAAAAGATCGAAATTCGAATATACGTAACCCGCGAAAATTCAAAATTCGCGATAGTTTTTGAACACACCTCGTATGAGGTTGTATTACAATTATTTTGAGAAAAATGGTATTAAAAAACAGAAATAATATTGAAGTAGGCTATGCAATAAACAAATGCAAACAAATGATACAGGTGACAGATAGTTTTGTTACTTACGTTAATATGTGTTTGTTTTCGTAATTGTTTAATTACTTATTAATAAATAATGGCTTTGCAGTTGCAAGCATTAACAAATTTAGACTATTTTAATATTACTGTTATATATGAAGAGTGTGGAAGAAATTTAATATCAACGATACAAAGATTTTCATTGCTTTATCCCCAAAAAGTGCAACCCACTCGTGAATTATTGATAACAATTTTTCGAAATGCCCAAACTGTTGGGTCATTTCATAAGTTGAAAAGGGGACACCCAGAATAATTCATGAAGATATTGAAATTGCTGTGCTAGCATTTTTTGCTGCTAATCCCAATGCATCTACTAGAGTAGCAGCATAAGAGTTTCAAAGCATAAATATCGTCCTGATAAATATACTTTGACTCAAAATTTGCACCAAGATGATAACATAAGAAGAATACAGTTTTGTGAGTGGTTCATAATAAAGTCGCAAGATGATCCGGAAATTTGTAGAAAAATTATTTGGTCAGATGAGAGTAAATTTACTAAAAATGGACTATTTAACCGGCACAATATTCATTATTGGACAGATGAAAATTTAAACATAAATCGAAGCAGAAATCATCAAGTTTATTGGTCTTTTAACATGTGGTGCGGAATTAAAGACAACATAATTAATGGGCCTGTATTTTATAGACAAAATCTTAATAGTGATTTATATCTAAATATTAATGAGATGAACTTAACCCTATTCGTTGACAATCTGCCGTTAAATCAGTATAGAGAAACTTATTTCCAACAGGATGGAGCTCCAGAACACAATACACAACGTGTTAGTCTAGCACTTTATCAACTTTTTCATGATAGATGGATAGACAATAATTATTAGACTTTTTTTCTGGGGCTATCTTAAAAACAAAGTGTTTAGTATTCCTCCAACAACTGAGGATGAATGTAAAAATAACATTCGTTAAGCAATTAGAGACTTAAATGCTCAATCTATTAGATGTGCTACATCTTCCGAATTGAGAAGAAGAATTGAACTTTGTCTTCAAAATCAAGGAGGTGTTTTTGGACATAAATTATAAAAAAAATTATACTTTTAAGTGAAAAAATACCAAAAATACATATGGTTGCATACATCGTAAATAATTTCCATCATATTGTTTTTCTTTTTATGTTATTACTATCATTTTCTGGTATTTCTTCGTTATGTAGTTCATTTGTTATTATTAATTTCTTAGTAAAACACGTTATTTTAGATATAAGAAAATAATTATACCTACTAGAAGGTTGCGACCTAGGCAATAATCTTATTAATAGTTGTTTATTGCACAGCCTACTTCAATATTGTAAAATTATTTCTGATTTTTAATATTATTTTTCTCGAAATAATTGTTATACAACCCCATATCATATTTATAATGTTGAAATCAGAAAAAGTTCTCTATCCAATGGACTACAAATTTGTATAGGTTTCCATTTAAAAAAATATTATTTTATTTTACCGTTTGAGAACCACTGGTTTAATTTTCTGCTTGTTATTTCTATTAAATAGGGCTTTGTTTCCTGGTCATTTTTTATGTATAACATTTTTCTCTAAAGTCATTAGTTCGCCCAAGAAGGCGCTGGTTGTTTTAAAGGAAACACCTGTATAGTTTGCAGTTGTATATGAAGGAAAAATGCAATTAAATTGTATAGAGAATAAATATGCTTTAATATTTATAATAATATAAAATATCAAAAAAATAATTTTTGAAATTGTATTATTGGAATTATCGCGGCCGAAAAAATTGTTACACATACACGCACTCACACACGCTCACACACATACGCACGCACACACACATGCGCGCGCACACATTCACACACACACACACAAAGGCGCACGCACGCAGTCTCTCACACACGTACACGCGCATTAACACAAGCCCGCCAGCAATAGCTTCTTTATTTAAAGGTGTCAAGCGCGATACACTATTTCTCTGAATCACGGTCTCACCTGAAAACTGCAGCCCTCATTAAGGCACATAAAATTCCGTGGTGGACATATCGCAACCGGCTTCTCTCGCTGCACCACCCGCCTTCGTTTCGGTGCCCGCTTTTGTTCCACCTGTGTCTTACTAAACTTCACTTCCACTGAGAGCGAGACGCCGTCCCAGCCGTTCAGCATAGATACCAGATCGTTGGTGTTTAAATTTAAAGCAGAATGTTCTTCTAACACTAACAATTCTTGCGGAAGAACATCCCGCGTTTTTGTGTGCGTAGTTTCACCGCGCTGGATAGTTAGGGCGTAGGAATAGTTCAAGGCTAGTTGGGGGGCGGCCAACAACCGTACTGCATATTGCAGCTTGAATGTAGACTCGCAGACTCTGCTGTGTAAAAGAAAAGGGAGACCAAACGCAGGAATGATATAATTTGTCAATTGTGATCGGTGGATGTCTGGAGTTATTACGGCGGGGTTGGGCAGCACGCAGTCCGGATGTTCTTCCAGACAGTGCTGTTGTAAGTCGTTTCGGGGGCCCTCCCATTTGCAAGGGTTGGAGTTGAGCATTGGACACTTGTACTGTCGGTATTCGCAGGCGTCTTCATGATTAAATTCTGTAGAGTCAGCAGCTACGAAAGAAACAGTGGCCGGGCATCCTTTTTCCTGATAGCGACACGGGAACCACAGCAACTGCGCCACCGCCTCGTATATGAGGCAACGCACAACTGGCTGCACATTCTCACTTATTTGGCACAGACCGCACACCGCCGCTCCGTCGTGCTGTAGGTACACAGGTCCCCTCTGAAGCAGCTTGCCACACTTGCTGCAGACGAGCATCTGTTGAACGTTTGTGGGGACGTCAACCATGCCTAAAAATTAAATATTATTAAGAAATAGATTACTACATAATCTTGATTAATAGCAACGTCATCGACCTTTAAACTAATGGACCAAGTGTCTCCTATTCCTTTATTGTTAGAATATTGTTCCAACATAGAAGGATAGAAATACATATTCTGTCCTTCAACAGTATGGAAGTTCTCAGTTAAAGTATACTGCACATGCGTTCGTACTCATTGTACATCTTTTTCAGTCATATATAAACCTCTATACATCGTTCTCTATCACTAAATAATTGTCAAATTCTATATTTGACGTTTCGCAACACTGTGTATTATTTGCTTTTTTGGAGAACATTTACAATTATTTCTGTCAATATATACGTGTATGTGTTGTGAGGTGTGTATGTGACAAAATAATGGGGAAACGGTGTATTTCGTGCAGTACGTACGCGGTCCAGCTGTGTCATTTTATATGTAAGTTCTTATTAATAATTATTACTTGTCCCCGATAATATAATATTTATGTAATATATTGTATTAAAAATATATAATGAATCTAATTATGCACAAAATTAAATCTATACTCTTAGCGATTATGCACCAAGTACAAGTTTTTTTTTTTTTTTTAATTGGGTTCGGCCTCGTACTTTCGTACATTGGCCCGGAGCTATTTGTAAGGAAAGTATTTTTGGGACAAACACAACATCCAAGCCCCTGGTGGAAATCGAACCCACGACCCCAGAGCAGAGCGGTGAAGGTCGCTTGAGTGCTGCCTTAACGCGCTCGACCACCGAGGCGGCTAAGTACAACAAGTTAGGGACAAATCAATTTTTTTTATTTTGCTGCGTTTTCTTAACTTCCGTAATGTTGAAGGATAGAGATACTGTGTCTGCACCGTTATGGCGGGACAGGAGTTTTGCTTGTACGCTGCGTCTATTAGTTTAAAGGTCGATGAGCAACGTAAATACTAATACTACTGAAGATATTCAGTTAAACGTTTTTCCTATTAACATTAACATGTTAATGCTATTTTATGAAATAGAACTTTGGTTGAATCGGTTTGGCTATGGTGGTTATTTCGATTACAAGTAATAGGTTATAGGGATTAACCCGATAGTTGGCTATTATAATTAATCGGGTAAGCTGCAATTAGACTAGTTTTTACGATAATAATTTTTATTCTGTCGTTAGCTTAAGTAAAATGTTTGGCTCTAATAAAGTATATTTATTATTAGCCGGTTAAGCGGTTGGCCGTATTAGAATTTATCGCAGTTAAACGGGGAAGCACGACTAGTACTCACTGCAACTATTTTTTACAGTTTTTAACAGCACTAATAATTACATAGTCTTTTTATTGGCAACGATTTATTTGTACTATATATGAATAATATTTGTGCTCAGTATTTTTCATAAATGTTCAGAATTAATAATAAATGTTCAAAATGTAATATTTGTTCAATGTAGAATTTAAATAGACATATTGTCTGACTTAGGGCCGAGAAATCCACCTCTAAGGGCCAATCTTACCATCTCTGGTTAAAATTTTAACTGTTAGTTAAATAAACAATATTATATCGGAACATTGACAGCAATTATAAATTTGTCATTTGACAGTTAATTTCGTTTCGGTTTTGTTTATTTAACTGGCAGTTAAATTTTTAACTAGAGATGGTAAAATTGGCCCTAAATAACATTATTTAGCGAATAATAACTATGGATACAATTGTATCAACAATGGGGGATTACGGCTCAATCGAATTAAAGGAAAATAGTACAAAAATACGAATGTATATGCTGAATAACTAATATTAATAAAAAAATGAAATGGTATAATTGAGATATTTCGGAAATAAAGGGTTTTTTTGTTATAGCGCTTCGACACTAATATGAAAATATTTTGATTGGCGACCGAGAGACCACCTATACATGCATTACAAATAGCGTGTTAGGAGGTGGGGATTACTACCAGTGGAAGTTAAGAAATTCAAATTCGAAAGGAGGGGCTAACATTCCTGTACTACAGTTTCCAAACAGTTTTTATTTTAACATAAATTTCTTGCATTAAACTTAATAATTTAAATATACCTGTAATTATAAAGTATGTAGACTTATACAGTGTTATAATATTCATTTATTTTTATGTAAATATAACTTAAAACAGCATATATTTCAAGAACATTTAGGTCCATGATGAAAACAGTTTGATATAAAAACACATAAATATGACGTCACGTCAATCTTTTCAAAATTCGGGAGACTATAACTCGCTTATTAATAGGAATTTTTTTACCGGATTTTCATCAATAGTCTTAGTTTTCCTAATATTTTCAGATGAAATTATAAAAAAAAATGGTGTAATCCCCAATTATTACCACAGAAATTATTCGCCAAATATTAGGAGGAGGATATCTCGGGCCTTAAACAGAAAACAGTTTATTAATTGATAATTAATTTTTTCTATTGTTCCATCGACCTTTAAGTAATAAAACTTTGACATATCTTCTGTCAAACTCAAGCGATACAACTGTCTATACTCGCCGTCAAATAAATATGGACTGATGCTTAATTGTTTCCCTTCTCCCCACTCTGCCCCTTGCCAAGCCGTGTTGCCGCTTCTTCATAAGTCAGCATTTTCAACATGACCAATGGAATTGGCAACACTTTAGAAATCTCCAGTCCATATTTATTTGATGGCGAGTATAATATTTTATGCCTTCGAGCATATACTGACTAGAGAATTAATTCCCTATACCAATGCATAGGATGTTGTGATCGGAAAATATGCAGGAGAGAGGATTTGAGGGGCTGGAAGTCATGGTGTACTGTGCGCAGTGTTTTGTTGTGCTATATGTCACTACTTTTCATTTTACTGTAACAACGTTATTTTTTACGTGGAGTTTGTGAGTATATCTCGGAGTATATCAAATTGTAATGCAAAATACAATGATATTGCGGATGTTTCCTGCTAATAATAACGTAAGAGAGACTGATATTTATTGGATATCAAATTTTTGACATTTCTGCATGACAGTCCTTGACGATACCTCTCATTTAATGCCAAAAGCGACATGGTTCTGACAGCTTAAAGTAAAAAGCAAAAACCGATCGAGCTGTTAAAATTTTGACATTTCTGCATGGCAGCCCTCCACGATACCTCTCATATGATACCAAACACGACATGATTCTGACAACTTTAAGCAAAAAACAAAAGCCGATCGAGCTGTCAAATTTTTGACATTTCTGCATGGCAGCCCTCGACGATACCTCTTATTTGATACCAAACACAATATGGTTCTGACAACTTTAAGCAATAAACAAAAGCCAATCGAGCTGTCAATTTTTTGACATTTCTGCATGGCTGCCCTCAAAGATACCTCTCATTTGATACGAAACACGACATGGTTCTGATAACTTCAAACAATAAAGAAAAGCCGATCGAGCTGTCAAATTTTTGACATTTCTGCATGGCAGCCCTCGGCGATACCTCTCATTTGATACCAAATACGGCATGGTTCTGACAACTTTAAGCAAAAAAACAAAATCCGATCGAGTTGTCAAATTTTTGACATTGGAATATTTGTTTTTTACTTAGTTACTTATGGGATGTTTGGCAACACTTTGGAAATGCACATGAATCAGGGACATGAACCTTCAAAAATTATAATTTTTAAATATAATGATTTAGGCTTTTTTGACCACTGTGGAATAACCGCCCATTGTTATAATTTATGTTTGTGAATTTAAATTTTTTCAAATTGTCCTCATATCATAAATAATTCCATTTAAATGTTCTGATTGACACGTCAAAGAAACGTTCTTCGTCTTTAAATATGTTTTACACAAAAACTATGCACCGTACAGGAAAATGATCTATTACCAGGAAATAAAGTTGAGTTAATCTGTACATCCATTTCTGCATGACAGCCCTTGACGATACCTCTCATTTGATACCAAACACGATATGGTTCTGACAACTTTAAGCAAAAAGCAAAAGCCGATCGAGCTGTCAAATTTTTGACATTTCTGCATGGCAGCCCTCGACGATACCTCTCATTTGATACTAAGCACGATATGGTTCTGACAACTTCTAGCAAAAAACAAAAGCCGATTTGGCTGGCAAATTTTTGACATTTCTGCATGGCAGCCCTCAACGATACCTCTCATTTGATATCAAACACGATATGGTTCTGACAACTTTAAGCAAAAAGCAAAAGCCGATCGAGCTGTCAAATTTTTGACATTTCTGCATGGCAGCCCTCAGCGATACCTCTCATTTGATACCAAACACGATATGGTTCTGACAACTTTAAGCAAAAACACAAAATCCGATCGAGTTGTCAAATTTTTGACATTGGAATATTTGTTTTTTACTTAGTTACTTATGGGATGTTTGGCAACACTTTGGAAATGCACATGAATCACGGACATGAACCTTCAAAAATTATAATTTTTAAATATAATGATTTAGGCTTTTTTGACCACTGTGGAATAACCGCCCATTGTTATAATTTATGTTTGTGAATTTAAATTTTTTCAAATTGTCCTCATATCATAAATAATTCCATTTAAATGTTCTGATTGACACGTCAAAGAAACGTTCTTCGTCTTTAAATATGTTTTACACAAAAACTATGCACCGTACAGGAAAATGATCTATTACCAGGAAATAAAGTTGAGTTAATCTGTACATCCATTTCTGCATGACAGCCCTTGACGATACCTCTCATTTGATACCAAACACGATATGGTTCTGACAACTTTAAGCAAAAAGCAAAAGCCGATCGAGCTGTCAAATTTTTGACATTTCTGCATGGCAGCCCTCGACGATACCTCTCATTTGATACTAAGCACGATATGGTTCTGACAACTTCTAGCAAAAAACAAAAGCCGATTTGGCTGGCAAATTTTTGACATTTCTGCATGGCAGCCCTCAACGATACCTCTCATTTGATATCAAACACGATATGGTTCTGACAACTTTAAGCAAAAAGCAAAAGCCGATCGAGCTGTCAAATTTTTGACATTTCTGCATGGCAGCCCTCAGCGATACCTCTCATTTGATACCAAACACGATATGGTTCTGACAACTTTAAGCAAAAAAACAAAATCCGATCGAGTTGTCAAATTTTTGACATTGGAATATTTGTTTTTTACTTAGTTACTTATGGGATGTTTGGCAACACTTTGGAAATGCACATGAATCACGGACATGAACCTTCAAAAATTATAATTTTTAAATATAATGACTTAGGCTTTTTTGACCACTGTGGAATAACCGCCCATTGTTATAATTTATGTTTGTGAATTTAAATTTTTTCAAATTGTCCTCATATCATAAATAATTCCATTTAAATGTTCTGATTGACACGTCAAAGAAACGTTCTTTGTCTTTAAATATGTTTTACACAAAAACTATGCACCGTACAGGAAAATGATCTATTACCAGGAAATAAAGTTGAGTTAATCTGTACATCCATTTCTGCATGACAGCCCTTGACGATACCTCTCATTTGATACCAAACACGATATGGTTCTGACAACTTTAAGCAAAAAGCAAAAGCCGATCGAGCTGTCAAATTTTTGACATTTCTGCATGGCAGCCCTCGACGATACCTCTCATTTGATACTAAGCACGATATGGTTCTGACAACTTCTAGCAAAAAACAAAAGCCGATTTGGCTGGCAAATTTTTGACATTTCTGCATGGCAGCCCTCAACGATACCTCTCATTTGATATCAAACACGATATGGTTCTGACAACTTTAAGCAAAAAGCAAAAGCCGATCGAGCTGTCAATTTTTTGACATTTCTGCATGGCAGCCCTCAGCGATACCTCTCATTTGATACCAAACACGATATGGTTCTGACAACTTTAAGCAAAAAAACAAAATCCGATCGAGTTGTCAAATTTTTGACATTGGAATATTTGTTTTTTACTTAGTTACTTATGGGATGTTTGGCAACACTTTGGAAATGCACATGAATCACGGACATGAACCTTCAAAAATTATAATTTTTAAATATAATGATTTAGGCTTTTTTGACCACTGTGGAATAACCGCCCATTGTTATAATTTATGTTTGTGAATTTAAATTTTTTCAAATTGTCCTCATATCATAAATAATTCCATTTAAATGTTCTGATTGACACGTCAAAGAAACGTTCTTTGTCTTTAAATATGTTTTACACAAAAACTATGCACCGTACAGGAAAATGATCTATTACCAGGAAATAAAGTTGAGTTAATCTGTGCATCCATTTCTGCATGACAGCCCTTGACGATACCTCTCATTTGATACCAAACACGATATGGTTCTGACAACTTTAAGCAAAAAGCAAAAGCCGATCGAGCTGTCAAATTTTTGACATTTCTGCATGGCAGCCCTCGACAATACCTCTCATTTGATACTAAGCACGATATGGTTCTGACAACTTCTAGCAAAAAACAAAAGCCGATTTGGCTGGCAAATTTTTGACATTTCTGCATGGCAGCCCTCAACGATACCTCTCATTTGATATCAAACACGATATGGTTCTGACAACTTTAAGCAAAAAGCAAAAGCCGATCGAGCTGTCAAATTTTTGACATTTCTGCATGGCAGCCCTCAGCGATACCTCTCATTTGATACCAAACACGATATGGTTCTGACAACTTTAAGCAAAAACACAAAATCCGATCGAGTTGTCAAATTTTTGACATTGGAATATTTGTTTTTTACTTAGTTACTTATGGGATGTTTGGCAACACTTTGGAAATGCACATGAATCACGGACATGAACCTTCAAAAATTATAATTTTTAAATATAATGATTTAGGCTTTTTTGACCACTGTGGAATAACCGCCCATTGTTATAATTTATGTTTGTGAATTTAAATTTTTTCAAATTGTCCTCATATCATAAATAATTCCATTTAAATGTTCTGATTGACACGTCAAAGAAACGTTCTTCGTCTTTAAATATGTTTTACACAAAAACTATGCACCGTACAGGAAAATGATCTATTACCAGGAAATAAAGTTGAGTTAATCTGTACATCCATTTCTGCATGACAGCCCTTGACGATACCTCTCATTTGATACCAAACACGATATGGTTCTGACAACTTTAAGCAAAAAGCAAAAGCCGATCGAGCTGTCAAATTTTTGACATTTCTGCATGGCAGCCCTCGACGATACCTCTCATTTGATACTAAGCACGATATGGTTCTGACAACTTCTAGCAAAAAACAAAAGCCGATTTGGCTGGCAAATTTTTGACATTTCTGCATGGCAGCCCTCAACGATACCTCTCATTTGATATCAAACACGATATGGTTCTGACAACTTTAAGCAAAAAGCAAAAGCCGATCGAGCTGTCAATTTTTTGACATTTCTGCATGGCAGCCCTCAGCGATACCTCTCATTTGATACCAAACACGATATGGTTCTGACAACTTTAAGCAAAAAAACAAAATCCGATCGAGTTGTCAAATTTTTGACATTGGAATATTTGTTTTTTACTTAGTTACTTATGGGATGTTTGGCAACACTTTGGAAATGCACATGAATCACGGACATGAACCTTCAAAAATTATAATTTTTAAATATAATGATTTAGGCTTTTTTGACCACTGTGGAATAACCGCCCATTGTTATAATTTATGTTTGTGAATTTAAATTTTTTCAAATTGTCCTCATATCATAAATAATTCCATTTAAATGTTCTGATTGACACGTCAAAGAAACGTTCTTTGTCTTTAAATATGTTTTACACAAAAACTATGCACCGTACAGGAAAATGATCTATTACCAGGAAATAAAGTTGAGTTAATCTGTGCATCCATTTCTGCATGACAGCCCTTGACGATACCTCTCATTTGATACCAAACACGATATGGTTCTGACAACTTTAAGCAAAAAGCAAAAGCCGATCGAGCTGTCAAATTTTTGACATTTCTGCATGGCAGCCCTCGACAATACCTCTCATTTGATACTAAGCACGATATGGTTCTGACAACTTCTAGCAAAAAACAAAAGCCGATTTGGCTGGCAAATTTTTGACATTTCTGCATGGCAGCCCTCAACGATACCTCTCATTTGATATCAAACACGATATGGTTCTGACAACTTTAAGCAAAAAGCAAAAGCCGATCGAGCTGTCAAATTTTTGACATTTCTGCATGGCAGCCCTCAGCGATACCTCTCATTTGATACCAAACACGATATGGTTCTGACAACTTTAAGCAAAAACACAAAATCCGATCGAGTTGTCAAATTTTTGACATTGGAATATTTGTTTTTTACTTAGTTACTTATGGGATGTTTGGCAACACTTTGGAAATGCACATGAATCACGGACATGAACCTTCAAAAATTATAATTTTTAAATATAATGATTTAGGCTTTTTTGACCACTGTGGAATAACCGCCCATTGTTATAATTTATGTTTGTGAATTTAAATTTTTTCAAATTGTCCTCATATCATAAATAATTCCATTTAAATGTTCTGATTGACACGTCAAAGAAACGTTCTTTGTCTTTAAATATGTTTTACACAAAAACTATGCACCGTACAGGAAAATGATCTATTACCAGGAAATAAAGTTGAGTTAATCTGTACATCCATTTCTGCATGACAGCCCTTGACGATACCTCTCATTTGATACCAAACACGATATGGTTCTGACAACTTTAAGCAAAAAGCAAAAGCCGATCGAGCTGTCAAATTTTTGACATTTCTGCATGGCAGCCCTCGACGATACCTCTCATTTGATACTAAGCACGATATGGTTCTGACAACTTCTAGCAAAAAACAAAAGCCGATTTGGCTGGCAAATTTTTGACATTTCTGCATGGCAGCCCTCAACGATACCTCTCATTTGATATCAAACACGATATGGTTCTGACAACTTTAAGCAAAAAGCAAAAGCCGATCGAGCTGTCAATTTTTTGACATTTCTGCATGGCAGCCCTCAGCGATACCTCTCATTTGATACCAAACACGATATGGTTCTGACAACTTTAAGCAAAAAAACAAAATCCGATCGAGTTGTCAAATTTTTGACATTGGAATATTTGTTTTTTACTTAGTTACTTATGGGATGTTTGGCAACACTTTGGAAATGCACATGAATCACGGACATGAACCTTCAAAAATTATAATTTTTAAATATAATGATTTAGGCTTTTTTGACCACTGTGGAATAACCGCCCATTGTTATAATTTATGTTTGTGAATTTAAATTTTTTCAAATTGTCCTCATATCATAAATAATTCCATTTAAATGTTCTGATTGACACGTCAAAGAAACGTTCTTTGTCTTTAAATATGTTTTACACAAAAACTATGCACCGTACAGGAAAATGATCTATTACCAGGAAATAAAGTTGAGTTAATCTGTGCATCCATTTCTACATGACAGCCCTTGACGATACCTCTCATTTGATACCAAACACGATATGGTTCTGACAACTTTAAGCAAAAAGCAAAAGCCGATCGAGCTGTCAAATTTTTGACATTTCTGCATGGCAGCCCTCGACAATACCTCTCATTTGATACTAAGCACGATATGGTTCTGACAACTTCTAGCAAAAAACAAAAGCCGATTTGGCTGGCAAATTTTTGACATTTCTGCATGGCAGCCCTCAACGATACCTCTCATTTGATATCAAACACGATATGGTTCTGACAACTTTAAGCAAAAAGCAAAAGCCGATCGAGCTGTCAAATTTTTGACATTTCTGCATGGCAGCCCTCAGCGATACCTCTCATTTGATACCAAACACGATATGGTTCTGACAACTTTAAGCAAAAACACAAAATCCGATCGAGTTGTCAAATTTTTGACATTGGAATATTTGTTTTTTACTTAGTTACTTATGGGATGTTTGGCAACACTTTGGAAATGCACATGAATCACGGACATGAACCTTCAAAAATTATAATTTTTAAATATAATGATTTAGGCTTTTTTGACCACTGTGGAATAACCGCCCATTGTTATAATTTATGTTTGTGAATTTAAATTTTTTCAAATTGTCCTCATATCATAAATAATTCCATTTAAATGTTCTGATTGACACGTCAAAGAAACGTTCTTCGTCTTTAAATATGTTTTACACAAAAACTATGCACCGTACAGGAAAATGATCTATTACCAGGAAATAAAGTTGAGTTAATCTCTACATCCAAAATTTTCATTAAAATCGCTCTTACGGTTTAGGTTGTAGGCGAACAAAATTTTCGCGATCGTCGTGATGAATTCAAATATATTAAAATGCACAGGTAACTAGATAGAAGCGAAAATGTAAATTTTGCCAATTTCGTTTTTCGCTTATAATTTTTTTGTGCGACTTCGTACAAGTTTCTAATTTGCACGTTGGCATTTTGTTATGAGAAATTCACAGCCGTCTTCAAAATTTTTATAGCCCGTACAGTTTTCGAGAAATTAATACTAACTTTCAATTTTCAAATGGGGCTCAAAGTTGTCTTTATTACATTAAATAGAGATTTTTTTCCTCTTTCCAACGTTATAAAACACATCTACATTAACATGAAAATTAACGTACAAAATAAAAAATTAAAGGTTTTATTCATTTCTATCAAGTGCTCTTTGGAAACAAATGAATAAAAACAAAATTTATATTATAACAAATGCTCAAATGTTTCACCTTCAACTTCTAAACAAAGCTCTATTCGTTTCCTTAAATTAAAAATTGCTCGACGGATATCTCTTCACCTTATTTTATGCGGTAGAGTGTCAACAATGTCTCTATGCAGCTCTTTAATATCAGCAGGCATAGTTTTATAAATATAATTTTTCATGGTTCCCCATAAATACGTCACCATTATTTGAAATTACTTTATTGGACAAAATTGGCGACAAACACTCTCCTACCCTTCTGGCGTTATGAGGCGAAGCGCCATCTAGTTGGAACCACACATGATTCAAACGATTATTTTTTATGTGGAAAAACAATTTAAAAAACCCAGGAAAAATTATGTAAATATTATTCTGAATGTATTGCGTCCCATGCAATGATTTGTAAGTGGTTTTCTGCTTTTAAAAGTGGCCATATGAGCACAGATGATGCAGAACGTCTGGGACTGTAACTACTCGAGAAATGGTTAATAAAATAATTAGCGATCGTCGATTAAAAGTACGTGAGATAGCTAATGAAGTCAACATTTCAACCGAATGGGTATGTAATATTTTGCATGAACGTTTACATATAAAAAAGCTATCAGCGAGATGGGTGCCGCGGCAGATCAAATGCGCGCTCGCATTAAAAATTCAGAAGAAAGTTCGGTTATCTTCAAACGTAATCCAAGGGAATTTTTCCGCCGATATGTCACAGTAGATGAAACGCGATACACAATTATACGTCAAAACCAAAATGCAGTCGAAACAATGGATTTCCCTTGAGGAAAGTGCTCCCAAGAAGGCAAAAACCGTTTTTTGGCCAATAGGGTCATGACTACAGTATTTTGGGATTCCAAAGGTGTGATCTTTATTGACTGTTTACAAAAAGGAAAAACGATAACTGGCCAATATTATGCTGATTTGTTGACACGTTTTGATGCCGAACTAAAGAGAAAACGACCTCATTTGTTGAAGAAAAATGGTTGTTCTATTACGATAATGCGTCTTTTCATTCATCCGCTGTTGCTACAACAAAATTAGTCGAATTGCGTTACGAGGTACTACCTCATTCGCCGTTTTCACCAGATCTGGCTCTCAGTGATTTCTTCTTATTTCCAAATTTAAAAAGATGGCTCGGTGGAAAGAGATTTCACACCAATGAAGAGGGGATATCCGAGAAAAATGCATATTTTGAAGAGTTGCCGAAAGATTACTTTTTGGATGCTTTGAAAAAATTGGAAACTCGATGGGCTAAGTGTGTACAATTAAAAAAGGATTATGTTGAAAAATAAAATACTTATTAAACTTAGGAGAATTTCATAACTTTAAAGCAAAATTTTTGATCGTACGACTATGTACAAATAAAAGATTTTCATGTCAGTTTACCGGTAACCTTAGATTTTGTGTTAATTATATTTTTCATTTGGTGGTAAATTGCTATTTTGTAGACACGAATATTGCTGTAAGGATTTATTTAAATTAAAATGTAGTTTTTGAAAATGATCTAGATAATTCATAAAACTTTTATTTTCAGATTTCTATTTTCTTTATCAACAACTATTTTTCTACATATTCTTTAATTGAATTTCACGCAATATTAATATTTATTTTATAATAATAAAACTAATTTCTTAAAAGAAAGCTTTCTTTTCAATTTATCTCCGTTCGTAAGTAAATATCACTCGATTCAAATTTAGCACTTAATTTTAGAACTAAAATTTACATTTTCTACGGGGTAAATCAATCATCTGGTTACTGCTGCATTCTTCACTGGAATGAACCTAGTTATATTTTGCTTTTGAGGTATTTCCAGCTGTTGCGCGTAATTATTCACTTATCGCTAGAAGAGCATTTAGACAGATACGAGTTGGCCTTGTGCTTGTGTACAGTTCTGCAACCCAATGGGAGCCTCATGTATTATTCTTATTTACAATTAATAAAAAATTATTTATCAATGTTAAATTAGCAACTTATTTTTATTGAACTTTTTTTTAATCACAAATGGCAATGCCCAAGTTATATTTTTTACATTAGTGTCAGTCATTTTCTTCAATTTTCAGTCATTTTTCAATTTACTTTTGTCAGCTCTGAAATATTTTTTAAATTTCCTTCTAAATATATCCATGCTTACTTTGGCGTTTTTATAAAAATGCATATTAAAATTGAATTGAATTGAATGAAATTTTGAGAAATACATAAATTACAAAAGTGGCAATAAAAATAAATATATATATATTATAATTTTTATTTTATATATTTAAGAGATTTTTTTATAACTGGAAATCGCAATATAAAATGAGTATCATCATTCGAAAGTGTATAAAAAGTTCAAAGTAAATTCAATATTATTTCACCTTTTAAAATTATTTGTACATAGATATAAAATACAGAATACTGCAAAATTTATATTTTAACCTATATCTAATTTTAGACACATTACATGTATAGATATATTTAGTAACTACAAAGTACAAATTCAAATGCAGTGTATTATCTCGAATTTGACTTACTTGTTTAGAAATCTGATTTGATTGTAATAAAAAAATGACGCTAATGAGTTTATTCGAATACAACTACACACGACACACACAGTGCAAACGTTCAATCAGTGTTGCCAACCCACGATGAGAAAATTTCCCGATACACTACATGAAAACTCCCTAAACGTAACACAAATTACCCTAACTGTATATATGCACAATGTTTGCTTACAGCTGATATCGTCACGTTGAACGTTGATAGTTACTCAATTTGGCAGACTACTCGGCGCCTCGCGAGACATTTAAATTTGATTTTTAAAACGTTTAAAATTAAAAGCAGCTAGTACTTGCGTTTAATTTTGGTTTAAATATTTATATTAAAGATAAACGGTCTTGGACAATTTTGAATTTTGTAAAATATTTATTCCCTATAAAATCCCCCAAAATATTTTATCCCCTCCAGATATATTTTACCACAAAATAGGGGAAAATGCCCTACGTTGGCAACACTGCGTTCAATAGGAAATCTTAAACAAAAGCAATGAGAGATGTAAGCACATGCTCGTTCATCGTTCGTCTGCTACTGACTCAATATATACTCTCTTTTCTATGGTCTGCTAGCTGCCACCGATTTTACGACGATCGATACTCATCAGTTTCGCGCTACTACTGACATCTAGTCATCAAGTTACAATTCGCTTCGTTGTCTTATGCAATACGTTACAATCTGGCTGGTGGTCTAGGCACAGGCGTCTTATAAAACAACGAAAAACATATTTACGTTGTATTAAATTGACGTAAATATTTTTATAAAAACCTTTTTGTCTGCAAATTTTATATAAAGAAACCGATTTTTTTATTTTCATGAAAGATCGTTATCATTGGGTGTTTATTTAGGCGAAGCATGCGCAATGTAGTGCTTAAACCATGCTTAAATTAATTTTTTTTTCGTCTGTTAAAAAACAAAAGTACACTTTTTTCATTAAAATGGATTTATAAAGTATGTCTTTTTTAACACATTAAAATTGTAAAAAAGTGCACTTTTTTAATGCAAATGCGTACAATAATGAAACGTTACGGCACTTTTTTTCGCTCTTTTATTGCAGACGTAAAACAAAATTATATGCAACTACAAATAACTAGTAACGTGTAAAAAAATTTTTTTACACGTTACTAGTTATTTGTAGTTCCATAAGTATTGCACTCATCAAAGACAAGTTTTTTATTTTTAGACGAATTTCTCTCTGTGATATGTTGGTTTCAACTATTTATTTATTTATTCATATTTATTTATTTATTTTTTTAATTGTCCGTGCTGTATGTTATTTTATCCACATGTGGTTTCCTTTTTTCAACTGACCATTCTAGCCCTGAAGAAGACTATAGTATAGTCGAAACGTCGGCGTGAATAAATTTTATTAATTGACTGAAAGTCCGAAGAATTCTTACTTTCCTGTATCTATAATTGATAATATTCCTTATTTGCCAATGAATATTAATTAACGAAGGACTTGAATAACTTTATTTCCCTAGGGAGTACTTTATTTCGCTCGAGAAATAATGAAGAAAATTAAGTTATGATTTTAATCAGGTACGATAATAACATTCACCATAATATTTATCAGACATTATTCACTAAAATCTCTATATGCGATTTTTAGCACGATCCTTATACCTCCCTTACCTAGGGTAGCGGGAAGTAGAAAATCTGTTGTGGCCAGCACAAGACCTTTCGCCATTTCCATTTTATGTTATAAAAGTATTGTATTGCACTTCGCTATCGACCCGTCGTTTTATAACAAAAAAATTACAGCACTCTACCCAAATACTGTTTTTTGTTGTATTTAACATGTCTTCTGCACACATACAATAATTCTAATTATATCTATTTTTCACTGTATGAAGATGTTTCTAAATGTCAGAGATTCTTCTAATTCATTAACAAGATTGGCGGTATTTCTAATGGATATAGATGTTACCTATAATTTTAAATATTTAATTAATAAAACAATAAGAAAGATTAAATGTACTTCTCAGAAAAAGCTTTCAGAATATAACTAAAATTTTTGATTTTTGACACTGACATTTGTCATTTACAAATTATGTTATAAACATTTGAATTTGTCAATTGATTTCCTTAGTGTATTTTAGCCTACTCGACTTAATATATACTGACTAGCTGTACCCGTTGCAAATATTTGCAACAAACAGTATGGGGTAACATTATTAAATTTTCTGTATTTGTATTTAATGTTTGGTACATTTCTACACTTTTTTAACTACCGCTGCTTTGTTGAGCACATAGGAATAGGGAGATTATTTGACACAACACTGGTAATAATAAGTAAATTATTTAGGGTCGGTTTGTTAATGCAAAGTTAAAAGTGAAGTAATGGTAACTGTTAGTTAGGAAAACTATATGTTTGATTGACTGTTTATAAATAAAAACTGTAAATTTGGGAACTGAAACTGGTTTGATACATAAAAAATACAGGTCTTGTAACACAGGAGCAGGATAGATTTTATTGCTACGTAATTATTTGATAAGGAACTTTGGATATTATTGTACAAATTTTACAACAAACTGCAACAATGTTAAATTTTGTAACAGATAAACATACCTATTAAAAATATGCAATTTATATAGAAAAATAATAAAAATTCTATAGGAACTACAGTAGGTATTCATTTAATTGAACAGTTTATGATTTGAAGATTTGATGCTAGAGGTAAATTCGACAGTTCGTCTGAATTTTTTTTTATTGTTATAAATTTAAATGAAGAAAAAGGTAAAACATCTAATAATTGAGATTATCCGCATATTCAACGTCTTTCAATATTATATTTTATTATTATAAATTATAATTATGAATCAATGTTGCAATCATTCTTACTTCATTTAATTCCATTTTATAATGTATAAAATTTATTGTCACCAACAAATATTGTTATTGTCGTAATCAATGTGTTTCATTTATGATTTCAAGTTAAATTATTGTAGTAATAACTTATTGTACACAAAAAATTTATGCATTATTGTAATCTATGAGGAATCAACGTATTTCTATTTTTCAAATTACCATCTTTATTCGGTTTAAAACATTATGGATTATCATTGCATATCTATACCCTCTACAGTATAATTTCACAACTTAATGTCACACAAAGGAAACCTGAATTCACAGTAACGAAAACTAATTTATCTCTCCTGAATACCGATTTTGTAATAATGAAAACAGAATTCACAATTTTAAAAACCAGTTTCAACTAAATGAAAACAGATTTTACATAGGAATCGTAAATAGGCACCGCCAAGGAAAGGCAAGAAGGGGCAATAGTCACCTTTGGAGAGGCAAAAAAATAAGGCAAATGTATCGTCCCTAAAATATATTAAAATATTTTTCTGAACTTACAAAATATTAAATAAATAGCGAATAGTATTTTTAAGAAACTTAACTAAAGATTAAATTTGATCACAACAATAAAAAAGCTTGATTAAAACAATGATGAAACTTGATTACAACAATGTTAGCTACGCTAAAAGTGAGAAAAGTAACCGGAGGGTTTGAAATCTGATTTCGTTTAGTTGAAATTAGTTTCCATTGGTATGAATTCAGTTTTTCTTTTACATGAAATCAGTTTTCGTTTTCGCTAATGTGAAATCGTATTTCGTTACTGGGAATTCACTTCTAATTTGTGTGAAATCAGTTTTCGTTAATGTGAATTCATATTTGGTTAATGTAAAATCATTTTTCAAAAGTTCGAAAACGAATTGTAAAAGGTAGCATTAAGGGGTAACGTTTAAGAGCGGGAAAATAGGGGCATCCAAGTGGTTGATTGTACTATACTCTTTTGAATTTAATGATTTCGTTATTTAAAAACCTGTAAATGTACACCTGTCTCTTGTCAATTTTTAAATAGGTAATAATGCTGTATTTTAGTTACGGGATATATAATTCAATAAATTTTTAAATTTTAGGTTAAAAAAATTAATTTATTATAGTACAAAATATATATATCTTCATTAATTTTGCTCAATATTATTAAATTACTTACCATAATTGAATTAATGAATTAACTATTATATTTATTAATTTTTGAGGGCAAAAATTCCTTATTATGGTTTCACTATAATTTGACATGCTGACATATTTATTTGTCATTTAAGGTTAACTTTTAATTTTTGTATGATAAAAGCTTTACACGTTATTTACCTATTACATTATTTAATCTTGCATTGATAAACCAGCTCTAAAATAACACAAAACATTATTTTTGTAGCAATTTTCACAAATTATATTTATTTTACATCATGCTCATCTTCATATTTTCAGTGCTGCCATCTATCGCTTGACAGCGGTACTTAATAAAAAATCTTTAAGGCCTTATAAAAAATAGCCGGAATCATTATTGCAACATTTTCGATTTTTGTGCACATCTACATGCTAACAGCTTTCATTTAAAAAAGAATCATTAAAATCGGTTCGGTAGAAGTCCATAACTAAGGCCCCAAAGAAAAACCTTATTTTTTTATATATACAGGGTGTCTCTTAAATAGGGGGACATGGCTTAACCACAGATTCTTGAGGCTAAAATAAGGCGATTTAACCAAACTTGCTTCTACCGGAAAGTGTACCATTCAGCCAGAATTCTGCTTCAAAGTTCTTCGAAAAAAAATTAATTTTGCTTATAATAATCGGTTGCTTTATTCGATTTGGATGAAATTTGGTATGACAGTTTATATGGTTATAAGTCATCTTTTAAGGTGATATTTGTTATTATTAGTGAACCACTAGTGTATGAAACTTAGGTGTCCCAACATTAATTAGACCGTAACTTTTTAATGGCAATGCCGAAAACGTGAAATTATTTTTCTACAGAAAGATACATTCAATAGTAAACTTTTCTCTCTCTGTTTAATTTTTGATATCTGTTACGGTTCAGACAGAAAAAAATAAAACTTGAGTGACTGCATCGTGAATTTTTTTAAAATAAATTTAATCTAGCAGTCTATCCAAATGTCAAAGAAGTAATTTTTAATGACAGTAACGAGTTGTCAATCTTCACAACTTGTTTAGGAGTAAGCTGAGATATGTAATCGTCTTATTTATAATAATGGTAGTAAAATACTATTAGACCGAACAAACGGATGTTACTAATTTTAGAATATTGCGAAGAAAATTTTTGACAACCCGTAAAACAATTGTTACTGTCATTAAAAATTACATGTTTGACATTAGGATAGACTGCTAGATTAAATTTATTTTAAAAATTTAGTAGTGCAAACACTCAGATTTTATTTTTTTCTGTGTGAACCGTAACAGATATCACGAATTACACAGAGAGAGAAAAGTTTATTATTGAATGTATCTTTCTGAAGAAAAATAATTTCACGTTTTCGGCATTGCCATTAAAAAGTTACGGTCTAATTAATGTTGGGATACCTACGTTTCATACACTAATGGTTCACTAATAATAACAAATATCACCTTAAAAGATGACTTATAACCATATAAACTGTCATACCAAATTTCATCCAAATCGAATAAAGCGACCGATTATTATAAGCAAAATTAATTTTTTTTCGAAGAACTTTGAAGCAGAATTCTGGCTGAATGGTACACTTTCCGGTAGAAGCAAGTTTGGTTAAATCGCCTTATTTTAGCCTCAGGAATCTGTGGTTAAGCCATGTCCCCCTATTTAAGAGACACCCTGTATACTGATATTCTATATATTATAGCGTCTTTATCTCTAAATTTATACAAGATATAATAAAAATTTTAAATGTGTCAGATGTAGAATTTTATGTTCTTAAATATTAGTTAAACAGGTCTTAAGTCTTATAGTTTTTGCGGAATCGTCCCTCCAACACCCACACATATATACACACATACATACACACATCCATACACACACACATACACACACACACGCACAAACACACGCGCACACACACACACACACACAAATACACACACAGACATCATCGTAAAAATGGTAAAATCGGTTTATATGGACCTTATATATACAGGGTGTCTCAGGACGAGCTTACGCTATCTATATTTTAAATACTATTTAATTTTATCAGACATTATTCACTAAAATCTCTATATGCGATTTTTAGCACGATCCTTATACCTCCCTTACCTAGGGTAGCGGGAAGTAGAAAATCTGTTGTGGCCAGCACAAGACCTTTCGCCATTTCCATTTTATGTTATAAAAGTATTGTATTGCACTTCGCTATCGACCCGTCGTTTTATAACAAAAAAATTACAGCACTCTACCCAAATACTGTTTTTTGTTGTATTTAACATGTCTTCTGCACACATACAATAATTCTAATTATATCTATTTTTCACTGTATGAAGATGTTTCTAAATGTCAGAGATTCTTCTAATTCATTAACAAGATTGGCGGTATTTCTAATGGATATAGATGTTACCTATAATTTTAAATATTTAATTAATAAAACAATAAGAAAGATTAAATGTACTTCTCAGAAAAAGCTTTCAGAATATAACTAAAATTTTTGATTTTTGACACTGACATTTGTCATTTACAAATTATGTTATAAACATTTGAATTTGTCAATTGATTTCCTTAGTGTATTTTAGCCTACTCGACTTAATATATACTGACTAGCTGTACCCGTTGCAAATATTTGCAACAAACAGTATGGGGTAACATTATTAAATTTTCTGTATTTGTATTTAATGTTTGGTACATTTCTACACTTTTTTAACTACCGCTGCTTTGTTGAGCACATAGGAATAGGGAGATTATTTGACACAACACTGGTAATAATAAGTAAATTATTTAGGGTCGGTTTGTTAATGCAAAGTTAAAAGTGAAGTAATGGTAACTGTTAGTTAGGAAAACTATATGTTTGATTGACTGTTTATAAATAAAAACTGTAAATTTGGGAACTGAAACTGGTTTGATACATAAAAAATACAGGTCTTGTAACACAGGAGCAGGATAGATTTTATTGCTACGTAATTATTTGATAAGGAACTTTGGATATTATTGTACAAATTTTACAACAAACTGCAACAATGTTAAATTTTGTAACAGATAAACATACCTATTAAAAATATGCAATTTATATAGAAAAATAATAAAAATTCTATAGGAACTACAGTAGGTATTCATTTAATTGAACAGTTTATGATTTGAAGATTTGATGCTAGAGGTAAATTCGACAGTTCGTCTGAATTTTTTTTTATTGTTATAAATTTAAATGAAGAAAAAGGTAAAACATCTAATAATTGAGATTATCCGCATATTCAACGTCTTTCAATATTATATTTTATTATTATAAATTATAATTATGAATCAATGTTGCAATCATTCTTACTTCATTTAATTCCATTTTATAATGTATAAAATTTATTGTCACCAACAAATATTGTTATTGTCGTAATCAATGTGTTTCATTTATGATTTCAAGTTAAATTATTGTAGTAATAATTTATTGTACACAAAAAATTTATGCATTATTGTAATCTATGAGGAATCAACGTATTTCTATTTTTCAAATTACCATCTTTATTCGGTTTAAAACATTATGGATTATCATTGCATATCTATACCCTCTACAGTATAATTTCACAACTTAATGTCACACAAAGGAAACCTGAATTCACAGTAACGAAAACTAATTTATCTCTCCTGAATACCGATTTTGTAATAATGAAAACAGAATTCACAATTTTAAAAACCAGTTTCAACTAAATGAAAACAGATTTTACATAGGAATCGTAAATAGGCACCGCCAAGGAAAGGCAAGAAGGGGCAATAGTCACCTTTGGAGAGGCAAAAAAATAAGGCAAATGTATCGTCCCTAAAATATATTAAAATATTTTTCTGAACTTACAAAATATTAAATAAATAGCGAATAGTATTTTTAAGAAACTTAACTAAAGATTAAATTTGATCACAACAATAAAAAAGCTTGATTAAAACAATGATGAAACTTGATTACAACAATGTTAGCTACGCTAAAAGTGAGAAAAGTAACCGGAGGGTTTGAAATCTGATTTCGTTTAGTTGAAATTAGTTTCCATTGGTATGAATTCAGTTTTTCTTTTACATGAAATCAGTTTTCGTTTTCGCTAATGTGAAATCGTATTTCGTTACTGGGAATTCACTTCTAATTTGTGTGAAATCAGTTTTCGTTAATGTGAATTCATATTTGGTTAATGTAAAATCATTTTTCAAAAGTTCGAAAACGAATTGTAAAAGGTAGCATTAAGGGGTAACGTTTAAGAGCGGGAAAATAGGGGCATCCAAGTGGTTGATTGTACTATACTCTTTTGAATTTAATGATTTCGTTATTTAAAAACCTGTAAATGTACACCTGTCTCTTGTCAATTTTTAAATAGGTAATAATGCTGTATTTTAGTTACGGGATATATAATTCAATAAATTTTTAAATTTTAGGTTAAAAAAATTAATTTATTATAGTACAAAATATATATATCTTCATTAATTTTGCTCAATATTATTAAATTACTTACCATAATTGAATTAATGAATTAACTATTATATTTATTAATTTTTGAGGGCAAAAATTCCTTATTATGGTTTCACTATAATTTGACATGCTGACATATTTATTTGTCATTTAAGGTTAACTTTTAATTTTTGTATGATAAAAGCTTTACACGTTATTTACCTATTACATTATTTAATCTTGCATTGATAAACCAGCTCTAAAATAACACAAAACATTATTTTTGTAGCAATTTTCACAAATTATATTTATTTTACATCATGCTCATCTTCATATTTTCAGTGCTGCCATCTATCGCTTGACAGCGGTACTTAATAAAAAATCTTTAAGGCCTTATAAAAAATAGCCGGAATCATTATTGCAACATTTTCGATTTTTGTGCACATCTACATGCTAACAGCTTTCATTTAAAAAAGAATCATTAAAATCGGTTCGGTAGAAGTCCATAACTAAGGCCCCAAAGAAAAACCTTATTTTTTTATATATACAGGGTGTCTCTTAAATAGGGGGACATGGCTTAACCACAGATTCTTGAGGCTAAAATAAGGCGATTTAACCAAACTTGCTTCTACCGGAAAGTGTACCATTCAGCCAGAATTCTGCTTCAAAGTTCTTCGAAAAAAAATTAATTTTGCTTATAATAATCGGTTGCTTTATTCGATTTGGATGAAATTTGGTATGACAGTTTATATGGTTATAAGTCATCTTTTAAGGTGATATTTGTTATTATTAGTGAACCACTAGTGTATGAAACTTAGGTGTCCCAACATTAATTAGACCGTAACTTTTTAATGGCAATGCCGAAAACGTGAAATTATTTTTCTACAGAAAGATACATTCAATAGTAAACTTTTCTCTCTCTGTTTAATTTTTGATATCTGTTACGGTTCAGACAGAAAAAAATAAAACTTGAGTGACTGCATCGTGAATTTTTTTAAAATAAATTTAATCTAGCAGTCTATCCAAATGTCAAAGAAGTAATTTTTAATGACAGTAACGAGTTGTCAATCTTCACAACTTGTTTAGGAGTAAGCTGAGATATGTAATCGTCTTATTTATAATAATGGTAGTAAAATACTATTAGACCGAACAAACGGATGTTACTAATTTTAGAATATTGCGAAGAAAATTTTTGACAACCCGTAAAACAATTGTTACTGTCATTAAAAATTACATGTTTGACATTAGGATAGACTGCTAGATTAAATTTATTTTAAAAATTTAGTAGTGCAAACACTCAGATTTTATTTTTTTCTGTGTGAACCGTAACAGATATCACGAATTACACAGAGAGAGAAAAGTTTATTATTGAATGTATCTTTCTGAAGAAAAATAATTTCACGTTTTCGGCATTGCCATTAAAAAGTTACGGTCTAATTAATGTTGGGATACCTACGTTTCATACACTAATGGTTCACTAATAATAACAAATATCACCTTAAAAGATGACTTATAACCATATAAACTGTCATACCAAATTTCATCCAAATCGAATAAAGCGACCGATTATTATAAGCAAAATTAATTTTTTTTCGAAGAACTTTGAAGCAGAATTCTGGCTGAATGGTACACTTTCCGGTAGAAGCAAGTTTGGTTAAATCGCCTTATTTTAGCCTCAGGAATCTGTGGTTAAGCCATGTCCCCCTATTTAAGAGACACCCTGTATACTGATATTCTATATATTATAGCGTCTTTATCTCTAAATTTATACAAGATATAATAAAAATTTTAAATGTGTCAGATGTAGAATTTTATGTTCTTAAATATTAGTTAAACAGGTCTTAAGTCTTATAGTTTTTGCGGAATCGTCCCTCCAACACCCACACATATATACACACATACATACACACATCCATACACACACACATACACACACACACGCACAAACACACGCGCACACACACACACACACACAAATACACACACAGACATCATCGTAAAAATGGTAAAATCGGTTTATATGGACCTTATATATACAGGGTGTCTCAGGACGAGCTTACGCTATCTATATTTTAAATACTATTTAATATAATTTAACGAAATTTGGTATCTAGGGGTTATCCAACATGCCCGTTTTAACTAAAATATTTTCAAAGCAGTAGCACTTCCGGTTTGACCGGAAATTGACCCCAACTTTCTTATTTTAAATGGAATATGCTATATTTTATTTTACCATTGAATGCAGCGGAAAATTTTACATATGAAGCAATAAAAACATTTTACTCATGATCAACTACTTCCGGCGTTATTCAACTTTTTTTGATTTTTTGTCTGAAATCCGGCACATTTTCAAAACTCTGTATATCGGGAACGAGATCGAATTTTTATAATCTGAAAAAAGCCTTTTATAAAAGAGACTTTAAGCTACATTATCCATAGAAGAATCCTCGATTATTTATAAAAATGTGACGGGTACGTTACACCAAAATTACAGTTGACAAACTTCAAAAAAGACAATTTTTTTAAATGGAACCCCCCCGTTTTTTATTACATAAATGTATTCTACGGCAAAAAATAAGGGTACTTTATGTAACATGTCCTATGTTGAAAGTTGATAGAATTTCAGTAAATTAGAAAAACATGTGATCTGTGTATAATTATTTTATTAATACGGATAAGTAAGCCATGGAAAAACAATGTTTGTTTTTACAAACTCATCTACTTGATTTCTTAGATAATTTACCGTTGGGCCAAAGTTATTTAATATGGTACCAGCATGATGGCGCTCCACCCCGCCATAGAATAAATACTTTTTTGGAAACAATTTTTGAAGATAGGTGGCTGGCAAATAATGGACCACATAGGTGGCCTCCTCGTTCACCCGATTTAAGTCCACTTGATTTTTTTGTTTGGGGTTACATTAAAAACGGCGTCTATCAAAAACCTTTAACTACTAAAGAAGATTGCCAACATAGGGTACGAACAGCATTTAACAACATGTCTCCTCGGATGATAAAAAATGCTACACAAGAAGAAGTATTGAATAGAGTAACAATGTGCTTACATATGAATGGAGGACAGTTTGAATATGTATTAAATTAATCATAGTTTTGTATTTAGAATTTATTTGTTTGCCAGCCACCTATCTTCAAAAATTGTTTCCAAAAGAGTATTTTTTCTATGGCGGGGTGGAGCGCCATCATGCTGGTACCATATTAAATAACTTTGGCCCAACGGTAAATTATCTAAGAAATCAAGTAGATGAATTTGTAAAAACAAACATTGTTTTTCCATGGCTTACTTATCCGTATTAATAAAATAATTATACACAGATTACATGTTTTTCTAATTTACTGAAATTCTATCAACTTTCAACATAGGACATGTTACATAAAGTACCCTTATTTTTTGCCGTAGAATACTTTTATGTAATAAAAAACGGGGGGTTCCATTTAAAAAAATTGTCTTTTTTGAAGTTTGTCAACTGTAATTTTGGTGTAACGTACCCGTCACATTTTTATAAATAATCGAGGATTCTTCCATGGATAATGTAGCTTAAAGTCTCTTTTATAAAAGGCTTTTTTCAGATTATAAAAATTCGATCTCGTTCCCGATATACAGAGTTTTGAAAATGTGCCGGATTTCAGACAAAAAATCAAAAAAAGTTGAATAACGCCGGAAGTAGTTGATCATGAGTAAAATGTTTTTATTGCTTCATATGTAAAATTTTTCGCTGCATTCAATGGTAAAATAAAATATAGCGCATTCCATTTAAAATAAGAAAGTTGGGGTCAATTTCCGGTCAAACCGGAAGTGCTACTGCTTTGAAAATATTTTAGTTAAAACGAGCATGTTGGATAACCCCTAGATACCAAATTTCGTTAAATTATATTAAATAGTATTTAAAATATAGATAGCGTAAACTCGTCCTGAGACACCCTGTATATATATATACCGGGAGTTTATTTTATCAGTAAACATAGGGTATATCATTGCCATAGTTACGGTATGAATGTTTGACAGCAATGTAATGAAGCGTTTATTTTATGAGTAAACATAGGCGTATAACATGGGAACCAGTTTTTGGTAAATACAAAGGTCTGGCAATAAATCAAGTTATGCTATTGAACATGATAATAGTACATTACATCTTGTACATTATTTAATATTAATTAATTTAATAATATTGCAAAAATTGCAATAAATTACAGAAATTGTCAAATAAATAATTGTTTCAGTTTTTTATTATTCAATATGAAAAGCTTTACAAATGTCTTCGGTGGCGCAGTGGTTATAACACTGGCGTCTAAAGTTTTTGGTTGGGGTTCGATTCCCCGTTGGGGTAATTATTTTATTTTTTTTTACGTAAAAATTGTTGAACTTTTAAAAATCAATTTCTATATTACAATCATTTAAAAATAATAATTACGTTGTAATAAATAAAGAGAAAATAATTGAGAATAATTGATTACAATAATCAAAACATTCATGTAATAACAATTCATTGTATTTTCTTTTGATAAATACAGTAAAAACATAATATCTACACAAATTTATTATATTTCAGTTATTTTTATTAATATCAAAGGAAATACAATGCATTATTATTGTATCAATATTTTGATTATTGTAATCAATTATTCTCAATTATTTTCTCTTTATTTATTACAATGTAATTATTATTTTTAAATGATTGTAATATAGAAATTGATTTTTAAAAGTTCAACAATTTTTACGTAAAAAAAAAATAAAATAATTACCCCAACCAAAAACTTTAGACGCCAGTGTTATAACCACTGCGCCACCGAAGACATTTGTAAAGCTTTTCATATTGCATAATAAAAAACTGAAACAATTATTTATTTGACAATTTCTGTAATTTATTGCAATTTTTGCAATATTATTAAATTAATTAATATTAAATAATGTACAAGATGTAATGTACTATTATCATGTTCAATAGCATAACTTGATTTATTGCCAGACCTTTGTATTTACCAAAAACTGCTTCCCATGTTATACGCCTATGTTTACTCATAAAATAAACGCTTCAATACATTGCTGTCAAACATTCATACCGTAACTATGGCAATGATATACCCTATGTTTACTGATAAAATAAACTCCCGGTATATATATATATATAACATCCCATCATTCCGTTTCGGAACATAGGGCCTCAACAACATTTTTGGGCGTCCTCTCTTCCGCGATCCTTGCGAGTTCCAGTCTAGCGCTTCCCTGCAAATGTCATTTCTGGGTTTTCTGAGGGTGTGGCCCAGCCATCCCCATTTTCTTTTACAAATTTGATTTTCGATGGGTTCCTGTTTGGATCTTACCCAGAGTTCTGTGTTTGTTATCTGGTCCGGCCAGAATATCCTAAGTATCTTGCGCAGACATTTGTTGACAAAGACCTGCAGTTGACTGGTTATGCTTTTTGTCACTTTCCACGTCTCGCAGCCATATAGGAGAATGGATTTAACGTTGGTATTGAATATTCTTACTTTTGTGTTGTTTGAGTACGCTCTGGAGGCCCAGATATTGTTGAGGAGGCAGAAAGCTATTTTTGCTTTCTGGATTCTAATTTTCACGTCTTTATTGGTGCCGCCTTCTTCGTCAATAATACTGCCTAGGTACGTAAATTCTTGCACAGTTTCAATGCTTTCGCCGTTTATTGAGAAAATTTCTTTGCTTCTAGAGTTAATTTTGAGGTGTTTTGTTTTGTTTATATTTATTTTAAGGCCGACCTTTCTTGCTTCATTGTCGAGACGGCGCAGTTTCTGGTTCATATCTTCGAAGTTATGTGACAGAAGACAGATGTCGTCTGTATAGTCTAAATCCTCCAATCTTTTTATAAGGCCCCATCTGATTCCTCGTGGAGTATGAGTTGTCGCTTTCAGGATTCGATCTAACACTATGTTGAATAACATAGGCGAAAGTATGCACCCTTGCTTAACTCCATTTAGTACCATTATTTCTTCACCTATGTTGCCTTTATGGGTAACATGGCATGTGGAGTTTTTGTATAGTTCTTTGATTATATTTATGACTTTGGTGGGGATTCCGGCTTCACGTAATGTTTCCCATATTGCGGTATGCGACAGGGTGTCAAACGCGCGTTCAAAGTCTACGAAGAGTAGATGAAGCGGCGAGCGGAATTCATTGGATTGCTCCACGATTATCCTCAGTGTGTTTATTTGGTCAGTGCAAGATCTGTGTCTTCTGAAACCCGCCTGTTGATTTCTTAGTTTAGAATCAATAGTGCTGGATAAACGTACTAAAATGATTGAAGCTAGAATCTTGTTTATGCCATTCAGGAGGGTTATTCCTCGCCAGTTACGGCAATTCCTAAGGTCGCCTTTTTTCGGGAGCTTTACAATTAGACCGTTCTTCCATTCGTCCGGGATTTTTTCTTGGGTCCATGCCTCATTGATTAGTGGGGAGAGTAAATTTAAGAAAAAAGAAAGAAAATTTCTGGGGGGATATTATCCGGCCCAGCTGCTTTTCAGTTTTTAAGCTGCAAGATTGCTTTCTTAATTTCGAGAATAGAAGACGGCTCTGTGTTGATGTTTAGTGCCGGGAAGTGTTGTTCTGTGGGTTCGTTGAATGGTTGTGGGGGGGCGCTAAGGAGATCGCTGAAGTGCTCAGTCCATCGATTTAACTGCTGCTCATCCGTCATTAGAGATTCCCCGTTCTTGTCTTTGACGGTGGTGGGATTATTTATGAAATTCTTGTTGGCGAGTTTCTTTGAGAGGCGGTATAGTTCCCTGGAGTTATTGAGTTCTGCTGCCGCTTGCGCGGCTTGGGCCAAACTGTTAACCCACTCTCTTTTATCTTTTCTCGCAGACTGTTTTATCATTTTGTTAGCGTCTTTGTACTTATTTCTTAAGACGGTTAACTCCTCTTCCGTTTTTGCGTTGTTAATTCTATTTTTTATTTCTTTCCGTTTTTCTATTTTGTTCCAGGTATCGCTTGTTAGCCATTCTTTTCTTTTCGTACTTCTTAAGCCTAGAACCTCTTCGCTTGTGGATATTAAAGCTGTTTGAATATCGGTCCAATTTGTTGTGGTTTCGTTATTGTCATTGGTGAGTTTTACTCTTAGACTTTCAGCGAACTCATTTTGTGGACCTTAAATCGTGCTTATTCACTTAAATCTCGATATGTGATTTTTAGCATGAATCCAATACCTCTTAGCGAGAGGTAAAAAGGTTTATAAATTTATCTGTAAAATATATAGAAAATTAATGCATATCTGATGTAGAAAATTCAATTCTTTAATTTTCATAATGACATAAAATGCGAAAAATGACATTTAATGGTATTTTTTGAAGAAAAATTATTATGAGCTTCAAGTAAAGTACCATTTTCGTTTATCCGATTTACACCAAAATCTAATGGTTTCTTTCCATAGAATAGGGTAGAAATACAAGGTTTCAGAATTTTCTGAATGATAGTATTTGAGTTAGAGCGAAGACAAAATTCATACACACACATACATACACACACACAAACACACACACACACACACACACACATACATACATACATGCAGACATCATTGTGAAAATGTTAAAATTGAACTCTAGGGACGTTAAAACGTAGTCATTTACTAAAACCTCGATATGCGATTTCTAGCACGATCCCTATACCTTCCTTACCAAGGGTAGCGGGAGTTAAAATCAAACAACTGTGAATAAGTACGAGTTATCAAAGTGTCAAATATTAGTTTGCAAGTACACATTAACGAAATGGATGCAGAATATGTATGTATTTAAATTTTATAAAAATTAAAAAGCGGAGGGTAATGTGTTGACCACATCAGATTTTTTTATATAAAATTTGCTGTCAAAACGTTTTTTATAAAAATATTTACGTAAATTAATATAGTCTTTGTTTATTGTTTTATTTACGCCTGTGCGTAGACGACCAACCAGATGCCAGATAGTAAAAAAAAAAACGAAGTGAATTGTAAATTGTTGACTATGAGCATGAAACTGATACGAGGAGCTGCACAGTGCGTTTGTAGTCGTATTCGAATAAACTCGGGGTTATTTTTTCATTCTAATCAAAGGTGATTTATAAAAAGGTAAGACAAATTTATAATAATGCACTACTACTTTTGAATTTGTAGACATTAATATATGTACAGGGTTAGTTAAAAGTATGGAGACGACGATTTATTGTCGTTAATGTTCATTTTAGGAAATTATGTTCAATACAAAAGTTTTTTAAGAAATTTTGATCTACATTTGAGAATACTTGAATTTTTTTTTCTTCAATTGTTTTGAGTTTCGCTTGTCCGCGTAATTTTTTTAAATGGGAACATATTAATTTTACTCTACCATTCGATAGAGTGTTTTTTTTCTCTTTACAACAGTTTGTTTGTTTTTTTGTTTTTCAATTTATGTTAATAACATTTTTACAATTAAAAACACCGGTTCAAGTATTTACGAATAGTAGGTTCATCTCACAACATTTACTAAAGTGGATAAATCAAAGGTATATTTGTTTTTTATTATAACTTATCAGAAATGATCCACCAAGTACCGACTATTAATTCTCTCTCATTTATGTTTATATCTAATGTTCCACCAAGTACCGACTACTACTTCTCTCTCAATTATGTTTATATGTTTTTGAGAACAAAACCATCTGTAAATGTACGTCACTGATTATTAGAAAAATTATGACGGCTTAACGAATAACAATAGACTTTCATAAATTACTGATCGATTTCAGTATAGATTAAATTTCATGAAAAAATATAAAAAGAAAATAGTGGAGGACCCCATTGGTAAACAGTGTTTTTTGGATAATTAATAATTAATGAGAACTAAATTTTCTGATTGATTTCTTGTGAATGTGCCGAAATGGTTGTGGCAGCTTGGACCTTGTTCCTTGTCCAACATTAGTTATAGGCGTTTGTACTCTTTCGAATGGTAATAATATAAATAATAAAAAGTTGCACCGATTAATAATTTATCTCTACATATATCCATTTATTTTAAATAGTAAAAATAATTACCTCTTAAATGTATAATATAAACATAGGTAGTTGTGAAACCAGAACAAGTGAAAAGCAATTACAGATTATATAGATTTATTTTCATTGTTACCTTTGTAATTTATTTCTCAAAATTACATTCAATAGAATTAAATTTTAATATGTATTTTTATAAGGACGTCAAATTTAGCATGCATACCTACATTCAGAACAAAATTTGATGTGTTTCAGAGCTGACAATGACTAAGTTAAAAATGTAAATAAAGAAAATGACTGACGCCAATGTAAAATTGTGACTTG
This sequence comes from Ophonus ardosiacus, assembly GCA_943142095.1. Taxonomy (NCBI): domain Eukaryota; kingdom Metazoa; phylum Arthropoda; class Insecta; order Coleoptera; family Carabidae; genus Ophonus; species Ophonus ardosiacus. The sequence continues at coordinate 15,495,650 of OW964835.1, forward strand.
AGCAACGCTATTTGAGAACATAAAAAGTGAAAATCAAAATTTCAGTATTATCTCATACTTGCAAAAATAAGTTGCAAATTTCACCTTGATAATGATTTCTATTGATTGTAAAGAATAATCCGTGAGGCTCATAATAGGTTGTAGATCTATATACAAGTGCAAGGTCAACTCGTATGAGTGGGAATGCATTTTCAGCGATAAGTATATAAATGCTGGTTATGATTGGAATAGCTAAAAATATAACTGTTTACGCCTGTAGGCTAGATGCGCAGTAGGACAAAAACAAATGCTTCAGACATTATTTAGACTAATCGACTAATCGCTTAGTGCTCAATAGGTTCATTCCCTATCCCTGGTCGGTTGTCGGCTCAGTCCTCAGTCAGTTGTCTGTAAGCAGTATGAAATGAGCTGTACAGGTTATCATTTTCTACATTTTTTTTATTATTATTATTATTTTATGTATCTCGGATAATATTAACGATTGTGCAAAACCGTTTCCACATTCCAGGGTCAACTTTTTGAGAAAAGTTTAATAGTCACCACAGGAATTTTCGATCTTCTTTTGTTTCTAAGCCAAAGGCAAAAACTCGTTTTTCGCTAATTTCGAAAATATCCCATATCTTATTTATTTTTTGCGTGGAATAAAATGATGTAATTATATTTTTTGAAAACGATAACTCCCGAGATATAACTCAAACTTATGATTTTTTAAATAAGAACCTATATTGAAAATAGTCTAATCTTTTTTCTTATTTTATAAGCTTTTCAACGATATACAAAAAGTCTACATTCTTTTGTTTTAAACTTGAATGATTAATTTTTTGGGGTAAAAAAATGAAAATGATTAAGAAACAAATGAAAAATTTATTGTAGATCATCTTAATTTTATATTTATTAATTAAATATTCAAAATTATTCTTAACCACCTATTTTCGGTTTAGTTAAATTATTTTTTATCGACGTTGTAGTTCAATTCAAAAATTTGGTTTAATATGCTTTCTGAGATATATAAATTGAAGAAATGAGAAAAACTGAAGAAAATAATACTAAAAATAAACAAAAGATGATCTGTACTTCTTTCATATTATGTAGTTTATATTGAATGGCAGGCTTTCATTCTTTTATTAATAGATTAATTAACATTCCATTGAACAAACAACATTTTCGAAACGAATATAAATGTATAATATATAAACTTCTAAATAAAAAAACAAAAAGTGCTCTCTATAGCTAAAGAATTTACTTATAAAATGTTTCAAGTACCCTAACCGAAGAGTTTATAAAAATTAATATACTTTCAGAACTTTACAATTCTTATACTTTAAAAAAATGTTTAGTAAATAATAAAATTGTTAATAGAGAACCCTTTAATAATTCAGGTATTTATAAAATCTCATGTTAAAATTGTAGCTATAAATATGTAGGGCAAAGAAAAGATGTTAATATACGTTATAAAGTACATAGATCTAGTTTTAAAATGGTAAACTCAATTCAAATATAGCAAACCACAAATGACTTTCGACAATACAATCTGGAAATTATTCACAATGAAAGAAAAATCCACAGATTAATATTCCTAGAAGCATATGAAATAAAGAAGGTCATTAAAGAGAACCAACCCCTAATGAAAAATTAGCTGGACATAATAGAGGCACCGTTTCTAGAAATTTTAATCTCGGAATTTTTAACAACCATCCTCACTTGTAAACGAGATTAGATATAAGTAGACTCAATCTTCTGTAAATATTTAGTACCTTTTGATAATGGTTTTGTAAACCGGAATTGGAATAAAGGAAATTTTCTAAACTTGTGAAAGTTTTTATCTTCATATTAGTTAAACAAATTTTGACCGATAACCAACAGCATATTCTATCAATTATGTAAAAAAATATTTTGCCTGGTGTTCTCTTTATTCCGACGCCGCTGAAAACATACAGTGTGTTCAGAAAAAAACCTAATTCGGAGTAAAGTTGTCAAAATTGATCTTGAAATGTAATTTTAATAAAGAAGGATACAGAATACTGCCATTTACCGTTTTCTGATTTACTTCTATTTTCAAAATAAGAATTCAAGAAGAAAAGTTTTGATTTCTTTAGATAACATTTTTGACAATATCTCTTGCCAAATTGACATTTAATTAAAAACTTTCAAATTGACATACGTTTTCTTATTCGTAGCCTATTCCGAATTAGGATTTTTTTTAACACACTGTATAAAAGCGGTTATTTCACTGTTATTCTAGATATTTGCTATGGGAAAATAAAATTTTACATTTTATTGTTGTTAATCAAGATTACGTAGTAATGTAGTTTATAATAGTATTTCATTTGTAGTCATGGTGAACATCCCCACAAACGTTCAACAGTTGCTTGTCTGCAGCAAGTGTGGCAAGCTGCTTAAGAGGGGGCCTGTGTACCTGCAGCACGACGGGGCGGCGGTGTGCGGTCCATGCCAAATAAATGAGAATGTGCAACCAGTTGTGCGTTGCCTCATATATGAGGCGGCGGCGCAGCTGCTGTGGTTCCCGTGTCGCTACCAGGAAAAAGGATGCCGGACCACCGTTCCTTTCATGGCTGCTGGCTCTACAGAATTTAATCATGAAGACACCTGCGAATACCGACAGTATAAGTGTCCGGTGCTCGGCTCCAACAGTTGCAAATGGGAGGGCTGCCGAAACGAGCTACAGCAGCACTGTCAGAAAGAACATCCGGACTGCGTGCTACCCAACCCCGCCGTAATAAATCCGGATATTTACCGATCCCAAATGAAAAACTATATCATTCCTGCGTTTGGTCTCCTTTTCCTTTTACACAGCCGAATCTGCGAATCTTCAACCAAGCTGCAATATGCAGTACGACTGTTGGCCGCTCCCCAACTAGCCTTGATGTACTCCTTCGCTGTAACTTTCCAACGCGATAAAATTATGTTCTCGAGAGTAGGGGATGTTCTTCCTCAAGAATTGTTGGTGCTACAAGAACATTCTGCTTTAAATTTTAGCACCAACGATCTAGTACCTATACTGAACGGTTGGAACGGCGTCTCCATCTCCGTGGAGGTGAAGGTTCGTGAGACACGAGCGGAGCCCGACAAAAAACAGGAGGCATATGAGCCAGAAGTAGGGGTCGAACAAAAGCGGGCACCGAAACGAAGATGGGCGGCGCCGCGGGAGAAATTGGTTGCGGAATGTCCTCCACGTAATTTTATGTGCCTAAATGAGAGCTGCAATTTCAAGGTGAGAACGTGTTTCAGAGAAATAGTGTGACGCGCATGACATTGAACTTCTATACTCACTCCGTCACCTTTAGGTAAAGAAGGTAATGTCCTTGGTCAAATAAATTAGATGGTGAGTTTTTAATGCAGGCCCGAACGTTAAAATCGGTTCGGCCGGAATAATTGTTATATATACAGGGTGAGTCATTGAAATTAGAAGAATTATTTCTTTTTTTAAATGGAACACACGATATATTTTCATATATTTTGATTAGATTTTCATTCACCTATATGCACATAAAAGGTTTTTATTGTTTTCCGCGGCGTTGCCAAGTTATTTCGTTTTTCCTTAAAAATGACCTAATTCATTATAAAAGCGTACTAACTTTATTTTAATAGTAAAAATTACGATTTTTTTTTCTGTATAACTATAACTATACTCTATGTTCTCACCGAGGTTCTCACAGAATTTTTTCTTCACAGTATTATACAGGGTGGTAAATAAAGCGAATCAAATATACTCAATTTCAAATGACTATAATTCGTCATTTTCATATGGAACACCTATATTTTATTACTCAGTTGTGTTTATTTTTGTATTATCTTTATTTTTTATTTTAGCATTTTCTCTAAATTTACTCGTTTTAATTAAAAATTAAATTGAGTATGCTATGGACAATCATATTAATGAACAAAATTATTGTGAATTTTTACAAACTAATCTTCAAAACTGTTTAGATAATGTACCCGTTAATATCATCCGGAGATTGTGGTTGTGCACCGGCGCACAACAGTCTTCGTGTTAGGAATTATTTAAATTGTGAATATCCTAATAGATGGATCGGAAGAGATGACCCAAGAAAGTGGCCTGCTAGATCTCCGGATCTTACAAAATTAGATTTTTTCTTGTGGGGCTATTTGGTCTACCAGGCAGCACCAACTACACGAGAAGATATGATGGAACGAATTCGTAACTGTTTTGCTAATGTCGACGCAAATATGCTGCGAAGAGTAAATGACTTATTTTTAAAGCGTGTGTAAATATTTTTTCGTGAGAATAGTGGTTACATTGAAAATCTTATGGAAATTTCAATGGGGGATTCCACCATTATTTTTATAATTTCATGTGAAAGTGAAATACTTCGTATTAATAAGTGATATATGGTCCCCCAAAGTTTGAAAAATATATGTTGTCACGAATATAAGTTCTTTAGTTGTGCTGTATTTCACGGAGAGCTCTGTATATATATACAGAGAATTTATTTTAAAATGCAACGTTATAGTTCATCACTTCCATAGTTACTCACTATTGTCAAAAAATGACAGCAATGTAATATTTGTCCATTTTAAAATGCAACATTACAAATAGTATTGCAGCACAGGAGATACCTCCAAAACACATCACAAATTGTGTCAATTCTTATTACGACCAACTAGAATATTGCCTCAGTGTGATTGGGAGTATTTTTTAACATTTATTACATGAAAGTTATGAATTTTTGTAAGCTAAAGTTTGTTAAGATGTACAACATTCATGGTTTGATTATTTGTTAATCGTATGTAGGCTAATTTATTGGAAATTAGTTTTGATAATACAAAACTACAAATTTTGTATGTTGCATTTTAAAATAGACAAATATTACATTGCTGTCATTTTTTGACAATAGTGAGTAACCATGGAAGTGATTCACCATATGTTGCATGTTAAAATAAATTCCCTGTATATATATAAAATAAATAAAATAAATATATCATCACGGCATATTACCCATATATATATATATATAGGGTGTGAATACTAAGTCGTTATATCCGAAATTGGTAGTTAGAAGTCATTAAAACAAACAACTTTTCTTAGTGCCAATTTTGGTATTGGATTCATGCTGTGAATAAGCACGATTTAAGGTCTGTTGTGGCCATTTCTATTTTATGTTATATAAGTAATGTATTGCACTTCGCTGTCGACCCGTCGTTTTATAACAAAAAAATTACAGAACTTTTCGCAAATTTTGTTTTTTTATTTTATTTAACATGTCTTCTCCAAACTTACAAATTCTAATTATGTCTATTTTTCATTGTATGAGGAAGTTCCTAAATGTCAGAGATTCTTCCAATTCATTAACAAGATTGGCGGTATTTCTAATGGATATATTCATTTTACCTATAATTTTAAATTCTTAATTAATAAAACGATAGGAAATATTAAATGAACCGAGGAAAAGCTTTCCGAATGTCACTAAAACTGTTCATTATTGGCACTGACATGTCATTTACAAACTATGTTATAAACATTACTATGTTATAAACATTACTATGTTATAAACATTTGAATTTGTCAACTCGTTTCCTTAGTAGTTTAGCCTCCGCGATTTTTAACATCCGATTATTCTATATATTCTATCATCTATATCTATAAATTTATAAAGCATATAATAAAAATTTTAAGTGCATTAGATGGAAAATTTTATGTTCTTCAATATTTGTAATAATATAAATTTCCAAAAAATAATAAGAAGATTTTTTACTAAAATTTGGATATGCCATATGCCAGCATGAATCAAATATCTCTCTTAGCAAGAGGTAAAAATAAACATAGAAATGACAAAAATTTATATAAGCACATACTGTGACGAACATTAGGTCAGCCATAAGAGGTTTGGCGCAAGTTGATTCGGGTACCAATTTCGGGTAATCACAGTCGGGTTATGTCCAGAGTTCTTTTTAAATAAAACAAAAGGCGTCGGTAACTCGTTATACGCTCTCAAGTCGACTTCCGAAGAGAGGATTCCAATTTTCACAAAAACTCAGAAACGACGACTAGCATCACGACGCGGTTCGGCGCCGGTAACTCGTTATACGCCCTCCAAATCGATCACCGAAATTAGTAGTTTGGTATGAAGAACGTTTTCCGAATGATAGACGAAAAACGGAACGATGACGTTACTTGTACGATCTGCAGTAGGTAAAAAAAAGCAACACTATCTCTACTGGGCGCCCTTCTGTGTCGACTCTCGTCGGCGCCTCGGCGTCACGGTCGTTGTTTTAGTCTATCCTCCGAGGTGTGACGGTCTCTCCACTATAACGACCCGAGGTTCTCTCTGAGGACTAGACCCAACTCGTTGACGTTATGTGCAACACTTAAACTTGGATCGCGACAATCTCGCGCCTAAACGTTGCGGCGTCCCGGTCTCTTGTTCAGAATTCTCCCTTTGAGGGTTATGAGATCAGATCAGAGGGCCATATTTGACAAGTGACATTTCACACCCAAATGTAGGGTGGCGTTTATACTACCGTTTTACTCCTATCAGAAATTCTTTTTCCAACCTAAAAACCCGTGTTTCGTTACCCGCACGTAACAATAAAAGTTTTACCTTAAATTCCACCCTTTCGGTGTCTCGGTCAGTAAACTACTCTCTGAATCTCGCGCAGGATTCAACTCTGCCTTAATGAAATTCGTCCCCGTCTTTTATATCCAAAACTTAACAAACCAAGTTAAACCTGCACATAGCAATGGTAAAATAATGAAAAAAATTTAACAAGGGTTGCTACCTAAAAAATGAGGTTTACAATAATATGAGTTGCGAGCTCTTGTTCTCCTAATTCCAAATAAAAGTTTTCGCAATCACTGGGTCATTAATACTAACGTTAAATTCATCTAAAGTTACTGTAACGCCAATAAGGTTTGCAAAGGTAGTTTACAATTATTTTACAGTGTTCCTTGCAAATCTATAAAGATACAATTAACACAGTTATTTCACAAACAATAACATTTTAATCTTGCGTTTAAAGGCAATACTATATAATGTATAAATGAAATATTGTAGTCTGACTGGATCAAATCACAATGCTGCATTACCTCAAATACTTTGTGCGAAGCCCAGCTTCGTCACAAAAAATAACAGAAGTCATTTAACCTGTCATTTTAGGTTGTGGTAAAAGGATTTAACTTTAATTTAAAAAAGCATTATTGACGTATGTTAAAATATTTTTTTTTTTCAAAAACAATAATTTAAAATTATTCTTTTTCAAAATGAGATTAATTTTGTTTCGAGCCGGTCTGCCACTATTTCCCCGGGCCTACGTTAGACCTTGTATCCGGCCTGACGTCTTGGGATCCGCACAACACTATTTTTACCAAATGCAATGGCTGGTACCACAAGTCTTTTTTTGTAAAAGCCGTTTTGAAATTCTAATTTAACTCTTATGTTTAAAGAACGATTTATTCAAAGTATTTATTTAAATATTATATTCTGCTTTGAAATAATATTTTTAAAAAAATCGTTCATTTAACATAAGGCTGAAATTAAATGTTGAAATTTTCAAAACAGCTATTTCAAAACAATGCTTGTGGTACCAACCAATGGCCGCGTTTAGCAATACCTAGCACATCTATTTGTATAGCGGGAAGTGTTATCTCAGTGTAGTGTCAAATTGACAGTTGTCATTTGTCATTTTTAAACTAAAATTCAGCTACTAATCAGCTGCATCGCAAAATTTTAAGATTTTTGTGATACTAAATCAATAGCAAAATAAATTAGAATGAATTTCGTCAACAAATGGGTGTAATCGATCATGTTTAGAAATCCTCAATCTTTCTTTGAAAATATGAGGTTGTTTCCGTTGTATTATATTTGGAAAAATATAGCTAGCAATAGGGTTCTTCCAACTTGCAGTTTGTGGACCGTTCATATAACGTTTTATGAACTATTTACTACGCATGTGCTAATAAAGTCCTGGTTTTGGACTGATCCAGAACTGCTTCGTGTTGGAACACAGAATAGTAAGTTGTGTCCATGCTGACATCTCACATTGAAAAATTGAGAAAATTTTAATTTAATATTTTAGTTTATTAATTTTCATAGAACATCTGTCTATAGCACCAACTACAACTGGATATCCATTTTCTGTAAAAGATTGTTCAATAGTAATTTTCTCATTATCGGTAGACCACGTAATAATTGCAGCTGATAGATTACATGAAAAATTACTAATCTTTTTATAATTCGGTGTAACGAGCTGATACTGATGGCAAAATGGTCAGCAACATCTCTAAAGTTGGCTATTTGATGTCCGATAAATAAAAAATTGAACCTAAGAGAGGAAAATATATAAAATCAAGAAAATTTTCCGTATTGTTCAAAATGTCATTTGTGCTGATGTCACATGTTGCAAATTTTTCTGCGATACTATTAACAATTTCACGACTAAAGCGGAAATGTTCAAAAAACAAATGATCATCATGTTTCATCTAAAAATATAATAGTTTCAGTTATGTACATATCAAATAATGACATTTCAACATTGCCTAAATAGTTTATATTTTTTCTTCTTGGCATTAATAACTGCTCTATATCTAAATCTGAAGAATCGGAATGAAAATTATATAAAAATCTCTCCACATCACTCATTGTACTAAATTAAATGACTTGTAGCAACAGCTAAAAATCAAGATATTCTGAATAAATTAAGTTAGTATTTGTTTTTAGGCAATGTGCATGTCGTTGACTAACAGTGTAACTAAAAATTCACTCACTATTTTGACCGTTCACGAACCAGTTCATGTACGGTCAATTTTGTGTTGGAACATCCGACGCTTAGTATTGATTAAGTCAAACTTCATGTTGGAACGCTACATGTACACTGCGCATGTACCCAACAGTTCGCAAACTGGTTTGGTGGTTTGTTGGAACAAACCTTATGTCAACCATTTTTATTCAGTGGTCTAGCACTGTCAACAAGCAGAAGAAATTCCTCCTTTGAGTATAAATTCAGAACCTTGCTTGCTATGTATTCATTAATTACCATAGCTTAGTTGGAAAAGGATATGCGTTTTCTCAAGATATTCCAAATGTTTTAAGTTCTGATTCAAGGAACAAATTTTGGCATGACTAGGTTTAATATTATTATAGATTAGGTACTACATGAGTCGCAGTACATTATACCTACACTAAAATAAATTTTCTTCCAACATAGGTAGAAAAGCATAAAGATTCTTGGAAGTATATTAGATTTAATACTACACATGTAGGTACATACCTACACATAATTTGTAAGTAAGAAATTTTCTAATACGTTAAGTGTGTACTCTTTAGGAAGTTCAGTTTTTGATATAGTTGAATGTAAGGTTTTTTTTTTATTCTTCGTTTACCATTGGAGAAAATAAATATTGACATTCATGCTGTCAATCATTATAAAAGACATTACTAGACAAGGAGAGCACTAATATAGCATTCTAGCTGAAAAAGTTGAAAATGGACTAGAACAGCTGAGTACAAATACTAGACACGACTAGCTATATTTTGCTAAAAGTAATTCAGCGGAAACAAGAAAACAACCTCACAATTTGAATGAAAAGTTAGACTGTTAAACTTGATCGATTATTTCCAATTGTTGACGACATTCATTCTAGTTTTATTTATCAGTGATTTAGTATCAGCAAAACCTTTATATTTTGTGATGCAGCTAAATAAAAACTCATTTTTATAAAAAAGTGACAGATGACATTTGTCAATTTGACACTATATTGTGGCATCACTTCCCGCTAGACCGCTAGTTACGTTAGGTTACTGCTGCATTAATTTTCATAATCTTGCAATTATTGCTGAGTCACCATGGAAACAGTTTCAATAATTCAATATTACTAATTGACATGTGTCAAATGCAATTTGTCTGTGAAATAATTTTACTGGAAATACAAGAAACTTTCAGCATGGAATTTATATACAATTTATAGAAATGATAGAAGGTATTGTGCTGGCCAGGCTACAAGAGAGGATTATACTCACTATTTTTGCGGCGATTGTTGCCCCTGAAGATCAACTGGATGTAAATGTAGCGTTTGTGATGCGATTATTGCGGTGATATCACATACACTTAGCGGATGAATAATTTAAAATGCGACAGAGAATCTGTAGAACTATAACTGACGACAAGTGGCAGACGACTAACTCGGTTTTTATAAGTTTAGCACCGAATAACAATAAATAAATAATATACGCATGAACAAAAAAATGAGTACGGGACACTTATGTAGGGTTTACAGCTGAAAAAGGGGGAAGTAAGATGAATGAAGAGACGACAACAATGGAAAAATAGTAGATTCGTATTCTAGGGACTCAAAATCATGCTTATTCATTGAAAACTAACCATCGAATTTTATGACCAAAGACACCTTCCTTACTTAAATGTGGTGGAAGGTAAAATATCTCTAAACCCAAAATAACAGTACTTATGTTCCCCCTATAAAAACTTAATAAACGACACTACTAAATTTGATATTCTGTCTAAAATATTAACTCATACAATTAGAAGATATCTTGATTAAACCTAATCCGGTTTTTGTGTGTCCATCGTACACATTTCAACTAGGTTTATATTATATTTTACAAACGATGGAGAATGCAGAACTATCCCTCTATGTATTCCTAAACTAACTTATTTCATACGATTTGTTGACCAGATGTTTAAAAAATAGCTTGTATAATTTTAAATATATAGGTAGTTTGCGAAACTCAGTTACGTATAACGTAACGTGACTTTCAGTTGGATGTTATTACGTTATGTTAGAAATAGTTTCTGACGCTTTTTTTGGTTTCATAACTTCACTTAAATAACGGGTAACACCACACCGTTGAAATGTAGATTACTTACCTTAGAAACGTCATTTTTTGAGTTGTACGTCACGTTACGTTATACGTAACTAAGTTTCGCAAACTGCCTAATAAAATAATCTTTACCGCAAACGTATAGGTGTGTCCGTCGGACACTATCGTCTTGGTTATATGTTGCGTTAGTTTATCATTATAAAAACTCGAGTTTTAACTTCTATGTCAGTTTATAGTTGTAAGTGCACAATTTTTTATTTTATTACAAATTTGCCACATAATTTCCAAAAAAAATATTAAACTTAAGTACGTGTCCGTCAGACACATCTGGCCCGTTTGTGTGACAAAAATATCTAACCTAGATAAGGGTAAATATTGTTTATTATACCTATATAATAAAAATTGTTTATTTTTCATTAAACATATAGTTTTATTGATGCAATAGATACCCATTGCAAAATTTCCACATAATTTCTAAAAACTTATTAAATTTAAATACGTGTCTGTCAGACACATCTTGCCCGTTTGTGTAAGAAAATAATCTTGACCGGACTAAGGTAAACATATTCTGTGTCTGCAGGATATCGGAAAAAAGAAGAGGGACAAGCACAGTAACTGGTTCTGTAAGCGGCGCATCACATGCTTTGTGTGCAAAGCTTTCCTGGAGCGCAGCATGGAAATGCAGAACCATTATACAACCTGCAGGTTGTTCAAGGTGATTTCGATTGACTCCAACTTTCTTGTTCAGCCCAGTAATCGCTGGCAGTACTTCCTGGTGGAAACTGCTGCGGGTCGTGTGGTGTGCAGGTGCAAGTACACTGAGTACAAATTCATTCTCTCTGTGGGTACCCCTATGCATTGCGAACAGCTCTACCTATATCGCTGCGAAGTGCAGCTGCAGAGTGCAGGCAACATCCGGACATACACACCAGAGACGTTGTATGATCAACGGAGGGACTGGGAGGTTGTGTTTGAAGATGAAGGCAATTTTCTCGGAAATGATGGACTTTATGTTCGTCTTCAAGTGAACAAAATTGAATGAACATGTGGCTTTGGTAATAATGAATCTTTTTATATTTTGTAATATTAAATATTTTTTAACGTAATAATTCTATGCTTTCATCATTGATTCCCGTCTGTATTAATCGCCAAAAAAAAAAATCTGATGTGGCCAACACATGACCTCCCGCCAATTCCATGTTTAAAATAGCAGTGAGCTTCAAGTAAAGTATCATTTCCGGTTAATCGTTTGTAAATAAAATCTAATTTGTTGTCCAATAAATAGAAAAGTCTGTAATACGAAATTTTGGATTGTTTTATTGTTTTTCCTCAAAAATTTGTTAGAGCTCCAAATTAAGTACTACATCCGATTTATCATATATGGTTAAAGTCTAATATGTTGTTTCAAATTATATATGAGTTTTAAATACCAAATTTGAGAAGTTTTGGATCATATTTTAATAGGCTTTAAGGAAAAATCGTCACACACGTACATTCTTATAAAAATCAGCATCATCTTCTAGGTGCTCGAAAACGCAATCTTTGTAAATTCTTCGCCGTACATAATCCATTTCGTAAATGTGTAGTTGTAAATTAATATTAATTTATAGTGCTGCAAAAATAGCAATTAGCAAATTTAAATCAGATCATTCTGTACATCTAACATTTATGTATGATGGAAAAAATATTATTTTTACAAACCTTAATAAAATATTTTACTATTATATTCTCATTAACACGGTTTTATTATTAATTTTAATATAATTGCTGCCTGTCAGTGACATTTGTTTAAATATGTCAAACCTGTCATTGAAATTATTATTTTGTTTGACGCATAGGCAAGACGATACATGGAAATAAATTATATTATATATTCATATTTAAAGTAATTTAGAGTTATTTACTAAATGTTATTATCGTAGAATTGAAGATTAAACCATTATATTCCATTTTAATTAGTAAAAGTTGCTAAAAAATAATATTCAATGAATTTTTTACAAGAAAAACGATATACACTAAAAACTAATGAGCACTTCCCATATTAGTATAGAATAGGTATTCAAAATTTCAAATTTTTCTGATTGATATTATTTGAGTAACCGTGTCCACAAGATCCACACACACACACACACACACAGACACACACACATACATACCTACAGACATCATTGTAAAAATGTTAAAATCGGATTCTGGGGACATCAAAACGTGCTTATTATATAAAATCTTTATATGCTATTTTTAGCACGATCCCTATACCTCCCTTACCTAGGGTAGCGGGAGGTAAAAAGAATGTGGCTTGCACATTACCTGCCACTTATTTCATTCTACTTTATATAAAAACCTTTTGAAATATATCTAGGCCCGGTATTTCAATCTCCTAACAAAACCACTTTGTTAGGAGATGGAAAACCGGGCCCCAGTTCCCTATTCTACAAATCCATATATACAGGGTGTCTCTTAAATAGAGGGACATGGCTTAACCACAGATTCCTGAGGCTAAAATAAGACGATTTAACCAAATTTGCTTCTACCGGAAAGTGTACCATTTACCCAGAATTCTGCTTCAAAGTTCTTCGAAAAAAAAAATTAATTTTGCTTATAATAACCGGACGCTTTATTCGATTTGGATGAATTTTGGTATGACAGTTTATATGATTATAAGTCATCTTTTAAGATGATACTTGTTATTATTAGTGAACCACTAGTGTATGAAATGTATGTGTCCCAACATTGATTAGACCATAACTTTTTAATGGCTACGCCGATAACGTGAAATTATTTTTTTTCAGAAAGATACATTCAATAGTAAACTTTTCTCTCTCTATTTATTTTATGATTTCTGTTACGATTCAGGCAGAAAGAAATAAAACCTGAGTGACTGCACCGTGATTTTTTTAAAAATAAATTTAATCTAGCAATCTATCCAAATGTCAAACAACGAATTTCTAATGACAGTAACAATTGTTTTTGGGTTGTCAAAAAATTCCTTCGCAATATTCAGAAACTAGTAACATCTATTTGTTCAGCCTAATAGTATTTTACTACCATTATTATAAATAACACGAATAAATATGTTAGTTTACTCCTAAACAAGTTGAGAAGATTGGCAACTCGTTACTGTCATTAAAAATTAATTGTTTGACATTTGGATTGACTACTAGATTAAATTTATTTTTAAAAAATTCATGATGTAGTCACTCAGGTTTTATTTTTTTCTGTGTGAACCGTAACAGATATCACAAATTACACAGAGAGAGAAAAGTTTACTATTGAATGTATCTTTCTGAAAAAAAATAATTTCACGTTATCGGCGTGGCCATTAAAAAGTTATGGTCTAATCAATGTTGAGACACCTACATTTCATACACTAGTGGTTCACTAATAATAACAAGTATCATCTTAAAAGATGACTTATAATCATATAAACTGTCATACCAAATTTCATCCAAATCGAATAAAGCGTCCGGTTATTATAAGCAAAATTAATTTTTTTTCGAAGAACTTTGAAGCAGAATTCTGGCTAAATGGTACACTTTCCGGTAGAAGCAAGTTTGGTTAAATCGTCTTATTTTAGCCTCAGGAATCTGTGGTTAAGCCATGTCCCCCTATTTAAGAGACACCCTGTATATATATATATATATATATATATATATATATATATATATATATATATATATAAACTGGAAAACATAAACAAATATAATTATAACGAAACCAGCCACTCTTATGTACAATTTTATATTAATCAACAAAAATAGATGTGTTTTTGTTGATTTTTTACAGATCTGTAAGACTTACTGATTTGTTCAGAATTGGCCTATTAATTTACATTTTGGCCGCTATGGTGAGTTGAATTAACTTTTAATGAATTACGTATTTACTGATGTCTGTTAAAATGGTTCAATTCCCTTAAGAAAATAGCGTTGGTTTAGAAAAATAAATAAATTATGCCCTCTGGTCTGAATGCGCAGCGAGTTTATGCAAGCGAAAAAGATCACCTATCAATTCTAAATAAAATCGGCAAAATTAAGTGATATTTATGGGATAGTTTACAGTTACAAAATATGTAGTATTGGCAAACTTTTTTCATGAATTTAAATTATTTATTTAATGCATGTAAAAACGCTATGCTCTCAAGCGCCATCTGCTAGTTTCTTACGTGAAATGAAGTGTAGTAAGATTTGATATTTAAGGCTATTTAGAAACATGATATAGACAAAGTTTCTTGCAAAAGATTTTACTTTACATCTCCAGTAAAATTATTACACGAATGTGCTATATAGAATGCCTGGATTTTGAAGGCTCTCGGAAACTGTAAGACTCGTAGTCCAGTGAACAGAGGCTGAAATAAGGGATACCCTACAAAAGGTCGGGTAGTTCTGAATTTTTGATACGTAGTATAGAATGATTAGTTGGTAAAAAATCCAAATTTCCACATTTTTTTTTTTCACGACCAATGTAACGGATTGGGGTCAATTAAAAAAAAAGAAAAACGAAAAAGTGACTTTTTCAAGTACAGTGCAGCAACTCTCTTTGGTTCAGTATTTTTAAATATTAAAGTATTATTTCATATAGAATAATTTGTATGGATGGAAAATAAACGTAATTATGTGCAGAGCTGGGCAAGTTACTTTTAAAATGTAACTAGTTACAGTTACAGTTACCTCCAAAAAAAAGTAACTAAGTTACTTAAGTTCCAGTTACTTTGGTGAAAGAACTAAGTTATTTACTAGTTACTCATTAAAAGTAACTTAGTTACCTTGAGTTACTTTCTAACTACTTTTAATAGCGTGAAGTGTGGACTTAGACTGTTGACTTAGTTATTGTGTAGCATACATATCATGGAGTTTTTGCACGAACTACGTTAACCTAAATTTTAACGTTATTGCTTGGCAACACGCAATCAGATTATTATTGTTAATGTTAACGGACCTACAGGAAATTATTACCGCCTAGGCCCACTAGGCCACGGCCTAGGGCCCGCTTTGACATGGGCCCGGTTGCTGTGATTTTTTTTTTAATTTATTAATTTATTTTTCAATTTTGATTTCTTATATCAAGATATAAAGAATCTACTTTCTTTCTAACATGACATGACCATTATAATGTATAAAACATGCAGACATTATTTCCTAGACTTATTAGTGGATAATGATTAATTTATTGTAAACCTCGGATCAGACGTCGATTTTCAATCTGAGGCGCCGCGCTCATATGGGCCCCGCACATTCAAATATCTAAGAAAATTTGATGAAAAAGTATCTTTTTATAAATATTTGGGGCCCCGCTACGTTAATAACATATTCTCGAGACTCGGCAAAATCGCCAACCGTCCCTAAAGAGGAGTAACAAAATATTACTCTAAAATTTCATCTCTAACTAGAATCGAGCATGCGGTACTGTATAATTGATCAGCTTTTCTCTCAGTAGGCAATTTTATTTTTTTCTTTAATAAATAAACTTACATTATAATTATACAAATATTCGCACGTACTTGTTTTTTACTATAAAGAGGGAGAGGGGCCCGAAAAAAAATTTGGCCTAGGGCCCAAAAATCTGATAAAAAGGCCCTGCGGACCTACATTATAATATAATATAAAAATTAAAAGTGACATTTTATCTTGTGAGAAGGGAATTTGCAAAAATGAGACGAATTCAAGTCTTGCAACCCTTGGAACAACGAACAAAATACACTATTTTTTGTATAAGCTGAAAATTGGAATAATTTTGAAGATTTAGTGGCAGTTTAATTATAATTTATTAAAACGTATCATTTGTAAGCGAGGAAAACATTTGAAAATAATATATTTTATAACTCAAATTTAACATTTAGTGACTTTTTTATTCTAGAATTAAAAGTTAAAATAATGTGTTATTTTTAGTTTTTCCGTTTACCGTACAAAAACTCTATTATTAATGAATATAATTACTTATTTTATTATCAACAATAATATTGAATTTAATTATGTATTAAAATAATAGTTACACATTACAGAGGGTATGCGCGTTGCTGCGCTCAACACTCCCACTCTGGACAGACATTTATTTAAAACAAAACAATTTTAGTTAGTGTTTCTAAAAAAAGGCATCAGCCTCAACAACATATTTCTTAGAAATTTTAAGCCCCCCCCCGTTACTTTTTATGAATAAGTTACATTCCACTTTTTAAGTTACTTTGACTAACTTAAGCTACATTCTAATTTCTGAGTTACTTTAAGTAACTTAAGTTACTCAAGTAACTAGTAACTAAAAACCGTAAAGTTACCAACTACTTTTCCGCAGCAAGTTAAGTTACAGTTACAGTTACCATATTTTAAAAAGTAACTAAGTTACGTTACAAGTTACGTAAAAGTAACTAGTTAGTAACTAAGTTCCTAAAGTAACTAGTTACTGCCCAGCTCTGATTATGTGTTGGTAACGTCAATGAAGTCTTATGGGACTACTTTAAAGCTGCTAATACGCAGCATATTGCTACTGTAACAATAGCAACACGATCGCCCGTATCCATATTTTTTAATATTAGACAACAAATGTTAACAATGAAATTAACTGTATATGTGAGCAAAATATATAACATGAAGTTAACACATATTTGGAACTATGAAACCATCATTGACTGTTTATGTTATATGTTATGCTATGGCTATGATATTGTTATGTTACGTTATGTAAACTCTGAAGCAGGCTTAAGAGCGAGAGTGAGTGGCTGTGAGTGCGTGCGTGTGTGTGTTTGTGTGATTTGGTAGATACTATGAAATATAACATCTTGCAGAAATCTACTTACATGATATACAAAGATTTTTTAATGAAACATGGAATTTATAAAGATAACACATTCAGATAAACAAAAAATGTATAAATATGATTACTGATAATAATTTAATTTGCTTAATTAAAATATTTCAAAAATAAAATAATTAGAGCAATGTGGAATTACCATTTTTTTATCTTGTACTTTAATCAGAAGATAATATAAAAATCTGATAATCTCATATTGTATCACAATCTGTACTTTTACATAATATTGTATTGTAAATTTTCAAGATGAAAACAACAACAATTCTGATTGCGTTCGTCATTTCTACTGCTTGTAAGTACTGAAAATAATATAAATAAGTAAATATATCTTTACAACTTATTATACCTACCTACGTATGTCTGGGTCGGCAGGTGTCAATCTGTTTCTATTCGCAGATTTCGATAATGGAAAAACATATACATGGTATTTCCTTTAAAACAATCAGTGCTTTGTGGTGTAAAAATAATATACTCATAATTCAACCAATTTTTATCAATCATACTTTATTTCACGTAAGATAATAGCAGATGGCGCTTGAGAGCCAACCATTTTTACATGCATTAAATAAATAATGTAAATTCATGAAACCAAACTTTGTCATTATGTAATAAAATTAATTTTGCCTGTAAAATGAACGAGTCCAGAGAAATAGTATATTATGATGATAAGAAATTAAGGAAATTAAAAATGGAACAAACACTCTTTTGTTCTGAATATTCTTTCCTTAGTCACATATCATATACAACTAACTTAAAATTCCATCACTTAAAAAAATCATGAACTTAGTGCCTCAGTATTAACCTATTTTCTGTTGTAAAATATCCATGGTCTCACTCCCAGGTCGTCTAAATCCAAATATGTCGTGAAAGACTTCACTGGCAACCCACCTACTTTCTTGTATCCATGTCTAATGACACTTATAATACATTATTAATTAAATCGTCATTGGCTAATCGACTCAGTTATTATAAGATTAGGGCAGAATAATAAATGAATACGTAACTTTATTATAAACTCTTCTAAATTATACTTTCAATATCAACATTTCAACTTTGTTACAAAGTCAAAATTCTGTTTAGAAATTATTATCGTTTTTCTCATATATATATATATATATCTCTTTGTTTAGTCTGGATGTCAGCCGCTTAGATATTTAGCGTGATAATAATTAAGTCTAAGTTATAGCCAGCCTACTTGTAGGGTTCATATTTAGCTATGGATGTTGTATGATAACCTTTCACCCCCGCACCTCATAGATATGCTCTACTGAAGATGATAACCGTTAGTTTTTGGGAAGTTGATTTGAGATGTGGTTTAGTTCTGAACGTGTGCCATACGCCACTACGCGTATTTAGGGTTAAAATATAACAATTTAGTTATGTTTGGTTTGTTTAATTATGTTCAGTTTAATTATTAATAATAAGTTGAGCTATAGTTAAGTGTAAATACATAAATAAAAATTAGTAGAAAAAAATCTTTAATTGTGTCCGTGTAAATGTTCATCAACCATCAATCAGCCCTTTAAGTGGTAATGTATGTGTTCATCCTCAATGAAGTGGTCATTCATGTCATCGTCGGTAAGGGTAAATGACAAAACCTCCCGCTATTTAATTTTTATTAATTTAAATACATACCTACGGATTTACTAACTGCAAACTGTTCCATTGCATAAAATTATTGCTTTATTCACTATTTTCTTTTCAAAATGTTACTATTATTAATTTGACGTGATTAGTTTTTTGACAGTGACATTTACTGTCTACTGTAAGTTACATTCATTTGAAATATGAACTGCGTAACAAAGGAATTGTGTTTCTCTTAGGCTTCGGGACTAATAAAATAATCTGATGTGGCCAACACAAAACCTCCCGCTATTTAATTTTTATTAATTTAAATACATACCTACGGATTTACTAACGCTGCAAACTGTTCTATTGCATAAAATTATTGCTTTATTCACTATTTTCTTGTTAAAATGTCACTATTATTAATTTGAAGTGATTAGTTTTTTGACAGTGACATTCACTGTCTACTGTAAGTTACATTCATTTGAAATATGAACTGTGTAACAAAGGAATTGTGTTTGTCTTAGGCTTCGGAACTTATAAAAAAAAATTATGTTTAAATTTATCTGTAAAATATATATAAAAAGTATTAATGTATTCCTGTAGGAAATTCAATAATCTTAATTTTCATAACGACAAAATGCGAAAAAATGGCATTTAATGGTATTTTTTGAAGAAAAACCATTTTGAGCTTCAGGTAAAGTGCCATTTCCGTTTATCCGATTTACACCAAAATCTAATGGCTTCTTTTCATATTAGAATAGGGTATAAATACAAGGTTTCAGAATTTTCTGAATGATAGTATTTGAGTTAGAGCGAAGACAAAGTCCCTTCACATACACACACATACATACATACACACATACATACACACACACACACACATAGATACACACACACACACACACACACATACAGACATCATCGTGAAAAGGTTAAAATTGGATTCTAGGGACTTTAAAACGTGGTCATTTACTAAAATCTCGATATGTGATTTTAACACGATCCCTATACCTTACCAAGGGTAACAGGAGGTAAAAAATGGATCAGGTGCTCTCTAAACTTATATAATACTACATTTATCGTTCATGAGGCCTTCCATCTCTCTCTCTCTCTCTCTCTCTCTCTTTCTCTCTTATGATTTAATTCAAATTCACCTGTTACACTTCCTTCTTGTATATCAAAATCATTGGAGCATTCCACAATATCAAGATGCCTAGCTACAAATGTTCTATTGTTTACTAATTACTCGATATCCAGTTCAATATACCATGTTAAAATTCCTAAACCAGCTTTTCTATTCCATTTAGACTTTGTCATTTGTTTTCATTCTCTAGTTAAACGATAAATGTTGTAATTTAGGTGATTTTTCATTGATACAACTAAATTTATTACTTTTTTTCTAGTCACATATTATATACAACTAGTTCGTAAATTATTATTTTCAAACTAAATAAAAAAGGCATTGCTTATATTATATCAAATACAAATTACTTAACTACTATAATTTATGGCTTTGCAAATCAAACTACATTCTTTTTGCTCGCCTGCTGTCATTGTCCCAACTGTAACTTGCAAGTCATTTGTTACTTCTCGGGCTTTCGAAGCTCTTCTGAAACGTATGATGAATTATTTTCAGATGCAGCATATCTGAGCAATAAAATTGTTGGAGGAAAACTTGCTGAAGAAGGTCAATTCCCGTACGTAGTCTCTATTAGACTTTTTGGGCAACATAGCTGCGGAGGAACCATTTTTTCGGATTTGTTCATTTTGACTGCTGCTCATTGTGTTCCAGAGTAAGTACAGCAATCTCTTATAGTAGTAGTAATAATAATCTTTATTTGTTTTTTAGCTTAAAACTATACATTTTATAACCTTACAATATAGTGTTCATATACGAGTATGTACATGTTAGTTCATTTCATATTCCTATTTTAGTGTCTCCTTTCTTTCTTCTATTTCTTTCATTCATTCTTACCCTTTTCACGAATCTTCTAGGATTTCTTCTGTCTTCTTTTAGTTCTCCGCATTCCTTTAAAAGATTTTCTATCATTTCCCATACCTCTATACGTAGTCTGCATCCTCTCTCCCATTTCAAATATCGAGGTATGCCGAGCGTTCTTAAATAAATAAATATATCATCACGGCATATTACCCATTTCTGAGTGTGCCATATTTGTACCGTGCGGGCGCTTACCAGGCGTCACCCCACGGGCACTCATTGTTCGCGTGGAGAGCTTTCAAAGGATTTTCTTCTCTTGCTCATCATAAATTTATTTCATTTATTTTTCTGATTTCTTGGCAACATTCCTCTATTGTCTTTCCTTTTTTCCTATGAAAATTTTTTCTTCAAATTTCATTGCTGTGTCCCCTGCCTCAATTTCCAGATTGTCCCTTTTAATCTCTTCTAAGGGTATGTAATTTGGTATTGTTTTATCTAATCCTATGAACCACCTTATGTAAGTGTTTGGACTACCTCTAGTTTCTCTTATCTCTGTCATCCCCATACCTTTGCTCCATGCTTTTTACTAGTGCCTCAAAAAGCATTATTCTGGTTTTTATGTTGTCTTTGAATTTTCTCTCTCCTATGCCCCATGTCTCCTTAGCTATAATCATTGTTTTCTTTCTTAGCTCTCTTATATGTGCTTTTGGGCCGCCTGTGCTCTTTAATTTGTAGCCTAGATATTTAAATTCTTTTACTTTTTCAATTTCCTGCCCTTTCCATGACTAGTTTTCCTGAGTTTCTCTTCCTCTACCTTTCACAAACTTTACAACTTTTGTCTTTTTTGCGTTTAATTCTAATTCTCTGGTGTCTAAATATTTTTCAATCTTATCATACTTTTCATTTCTTATTCTGTTTTTGCCAAAGTACTATATCATCTGCATTTATCATAATCTTTTTGTTTCCTATTACTATTCCTCCATATTAATTTTCTAATAACTTTTCTTCTAATGCTATGTAGATCGCAAATAGTACTGCACTTAAAATGTATCCCTGTCTCAGTCCTCGTGTTGTCCAGACAGACTTTTACGCAATTTCTCATTTACGCCAGTGGCGTATTTAAGTTCAGTGCCGCCCCGGGCTGTTCAAAATTGCATATATATATATATATATATATATATATATATATATATATATATACGAAAATATACATATATCGTGAGCGTAAAGTTATAAAAACTAGAAAAATATTGTTCGTAGGGTAATCGCTCAATAGCAGCTGTAGACACGTGTTTCGCTCTTATTAGAGCTCATCAGTACAGCATAGCTAGTTAATAGATGGACATTAACTAGAGATAGTAATTAGACAACCGACAAATTGTAACAGCACTAGTAAGCAGCCAAATATACATTTGTTGCTTCGGTCAGCATTTCCACGGATTTGTGGATAAATACAACGTCGCAGCGGCGGTAATTTATAACCACCCACCAGACCCGTTACCTGGACCCCAAGGTAAATAAACGAAAATATACATATATCGTGAGCGTAAAGTTATAAAAACTAGAAAAATATTGTTCGTAGGGTAATCGCTCAATAGCAGCTGTAGACACGTGTTTCGCTCTTATAAGAGCTCATCAGTACAGCATAGCTAGTTAATAGATAGACATTAACTAGAGATAGTAATTAGAAAACCGACAAATTGTAACAGCACTAGTAAGCAGCCAAATACACATTTGTTGCTTCGGTCAGCATTTCCACGGATTTGTGGATAAATACAACGTCGCAGCGGCGGTAATTTATAACCACCCACCAGACCCGTTACTTGGACCCCAAGGTAAATAAACGAAAATATACATATATCGTGAGCGTAAAGTTATAAAAACTAGAAAAATATTGTTCGTAGGGTAATCGCTCAATAGCAGCTGTAGACACGTGTTTCGCTCTTATTAGAGCTCATCAGTACAGCATAGCTAGTTAATAGATGGACATTAACTAGAGATAGTAATTAGAAAACCGACAAATTGTAACAGCACTAGTAAGCAGCCAAATACACATTTGTTGCTTCGGTCAGCATTTCCACGGATTTGTGGATAAATACAACGTCGCAGCGGCGGTAATTTATAACCACCCACCAGACCCGTTACTTGGACCCCAAGGTAAATAAACGAAAATATACATATATCGTGAGCGTAAAGTTATAAAAACTAGAAAAATATTGTTCGTAGGGTAATCGCTCAATAGCAGCTGTAGACACGTGTTTCGCTCTTATTAGAGCTCATCAGTACAGCATAGCTAGTTAATAGGTGGACATTAACTAGAGATAGTAATTAGAAAACCGACAAATTGTAACAGCACTAGTAAGCAGCCAAATACACATTTGTTGCTTCGGTCAGCATTTCCACGGATTTGTGGATAAATACAACGTCGCAGCGGCGGTAATTTATAACCACCCACCAGACCCGTTACTTGGACCCCAAGGTAAATAAACGAAAATATACATATATCGTGAGCGTAAAGTTATAAAAACTAGAAAAATATTGTTCGTAGGGTAATCGCTCAATAGCAGCTGTAGACACGTGTTTCGCTCTTATTAGAGCTCATCAGTACAGCATAGCTAGTTAATAGATGGACATTAACTAGAGATAGTAATTAGAAAACCGACAAATTGTAACAGCACTAGTAAGCAGCCAAATACACATTTGTTGCTTCGGTCAGCATTTCCACGGATTTGTGGATAAATACAACGTCGAACAATATTTTTCTAGTTTTTATAACTTTACGCTCACGATATATGTATATTTTCGTTTATTTACCTTGGGGTCCAAGTAACGGGTCTGGTGGGTGGTTATAAATTACCGCCGCTGCGACGTTGTATTTATCCACAAATCCGTGGAAATGCTGACCGAAGCAACAAATGTGTATTTGATTGCTTACTAGTGCTGTTACAATTTGTCGGTTTTCTAATTACTATCTCTAGTTAATGTCCATCTATTAACTAGCTATGCTGTACTGATGAGCTCTAATAAGAGCGAAACACGTGTCTACAGCTGCTATTGAGCGATTACCTTACGAACAATATTTTTCTATATATATATATATATATATATATATATATATATATATATATATATATATATAATATTCTTCTACGACGCGTGGCATTTTTTTGCTATCTATATTAATAAAATTTGTCAAAATCGGGTTGATGAAAGTATAGGGCTTGAATTTTACCGCCCCTGCCGCTCTGGGCTATAGCCCTGCGTAAATATGCGCCTGGTTTACGCATAAATTTTCTTTATTTCCTCCGGCGGCTCCGCACTTATTCCTCTTATCTCCATTACTTTAATTAATTTTGTTCTATCTCCTTTATCAAAGGCCGTTTTCAAATCGATAAACAAAGCATACAGTTTTCCTCCTTTTCTGTCTCACTTTCTATCTACTATGTACGAAAGTACGTACACGTTGTCCATTGTCTCTATAAATTTTCTGAATCCTGCCTGGTTGTCTGGCAAAATTTGTTTCTTGTCTATTTCTTTTTGTAGTTTGTCCTGTAATACCATAGCATAGATTTTGTACATAGTGCTCAGCATTGTTATTCCTCTGTATTTTTTTGTCTCTTTTAAACATTGCCACTATCACCCGTGTATTTCATCTTTCTGGGTATTCTTTTCCATTTCATATTTTGTTTATTATTCTGGGCAATTGCTTTACTATGTTGTCTGGGGTATTTATCCATACTTTTTTATTTCATCGCCCTCTTCCGCCTTTCGTCGTTTTAACCTTTTTACTTGTTTTTTTTTTACTTGGTCTTCCGATATTTCGTCATTTATGTTTGCATCCGTTAAGCTTGTATCTAATTCTACGCTAAGTTTTTCCGTTTGTCCTTCTAAGTGCTTTTGCCATTCTTTGATTTCCATTTTTTCGTCTATTTTTATTTTTTCCTCCTGCCTCTATTTATATATTTCCATACTTCTAGTTCCCTGGTTATGTTTTTGACAGCTTTCTTTTCTTTTTTCCTTCTCTCTAACTTTTTATTTTTACGTAATTTTCTGAATATTTTCTTTTCCTTATATATTCGTCTTTGTTTTTTTTTGTCCCCTTTTCCATTTTCTAAGTGTTTATTTCAGCTCTCTTTTCAGGTTGTAACAGTCTTTGTCCTACCAGTTGTTTTCAAACGTATTCTGTCTCTCTTATTAGTTTTACTTGTTTACATTTTCGTATCTTCTCTATTATTTGCTCGATTTTTTCTCCTGCCTTAGCTCCTTGAAATACTCATTTTGCATTAGATCTCCACATATTTTTGTATCTTTAACGGCCGAATTCACCATTCCTTCCTAATTTTCACATTTATAGCTATGTCGGGATTCTGACTGTTGTACTCATATAAAACTTTGCCTCATGCTTCTTCTTTATCTCTATTTAAAAAATCATGGACATGGACAAAAAATAAATAAATGCATTGTTTGTTACTGAAATTTAATTTTCATTTTTTCTTCTGAAATTTCGACACGATTAAAGATAAACATTATTGTGCATTTAATACCTATTGAAATTTCAAATAAAAAAATCTGTTGTTGCCAGCACAAGACCTCTTGCTATTTCCACATTAGGCTATATAAGTATTGTATTGCACTTCGCTTTCGAACCGTCGTTTTATAACGAAAAATTACAGAACTTTACCCAAATATTGTTTTTTATTGTATTTAACATGTCTTCTGCACACATATAATTCTAATTATATCTGTTTTTCATTATATGAGGAACTTCCTAAATGTGAAAGATTCTTCCAATTCATTAACCAGATTGACGGTATTTCTGATGGATATATGCATTTTACCTATAATTTGAAATATTTAATTAATAAAACAATAAGAACGATTAAATATACTTCCCAGAAAAAGCTATCAGAATGTCACTAAAACTGTTGATTTTTGACACTGACATGTGTCATTTACAAACTATGTTACCAACATTGGAATTTGTCAACTGGTTTGACTGGTTTCCTTAGTGCCTTGGCCTCTGCGATTAGATTACTCTATATATTATAGTGTTTTTATCTCTAAATCTATACAACATATAATAAAAGTTGTAACGATGCGTAGGCCGCGATCAAAGGAAGTCAGATGTTCGACAGTTTTTTTATTAGCTGTCAAGTGTGTAATTGATTGACATTTTATTGTAAAGCTTATATTTAAATAAAGAATTTCTACGGAACCCGCCCGTTACAAATGGTCGCCCAACGTAGGGCTTGTGTACTGAAAAGTCTGTTAAAATATCTACACTAGCGTTCACCTGTGTTGGTGCAATTCGGTTGTGTTTAGCGAATGAGTGCGATAGTTCGCGTCAGTCATACACTACATAATTACGAAAATGCCACCGAAAGTTCAAAAGGCAGTGCAAGCAACTGCTGGAGAAACCGCCAGTGCAATCCCAGGTGAAACTGCCGGTCCAGCCGCCGGTGCAATCGCCGCTCCTGTAATATTGTCGAACGAACAGTTTCAGTGTCTTCTCGTGCAGATAACGCAGTTCGCGAAGAAGTCAACACTCACACGCGATGATTTACAACAAACTTCCGGCAATTTCGCGAAGTGTACAGCAAGATTTAAAGGTGAATCTTCGGACGATGTTGACGCATATCTTGACGCTGTTTTGACTTATAAAGACTGTACGAACATTACTGATGAAAATGCGCTTACAGGGCTATCGTTGCTGTTGGAAGGCATCGCAGCTAGTTGATGGAAAGGGATTAAAGACAGTACACTCACTTGGGACAACGCAATGAAAGCTCTTGGAGATGCCTATTCTCGAAAGTTACCGCCATATTTTGTATTTCGCGAACTTTTCGCGCGTGATCAACGTGACGATGAAAAGACTGACTTATTTGTGTGCCATGCTCGAGCGTTATTATAACAATTGCCATATAGCATTAACGAGAAAATACATCTGGATATGATATATGGATTATTACATCGAAAGATTCGAAAACGTGTAACGCGAACTGACTTTGACACTTTCCAGACTTTACTTGAACGAACACGTAATGTTGAATTATCTGAACGTGAAGTATCGCAAGTTTATCCACAGCAGCGGAAGACATCAAGACAAGAAGAGAAAAAGCAACGGCCAAAATGTACTTTTTGCAAGAACTTCGGACATATCGAACCTGAATGCCGCAAAGCAACTCGCGCTAAATGTACAAAAACTCCTTCAGTTGCTAAACCAACAACGCAGAATGCTCAATCTTCAGGAGAAATGAAGTCAAAATCTCAGGTCACTTGTTTTGGTTGCGGTAATCCAGGATTTATTCGAAGCAATTGCCCAAGCTGCTCTTCTAAGAAACTATGTGAACAAAATAGTAACAAAACTTTTACTTTCAGTTCGCAAACTGCGTCCCTTCAATCGAATGTCAGCAGACCAATGATTCCTGTAGAAATATATGAATTAGCCGGTCTAGCATGCATCGATACTGGTTCTAGAGGCAATCTCGCTGGTGCACAACTGTATAATATCCTAAACAACCTTCAAGTTCCGTATACTAATGCAACTTTAGATATGAAACTAGCGGATGGGATAACTCATATAGTTCGCACCAAATTATTTAACGTTGACATAACTGTAAGTGGAAAAACTATATCTACTACACTTATCGCAATTCCAGAACACACTGAGGGAAAAATATTACTCGGGGTCGAATTTTTACGAAAAGCTAATATGGTATTGAATCTACCAAAAGACGAATGGTTTTTCGCAGATAACCCAACTAAATGTTATCGATTTTTGGAAGAAACCTGCAATTTGACAGCGCCGATCAATTTTGTTCAGACGGTAGATTTGAATTTGAGAGAAAATGAAGGAGTACATCTTGACATCAAACAGAAAGAACAAATCTACGCTCTTATTTCTGAGTATGTAAATGTATTTATGGATAGCAAGCGGCCTACAACTTTTGCTGACCATATTATTAACTTAAAAGATGACACTCCCATTGTAGTGCCACCATACAGACTTCCTCTACTCAAGAAACAATTTTTGGAGAAAGAAATTGAAAATATGTTTTCAAATGATATTATTGAAGAATGTGACTCACCATACGCATTCCAAGTAGTACTAGTTCCCAAAAAAGATGGGAAATTTCGAATATACCTATCGATATCCACTTCCGAGAATGGATGAAATTTTACATACCTCAAAGAAATCAGCATTTATGACCACGCTAGATTTAAGATCAGGATACTGGCAAGTTCCAGTACGAGAGGAAGACGAAAACAAAACAGCATTCATTACTCCACAAGGGTGTTTTCGATTTAAAAGAATGCCATTTGGATTACGAAACGCACCATTTGATCGTTTACTCACTGGGTTAAAAAATATATATACAGTGTGTCCCATTTAGAGGTGCCACCATGGGGATCTCGAGAACTATAAGAGATACGATGTCGGTTAAATGGAACTTTTTGTGCGCCTTTGAAAGGCCATCTCAGATGTGCTTCTGTTTTTCCAAAAATTCTCATAGGGCACTAGATAATGACGAAAAACTGAATATTGTTGATTTTTTCTTTTTCAAATAACTTCTAAACTATTAGTAATTGAGAAAAACGTTTCAAATACAAAAGATAGATATTTTTATTATCTAACCAGTGGCGTACGAAATCAATTTTTATATCCGTAAATTTCGAAATATAATACAAACTTATATTTTTTTAAATGGAAACCATATCTGATTTTAATCTCAAAAAAATCATTATTTTTTTCACTTTTCAACGATGTAAGGGTTATTATGTTTTGAATTTGTTTTGCCTTCAAACTTTTTATTTTTTCCTTATTTTGTATTAAATTTATAATTATTTTGAAAATATTGCTAGATTTTTATTTAGAAATACTACTTGTATTTAAATAATTTATTTCGTTAGAAAAATTTGTTCAAAACTCGCATCAAACTAATTTTTATAATATTTTGTATTTGGTCGCCCTTGGCACATTATAGTGTAATTGTAATTATGAGTCTAGAATAAAAATATTAAGTAATAAAGGCATAAAACAAATTATTTCGATCAAATACAATATAATTAATAAAATTATATTGTTTTTTTTTTGGGAAATAATAAGAAAGTTTAGGAAAATAAAGAGAAAAATTAAATTTTAGGAGCAAAACAAATATAAAACATAATAACCCTTACATCATTGAAAAGAGAAAAAAATAATGATTTTTTTGAGATTGAAATCAGATATGGGTTCCATTTAAAAAAAATATAAGTTTGTGTTATATCTCGAAAAATTGCGGATGCAAAAATTTATTTCGTAAGTCACTGTTTAGTTAATAAAAATATCTATCTTTTGTATTTAAAACGTATTTCTCAATTACTAGTAGTTTAGAAGTTATTTGAAAAAGGTAAAAATCAACAATATTCAGTTTTTCGTCATTATCTAGTACCCTATGAGAATTTTTAGAAAAACAAAAACACATCTGAGATGGCTTCCCAAACGCGCACAAAAAGATAGATAGATAGATTTCAACTGTGCCACCATTGCTATCTCGAGAACTATAAGAGATACAAAAACGGTTAAATGGGCAAACAATTTTTATTATACAAGACAAATTTAGAGAACAGAAAAAAAAATTTTTTCGACCAGTGGTTCTCAAAATACGGGACTCAACTTTTTTATTTTAAATATGAACATATTTTTTTTATTTGCTTATTCGATAGAGAATTTAATTCTGAATTCAATGATATAATATTATCATATCCTCATATAACGATTTTTTTGAGTAAAATAGATATAAAATTTTAAATTAATTTTATTAAAATATGATATTACTAAGAGTGCCATGAATGGAAAAACTGAATACAAGTAATTTTTTAACCTGGAATTAGAGTGCTCTGAATGAAATAAGTGAATATTTTGTTTTGTTAAGTGATCATAACTGTCAAGTGAAGTTCAAAATCATTTAATTTAATTTTAAAAATGTATAATTTTACTCACATTGAAAAAGTTGAGATGTTTGATACATACATTTTACGAAGAAAAAATTTGCGAGCTGCAGTTAATATGTATAGGGAACGATATCCTGAAAGAGTAGTACCGTCGCGGAAATATTTCCGAAAACTTGACCTAATATTACGTGGTAATACTACTGCATTTATACATGAACCCAGAAGACCGGTGGATGAAAACAATGAAATAAATGTTTTGGCATATTTTGAAGCCAATCCAAGAGCTTCTGTATGAATGGCCTCTGATGAATGCAGATTAAGTGTAGGGACGGTGCATAAAATTTTAAAACGACACAAGTATGAGTCATACAAATTCCATAAAGTTCAACACTTGCAACCTGGTGATTATGACCGCAGACTAGAATTTTGCCATTTAATCATTAATGAAGGAATTGATATTTTAAAATATGTTATTTGGACGGATGAAGCAAATTTATCCAATAATGGAATGTTTAATGTAAAAAATAAACATTATTGGAGTTCCGAGAATCCTATTATGGTACGTGAAAGAAGTTTTCAAAGAAAATTTAATATAAATGTATGGTGTGCAATTTTGTACGATACAGTGTTTTTTCACATGTATGAAGGTACTCTAACTGGAGATCGTTACTTAGAATTTTTAAGAAACAGACTTGATGATATATTGGATGATCTGCCATTAAATGTCGTTAGAAATCTACACTTTCAACAGGATGGAGCACCAGCCCATAATTCTCGTCAAGTAACCGCGTACCTGAATGAAACATTTCCAAATCAATGGATTGGTACCAAAGGACCCATTGCATGGCCTGCAAGATCACCCGATTTAAACCCTTTAGACTTTTTCTTATGGGGTTATTTAAAAGATAAAGTCTACGATACTGTGCATCAGAATCTACAACAATTAAAAAACAGCATTGAAAATATTTTGAACAATATTGAAGGAAGAAAATTAAGATTAGTTAGAAATAGTTTATTTCATAGAGTACAGTTATGTATAAATGAAAATGGAGGCAATTTTGAACAGTACTTATAAATTTATAGGAGTTTATTTTATTTTTGTAAATATTTCTTCATTATAATTAAATATTAAAATAAAAATTATAACAGTTTTTTTTATTCATTATACTTTTATTCACTACTTTCTATCATGGCACTCTAATTATGCGTGAAAAACGCATGTACATATTCAGTTTTTCCATTCATTGCACTCTTAGTAATATATATCATATTTTAATCAAATTAATTTAAAACTATATCTATTTTATTCAAAAAAATTGTTATGTAAGGATATGATAATATTATATCATTGAATTCAAAATTAAATTTTCTATCGAATAAGCAAATAAAAAAAATTTATTCACATTAAAATAAAAAAGTTGAGTCCCGTATTTTGAGCACCACTGGTCGAAAAAAAATTTTTTTCTGTTCCCTAAATTTGTCTTGTATAATAGAAATTGTTTGCCCATTTAACCGTTTTTGTAGCTCTTATAGTTCTCGAGATAGCAATGGTGGCCTATTTAAAATGAACATCCTGTATATATATATATATATATATATATATATATATATATATATATATATATATATTTGATGATTATTTCCGAAACCTTCGAAGAACATATTACTGATCTGAAACAGGTTTTTGAACGTTTAAGGCTTTTTAATTTGCATGTTAATCGCCCGAAAAGTACGTTTGTTTGTCCTGAAATAAAATACTTAGGGCATATAATTACAATTTTAGGCGTCAAACCTGATACTACCAAAGTAGTTGCCCTTGCAGACATGTCTGAATCATGAAATGTTAAGCAATTACTAACATTTATACAAACAGCTTCATGGTTTAGAAAATTTATACCTAATTATGCTGACATTGCTAAACCATTAACAAATATAACACGGAAGAATACAGTTTGGAAATGGACTCAAACAGAAAAGAAAGCATTTGAAGATATAAAACGTTCACTAACTTCTGCTCCGACATTACGCCAAGCCAATCAGAATGAAACCTTTATTCTCCGTACTGCCGCCAGTGCATATGCCCTAGGAGCGGCTTTACTCCAGGAGGAGCCTCACGATGAAAGGCCCATAGAATACGCTAGCCGTCTGTTAACGGATGCCGAGACAAACTACAGTACTACGGAACGCGAAGCCCTAGCTGTTATTTGGGCCGTCGAGAAATTTCGTGGATATATAGAAACTGCAATTATCAGAGTAATCACTAATCATCAGGCATTGCGTTGGTTGATGTCTCTCAAGTCACCAAGCGGGAGACTTGCGAGATGGGCATTAACCCTACAAGGTTACAACTTGAGTAAAGAATATACTCCAGGAAAATGCAATGCCATTGCAGATACACTTTCACAACCACCAATATCTGAAGAAACTCTTAAAGTGAACGAAAACTGTAAATTTACCCGTAAGTGATCCTGAGGAAACCAGAAATCTACAGCTTGAAGTTCCAGTATTGAAGAAAATTATTGGAGCCCTAGAATCTAGCAGCCATGTCGACGCTGCGAGTTGGTCCAATCGTGGATATCTGATGCAAAATGGTATCTTGTATAGATATGCATTTGACAGGGATGAAGAAGAGGCTCAGCAAGTAGTCCCTAAATCACAGATTCCAAAAATACTGATGGAATATCATGACTTCATTAGCCGGACACTATGGGATAGAGATAACTTTCAATAAAATAGAATCTCGCTATTTCTAACCCGGCATGCGACGTTGCGTCACAGAACACATAAAGAGATGTGTAGAATGCCAAAAATTCAAACCTAGTAACCTAAAACCTGCAGGATTACTTCAAACACCGATACAAAATCAACGGTTTGAAGTTCTTTCCATGGATTTATGTGTCCATTACCGGAAACTAAAGAGAAATACAGATGGATCTTTGTAGTAGAAGATACTACAACGAAATGAATAGAACTTTTTCCTTTAATATCTGCCATAGCTGAATCTTGTGCTCGTTGCCTCCTAGACGAAATCATATTCAGATATGGTACTCCACGTCGTGTCATCAGCGATAATGAACCCCAATTTGTGAGTGCCGTGATGCAAAAAGTAGCCTATTGTATGGGATTTTATCAAAATCTTATTCCTGTCTACCACCTTGAAGCTAATCCAGTGGAAAGGAAAAACCGCGATATAAAGACACAACTAGCAATTTTAAAATCCGGTTGTCATCAACAATGGGTCAACTATATACCAAGTATCAGATTTGCAATAAACACGACGATCAGCGTAGCGACAAACTATACTCCAGCATTTTTAAACTTCGGAAGAAAATTACGCACACCAGATGATATACAACGCGATCTACGAGAGATTGTGTGCAACGCCCCATGCGTTCCACAAATAACTCCGTATCTTAAAACTTTTGCTAACGTCTTGGCAAAAGCTCGAGAAAATTGTGAAGAACAACAAAAACATTCCAAGAAATACGCAGACCAAAAACGTCGTCCTGGAGAAATCTATAAAGTGGGCGAAAAAGTACTCGTAGATATTCATGCATTGACCCATGCACAACAGTCATACACAGCCAAATTTGCACCTCGCCGAGATGGTCCTTACATTATACTCAAGCAAATATCACCATCCACTTATCAAATTGCTTCTCCAAAGTCTCCTGAAACTCCAATAGATGTTTACCACACTTCGTCGTTAATAAAATTTGTTGACAGAACCTGATCAGCGGACCCAGAGCCAATACGACCTCTTCGTAAAAGAGGCCGTCCGCGAAAGACTTCCCAACAAGTTAACCTTCTTCTCTTGAATGGCACACAGGGACGTACATGCCATCCAAAGGGGGAGAATTGTAACGATGCGTAGGCCGCGATCAGAGGAAGTCAGATGTTCGACAGTTTTTTTGTTAGCGGAAGTGTGTAATTGATTGACATTTTATTGTAAAGTTAGTGTATTTAAATAAATAATTTCTACACAACCCGCCCGTTACAAAGTGTATTAGATGGAGAATTTTATGTTCTTCAATATTTAACAAAAAATTTTAAAATATTATATTTAGCAGAATTTTTCTAAGAAACAACTATTTCCGATTGTTCAATTGTTACCAAAACATTTTCAGCTCTTCCCAGGAATGTCAGATTGAGGAATCCATAGTTAAACAGTTCTTAAGTCTTATAGTTTTTGAGGAATCGTCCCTACAACATCCAGATATACACACACACACATACACAAATACACACATCCAAACACACACAGACATCACTTTAAAAATGTTATTATCGGATTCTAGGGACCTTAAATTGTGCTTATTCACTAAAATCTGGAAATGCGAATTTTAGCATGAATCCAATACCTCTCTTAGCGAGAGGTAAAAATCTGTTGTGGCCTGCATTTCCATATTAGGCTATATAAGTATTGTATTGCACTTCGCTTTCGAACCGTCGTTTTATAACAAAAAATTACAGAACTTTATATTGTTTTTTATTGTATTTAACATGTGTTCTGCACACATATAATTCTAATTATATCTATTTTTCATTGTATGAGGAAGTTCCTAAATATGAGAGATTCTTCCAATTCATTAACCAGATTGGCGGTATTTCTGATGGATATATGCATTTTACCTATAATTTCAAATATGTATTTAATTAATAAAACAATAAGAAAGATTAAATATACTTCCCAGAAGAAGCTATCAGAATGTCACTAAAACTGTTGATTTTTGACACTGACACTGTCGTGTGTCATTTACAAACTATGTTATAAACATTGGTATTTGTCAACTGATATCCTTAGTGCCACAGCCTCTGCGATTAGATTACTCTATATATTATAGTGTCTTTAACTCTAAATCTATACAAGATATAATAAAAAATTTAAGTGTATTAGATGGAGAATTTTATGTTCTTCAATATTTAATAACAAAAATTTCCAAAAAATTATATGTAGATGAATTTTTCTAAGAAACTACTACTTCCGGTTGTCCAATTGTTACCAAAACCTTTTCAGCTCTTCCCAAGAATGTCAGATTGAGGAATCCATAGGTACTTAAACAGTTTTTAAGTCTTATACAGCCCGATTCACAAAAAAGTTTAAGCTAATCCTCATTTTTGGATTACTGAATTCTATTCTATTCTGGTATTTAAATAGTTATTTACATTCGAGTGCGTGTAAGTTGTATTTTACAGCGCGACAGCTTTGTTTAAGGCACGAGCCCTTAAGGCGAGTGCCTTATTAGCTGGAGCGCTGTAAAATACTTCACGCACGAGAATTGTATCAAATTTTTTGGCCGACGATAATGAAAATCACTTTTTTAATGAGATAGGTTGTACTTCTGAAAAGGGTTAGTTTAAAATACTGGGGTTAAGTCAATGTCCAAATTTGATTTTACTTACCTGCATTAGAGTTCTTCTTGTAGCGAAAATTTATTTGTAATAATAGACGTTGTTTATGACTGATAATATATTTATTTGCTCATGTTTTCTTCGTAATAAATAATAGGTAGGTGTTGATATTTGACATTTCAGCAATGCTCGCGTATTTGACAGGTATATCGATCGGTGACTATGTCGGTAACGGCGAATTTTTACAATAATGACAGATGTCGCTGCCGTGATTTAGGTTTATATAAATTAATTTTAAATACAGGAAATGTTAAAGTAAAAAAAATAACTTAAGTAGGTAGTACTTTTTTACATGAACTTTATTGTAGTAAAGATGATTTCTTTTCTAAATGCCCATAAACGTCCAGTGTATTTTGATTATTTTACCGCATAGTTAGACAAGTTACAACACAGTAAGCGTAAAATGTAGGTTACACTTGCTGTGTATACAATTGTAAAGTTCCCATTACACTTCA
Source organism: Ophonus ardosiacus (assembly GCA_943142095.1). Taxonomy (NCBI): domain Eukaryota; kingdom Metazoa; phylum Arthropoda; class Insecta; order Coleoptera; family Carabidae; genus Ophonus; species Ophonus ardosiacus. Next base: position 15,531,574 of record OW964835.1, read on the forward strand.
GGAGGGCAAAAATTTAATTTTCATGATATTATCAATAAAGATGGATACTGGGAATAGATTAGACTATATTTTAAGTTATAAACTGCGAAAATTAGAGTAGAATTTGCTAATCCAAGAATGAGGATTAGCTTAAACCTTTTTGTGAATCGGGCTGATAGTTTTTGAGAAATCGTCCCTACAACATCCAGGCATACACAGTCACACACACACACACACACACACACACACACACACACACACACACACACACACACACACACACACACACACACACAGACACACAGGCATTATTTTAAAAATGTTATAATCGGATTATAGGGACTTTAAATCGTGCTTATTCACTAAAATCTGGACATGCGAATTTTAGCATAAATCCAATACAAAATGAGGTGCAACGACGTTACATTATTTTACGCTTAACTTCAGCGCATCATGGGTGCACAATGGAGCCATATCGCGTAGTAGTCCAGTGAACGGAGGCTGAAAAAGGGGGGTATCATACAAAAGGTCGGGTAGTTCTGCATTTTTGATATGTTGTATAGGATGGTTGGTTAGTGAGAAACCCAAATTTCCACAATCCCCTCTCCCCCGCTTCCTCCGCAATCTTGTAAAAACCACAGAAAATCGGCACTTTTTTCAGTTTATGGCCTATAATTCCTTTCTGGTGCATTTTAGCCAAAAAATGTTTTCTTCCGACTTGTAGAGGACAAAATTTCCTACAAAATAGTTGAGTGAAGTTATTTTGTACGATTAATAGCAACGGAGCTATGATGCTGACAAAAAAGTTAAAATTGCGTACTTAGTAAAATTTTGAGTTTCTTTTCACTTCACATCGCAAAAACTCCGTAACACATCATTTTAGCGTAAAAGTCCTCATAATCAATCTTGTAGAGAATTTAATTACCTACAAAATCCAATTATATTTTTACAATCAATGCAACGGAGTGGGAGTCAATTTACAAAAAAATAGTTGTCGCAGACAAATAAAAGAAGGAAGTGGTGTTAAAAAAAACTCTAATAGTCCCATGAGACTTCATTGACGTTTGCTAACACATAATTACGTTCATTTTGCACCTATACAGAATATTTTGTTTAAATAATACTTTTATAATTAGAAATAATAAACCAAAAAGAGTTGCTGCACTAAACTAGAAATAACTATTTTCATAGTTTTTTGTAAATTGATCCCCACTCCGTTGCATTGATCGTAAAAAAATATTTTTTTCACTACTAGCCTAGGAACCCACTATTATTTACCTTTATTTGACATGAGAAATTGTTTTTCACTACCGCTTGCTTGTAACCATGGTAACCGAGGTCAATAATAATTTATTATTAACCTTGGTCTATAATGCAAACTGTCACTTTTCAATCAAACTCAAGCCTCCAAATCAAAATATTATTTAACTCATTAAACTCAAGAAAGGTGTTAAGTATATAATTTAAATTTGCCACTATAATTTTAAATTGACCTACGCTGCCGGCTCGCCTGGCCACTGTGCTGTTTTGGTGAAAATGTGAAATATTTGTAGACGTAGGATTGAACAAATCACTATTTTTTTGTATTAGTAGGTAAATACATTTCAATAGATTTATTTAAAAATAATAATAAACTAATCAGGCTGCTGACTAACAGCACAAAGTGTTTTTATTAAATAATTAACTCAAATAAAAATCAAGGCCCACAAGTGAGGTTATCAAACCAGCGAAATGAGCAAAACGTCAGATAAAAACAAATGCAGCCTACTTTGTTTTTGTGAATATTATCAAATAAGTAACGTTATTATTCATGTCAAAATTATTGTTGTTAATAAAAAAAAATTCAAAGAGAATTTATGTGCTAGTAGTGAAAAAAATAGTATATAAACCACGGTTGAGAAGATCATTATTGACCAGGCGCTTTATATTCCTCGGTCTTCGCCCTCGGGTTACAATAGGCGCTGGGTCAATAATGATTATCTTCTCAACCTTGGCGTATAATATACTATTAATTTTGTAGGTAATTAAATTCTCTACAAGATTGATTATGAGGACTTTAACGCTAAACTGATGTATTACGGAGCTATTGCGATGTGAAGCGGAAAGAAATTCAAAATTTTACTAAGTACGTAATTTTAACCTTTTTTGTCAGCATCATAGCTCCGTTGATATTAATCGTACAAAATAACTTCACTTAACTATTTTGCAGAAAATTTTGTCCTCTACAAGTCGGCAAATAACTTTTTTTGTGCTAAAATGCACCAGAAAGGAATTACAGGCAATAAACAGAAAAAAGTTCCGATTTTCGGTGGTTTTTACAAGATGGAGGAGGAAGCGGGGGACGGGGGATTTTGGAAATTTGGATTATTTACTAACCAACCATCCTATACAACATATGAAAAATTCAGAACTACCCGACCTTTTGTAGGGTAAAATGCTTCGTTTACTGGACTATATATTTTTTATAACAAAACATTTTTCTATCGTTACAACAAATAGTAATTTTTAACACTTGAACTTTATGTATAATATTATCAATTCTGTACCTATAGATCTTCCCTTGTACTCTTCACAAGCCGTTTATTCATCATTGTCTCTACTTGACCAAACCATTTCAACATTGCCAAACAACTATATCATTCATTTCGGTTTGTTCTAGTGTGCCGTTGAGAATCATAACAGTGGTAGCTGGTAGTAACCACTTAAACCAAGGCGGAATTACCCTTCGAGTCGCTGCTGGTCATCGACACGCTAAATTCTCTCTTGAAGGCACTAAGTATGACATAGGTCTTTTAAAACTAGCCTCTAGGTTAACTTTCACACCACTGGTTCAACCAATTCAACTAAACGCGAATCCTGTACCCTCAGGAGTAGATCTCACCCTCAGTGGATGGGGTATCGAGTCCTGGCCGAGAACTACCCCCAGTGAAAAATTAAAGTACTTGGAACTTAAGGCCGTAGGCTTAGAGATGTGTAGGAGAGACCTGGAGGAAATAGGGTACGAACACGATGAAATAGATGACAGTTTAATTTGTGCTATCAAGAGTTACGGAGAAGGTGCGTGTTCTGGAGACTCTGGAAGTCCTCTAGTCTTTGAAGGAAGGGTTGCGGGTATAGCTAGTTGGGTAATACCATGTGGAAAAGGGTATCCTGATGTATATACGAATGTGGCGGAGTATATAGATTGGATTCAAATGCACATGATGTGAAATGAATAAAATAAATGTTTTTTTTTTTTTTTGTAATATTTCATAACCAATAAATGATTTTTGTAATTATAACTGATATTTATTTGGGAGGGTTGTGTTCTAATAAAAAAAATCCTTATAAAATTGCAATTTAGGGCCGCTTTTACGAACTACGGTCAAAGTTCCGGTTTTGATACCATAGAATTAATCTGAATCGACGGTTATCACATGTTCCTCCCAGTCAATTTACTGCCGATTATGATATAGGAACTTAAAAAAAATACAAATTGACATTTTGACATAATCTATCCGTAAAATATTGATCGAAAAAAATATATATATATATTTAGAAAATGAAAGCAGTGATGCAGTTTTGTAGAAGGAAAATTTATTGATTTGATTATGTATTTATGTGTTTGTTGCCATTATAGATAGTGCCACAGACACTACATATTAACACTCAAGACAGTCAAGGCACCTGTGGACATTGATCGTCAAGACGCCTATGAAGAAAATAAAACAAATTAAATAAATAAATATGTCATAAAAAATAATTATTACAAAAGAAAGTATATATTAAAATTTAATACAAACACTGCGTCCGATTTCCATTAGGTTATGTACCCAGATTACAACGAAAATAATATATTTTTCTGTCTACCTATACGAAAAGTGAAATTTTACGTACTTATTTTCGGACGAAAAATGACACTTTTCTGTACGTTATCACTTTTCGTCCACAAACCTTTTTCGTCCGCAAACCTTCTTCGTACGCTAAGCCTACTACGATTTTATGATTATTGTAATTGTGTGTACTACCGGAGTTGTAAATAACAAATATCAAACGAGCAAATAAAAATATTATTTTAATGATAATTTAATTTAAATATGTGCGCAATTAATAATGAAATTAACTATACTAAAAATTATGAATTACTATTACTACTAATAACTAATTGTTAATCTAAGATGCCGGTGGAGAGAGTTGTTTTCGAGGTTATTTTGTTGGTTTTGTTTATTTTCACCTGTCAAATAGTGTTGATGTGTCTGTGAGTGTAGTGTGTCTTCCTTCAAACTAAAACAGAGCTAAGAATTAAAATTTTGTGAAAATGGCAGAAGATATATATTATCCTATCATTCATATAATAAATAATAAGATTTTACGAATTTAAAAAAACGTGTATTTATTTCTAGATCTATTACGTAAAGTACGGTAGACAGAAAAATGTAATATGTACCTCGACAAAAAATGCATATTATAGCCTCGCTTGTTTGCTTTACCTCGGCTTCGCCTGGGAAAGCAAACTCAAGCTCTGCTGTAATATGCAATTTTTTGTCCTAGGTACATAAATAACTATATTGTATAGTAATTTTGCAATTATCACCAGAATGTCAAAAACATGTACGAGCCCAAAATCAGAACAATTCGACCGGTACAATATTTTACTTTAATGACATTTCATTTATTAAAAAAACTCGATAAAAAATTTATTCTTACAAAATTATATCGTTACTATAAAATATACAATACAATTTCAGCTTAAATTAACAATAAAAAGAAAATAATTTTGATAATTATGTTTTAAACTAAGTTAAATTAACTATAACAGACCATTCAGAATAGTTCGGCCTCTTCCAATTTTGTATAAAATAGGCGGTGCATGACTCATTGGTTGACAAAACAATTTGTACATTGTTGAAATCAACAAAGTGCTTCACATTTATTGTAAGTGATAAGTTTTTGTACTAAAATAGCTCGTGATAAACCATTTAGTCAAGATTTAAAAATGCCCATATCAATTGCATTACAGCACGAAAAATTTCGATTTTATATTCGATTTCGAGATCAGCAGAACAAGGTACCCAAGTAACACTGACCAACGGTCGACCAAAAAGTGACGTCGATATGAGATTGAATTTACGTCATATACTGCCGTCTACCAAATAAACGCACATACGTTTTTTAAACGTATTATAAACGTGTCATTGGTTGATAAAACGTTTTACGTTAAAAAATCAACGGTTTATATTTGGTGTTATGTAAACACCATTTGATATTAACGTTATAAAAACGTACTTTTCATATCAAAATATAAGTATATTCTATTCTAACGTTAAAACAACGTTATTTGTATGTTATATATGCACCATTACAAATAATGTTATTATAACGTTTAGTTAAACGAATTTTTGTAATAAGGTATAATTAAAGTCGTGTTTCTAACGTTTTAATTTTATGTTAGAAATATGATCATATTAACGTTATAAATACGTACTATTCGTATCAAAATATAAGTATATTATAACGTTAAAATAACGTTATTTGTATGTTATATAAACAACATATTATTGCAACGTGTAGTTTAACGTATTTTGAAATAAGGTATAATTAAAGCCGTGCTTGTAACGGTTTTATTTTACGTCAAAAATGTGTTCATATTGTTTTAACAACAGTTTTATTTTGGACATGTATAATGCCAATCGCTTCCATATATGTTAAGCAAAATGCATTAGTAGATAATATTGTTTGAATGCCAATTAAAGAAATGTTTCACTTCAAAATTATAGGCTACAGAAAATATTATTATGCTTTTATTATTTACAGCCGGTGAGAACCGTATCAGTATAAAATAATATCTGATTTACACAATTTTCTAAATAAATGGTAGTTATAGCGTTTTGTTTTGAATTCGTTGCAACAAAGAAGGAAAGTAACGTTCTTTAAACGTTGATGCAATGCATGTAGCTAAATATTTTGTATAGCACGGAACAATCTGATTGGTTTCGGGAAGATCATATGGTGGTAAGGGCGCAGTGTTGCTAAAGATTTCATCATATCAATCAGTACCGCATAAAGTTGGTTTTTATTTGTGTTTGTGTTTTTGGTAAGTACAATTTTTCTAGTTTTACTTTAAATTATATCAAAAGTATACAGCATGTAAAAATGTTTCATCTGAGTTAAACTACATTAAACTTTGATGTTATGACGCTGCATACGTGCAGTACACCATCTTTGGCGTATAGCAGACAAAAGTATGCACTACCTACGTGTTGACGTGGAAAGGACGGGACAATGTTACTAAACAAAAGCACGTGGTAAAAGTCAGTTTAGTTAGTATGTGCTTCGTATTGACAACGTATTTTGACTAGAAAATTCAAATAAAAATAAATTTTAAATTAGAGATCCTGGTAAGTGTAGTAACTTTTCGATCAAAGCAAACTAATTATGTAATTGTAAAATTAGTATTAGTGTTTATACTCGTACCTATAGTCAGTTGAGATGAAAACTTTTTAGAGATTATTTACTTTGTAAATATTATAATGCAACGATTATAAACATATTCTAATATAATAATAAAATCGCTAGAAAAAGATATAAAAACACGGTGTTCACAGGCGGACACCCATCCAAGTACTAACCGAGCCCGATGTTGCTTATCTTATGACATCGGACGAGATCATGAGCTTTCAACATGGTATGGCCGTTACGTACATTTTAGTTTTTAACGATGATTATAAACAAATTCTAATATAATATAAAAATCGTTAGAAACAGATATAAAATTGTTAACAGTACACCGTGTTCCCAGGTGGTCACCCATCCAAGTACTAACCGAGCCCAATGTTGCTTATCTTATGAGATCGGACGAGATCATGAGCTTTCAACATGGTGTGGCCGGTACGTACTTATTAGTTTTTAACAATGATTATAAACAAATTCTAATATAATATTAAAATCGCTAGAAAAAGATATAAAAATGTTAACAGCACACGGTGTTCCCAGGCGGTCACCCATCCAAGTACTAACCGAGCCCGATGTTGCTTACCTTATGAGATCGGACGAGATCATGAGCTTTCAACATGGTGTTGCCGTAACGTACTTATTAGTTTTCAACAATGATTATAAACAAATTCTAATATAATATTAAAATCGCTAGAAAAAGATATAAAATTGTTAACAGCACACGGTGTTCCCAGGCGGTCACCCATCCAAGTACTAACCGAGCCCAATGTTGCTTATCTTATGAGATCGGACGAGATCATGAGCTTTCAACATGGTATGGCCGTTACGTACTTAATAGTTTTTAACAAAGTTTATAAACAAAATCTAATATAATATAAAAATCGCTAGAAAAAGATATAAAATTGTTAACAGCACACGGTGTTCCCAGGCGGTCACCCATCCAAGTACTAACCGAGCACAATGTTGCTTTTCTTATGAGATCGGACGAGATCATGAGCTTTCAACATGGTATGGCCGTTACGTACATTTTAGTTTTTAACGATGATTATAAACAAAGTCTAATATAATATAAAAATCGCTACAAAAAGATATAAAATTGTTAACAGCACACGGTGTTCCCAGGCGGTCACCCATCCAAGTACTAACCGAGCCCGATGTTGCTTATCTTATGAGATTGGACGAGATCATGAGCTTTCAACATGGTGTGGCCGTTACGTACTTATTAGTTTTTAACAATGATTATAAACAAATTCTAATATAATACTAAAATCGCTAGAAAAAGACATAAAAATGTTAACAGCACACGGTGTTCCCGGGCGGTCACCCATCCAAGTACTAACCGAGCCCGATGTTGCTTACCTTATGAGATCGGACGAGATCATGAGCTTTCAACATGGTGTTGCCGTAACGTAGTTATTAGTTTTTAACAATGATTATAAACAAATTCTAATATAATATTAAAATCGCTAGAAAAAGATATAAAATTGTTAACAGCACACGGTGTTCCCAGGCGGTCACCCATCCAAGTACTAACCGAGCCCAATGTTGCTTATCTTATGAGATCGGACGAGATCATGAGCTTTCAACATGGTATGGCCGTTACGTACTTAATAGTTTTTAACAAAGTTTATAAACAAAATCTAATATAATATAAAAATCGCTACAAAAAGATATAAAATTGTTAACAGCACACGGTGTTCCCAGGCGGTCACCCATCCAAGTACTAACCGAGCCCGATGTTGCTTATCTTATGAGATCGGACGAGATCATGAGCTTTCAACATGGTATGGCCGTTACGTACATTTTAGTTTTTAACGATGATTAGAAACAAATTCTAATATAATATAAAAATCGCTACAAAAAGATATAAAATTGTTAATAGCACACGGTGTTCCCAGGCGGTCACCCATCCAAATACTAACCGAACCCGATGTTGCTTATCTTATGAGATCGGACGAGATCATGAGCTTTCAACATGATATGGCCGTTACGTACTTATTTGTTTTTAACAAAGATTATAAACAAAATCTAATATAATATAAAAATCGCTACAAAGAGATATAAAATTGTTAACAGCACACGGTGGTCCCAGGCGGTCACCCATCCAAGTACTAACCGAGCCCGATGTTGCTAATCTTATGAGATCGGACGAGATCATGAGCTTTCAACATGATATGGCCGTTACGTACATATTAGTTTTTAACAGAGATTATAAACAATTTTGAATATAATATTAAAATCGCTAGAGAAAGATATAAAAATGTTAACAGCACACGGTGTTCCCAGGCGGTCACCCATCCAAGTACTAACCGAGCCCGATGTTGCTTATCTTATGAGATCGGACGAGATCATGAGCTTTCAACATGGTATGGCCGTTACGTACATTTTAGTTTTTAACGATGATTAGAAACAAATTCTAATATAAGATAAAAATCGCTACAAAAAGATATAAAATTGTTAACAGCACACGGTGTTCCCAGGCGGTCACCCATCCAAATACTAACCGAACCCGATGTTGCTTATCTTATGAGATCGGACGAGATCATGAGCTTTCAACATGATATGGCCGTTACGTACTTATTTGTTTTTAACAAAGATTATAAACAAAATCTAATATAATATAAAAATCGCTACAAAGAGATATAAAATTGTTAACAGCACACGGTGGTCCCAGGCGGTCACCCATCCAAGTACTAACCGAGCCCGATGTTGCTAATCTTATGAGATCGGACGAGATCATGAGCTTTCAACATGATATGGCCGTTACGTACATATTAGTTTTTAACAGAGATTATAAACAATTTTGAATATAATATTAAAATCGCTAGAGAAAGATATAAAAATGTTAACAGCACACGGTGTTCCCTTGGCGGTCACCCATCCAAGTACTAACCGAGCCCGATGTTGCTTATCTTATAAGATCGGACGAGATCATGAGCTTTCAACATGGTATGGCCGTTACGTACTTATTTGTTTTTAACAAAGATTATAAACAAAATCTAATATAATATAAAAATCGCTACAAAAAGATATAAAATTGATAACAGCACACAGTGTTCCCAGGCGGTCACAAAGATTATAAACAAAATCTAATATAATATTAAAATCGCTACAAAAAGATATAAAATTGTTAACAGCACACGGTGTTCCCAGGCGGTCACCCATCCAAGTACTAACCGAGCCCAATGTTGCTTATCTTATGAGATCGGACGAGATCATGAGCTTTCAATATGGTATGGCCGTTACGTACTTAATAGTTTTTAACAAAGTTGATAAACAAAATCTAATATAATATAAAAATCGCTACAAAAAGATATAAAATTGTTAAGAGCACACGGTGTTCCCAGGCGGTCACCCATCCAAGTACTAACCGAGCCCGATGTTGCTTATCTTATGAGATCGGACGAGATCCAGGGGCGCCTATTCTAATTCACTTATCGAGTCGCTAAGTCCACGTGTGTCGCTATCCCCACTACTTCAACGCAGTGATGACATACGTATTTGCGTCACAGCTTGACGTCATAGCCGCACTTAAGAGGGGGAATGACGTCGTAGCGAGGGTCGCTACTTATTTCGACACCTATGTAGGTCTCGCTAAGTTCTTTTCCACTCGCTAACTTTGAAGTTATGTTAGTGTTTTGTTTGTAAACAAATGGTTGTTCGTGCGTTTTAATATTTTGTTGTGCGTGATGCTGAAGTAGAGGAGAGAAGAGAAGAGGCTAGAATTGCCAGAAGATTAATTAGAGATGCACATAATTCGTTTAATTTGCCCGAAGCGGATTTTTTTGTTGCACCACCTTCTATATTCTTTAACAAAATAGTTAATTGGTCCCACAATGCCTTCCAATTATGCCTGCCGTCTGCCCCCAATAATTTTCCCCTCGCAAAATCTTCGTGGTCCTCCATAAAATGGAGGAAAGTTTCTTTTTGTTCACTTGAAATTCTCTCCTCTCTTTCACGGTTATGAAACATTACAAATTAAAAACGAAAACAATAAAAAAAATGCTAAACTAATGAACTAATAAACTAACACTAATTTTATATGAATATATAACTAAAATAAATAAGAATTTAAAAACCGATATAAAAAATGAAAATGAATGAAATACTAAACTAAAATAATAAACTAACACACTAAAATAATAAACTAACACTAAATTTAAATAAATACGTAACTAAATTAAAAAAAGAAAAGAAACTAAAATATAAATTTAAAAAATCAAACTAAAAACCAAATAATCTAACTTTAATAATAATATAACAAACTAATTAAAAATAAAATAAAAATTAAAACTATAGATAAGAGATATAAAATTTTAAACACGACACAAAAAAGCATTTAACAGTATAAGATCACAATCAAAACTGAAATGAATACTGTGAAATTCAAACTGAGCGCTTAAAAATACAACGCTGCCATCTAGTAAAATAACAGTTACTAAATGGTGACGTAGGTTCAACGTCATCATATGACGTCACTAACAATGACGCAATAGCGACACCTTACTATCGCTACATTTAGAATAGACCTCAGGTGAACAAGTTATTTTATTCTTTTCTTAATTTTTTCTATATATACAATATTTTTACATTTATGGTTAAATCTAATTCCTATATTATACAATACATTACTAGATTTTAATAACTATATGTACATATTATGGTTTTAAATAATTAATTTTAAATATTTACATTTTTATTATTTTGATTATAACTACTATTTAATTAATATTTAATTTAACCTAAAAACTATTGTTTTATATCTCTAAATAATTATATACATAAAACCTACAAACTAAATATAAAATAAAAGTAAACTGACTAATCCTATATATATATACAATATTTACAAGTGTAGAAATTTTAATGTTTTGATTAAATTTTGAGTAGTGTCATAGAACTGTTCTAATCTTCATTTTCGAAAGGATCATCGAATATGTCAAGGAGTTGATAAGGGAATTTATGTCTTACGTCAAAGTCTGTTGTGTTGTGTGATCTTATTTTTGTTATGTTTTTAATTATATCGCTGTCGGTGTTGCAGCTCAGTTTTGTGTAAAATTTGGTTGCTAGTTTTGTAATGTATTCTGTAATGTACGGTATGTTTGTGTCTTCGTGTAGTGTTGTGATTCGTGTGTATCTGTCCTTGCCGGTGATCAGACGTAGAACTTTGTTTTGAAACACCTGCAGTGGTTTCAGTGCTGTTGGGGATAGGTGTGCTATGATTGGCGCGCTGTACGTGATTAGTGGTCGTATGAGAGCAGTGTAGATATGTTTCTTTGTTTTGGATGTTAGTGTACTGTTTTTAGATAGTAGTGAGTAGTTTTGCCTCAGGGCAAAGTGTAATTTCTGTATCATTTTTTGAATGTGTGTGTGTGTAGGTTTAGGCGAGAGTCTATGTGGATACCTAAGTATTTAATGTTGTCTTTAATTTGGATGTTTGTGTTGTGTGCCTTGATGGGTGTGTATATTTTTGTGTTTGTGAATTTTCGTGTGACAATTATGAGGTTGGTTTTGTCGCAATTTATTTGTATTCTCCATTTGGCCCAGTATTTTGCCAGAATGTTGAGGTGTATTTGAACTTGTCTTCCTGCTACCTCAGCGCTATGACTGCTTGCATAGATCGCTGTGTCGTCAGCGAATAGTGCTGTTTCAGTGTGTGAAAAAGTCGGTAGATCGTGAAGATATACAGTGTGTCCCATTTAGAGGTGCCACCATTGGGATCTCGAGAACTGTAAGAGATACGATGTCGGTTAAATGGAACTTTTTATGCGCCTTTGGGAGTCCATCTCAGATGTGCTTTTATTTTTCCAAAAATTCTCATAGGGCACTAGATAATGACGAAAAACTGAATATTGTTGATTTTTTCTTTTTCAAATAACTTCTACACTATTAATAATTGAGAAAAAAGTTTCAAATATAAAAGATAGATATTTTTATTAACTAACCAGTGGCGTACGAAATAATTTTTTATATCTTTAAATTTTTGAGATATAACACAAACTTATATTTTTTTAAATGGAACCCATATCTGATTTTAGTCTCAAAAAATTAAATATTTTTTTCTGTTTTCAACGATGTAAGGGTTATTATGTTTTATATTTGTTTTGCCTTCAAAAATTATTATTTTTTCCTTATTTTGTATTAAATTTACAATTATTTTGAAAATATTGATAGATTTCTATTTGGAAATACTCCTTGTATTTAAATAATTTATTTCCTTAAAAATATTTGCTCAAAAATCGTATCAAATTAATTTTTATATTTTGTATCAGGTCGCTCTTGGCACATCATAGTGTAATTTGTAATTATGAGTCTAGAATGAAAATATTAAGTAATAAAGGCATAAAACAAATTATTTTGATCAAATACAATATAATTAATAAAAATAATAATGTTTTTCTGGGAAATAATTAGAAAATTCAGGAAAATAAAGAGAAAAATTAAATTTTAGGAGCAAAATAAATATAAAACATAATAACCCTTACACCATTGAAAAGAGAAAAAAATATTGATTTTTTTGAAACTAAAATCAGATATGGGTTCCATTTAAAAAAATAAAAGTTTGTGTTATATCTCAAAAATTTACGGATATGAAAATTTATTTCGTACGCCACTGGTTAGTTAATAAAAATATCTATCTTTTATATTTGAAACGATTTTCTCAATTACTAATAGTTTAGAAGTTATTTGAGAAAGAAAAAATCAACAATATTTAGTTTTTCGTCATTATCTAGTGTCCTATGAAAATTTTTGGAAAAACAAAAGCACATCGGAGATGACCTCTCAAAGGTGCACAAAAAGTTCCATTTAACCGACATCGTATCTCTTATAGTTCTCGAGATCCCAATGGTGGCACCTCTAAATGGGACACACTGTATAATGAATAGTAAAGGCGCTAGTATACTCCCCTGTGGTACCCCTGCTTTTATATACTTTTCGTTAGAAAATGTATTATTTATTTTAACTTTAAATTTCCTGTTTATTAGGTACGAATGTAATAATTTAATTAGATCGACCGGATAGTGTAGTTGTATTAATTTGTATAAAAGTCCATCGGTCCAGACCTTATCGAAAGCTTTTTCAATGTCGAGTGAGCACATGACAGTAACTTTCTTTTTGTTAAAGTTTTCAATGAAATTGGACATGATTCTTGCTAGTTGTTGTGTTGTTGATCGATATTGTCTGAATCCGAATTGGGTGTCTTGTAGTATGTTATTTTCTACTGTGAATTCTAAAATATTATCAAATATGACGCGTTCAGTTAATTTGGACAAAGAATTTAGCAGTGATATGGGCCGAAAACTAGTTGGAAGTGTTTTGTTTTTGTTTGGTTTGAGTATGGGAATGATGTTTGCTATTTTCCATTTTTCCGGAAAATAATTTAGTTTAATTATGTTGTTAATGATGTAAGAGAGTTGTACAATAGCTTTTCGTGGTAGGTTTTTTAATATTTTGTTTTCGATAAGGTCTGGACCGGGGGCTTTGTTGTTTGCTAAATTTTTGATAATGTTTATTAATTTTGTTGGTGAAGTGTAATATTTGTGTAGTGTCTTTTTGTCTGTGTTGTGCAGAGTGTTGAGGTAATCGTGTACAGTTTCTGTTACGTGTTCGTAGTGTTGAGTGTCTGTGTGTGGGTCTAGTACGTGAACTTTTTCGAATGTTGTGGCTATGATTTCTGCTTTTTCATAGTCTGTGAAATATGTGTTGTTATTGTCTGTGAGTGTTGAGATGTTTGTGTTTTTTCTTTTCAATGCTTTAGTGAATCGCCACAGGGAGTTGTCCTTTACATTTAGTGTGTTCAACTTGTCTTGCCATTTCTGGTTGGACCAAATGGAGATTTCTTTGCGTATTTCCTTGTTTAGTGTTTTCATTGTGTCTCTGTATTGTGTGTTTTGTGTGCGTTGCCAGTGTTTTCGTGTATTATTGCGTCGTGTAATTAATTGTTTGATGTGAACAGGAAAAGAGTCTTTCTGTGTATTTATATTTATTTGTTTTGTGTACTTATGTTTCAGTGTATTTATATTGTCTGTAAGTGTTTGTATTTCTGTGTCTATGTCTTGAGTTGTGTTTATTTCGTTATTTATGGTGATGAGTGTGTTTAGTTCTTGTCTGAATGCGCGCCAATCTGTGTTTTTGTAGGATGTGATTGTTTTGGTGTGGTTTTCTGTGTACTGGTTGTTGAGTGTAAATGTAACTGGTGTATGATCTGAACTTAGTAGATCTAAGTTCTCTAGATCTGATATGTGTGTGATGTTTTTGTATATGCATAAGTCTATTGTTGAAGGTGTAGTGCCATTTTGTGGGTAATGTGTAGGTCTTGGTGTATGCAGTAGCTGTGCGTTGTGTATCTGTATGTATGTGTATAGTGTTCTACCGTTTGCATTGTTTCTATTATTGTTCCACGTCTGATGCACCGCGTTTAGGTCACCTATGAGGATGACCTTGTGGGAAATGTTAAGAAGTGTGTCAAGTTCATGCTGTGTAAATATGTTTAATGGTCGATTGTAGATGGCTATGATGTGTGTGTTATCGAGTAAGCGTATGCATATAGTTTCTAGGCTGGTGTCTGGTGTGTCTACGTGTTGATGCGGTATATTTATTTTGATAAGAACTGCAACACCGCCAGCGGTATGGTGTAAGCGTGGTCTGTCTTTCCTGTAAATGTCGTATCCTTTTATTTTTAAATAATTTGCAGTCTCAAGTTTTGTTTCGTTTAAGAACATGATGTCTGTGTCGTTTGTGTTTAGGAAGTTGATAAGTTCAGCTTGTCTACTCTGAAGAGTAGAACAGTTCCATGACACTATTTTTAAGGGCCTAAAAGTCATAAGATTCCAAATTTTGGGTAAATTCTAGTAGGATTAGTCCTTTTTCTGTTTTGGTTCTGGCTGTAGAGAGTTGTTTGTTTAGTTGTCTAATTATATTGAGGAATTTTACAATGTTTACTTGGCTATTTAATAATTTTAGTTCAGTGCACAGACTGCTAAAATTATTAACTGATGGTTCGGGTGGTGATGAGGGTGTAGGAGGTGAGGGTGTTCGGTAGTAGGTGTCTTTTACCAGGGGAAGGGCGGGGAAGTCTTCATTCCTGGCAGAGGGGTGGGGAACAGGTTGGGAGGCGCTCATTCCTCGCGGCTGCGGCTGCTGCTGCCAGGCGTTGGAGGTAGGGAGAGGGGCTGGAACGAACCTCTGCTTCGGCTGCTGCTGTGCGGCTCCTCGCTGCATGTCTTGAATTTTTCTTAAGTAGACGGGACACTGGATGAAGTTTGCGGGGTGAGCCCCGCCGCAGTTCGCGCATTTGGGTGGTTCTTCTTCATTTTTCGGACATGTGCGACTCAAGTGGCCCATTGCGCACTTCAAGCAGCGTGGAGCCGCAAAGCAGTTAGCCGTCGCGTGCCCCCAAGTTTGGCAGCGGTGGCATTGAATAAAGTTCCTTTTATTCAAATGGCGTTCCCATGATATTTTTGTATAGCAAATGTATTTTACTGTCTTCTCTAAGTAGCTGAGCGTTACCTTATTGTTGGTGATTAATAGGTAAAGCGGCCTTTTCGTATTTTTCATAATGTACAAATTCTTCACTTCAATGTTGTGGTTTTTCTCCAAGTCTTCTTTGATTTCCTCAATTGTAGGTTCGCTGTCCAGTCCTCGTATTACGAATCCGTGCGTCTTGTCAATTTTTTCGGTGAAAGTAAAAAAGTCTATGTTGTCATTGATGAGTAAATTTTTGATTCTTAGTTTGTCTTCCAAATTGTTGAAAAATATATTTGTTGTAGTATTGGTGAATTTTAAATAAAAGCCATTTGGGGCATTTTTAGTTAATGTACTTGTCAATTTTGAGTGATCGCCGAACGTTTTTCGAATTATGAGTGGTGTCGGTTTTGACGGTTTGACATTTGCTTCAGTAATTTCCTCTACTTGTAATTTATCATATTTGTTATTAATTGGGATTGGGGTACTTGCCGGGTATTTGCTTTTAAATTGACTGAATCGGGCCGCTTTCCTTTCCTTAATAATAGTGAAACTGTCATCTTCGCTGGAGCAAGCCATGACGTCGCATTCAGATGATGGCAAGTGAACATCACCTGTCATCTCCAGCGAACGCCGCTTTTTCGGTATGGAGACGCCTGGAACGCTTGAAATGTTCGTTTGAAATGTTTCAAACAGATCTTCTGGTACTTAGATTTATGTTTTCACTAACAATATTTTTTAAATCAAAGAAATTATTTGATTTTTTTGAAATTCTAGCAGGAGCGATTTGCAGCACTTTCAGCTGTAGTCACAGCACACTAGAGACAGACGGACGAGATCATGAGCTTTCAACATGGTGTGGCCGTTACGTACTTATTAGTTTTTAACAAAGATTATAAACAAAATCTAATATAATATAAAAATCGCTACAAAAAGATATAAAATTGGTAACAGCACACGGTGTTCCCAGGCGGTCACCCATCCAAGTACTAACCGAGCCCGATGTTGCTTATCTTATGAGATCGGACGAGATCATGAGCTTTCAACATGGTATGGCCGTTACGTACATATTAGTTTTTAACAGAGATTATAGACAAATTCGAATATAATATTAAAATCGCTAGAGAAAGATATAAAAATGTTAACAGCACACGGTGTTCCCAGGCGATCACCCATCCAAGTACTATCCGAGCCCGATGTTGCTTATCTTATGAGATCGGACGAGATCATGAGCTTTCAACATGGTATGGCCGTTACGTACATATTAGTTTTTAACAGAGATTATAGACAAATTCGAATATAATATTAAAATCGCTAGAGAAAGATATAAAAATGTTAACAGCACACGGTGTTCCCAGGCGATCACCCATCCAAGTACTATCCGAGCCCGATGTTGCTTATCTTATGAGATCGGACGAGATCATGAGCTTTCAACATGGTATGGCCGTTACGTACATATTAGTTTTTAACAGAGATTATAGACAAATTCGAATATAATATTAAAATCGCTAGAGAAAGATATAAAAATGTTAACAGCACACGGTGTTCGCAGGCGATCACCCATCCAAGTACTATCCGAGCCCGATGTTGCTTATCTTATGAGAACGGACGAGATCGTGAGCTTTCAACATGATATGGCCGTTACGTACATATTAGTTTTTAACAAAGATTATAAACAAAATCTAATATAATATTAAAATCGCTAGAGAAAGATATAAAAATGTTAACAGCACACGGTGTTCGCAGGCGATCACCCATCCAAGTACTATCCGAGCCCGATGTTGCTTATCTTATGAGAACGGACGAGATCGTGAGCTTTCAACATGATATGGCCGTTACGTACATATTAGTTTTTAACAAAGATTATAAACAAAATCTAATATAATATTAAAATCGCTACAAAAAGATATAAAATTGTTAACAGCACACGGTGTTCCCAGGCGATCACCCATCCAAGTACTATCCGAGCCCGATGTTGCTTATCTTATGAGAACGGACGAGATCGTGAGCTTTCAACATGGTATGGCCGTTACGTACATTTTAGGTTTTAACGATAATTATAAACAAATTCTAATATAATTTAAAAATCGCAACAAAAAGATATAAAATTGTTAACAGCACACGGTGTTCCCAGGCGGTCACCCATACAAGTACTAACTAAGCCCGATGTTGCTTATCTTATGAGATCGGACGAGATCATGAGCTTTCAACATGGTGTGGCCGTTACGTACTTATTAGTTTTTAACAATGTTTATAAACGAATTCTATTATAATATTAATAAAGCTAGAAAAAGATATAAAAATGTTAACAGCACACGGTGTTCCCAGGCGGTCACCCATCCAAGTACTAACCGAGCCCATTGTTGCTTATCTCATGAGATCGGGCGAGATCATGAGCTTTCAACATGGTATGGCCGTTACGTACTTAATAGTTTTTAACAATGATTATAAACAAATTCTAATATAATATTAAAATCGTTAGAAAAAGATATAAAAATGTTAACAGCACACGGTGTTCCCAGGCGGTCACCCATCCAAGTACTAACCGAGCCCAATGTTGCTTATCTTATGAGAACGGACGAGATCATGAGCTTTCAACATGGTATGGCCGTTACGTACATATTAGTTTTTAACAAAGATTATAAACAAAATCTAATATAATATAAAAATCGCTACAAAAAGATATAAAATTGTTAACAGCACACGGTGTTCAGAGGCGGTCACCAATCCAAGTACTAACCGAGCCCAATGTTGCTTATCTTCTGAGATCGGACGAGATCATGAGCTTTCAACATGGTATGGCCGTTAAGTACTTATTAGTTTTTAACAAAGTTTATAAACAAAATCTAATATAATATAAAAATCGCTACAAAAAGATATAAAATTGGTAACAGCACACGGTGTTCCCAGGCGGTCACCCATACAAGTACTAACCAAGCCCGATGTTGCTTATCTTATGAGATCGGACGAGATCATGAGCTTTCAACATGGTGTGGCCGTTACGTACTTATTAGTTTTTAACAATGTTTATAAACGAATTCTATTATAATATTAATAAAGCTAGAAAAAGATATAAAAATGTTAACAGCACACGGTGTTCCCAGGCGGTCACCCATCCAAGTACTAACCGAGCCCATTGTTGCTTATCTCATGAGATCGGGCGAGATCATGAGCTTTCAACATGGTATGGCCGTTACGTACTTAATAGTTTTTAACAATGATTATAAACAAATTCTAATATAATATTAAAATCGTTAGAAAAAGATATAAAAATGTTAACAGCACACGGTGTTCCCAGGCGGTCACCCATCCAAGTACTAACCGAGCCCAATGTTGCTTATCTTATGAGAACGGACGAGATCATGAGCTTTCAACATGGTATGGCCGTTACGTACATATTAGTTTTTAACAAAGATTATAAACAAAATCTAATATAATATAAAAATCGCTACAAAAAGATATAAAATTGTTAACAGCACACGGTGTTCAGAGGCGGTCACCAATCCAAGTACTAACCGAGCCCAATGTTGCTTATCTTCTGAGATCGGACGAGATCATGAGCTTTCAACATGGTATGGCCGTTAAGTACTTATTAGTTTTTAACAAAGTTTATAAACAAAATCTAATATAATATAAAAATCGCTACAAAAAGATAAAAAATTGTTAACAGCACACGGTGTTCCCAGGCGGTCACCCATCCAAGTACTAACCGAGCCCGATGTTGCTTATCTTATGAGATCAAACGAGATCATGAGCTTTCAACATGGTATGGCCGTTACGTACATTTTAGTTTTTAACGATGATTATAAACAAATTCTAATATAATATAAAAATCGCTACAAAAAGATATAAAATTGTTAACAGTACACGGTGTTCCCAGGCGGTCACCCAGCCAAATAGTAACCGAGCCCGATGTTGCTTATCTTATGAGATCGGACGAGATCATGAGCTTTCAACATGATATGGCCGTTACGTACTTATTTGTTTTTAACAAAGATTATAAACAAAATCTATTATAATATAAAAATCGCTACAAAAAGATATAACATTGTTAACAGCACACGGTGTTCCCAGGCGGTCACAAAGATTATAAACAAAATCTAATATAATATAAAAATCGCTACAAAAAGATATAAAATTGTTAACAGCACACGGTGTTCAGAGGCGGTCACCAATCCAAGTACTAACCGAGCCCAATGTTGCTTATCTTCTGAGATCGGACGAGATCATGAGCTTTCAACATGGTATGGCCGTTAAGTACTTATTAGTTTTTAACAAAGTTTATAAACAAAATCTAATATAATATAAAAATCGCTACAAAAAGATATAAAATTGTTAACAGCACACGGTGTTCCCAGGCGGTCACCCATCCAAGTACTAACCGAGCCCGATGTTGCTTATCTTATGAGATCAAATGAGATCATGAGCTTTCAACATGGTATGGCCGTTACGTACATTTTAGTTTTTAACGATGATTATAAACAAATTCTAATATAATATAAAAATCGCTACAAAAAGATATAAAATTGTTAACAGTACACGGTGTTCCCAGGCGGTCACCCAGCCAAATAGTAACCGAGCCCGATGTTGCTTATCTTATGAGATCGGACGAGATCATGAGCTTTCAACATGATATGGCCGTTACGTACTTATTTGTTTTTAACAAAGATTATAAACAAAATCTATTATAATATAAAAATCGCTACAAAAAGATATAACATTGTTAACAGCACACGGTGTTCCCAGGCGGTCACAAAGATTATAAACAAAATCTAATATAATATAAAAATCGCTACAAAAAGATATAAAATTGTTAACAGCACACGGTGTTCCCAGGCGGTCAAACATCCAAATACTAACCGAGCCCGATGTTGCTTATCTTATGAGATCGGACGAGATCATGAGCTTTCAACATGGTGTTGCCGTAACGTACTTATTAGTTTTTAACAATGATTATAAACAAATTCTAATATATTAAAATCGCTAGAAAAAGATATAAAAATGTTAACAGCACACGGTGCTCCCAGGCGGTCACCCATCTTTTATACTAAATAATCTTTTATACTAAATAATTTAATTCACTATCTATATATATATGTATATTTCTATATTGAATTCATCATGACGATCAGGGAAATTTTATTCGTCTCTACAGCTTAAACGGTACGAGTGATTTTAATGAAAATTTTTCTGGGATGTAGAGATTAACTCAACTTGATTTCCTGGTAATAGGTCATTTTTCTGTACGGTGCATAGTTTTTGTGTTAAAAATTTTTAAAGGTCGTATTTTGGCAATTTGAAATCAAAAATTTAGTCTTCTTTGAAAAATTTAAGACGAAAAACGTTTCTTTGACATGTCAATCAGAACATTTAAATGGAATTATTTATAAAATAAGGACATTTTGAAAAAAGTTAAATTCATAAACATACATTATGGTAATGGGCGGTTATTCCATAGTAGTTTAAAAGACCTAAAACATTATATTTAAAAATTAAATTTTTTGAAGGTTCATGTCCATGATTCATGTACATTTCCAAAGTGTTGCCAAACATCCCATAAATAACTAAGTAAAAAACAAATATTCCAATGTCTGGAATTTCAAAGCCCCATCGTCTTTTGTTTTTTGTTTAAAGTTGTCAGAACCATGTCGTGTTTGGTATCAAATGAAAGGTAACGTCTAGGGCTGTTATGCAGAAATGTCAAAAATTTGATAGCTCGATCGGCTTTTGTTTTTTGCTTAAAGTTGTCAAAACCATGTCGTGTTTGGTAACAAATGAAAGGTAACGTCAAGGGCTGTCATGCAGAAATGTCAAAAATTTGACAGCTCGATCGGCTTTTGTTTTTTGCTTAAAGTTGTCAGAACCATGTTGTGATTGGTATCAAATGAAAGGTAACGTCAAGGGCTGTTATGCAGAAATGTCAAAAATTTGAAAGCTCCATCGGCTTTTGTTTTTTGCTTTAAAGTTGTTAGAATCATGTCGTGTTTGGTATCAAATGAAAGGTAACGTCTAGGGCTGTTATGCAGAAATGTCAAAAATTTGATAGCTCGATCGGCTTTTGTTTTTTGCTTAAAGTTGTCAAAACCATGTCGTGTTTGCTAACAAATGAAAGGTAACGTCAAGGGCTGTCATGCAGAAATGTCAAAAATTTGACAGCTTGATCGGCTTTTGTTTTTTGCTTAAAGTTGTCAGAACCATGTTGTGATTGGTATCAAATGAAAGGTAACGTCAAGGGCTGTTATGCAGAAATGTCAAAAATTTAACAGCTCGATCGGCCTTTGTTTTTTGCATAAAGTTAATAGAACCATGTCGTGTTTGGTATCAAATGAGAGGGTTCGTCAAGGGCTGCTATGCAGAAATGTCAAAAATTTGACAGCTAGATCGGCTTTTGTTTTTTGCTAAAAATTGTCAGAACCATGTCGTGTTTGGTATCAAATGAAAGGTAACGTCAAGGGCTATCATCCAGAAATGTCAAAAATTTGAGAGCTTGATCGACTTTCGTTTTTTGCTTAAAGTTGTCAGAACCATGCCGTGTTTGGTAACAAATGAAAGGTAAAGTCAAGGGCTGCCATGCAGAAATGTCAAAAATTTGAGAGCTTGATCGACTTTTGTTTTTTGCTTAAAGTTGTCAGAACCATGTCGTGTTTGGTATCAAATGAAAGGTAACGTCAAGGGCTGTCATGCAGAAATGTCAAAACAGGTTGCGTGGGTAGTTTTAGTGGGCATTTTGGGTGGGCAGGTTCCGTGGGCTGTTTGGCTGGGCGTGAAAAAATATTTTGAAAGACTCATAGCGTCAGCACTTTACGTTTAAATTGTTCCTAGACGGATTGGACGTACGTAATACTATCAAAAAACACTATCGGCGGAGCCCTAGGGAATACTCGGCGTAGCCGAGTTTTCGCTAGTTTCATTCACTATCTATATATATTTCTATATATATTTGAATTCATCACGACAATCGGGGAAATTTTATTCGTCTCTACAGCCTGAACGGTGCGAGTGATATTAATGAAAATTTTTCTGGGATGTAGAGACTAATTCAACTTGATTTCCTGGTAATAGGTCATTTTTCTGTAGGGTGCATAGTTTTTGTGTAAATAAATTTTAAAGGTCGTATTTTGGCTTTTTGAAACAATTTGAAATCAAAAATTTAGTCTTCTTTGAAAAATTTAAGACGAAGAACGTTTCTTTGACATGTCAAACAGAACGTTTAAATGGAATTATTTATAAAATAAGGACATTTTGAAAAAAGTTAAATTCATAAACATACATTATGGCAATGGGCGGTTATTTCATAGTAGTTTAAAAGGCCTAAAACATTATATTTAAAAATTATAATTTTCGAAGGTTCATGTCCGTGATTCATGTGCATTTTCAAAGTGTTGCCACACATCCCATAAGTAACTAAGTAAAAAACAAATATTCCAATGTCAAGAATTTGACAGCTCGATCGGCTTTTGTTTTTTGCTTAAAGTTGTCAGAAACATGTCGTGTTTGGTATCAAATGAAAGGTAACGTTAAGGGCTGTCATGCAGAAATGTCTAATATTTGACAGCTCGATCGGCTTTTGTTTTTTGCTTAAAGTTGTCAGAACCATGTCGTGTTTGGTATCAAATGAGAGGGTTCGTCAAGGGCTGCCATGCAGAAATGTCAAAATTTTGACAGCTCGATCGGTTTTTGTTTCTTGCTTAAAGTTGTCAGAACCATGTCGTGTTTGGTATCAAATGAAAAGTAACGGCAAGGGCTGTCATGCAGAAGTGTCAAAAATTTGACAGCTCGATCGGCTTTTGTTTTTTGTTTAAAGTTGTCAGAAACATGTTGACAGCTCGGTCAGCTTTTGTTTTTTGCTCAAAGTTGTCAGAACCATGTCGTGTTTGGTATCAAATGAAAGGTATTGTCGAGGGCTACCATGCTAAAATGTCAAAAAATTGACAGCTCAATCAGTTTTTGTTTTTTGCTTAAAGTTGTCAGAACCATGTCGTGTATGGTATCAAATGAAAGATATCGTCGAGGGCTGTCATGCATAAATGTCAAAATTTTGGCAGCTCGATTGGCTTATGGGTGGGCAAGTTGCGCATGCAGTTTGAGTCGGCAGGTTACGTGGGCATTTTGGGTAAGCAGGTTACGTGGGCAATTTTAGTGGGCAGGTTGGGTGGACATTTTGGGTGGGCAGTTTGGGTGGGCAGGTTGCGTGGGCATTTTGGGTGGGCAGGTTGCGTGGGTCGTTTGGGTGGGCATATTGCGTGGGCAGGTTGCGCGAGTAGTTTGAGTGAGCAGGTTGAGTGGGCTGTTTGGGTGGGCGGGAAAAAAATATTTTGAAAGACTCTTAGCGGTAGCACATTGCATTTAAATTGTTCCTAGACGGAATGGACATACGTTAAACTATTATAAAACACTATTCGCTAGTCCAAGTACTAACCGAGCCCGATGTTGCTTATCTTATGAGATCGGACGAGATCATGAGCTTTCAACATCTTATGGCCGTTACGTACTTATTTATTTTTAACAAAGAATATGAACAAAATCTAATATAATATAAAAATCGCTACAAAAAGATATACAATTGTTAACAGCACACGGTGTTCCCAGGCGGTCACCCATCCAAGTACTACCCGAGCCCAATGTTGCTTATCTTATGAGATCGGACGAGATCATGAGCTTTCAACATGGTGTGGCCGTTACGTACTTATTAGTTTTTAACAATGTTAATAAACAAATTCTATTATAATATTAAAATTGCTAGAAAAAGATATAAAAATGTTAAAAGCACACGGTGCTCCCAGGCGGTCACCCATCCAAGTACTAACCGAGCCCAATGTTGCTTATTTTATGAGATCGGGCGAGATCATGAGCTTTCAACATGGTATGGCCGTTACGTACATATTAGTTTTTAACAATGATTATAAACAAAATCTAATATAATATAAAAATCGCTACAAAAAGATATAAAATTGTTAACAGCACACGGTGTTCCCAGGCGGTCACAAATATTATAAACAAAATCTAATATAATATTAAAATCGCTACAAAAAGATATAAAATTGTTAACAGCACACGGTGTTCCCAGGCGGTCACCCATCCAAGTACTAACCGAGCCCAATGTTGCTTATCTTATGAGATCGGACGAGATCATGAGCTTTCAACATGGTATGGCCGTTACGTACATATTAGTTTTTAACAGAGATTATAAACAAAATCTAATATAATATAAAAATCGCTACAGAAAGATATAAAATTGTTAACAGCACACGGTGTTCCCAGGCGGTCACAAAGATTATAAACAAAACCTAATATAATATTAAAATCGCTACAAAAAGATATAAAATTGTTAACAGCACACGGTGTTCCCAGGCGGTCACCCATCCAAGTACTAACCGAGCCCAATGTTGCTTATCTTATGAGATCGAACGAGATCATGAGCTTTCAACATGGTATGGCCGTTACGTACATATTAGTTTTTAACAAAGATTATAAACAAAATCTAATATAATATAAAAATCGCTACAAAAAGATATAAAATTGTTAACAGCACACGGTGTTCCCAGGCGGTCAAAAAGATTATAAACAAAATCTAATATAATATTAAAATCGCTACAAAAAGATATAAAATTGTTAACAGCACACGGTGTTCCCAGGCGGTCACCCATCCAAGTACTAACCGAGCCCAATGTTGCTTATCTTATGAGATCGGACGAGATCATGAGCTTTCAACATGGTATGGCCGTTACGTACATATTAGTTTATAACAAAGATTATAAACAAAATCTAATATAATATTAAAATCGCTACAAAAAGATATAAAATTGTTAACAACACACGGTGTTCCCAGGCGGTCACCCATCCAAGTACTAACCGAGCCCAATGTTGCTTATCTTATGAGACCGGACGAGTTCATGAGCTTTCAACATGGTGTGGCCGTTACGTACTTATTAGTTTTTAACAATGTTAATAAACAAATTCTATTTTAATATTAAAATCGCTAGAAAAAGAAATAAAAATGTTAACAGCACACGGTGTTCCCAGGCGGTCACCCATCCAAGTACTAACCGAGCCCAATGTTGCTTATCTTATGAGATCGGACGAGATCATGAGCTTTCAACATGGTGTGGCCGTTACGTACTTATTAGTTTTTAACAATGTTAATAAACAAATTCTATTATAATATTAAAATCGCTAGAAAAAGATATAAAAATGTTAACAGCACACGGTGCTCCCAGGCGGTCACCCATGCAAGTACTAACTGAGCCCAATGTTGCTTATTTTATGAGATCGGGCGAGATCATGAGCTTTCAACATGGTATGGCCGTTACGTACATATTAGTTTTTAACAAAGATTATAAACAAAATCTAATATAATATAAAAATCGCTACAAAAAGATATAAAATTGTTAACAGCACACGATGTTCCCAGGCGGTCACCCATCCAAGTACTAACCGAGCCCATTGTTGCTTATCTTATGAGATCGGACGAGATCATGAGCTTTCAACATGGTGTGGCCGTTACGTACTTATTAGTTTTTAACAATGTTAATAAACAAATTCTATTATAATATTAAAATCGCTAGAAAAAAATATAAAAATGTTAACAGCACACGGTGCTCCGAGGCGGTCACCCATCCAAGTACTAACCGAGCCCAATGTTGCTTATTTTATGAGATCGGACGAGATCATTAGCTTTCAACATGGTATGGCCGTTACGTACATATTAGTTTTTAACAAAGATTATAAACAAAATCTAATATAATATTAAAATCGCTACAAAAAGATATAAAATTGTCAACAGCACACGGTGTTCCCAGGCGGTCACCCATCCAAGTACTAACCGAGCCCAATGTTGCTTATCTTATGAGATCGGACGAGATCATGAGCTTTCAACATGGTATGGCCGTTACGTACATATTAGTTTTTAACAAAGATTATAAACAAAATCTAATATAATATAAAAATCGCTACAAAAAGATATAAAATTGTTAACAGCACACGGTGTTCCCAGGCGGTCACCCATCCAAGTACTAACCGAGCCCGATGTTGCTTATCTTATGAGATCGGACGAGATCATGAGCTTTCAACATGGTATGGCCGTTACGTACTTATTAGTTTTTAACAATGATAATAAACAAATTCAAATATAATATTAAAAACGCTAGAAAAAGATATAAAATTGTTAACAGCACACGGTGTTCCCAGGCGGTCACCCATCCAAGTACTAACCGAGCCCGATGTTGCTTATCTTATGAGATCGGACGAGATCATGAGCTTTCAACATGGTATGGCCGTTACGTACTTATTTGTTTTTAACAAAGATTATAAACAATATTTAATATAATATAAAAATCGCTACAAAGAGATATAAAATTGTTAACAGCACACGGTGGTCCCAGGCGGTCACCCATCCAAGTACTAACCGAGTCCGATGTTGCTTATCTTATGAGATCCGACGAGATCATGAGTTTTCAACATGGTATGGCTGTTACGTACTTATTTGTTTTTAACAAAGATTATAAACAAAATCTAATATAATATAAAAATCGCTACAAAGAGATATAAAATTGTTAACAGCACACGGTTTTCCCAGGCGGTCACCCATCCAAGTACTAACCGAGCCCAATGTTGCTTATCTTATGAGATCGGACGAGATCATGAGCTTTCAACATGGTATGGCCGTTACGTACTTATTAGTTTTTAACAATGATAATAAACAAAATCTAATATAATATAAAAATCGCTATAAAGAGATATAAAATTGTTAACAGCACACGGTGGTCCCAGGCGGTCACCCATCCAAGTACTAACCGAGTCCGATGTTGCTTATCTTATGAGATCGGACGAGATCATGAGCTTTCAACATAGTATGGCCGTTACGTACATTTTAGTTTTTAACGATGATTATAAACAAATTCTAATATAATATAAAAATCGCTACAAAAAGATATAAAATTGTTAACAGCACACGGTGTTCCCAGGCGGTCACCCATCCAAGTACTAACCGAGCCCGATGTTGCTTATCTTATGAGATCGGACGAGATCATGAGCTTTCAACATGGTATGGCCGTTACGTACTTATTTGTTTTTAACAAAGATTATAAACAATATTTAATATAATATAAAAATCGCTACAAAGAGATATAAAATTGTTAACAGCACACGGTGGTCCCAGGCGGTCACCCATCCAAGTACTAACCGAGTCCGATGTTGCTTATCTTACGAGATCCGACGAGATCATGAGTTTTCAACATGGTATGGCTGTTACGTACTTATTTGTTTTTAACAAAGATTATAAACAAAATCTAATATAATATTAAAATCGCTACAAAAAGATATAAAATTGTTAACAACACACGGTGTTCCCAGGCGGTCACCCATCCAAGTACTAACCGAGCCCAATGTTGCTAATCTTATGAGATCGGACGAGATCAAGAGCTTTCAACATGGTATGGCCGTTACGTACATATTAGTTTTTAACAAAGATTATAAACAAAATCTAATATAATATTAAAATCGCTACAAAAAGATATAAAATTGTTAACAGCACACGGTGGTCCCAGGCGGTCACCCATCCAAGTACTAACCGAGCCCAATGTTGCTTCTCTTATGAGATCGGACGAGATCATGAGCTTTCAACATGGTATGGCCGTTACGTACATATTAGTTTTTAACAAAGATTATAAACAAAATCTAATATAATATTAAAATCGCTACAAAAAGATATAAAATTGTTAACAGCACACGGTGTTCCCAGGCGGTCACCGATCCAAGTACTAACCGAGCCCGATGTTGCTTATCTTATGAGAACGGACGAGATCATGAGCTTTCAACATGGTATGGCCGTTACGTACATATTAGTTTTTAACAAAGATTATAAACAAAATCTAATATAATATAAAAATCGCTACAAAAAGATATAAAATTGTTAACAGCACAAGGTCTTCCCAGGCGGTCACCATCCAAGTACTAACCGAGCCCGATGTTGCTTATCTTATGAGAACGGACGAGAACATGAGCTTTCAACATGGTGTGGCCGTTACGTACATATTAGTTTTTAACAATGTTAATAAACAAATTCTATTTTAATATTAAAATCGCTAGAAAAAGATATAAAAATGTTAACAGCACACGGTGTTCTCAGGCGGTCACCCATCCAAGTACTAACCGAGCCCAATTTTGCTTATCTTATGAGATCGGACGAGATCATTAGCTTTCAACATGGTGTGGCCGTTACGTACTTATTAGTTTTTAACAATGTTAATAAACAAATTCTATTATAATATTAAAATCGCTAGAAAAAGATATAAAAATGTTAACAGCACACGGTGCTCCCAGGCGGTCACCCATCCAAGTACTAACCGAGCCCAATGTTGCTTATTTTATGAGATCGGGCGAGATCATGAGCTTTCAACATGGTATGGCCGTTACGTACATATTAGTTTTTAACAAAGATTATAAACAAAATCTAATATAATATTAAAATCGCTACAAAAAGATATAAAATTGTTAACAGCACACGGTGTTCCCAGGCGGTCACCCATCCAAGTACTAACCGAGAACAATGTTGCTTATCTTATGAGATCGGACGAGATCATGAGCTTTCAACATGGTATGGCCGTTACGTACATATTAGTTTTTAACAAAGATTATAAATAAAATCTAATATAATATAAAAATCGCTACAAAAAGATATAAAATTGTTAACAGCACACGGTGTTCCCAGGCGGTCACCCATCCAAGTACTAACCGAGCCCGATGTTGCTTATCTTATGAGAACGGACGAGATCATGAGCTTTCAACATGGTGTGGCCGTTACGTACATAGGTATTAGTTTTTAACAATGTTAATAAACAAATTCTATTTTAATATTAAAATCGCTAGAAAAAGATATAAAAATCTTAATAGCACACGGTGTTCCCAGGCGGTCACCCATCCAAGTACTAACCGAGCCCAACGTTGCTTATCTTATGAGATCGGACGAGATCATGAGCTTTCAACATGCTATGGCCGTTACGTACATATTAGTTTTTAACAAAGATTATAAACAAAATCTAATATAATATAAAAATCGCTACAGAAAGATATAAAATTGTTAACAGCACACGGTGTTCCCAGGCGGTCACCCATCCAAGTACTAACCGAGCCCATTGTTGCTTATCTTATGAGATCGGACGAGATCATGAGCTTTCAACATGGTGTGGCCGTTACGTACATATTAGTTTTTAACGATGATTATAAACAAAATCTAATATAATATAAAAATCGCTACAAAAAGTTATAAAATTGTTAACAGTACACGGTGTTCCCAGGCGGTCACCCATCCAAATATTAACCGAGCCCGATGTTGCTTATCTTATGAGCTCGGACGAGATCATGAGCTTTCAACATAATATGGCCGTTACGTACTTATTTGTTTTTAACAAAGATTATAAACAAAATCTAATATAATATAAAAATCGCTACAAAAAGATATAACATTGTTAACAGCACACGGTGTTCCCAGGCGGTCACAAAGATTATAAACAAAATCTAATATAATATTAAAATCGCTACAAAAAGATATAAAATTGTTAACAGCACACGGTGTTCCTAGGCGGTCACCCATCCAAGTACTAACCGAGCTCATTGTTGCTTATCTTATGAGATCGGACGAGATCATGAGCTTTCAACATGGTGTGGCCGTTACGTACTTATTAGTTTTTAACAATGTTAATAAACAAATTCTATTATAATATTAAAATCGCTAGAAAAAGATATAAAAATGTTAACAGCACACGGTGTTCCCAGGCGGTCACCCATCCAAGTACTAACCGAGCCCAATGTTGCTTATCTTATGAGATCGGACGAGATCATGAGCTTTCAACATGGTATGGCCGTTACGCACATATTAGTTTTTAACAAAGATTATAAACAAAATCTAATATAATATTAAAATCGCTACAAAAAGATATAAAATTGTTAACAGCACACGGTGGTCCCAGGCGGTCACCCATCCAAGTACTAACCGAGCCCAATGTTGCTTATTTTATGAGATCGGACGAGATCATGAGCTTTCAACATGGTATGGCCGTTACGTACATATTAGTTTTTAACAAAGATTATAAACAAAATCTAATATAATATAAAAATCGCTACAAAAAGATATAAAATTGTTAACAGCACACGGTGTTCCCAGGCGGTCACAAAGATTATAAACAAAATCTAATATAATATTAAAATCGCTAGAAAAAGATATAAATTTGTTAACAGCACACGGTGGTCCCAGGCGGTCACCCATCCAAGTACTAACCGAGCCCAATGTTGCTTATCTTATGAGATCGGACGAGATCATGAGCTTTCAACATGGTATGGCCGTTACGTACATATTGGTTTTTAACAAAGATTATAAACAAAATCTAATATAATATAAAAATCGCTACAAAAAGATATAAAATTGTTAACAGCACACGGTGTTCCCAGGCGGTCACAAAGATTATAAACAAAATCTAATATAATATTAAAATCGCTAGAAAAAGATATAAAAATGTTAACAGCACACGGTGTTCCCAGGCGGTCACCCATCCAAGTACTAACCGAGCCCAATGTTGCTTATCTTATGAGATCGGACGAGATCATGAGCTTTCAACATGGTATGGCCGTTACGCACATATTAGTTTTTAACAAAGATTATAAACAAAATCTAATATAATATTAAAATCGCTACAAAAAGATATAAAATTGTTAACAGCACACGGTGGTCCCAGGCGGTCACCCATCCAAGTACTAACCGAGCCCAATGTTGCTTATTTTATGAGATCGGACGAGATCATGAGCTTTCAACATGGTATGGCCGTTACGTACATATTAGTTTTTAACAAAGATTATAAACAAAATCTAATATAATATAAAAATCGCTACAAAAAGATATAAAATTGTTAACAGCACACGGTGTTCCCAGGCGGTCACAAAGATTATAAACAAAATCTAATATAATATTAAAATCGCTAGAAAAAGATATAAATTTGTTAACAGCACACGGTGGTCCCAGGCGGTCACCCATCCAAGTACTAACCGAGCCCAATGTTGCTTATCTTATGAGATCGGACGAGATCATGAGCTTTCAACATGGTATGGCCGTTACGTACATATTGGTTTTTAACAAAGATTATAAACAAAATCTAATATAATATAAAAATCGCTACAAAAAGATATAAAATTGTTAACAGCACACGGTGTTCCCAGGCGGTCACAAAGATTATAAACAAAATCTAATATAATATTAAAATCGCTAGAAAAAGATATAAATTTGTTAACAGCACACGGTGGTCCCAGGCGGTCACCCATCCAAGTACTAACCGAGCCCAATGTTGCTTATCTTATGAGATCGGACGAGATCATGAGCTTTCAACATGGTATGGCCGTTACGTACATATTGGTTTTTAACAAAGATTATAAACAAAATCTAATATAATATTAAAATCGCTACAAAAAGATATAAAATTGTTAACAGCACACGGTGTTCCTAGGCGGTCACCCATCCAAGTACTAACCGAGCTCATTGTTGCTTATCTTATGAAATCGGACGAGATCATGAGCTTTCAACATGGTGTGGCCGTTACGTACTTATTAGTTTTTAACAATGTTAATAAACAAATTCTATTATAATATTAAAATCGCTAGAAAAAGATATAAAAATGTTAACAGCACACGGTGGTCCCAGGCGGTCACCCATCCAAGTACTAACCGAGCCCAATGTTGCTTATTTTATGAGATCGGACGAGATCATGAGCTTTCAACATGGTATGGCCGTTACGTACATATTAGTTTTTAACAAAGATTATAAACAAAATCTAATATAATATAAAAATCGCTACAAAAAGATATAAAATTGTTAACAGCACACGGTGTTCCCAGGCGGTCACAAAGATTATAAACAAAATCTAATATAATATTAAAATCGCTAGAAAAAGATATAAATTTGTTAACAGCACACGGTGGTCCCAGGCGGTCACCCATCCAAGTACTAACCGAGCCCAATGTTGCTTATCTTATGAGATCGGACGAGATCATGAGCTTTCAACATGGTATGGCCGTTACGTACATATTGGTTTTTAACAAAGATTATAAACAAAATCTAATATAATATTAAAATCGCTACAAAAAGATATAAAATTGTCAACAGCACACGGTGTTCCCAGGCGGTCACCCATCCAAGTACTAACCGAGCCCAATGTTGCTTATCTTATGAGATCGGACGAGATCATGAGCTTTCAACATGGTATGGCCGTTACGTACATATTAGTTTTTAACAAAGATTATAAACAAAATCTAATATAATATAAAAATCGCTACAAAAAGATATAAAATTGTTAACAGCACACGGTGTTCCCAGGCGGTCACAAAGATTATAAACAAAATCTAATATAATATTAAAATCGCTAGAAAAAGATATAAATTTGTTAACAGCACACGGTGGTCCCAGGCGGTCACCCATCCAAGTACTAACCGAGCCCAATGTTGCTTATCTTATGAGATCGGACGAGATCATGAGCTTTCAACATGGTATGGCCGTTACGTACATATTGGTTTTTAACAAAGATTATAAACAAAATCTAATATAATATTAAAATCGCTACAAAAAGATATAAAATTGTTAACAGCACACGGTGTTCCCAGGCGGTCACCCATCCAAGTACTAACCGAGCCCAATGTTGCTTATCTTATGAGATCGGACGAGATCATGAGCTTTCAACATGGTATGGCCGTTACGCACATATTAGTTTTTAACAAAGATTATAAACAAAATCTAATATAATATAAAAATCGCTACAAAAAGATATAAAATTGTTAACAGCACAAGGTGTTCCCAGGCGGTCACCATCCAAGTACTAACCGAGCCCGATGTTGCTTACCTTATGAGAACGGACGAGATCATGAGCTTTCAACATGGTGTGGCCGTTACGTACTTATTAGTTTTTAACAATGTTAATAAACAAATTCTATTTTAATATTAAAATCGCTACAAAAAGATATAAAATTGTTAACAGCTCACGGTGGTCCCAGGCGGTCACCCATCCAAGTACTAACCGAGCCCAATGTTGCTTATCTTATGAGATCGGACGAGATCATGAGCTTTCAACATGTGTGGCCGTTACGTACTTATTAGTTTTTAACAATGTTAATAAACAAATTCTATTATAATATTAAAATCGCTAGAAAAAGATATAAAAATGTTAACAGCACACGGTGTTCTCAGGCGGTCACACATCCAAGTACTAACCGAGCCCAATGTTGCTTTTCACATGAGATCGGATGAGATCATGAGCTTTCAACATGGTATGGCCGTTACGTACATATTAGTTTTTAACAAAGATTATAAACAAAATCTAATATAATATAAAAATCGCTACAAAAAGATATAAAATTGTTAACAGCACACGGTGTTCCCAGGCGGTCACCCATCCAAGTACTAACCGAGCCCAATGTTGCTTATCTTATGAGATCGGACGAGATCATGAGCTTTCAACATGGTGTGGCCGTTACGTATTTATTAGTTTTTAACAATGTTAATAAACAAATTCTATTATAATATTAAAATCGCTAGAAAAAGATATAAAAATGTTAACAGCACACGGTGCTCCCAGGCGGTCACCCATCCAAGTACTAACCGAGACCAATGTTGCTTATTTTATGAGATCGGGCGAGATCATGAGCTTTCAACATGGTATGGCCGTTACGTACATTTTAGTTTTTAACAAAGATTATAAACAATATCTAATATAATATAAAAATCGCTACAAAAAGATATAAAATTGTTAACATCACACGGTGTTCCCAGGCGGTCACCAATCCAAGTACTAACCGAGCCCGATGTTGCTTATCTTATGAGAACGGACGAGATCATGAGCTTTCAACATGGTGTGGCCGTTACGTACATATTAGTTTTTAACAATGTTAATAAACAAATTCTATTTTAATATTAAAATCGCTAGAAAAATATATAAAATTGTTAACAGCACACGGTGCTCCCAGGCGGTCACCCATCCAAGTACTAACCGAGACCAATGTTGCTTATTTTATGAGATCGGGCGAGATCATGAGCTTTCAACATGGTATGGCCGTTACGTACATTTTAGTTTTTAACAAAGATTATAAACAATATCTAATATAATATAAAAATCGCTACAAAAAGATATAAAATTGTTAACATCACACGGTGTTCCCAGGCGGTCACCAATCCAAGTACTAACCGAGCCCGATGTTGCTTATCTTATGAGAACGGACGAGATCATGAGCTTTCAACATGGTGTGGCCGTTACGTACATATTAGTTTTTAACAATGTTAATAAACAAATTCTATTTTAATATTAAAATCGCTAGAAAAATATATAAAAATGTTAACAGCACACGGTGTTCCCAGGCGGTCACCCATCCAAGTACTAACCGAGCCCAATGTTGCTTAACTTATGAGATCGGACGAGATCATGAGCTTTCAACATGGTATGGCCGTTACGTACATATTAGTTTTTAACAAAGATTATAAACAAAATCTAATATAATATAAAAATCGCTACAAAAAGATATAAAATTGTTAACAGCACACGGTGTTCCCAGGCGGTCACCCATCCAAGTACTAACCGAGCCCAATGTTGCTTATCTTATGAGATCGGACGAGATCATGAGCTTTCAACATGGTGTGGCCGTTACGTACTTATTTGTTTTTAACAATGTTAATAAACAAATTCTATTATAATATTAAAATCGCTAGAAAAAGATATAAAAATGTTAACAGCACACGGTGCTCCCAGGCGGTCACCCATCCAAGTACTAACCGAGCCCAATGTTGCTTATTTTGAGATCGGGCGAGATCATGAGCTTTCAACATGGTATGGCCGTTACGTACATATTAGTTTTTAACAAAGATTATAAACAAAATCTAATATAATATAAAAATCGCTAGAAAAAGATATAAAATTGTTAACAGCTCACGGTGTTCCCAGGCGGTCACCCATCCAAGTACTAACCGAGCCCAATGTTGCTTATCTTATGAGATCGGACGAGATCATGAGCTTTCAACATGGTATGGCCGTTACGTACATATTAGTTTTTAACAAAGATTATAAACAAAATCTAATATAATATAAAAATCGCTAGAAAAAGATATAAAATTGTTAACAGCTCACGGTGTTCCCAGGCGGTCACCCATCCAAGTACTAACCGAGCCCAATGTTGCTTATCTTATGAGATCGGACGAGATCATGAGCTTTCAACATGGTATGGCCGTTACGTACATATTAGTTTTTAACAAAGATTATAAACAAAATCTAATATAATATAAAAATCGCTACAAAAAGATATAAAATTGTTAACAGCAAACGGTGTACCCAGGCGGTCACAAAGATTACAAACAAAATCCAATATAATATTAAAATCGCTACAAAAAGATATAAAATTGTTAACAGCACACGGTGGTCCCAGGCGGTCACCCATCCAAGTACTAACCGAGCCCGATGTTGCTTATCTTATGAGATCGGACGGGATCATGAGCTTTCAACATGGTGTGGCCGTTACGTACTTATTAGTTTTTAACAAAGTTAATAAACGAATACTATTATAATATTAAAAAAGCTAGAAAAAGATATAAAAATGTTAACAGCACACGGTATTCCCAGGCGGTCACCCATCCAAGTACTAACCAAGCCCAATGTTGCTTATCTTATGAGATCGGGCGAGATCATGAGCTTTCAACATGGTATGGCCGTTACGTACTTAATAGTTTTTAACAATGATTATAAACAAATTCTAATATAATTGTTGAGTATAATATTCATTGAGTTGACAACTAGATTTTTAAATTTTGTATTTTTGTTTTTCGATATATAGAAAAATATTGACAGTTGAAAAATGATAATTGTTTTTTACTGTAATTTTGAAAAGTCATTTTGATTTAATAAAATTCCTTATTAAAACACAGTTTTGAGATTATTTTGAAGTCCAGTTGATTTAATAGTGTACGATTTATTTTCCCTGGAGTTGGTGCGGCATTACTTAACATTTTTGGCGACCGTGACAGGACGCACATAGGGAAAAATTAGATTAATTGAAGAAAATTGTGTAAAATTTGGAATATGGAGCGAAACAAGAAAAAACGGGGTATATTGCGTGCTGCATTTACCAGAGTACTCGCGACTCTTTCCACAGAATTAAAGAAAGAAGAACCAGAAGCCAGTGTTTTATTCGCTAATCAGCAGATTCTTACACAGAAGATTCAAGAAATAAAAGAATTAGATGAGGTAATATTTAACGAGATGTTAGATTCCGTAACAGATACGACAGAATTCGAGAAAGAAACCCAAACAACAGATGAGTATACCTATCATTATAATAAAATAATTGTTGAAATTAAAGAAAAACTGACTTCGAAGGTTACACACTCACCACAAACTGAGGCGACGCATGTTCCTAAAAGAAAGTGCAAACTCCCAGAGATCGAATTAAAGAAATTCACCGGTGACGTGAAAGAATGGCTACATTTTTGGAGCCTTTTCAAAAAGATAGACGAAGATCCAGATCTCGCCCTTGAAGATAAGTATCAATACTTAATCCAATCCACAGTAGAGGGTAGTAGAGCAAGGGAACTGGTAGAGAGTTTTCCCCCTACAGGTGAAAATTATAGTAAAGCTATTAAAAGCTTAAAAACCCGATTTGGACGAGATGAAACACTTGTTGAAGTTTACGTACGTGAATTGTTAGTACTTGTCTTGAAACGAGCATTGAAACCGAACGAAAAACTGCCATTATGTACACTCTATGATAAACTTGAATCTCAATTGCGAGCTTTAGAATCGTTAGGAGTAACAAGTGACAAATATGCAGCCATGTTATATCCTTTGGTGGAGTCTTGCATGCCAGAAGATTTAATGCGTGTTTGGCAACGTACTCCAAACGTAGAAAACGTAGAAGACGTAGAAGATGCCAGTGAAACAAAGAAAAATACTTCAAAAAGTCGTTTAAATAAACTCATGTATT
The DNA here is from genome assembly GCA_943142095.1 of Ophonus ardosiacus. Taxonomy (NCBI): domain Eukaryota; kingdom Metazoa; phylum Arthropoda; class Insecta; order Coleoptera; family Carabidae; genus Ophonus; species Ophonus ardosiacus. The sequence goes on from OW964835.1 coordinate 15,569,443, forward strand.
TTTTACGTAATGAAGTAGAAGGAGAAGAACGCATCACATTAGCCACAACTGGATTCGATCTTTCAGACATAACGCCGAAGATAAAGAAGAAAGTAAATAATAACATTGAATCAAACATTCCAACAGCTGCAAGTTTAGTTAATGTGAAAGAGAATAAATCTTGCTGTATCTTCTGTAACCGAGCGCATGCCAGTCTCGATTGTATTTATGCTCAGAAATTGTCTCTCGATCAGAAACGTAAGTCAGTTAATGATAAAAAAGGTTGTTACATTTGTTTAAAGGTCGGCCACTTCGCGAAACGTTGTAAAGCCATTGTAAAATGTATCGTCTGTCAAGAGAAACATGTTGTTTTAATGTGTCCAAAATTATCATCTGCTAAGGAGACACCCACAAAAGAAAAGGAAAGGGAACCCAGTTTCAAGAATACTTCAGCCGTCGTGACTGAAGTTCTGACTGCACGGGCAAATACAGCTGTCTTACTACAGACACTTGCTGTCCATATTCAAAATGCTAAATGTAACAGATTAGTAAGAGTTATGCTAGACACTGGTTCTCAAAAGTCGTATATTTTGGAGAGAACCGCAGTTGATATGGGATATCCAGTGAGAGGAAGGGAACAAATCAAACATTGCCTTTTCGGTGGTATTCAATCTAAGGAAGAACAGCATAATTTATATCAAGTTCACCTTGTGAACACGGATAATAAATATAGTTGCTGTTTCGATGCATTGGATCAAAAAATGATAGTAGATGAAATTCCACATGTACCCAGAGGTTCTTGGACAAAAGAGTTAAGACAACAAAATATAAAAATTTCTGATGACGGAAAAACAAAGGGTCCTATAGAGATATTAATTGGAGCTGACGTAGTCGGCAAATTACTCACAGGCCGTATCTATTGTTTAAAGTGCGGTTTAGTAGCCGTTGAAACGAAGTTAGGATGGACATTGATGGGGAAAATTCCGGGAGAAAAATTCGATAATTCATGTACCCTGTCAGTAATTTCAATGTATGTAAATGAGGCGAAAATTACAGATTTATGGGAGCTAGATATTCTGGGAATTAGAGATCCAATTGAGGTGAGAGCTAAAGAGAAACAAAATGAAGAAATTAAAGAACATTTTCAGAAAACAGTTTCCATTAATGAAGAAGGACGATATGAAATTAAGTTGCCGTGGAAGTATGACATTCTACAAGTACCATCTAATGAAATCTTAGCAGAAAGAAGATTGCAAACTACTACAGAAAAATTAAAAAGGCAGAATATCTTCAAAGACTACGGCAAAGTCTTTATTGACTGGGAAAACGATGGAATAATTGAAGAGGTGAAAGAAGAAACGAAAATAGAAAAGGGAACTCATTACCTTCCTCACCGTCCCGTCATTAAAGAAAATAGTACAACTCCCATACGACCAGTATTCGATGCATCGGCCCGATTGAAGTTTACACCGTCTTTGAATCAGTGTCTTTTTGTCGGTCCGAATATGATAGAACTTATTCCGCGTATTCTATTACGTTTTCGGTTAAAGAGAATTGGTGTTATTGCAGATATAAGGAAAGCATTCCTTCAAATAAGTGTCTGTCCAAGTGATCGAGATTATTTACGTTTTTTATGGTGGACTGATAAACAATCACAAATGAAAATTTTAAGACATAAACGTGTAGTTTTCGGGTTAACCTGTAGTCCTTTTCTGCTAGCGGCTGTCATTCACCACCATTTAAATCGGGAATTGGAAAAAGAAACAAATGATAGTGCGTGTAAAATTATAGAACAATTACAAAAAAGTTTTTACGTAGACAACTGCGTTACGAGTGTTAATGACCAAGTTGAACTAAATCAATTTATCTGTGAATCCCGGCGGGTTATGATGACAGCGTCTATGGACTTAAGTGGTTCGGAACATTCAATGGACAATATCGCTAATAATCCGAATTCTAATGTACTCGGCCTCAAATGGCAAAGACATACGGATACTTTGAGTGTTAATTTAGATTTCTTAAATACTGACTTTGATCACGTAACGAAACGCGTTATTTTATCCACCACACATAAACTTTACGACCCGTTAGGTTTTTTAGCACCCATAACCGTGCGTCCTAAGTTATTGTTACAGGAAACGTGGACCACTCAACTAGGATGGGATGAACCTGTTCCAGAAGACATTCAAAGAGTTTTTCTATCCTGGTATGAAGAATTAAAATATTTATCTACATTTCAGATCCAGCGTTGGTTGATGGGAGAAGATAGTAACTCTGGAAAACAAAGTTTACATGTATTTTGTGACGCAAGCAAAGTAGCTTACGCCACAGTGATATTCTTGAGGATAGAAAGGGAGGAAGAAGTTATCATACAATTTGTACAACATCGAGAAAACTTGAAAGAAGAAAAACCAATAGAAGTCGGAGAAGTAGTATTAATAGGGTCTGACAATGTTAAAAGAATTGATTGGCCATTAGCTAAAATCTTAGAAGTTATACCCGGGAGAGATCAAATTAGCCGAACAGTTCGATTAAAAACTGCAAATGGAGAGGTAATTCGTCCAATACAACGAATTTATCCATTAGAAATCAGGCCTACCGATACAAATCTGACTTCAGCTCCAATGGCAGATGATAAATCTGTAACGGAAGATACTTTGGTAAACGAAGATTTACCGGAAGACTGTTCTCCACCTACTACTACTATAACAAGAAGAGGACGGAAAATAAATAAACCTCAACGATATTCCTGAAAAAAAAAAAAACATTGTAAACTTTGTAATAGTTGTCAACTCAAGGTGGGAGTAATGTTGAGTATAATATTCATTGAGTTGACAACTAGATTTTTAAATTTTGTATTTTTGTTTTTCGATATATAGAAAAATATTGACAGTTGAAAAATGATAATTGTTTTTTACTGTAATTTTGAAAAGTCATTTTGATTTAATAAAATTCCTTATTAAAACACAGTTTTGAGATTATTTTGAAGTCCAGTTGATTTAATAGTGTACGATTTATTTTCCCTGGAGTTGGTGCGGCATTACTTAACAATAATACTAAAATCGCTAGAAAAAGACATAAAAATGTTAACAGCATACGGTGTTCCCGGGCGGTCACCCATCCAAGTACTAACCGAGCCCAATGTTGCTTATCTTATGAGATCGGACGAGATCATGAGCTTTCAACATGGTGTTGCCGTAACGTACTTATTAGTTTTTAACAATGATTATAAACAAATTCTAATATAATATTAAAATCACTAGAAAAAGATATAAAATTGTTAACAGCACACGGTGTTCCCAGGCGGTCACCCATCCAAATACTGACCGAGCCCGATGTTGCTTATCTTATGAGATTGGACGAGATCATGAGCTTTCAACATGGTGTTGCCGTAACGTACTTATTAGTTTTTAACAATGATTATAAACAAATTCTAATATAATATTAAAATCGTTAGAAAAAGATATAAAAATGTTAACAGCACACGGTGTTCCCAGGCGGTCACCCATCAAAGTACTAACCGAGCCCAATGTTGCTTATCTTATGAGATCGGACGAGATCATGAGCTTTCAACATGGTGTTGCCGTAACATACTTATTAGTTTTTAATAATGATTATAAACAAATTCTAATATAATATTAAAATCACTAGAAAAAGATAAAATTGTTAACAGCACACGGTGTTCCCAGGCGGTCACCCATCCAAATACTAACCGAGCCCGATGTTGCTTATCTTATGAGATTGGACGAGATCATGAGCTTTCAACATGGTGTGGCTGTTACGTACTTATTAATTTTTAACAATGATTATAAACAAATTCTAATATAATACTAAAATCGCTAGAAAAAGACATAAAAATGTTAACAGCATACGGTGTTCCCGGGCGGTCACCCATCCAAGTACTAACCGAGCCCGATATTGCTTACCTTATGAGATCGGACGAGATCATGAGCTTTCAACATGGTGTTGCCGTAACGTACTTATTAGTTTTTAACAATGATTATAAACAAATTCTAATATAATATTAAAATCGCTAGAAAAAGATATAAAATTGTTAACAGCACACGGTGTTCCCAGGCGGTCACCCATCCAAGTACTAACCGAGCCCAATGTTGCTTATCTTATGAGATCGGACGAGATCATGAGCTTTCAACATGGTGTTGCCGTAACGTACTTATTGGTTTTTAACAATGATTATAAACAAATTCTAATATAATATAAAAATCGCTACAAAAATATATAAAATTGTTAACAGCACACGGTGTTACCAGGCGGTCACCCATCCAAATACTAACCGAGCCCGATGTTGCTTACCAGCACAAAGATTATAAACAAAATCTAATATAATATAAAAATCGCTACAAAATCACTAATAGTTTTTAACAATGATTATAAACAAATTCTAATATAATATTAAAATCGTTAGAAAAAGATATAAAAATGTTAACAGCTTAGGAGATCGGACGAGATCATGAGCTTTCAACATGATATGGGCGTTACGTACATATTAGTTTTTAACAGAGATTATAAACAAATTCGAATATAATATTAAAATGGCTAAAGAAAGATATAAAATTGTTAACAGCACACGGTGTTCCCAGGCGGTCACCCATCCAAGTACTAACCGAGCCCAATGTTGCTTATCTTATGAGATCGGACGAGATCATGAGCTTTCAACATGGTATGGCCGTTACGTACATATTAGTTTTTAACAAAGATTATAAACAAAATTTGATATAATATAAAAATCGCTACAAAAAGATATAAAATTGTTAACAGCACACGGTGTTCTCAGGCGGTCACCCATCCAAATATTAACCGAGCCCGATATTGCTTATCTTATGAGATCGGACGAGATCATGAGCTTTCAACATGGTGTTGCCGTAACGTACTTATTAGTTTTTAACAATGATTATAAACAAATTCTAATATAATATTAAAATCGCTAGAAAAAGATATAAAAATGTTAACAGCATACGGTGTTTTCGGGCGGTCAACCATCCAAGTACTAACCGAGCCCGATATTGCTTACCTTATGAGATCGGACGAGAACATGAGCTTTCAACATGGTGTTGCCGTTACGTACTTATTAGTTTTTAACAAAGATTATAAACAAAATCTAATATAATGTAAAAATCGTTACAAAAAGATATAAAATTGTTAACAGCACACGGTGTTCCCAGGCGGTCACTCATCCAAGTACTAACCGAGCCCGATGTTGCTTATCTTATGAGATCGGACGAGATCATGAGCTTTCAACATGGTATGGCCATTACGTACATATTAGTTTTTAACAAAGATTATAAACAAAATCTAATATAATATTAAAATCGCTACAAAAAGATATAAATTTGTTAACAGCACACGGTGTTCCCAGGCGGTCACCCATCCAAGTACTAACCGAGCCCGATGTTGCTTATCTTATGAGATCGGACGAGATCATGAGCTTTCAACATGGTGTGGCCGTTACGTACTTATTAGTTTTTAACAAAGTTAATAAACGAATTCTATTATAATATTAAAAAAGCTAGAAAAAGATATAAAAATGTTAACAGCACACGGTATTCCCAGGCGGTCACCCATCCAAGTACTAACCAAGCCCAATGTTGCTTATCTTATGAGATCGGGCGAGATCATGAGCTTTCAACATGGTATGGCCGTTACGTACTTAATAGTTTTTAACAATGATTATAAACAAATTCTAATATAATATTAAAATCGCTAGAAAAAGATATAAAATTGTTAACAGCACACGGTGTTCCCAGGCGGTCGCCCAATGTTGCTTATCTTATGAGAACGGACGAGATCATGAGCTTTCAACATGGTGTGGCCGTTACGTACATATTAGTTTTTAACAATGTTAATAAACAAATTCTATTTTAATATTAAAATCGCTAGAAAAATATATAAAATTGTTAACAGCACACGGTGCTCCCAGGCGGTCACCCATCCAAGTACTAACCGAGCCCAATGTTGCTTAACTTATGAGATCGGACGAGATCATGAGCTTTCAACATGGTATGGCCGTTACGTACATATTAGTTTTTAACAAAGATTATAAACAAAATCTAATATAATATAAAAATCGCTACAAAAAGATATAAAATTGTTAACAGCACACGGTGTTCCCAGGCGGTCACCCATCCAAGTACTAACCGAGCCCAATGTTGCTTATCTTATGAGATCGGACGAGATCATGAGCTTTCAACATGGTGTGGCCGTTACGTACTTATTTGTTTTTAACAATGTTAATAAACAAATTCTATTATAATATTAAAATCGCTAGAAAAAGATATAAAAATGTTAACAGCACACGGTGCTCCCAGGCGGTCACCCATCCAAGTACTAACCGAGCCCAATGTTGCTTATTTTGAGATCGGGCGAGATCATGAGCTTTCAACATGGTATGGCCGTTACGTACATATTAGTTTTTAACAAAGATTATAAACAAAATCTAATATAATATAAAAATCGCTAGAAAAAGATATAAAATTGTTAACAGCTCACGGTGTTCCCAGGCGGTCACCCATCCAAGTACTAACCGAGGCCAATGTTGCTTATCTTATGAGATCGGACGAGATCATGAGCTTTCAACATGGTATGGCCGTTACGTACATATTAGTTTTTAACAAAGATTATAAACAAAATCTAATATAATATAAAAATCGCTAGAAAAAGATATAAAATTGTTAACAGCTCACGGTGTTCCCAGGCGGTCACCCATCCAAGTACTAACCGAGCCCAATGTTGCTTATCTTATGAGATCGGACGAGATCACGAGCTTTCAACATGGTATGGCCGTTACGTACATATTAGTTTTTAACAAAGATTATAAACAAAATCTAATATAATATAAAAATCGCTACAAAAAGATATAAAATTGTTAACAGCAAACGGTGTACCCAGGCGGTCACAAAGATTATAAACAAAATCCAATATAATATTAAAATCGCTACAAAAAGATATAAAATTGTTAACAGCACACGGTGTTCCCAGGCGGTCACCCATCCAAGTACTAACCGAGCCCGATGATGCTTATCTTATGAGATCGGACGAGATCATGAGCTTTCAACATGGTGTGGCCGTTACGTACTTATTAGTTTTTAACAAAGTTAATAAACGAATACTATTATAATATTAAAAAAGCTAGAAAAAGATATAAAAATGTTAACAGCACACGGTATTCCCAGGCGGTCACCCATCCAAGTACTAACCAAGCCCAATGTTGCTTATCTTATGAGATCGGGCGAGACCATGAGCTTTCAACATGGTATGGCCGTTACGTACTTAATAGTTTTTAACAATGATTATAAACAAATTCTAATATAATACTAAAATCGCTAGAAAAAGACATAAAAATGTTAACAGCATACGGTGTTCCCGGACGGTCACCCATCCAAGTACTAACCGAGCCCAATGTTGCTTATCTTATGAGATCGGACGAGATCATGAGCTTTCAACATGGTGTTGCCGTAACGTACTTATTAGTTTTTAACAATGATTATAAACAAATTCTAATATAATATTAAAATCACTAGAAAAAGATATAAAATTGTTAACAGCACACGGTGTTCCCAGGCGGTCACCCATCCAAATACTAACCGAGCCCGATGTTGCTTATCTTATGAGATTGGACGAGATCATGAGCTTTCAACATGGTGTTGCCGTAACGTACTTATTAGTTTTTAACAATGATTATAAACAAATTCTAATATAATATTAAAATCGTTAGAAAAAGATATAAAAATGTTAACAGCACACGGTGTTCCCAGGCGGTCACCCATCAAAGTACTAACCGAGCCCAATGTTGCTTATCTTATGAGATCGGACGAGATCATGAGCTTTCAACATGGTGTTGCCGTAACGTACTTATTAGTTTTTAACAATGATTATAAACAAATTCTAATATAATATTAAAATCACTAGAAAAAGATATAAAATTGTTAACAGCACACGGTGTTCCCAGGCGGTCACCCATCCAAATACTAACCGAGCCCGATGTTGCATATCTTATGAGATTGGACGAGATCATGAGCTTTCAACATGGTGTGGCCGTTACGTACTTATTAGTTTTTAACAATGATTATAAACAAATTCTAATATAATACTAAAATCGCTAGAAAAAGACATAAAAATGTTAACAGCATACGGTGTTCCCGGGCGGTCACCCATCCAAGTACTAGCCGAGCCCGATATTGCTTACCTTATGAGATCGGACGAGATCATGAGCTTTCAACATGGTGTTGCCGTTACGTACTTATTAGTTTTTAACAAAGATTATAAACAAAATCTAATATAATATTAAAATCGCTACAAAAAGATATAAAATTGTTAACAGCACACGGTGTTCCCAGGCGGTCACCCATCCAAGTACTAACCGAGCCCGATGTTGCTTATCTTATGAGATCGGACGAGATCATGAGCTTTCAACATGGTGTGGCCGTTACGTACTTATTAGTTTTTAACAAAGTTAATAAACGAATTCTATTATAATATTAAAAAAGCTAGAAAAAGATATAAAAATGTTAACAGCACACGGTATTCCCAGGCGGTCACCCATCCAAGTACTAACCAAGCCCAATGTTGCTTATCTTATGAGATCGGGCGAGATCATGAGCTTTCAACATGGTATGGCCGTTACGTACTTAATAGTTTTTAACAATGATTATAAACAAATTCTAATATAATATTAAAATCGTTAGAAAAAGATATAAAAATGTTAACAGCACACGGTGTTCCCAGGCGGTCACCCATCCAAGTACTAACCGAGCCCAATGTTGCTTATCTTATGAGATCGGACGAGATCATGAGCTTTCAACATGGTGTTGCCGTAACGTACTTATTAGTTTTTAACAATGATTATAAACAAATTCTAATATAATATTAAAATCGCTAGAAAAAGATATAAAAATGTTAACAGCATACGGTGTTTTCGGGCGGTCACCCATCCAAGTACTAACCGAGCCCGATATTGCTTACCTTATGAGATCGGACGAGATCATGAGCTTTCAACATGGTGCTGCCGTAACGTACTTATTAGTTTTTAACAATGATTATAAACAAATTCTAATATAATATTAAAATCGCTAGTAAAAGATATAAAATTGTTAACAGCACACGGTGTTCCCAGGCGGTCACCCATCCAAGTACTAACCGAGCCCAATGTTGCTTATCTTATGAGATCGGACGAGATCATGAGCTTTCAACATGGTATGGCCGTTACGTACTTATTAGTTTTTAACAAAGTTTATAAACAAAATCTAATATAATATAAAAATCGCTACAAAAAGATTTAAAATTGTTAACAGCACACGGTGTTCCCAGGCGGTCACCCATCCAAGTACTAACCGAGCCCGATGTTGCTTATCTTATGAGATCGGACGAGATCATGAGCTTTCAACATGGTATGGCCGTTACGTACATTTTAGTTTTTAACGATGATTATAAACAAAATCTTATATAATATAAAAATCGCTACAAAAATATATAAAATTGTTAACAGCACACGGTGTTCCCAGGCGGTCCCCCATCCAAATACTAACCGAGCCCGATATTGCTTATCTTATGAGATCGGACGAGATCATGAGCTTTCAACATGATATGGCCATAACGTACTTATTTGTTTTTAACAAAGATTACAAACAAAATCTAATATAATATAAAAATTGCTACAAAGAGATATAAAATTGTTAACAGCACACGGTGTTCCCAGGCGGTCACCCATCCAAGTACTAACCGAGCCCAATGTTGCTTATCTTATGAGATCGGACGAGATCATGAGCTTTCAACATGGTATGGCCGTTACGTACATATTAGTTTTTAACAAAGATTATAAACAAAATCTAATATAATATAAAAATCGCTACAAAAAGATATAAAATTGTTAACAGCACAAGGTGTTCCCAGGCGGTCACCCATCCAAGTACTAACCGAGCCCGATGTTGCTTATCTTATGAAAACGGACGAGATCATGAGCTTTCAACATGGTGTGGCCGTTACGTACATATTAGTTTTTAACAAAGATTATAAACAAAATCTAATATAATATAAAAATCGCTACAGAAAGATATAAAATTGTTAACAGCACACGGTGTTCCCAGGCGGTCACCCATCCAAGTACTAACCGAGCCCAATGTTGCTTATCTTATGAGATCGGACGAGATCATGAGCTTTCAACATGGTGTGGCCGTTACGTACTTATTAGTTTTTAACAAAGATTATAAGCAAAATCTAATATAATATAAAAATCGCTACAAAAAGATATAAAATTGTTAACAGCACACGGTGTTCCCGGGCGGTCACCCATCCAAGTACTAGCCGAGCCCGATGTTGCTTATCTTATGAGATCGGACGAGATCATGAGCTTTCAACATGGTGTGGCCGTTACGGACTTATTAGTTTTTAACAATAATTATAAACAAATTCAAATATAATATTAAAAACTCTAGAAAAAGATATAAAAATATTAACAGCACACGGTGTTCCCAGGCGGTCACCCATCTAAGTACTAACCGAGGCCGATGTTGCTTATCTTATGAGATCGGACGAGATCATGAGCTTTCAACATGGTATGGCCGTTACGTACTTATTTGTTTTTAACAAAGATTATAAACAATATATAATATAATATAAAAATCGCTACAAAGAGATATAAAATTGTTAACAGCACACGGTGGTCCCAGGCGGTCACCCATCCAAGTACTAACCGAGTCCGATGTTGCTTATCTTATGAGATCGGACGAGATCATGAGCTTTCAACATGGTATGGCCGTTACGTACTTATTAGTTTTTAACAATGATTGTATGGAAACCGGTATCATTTTAAAATGTCAAATGCCATATTGTCAAAAAGTAATTGTCAAATGTCATACTGTTAGAAAGAAATATCGTAGATACCCGATATACGTCAGAAAGATATCAGTTTTTCGAATAGTCACTTGTTTTTGTCATATATGTTTTCATGATTGTAAATTTGTAGTGTTTTTGTAATACAATTATTTAATAATTAAAACCAGAGTTTTTCAAGATCTGTGTTCCATTTTGTTTATTGTTTAGTTTCACATTCAGCGATAGCAACATTTTGGCGACCGTGACAGGACCTTGAGTATTTTCGTTGCTGATCGTGTAAAAGAGGAAAGTGATCCTAATCATTAGTTAGAAGATGGATAAAACGAAAACTCTTCAACGCGTAAACCGTAGTTCATTAACAAAAGCTTTTAGTGCGTTTCAGAAAGAAAGAGACAAGGCAGCACCTGACTTATGTAATTTACAAGTCTGTTTCGCGTTGATAGAAGAGAAAATAATTGTACTACGAGAACTGAGTAATAATTTACAATCGCTAATGATCGAGAGCAAGAGCAGTGATGAAGATATCAGCAAAGAAATTGAAGCAGCTGATGAGTATGAACGGAAATTTTATGAAGCAAAATTTAAGTTAGACCAGTTGAGTAGAAAACCTATTCAAAAAAATCTCCCAACCCAGTCTGAAACAGTTTCGGAAGCAATGAGTAGTATTCAACTCCCGAAAATAGAACTGAAGAAGTTTGGAGGAGAAATAAAGGATTGGCTTCCATTTTGGAATTCGTTCAAGAAAATTCATGACAGCACACTCTCCGAAGAAGATAAGTTCCATTATTTATTACAGTCCATGATTAAAAATTCTCGTGCATATGAAGTAGTTAATAGTTATTCCCCGACCGCTAAAAATTATACCAAGGCTGTTCAGAGTTTAGAGTCGCGATTTGGAAAAAACGATTTATTAATAGAATACTATGTACGAGAACTTCTTAAATTAGTTCTAAATAAAAATAAACAATCCAATCTTTTGAATGTTTATGACAAGTTAGAAACACATTTGAGAGCGTTAGAGTCTTTAGAAGTAACAACTGACATGTGTGCTGCAATGTTATTTCCTTTAGTGGAATCTTCTTTACCGGAAGAAATTTTACGCGCATGGCAAAGGACAATGACGTCACAATTAACTACACAAGATAACGCAGCAGAAACTATAACTGCTAAAGTCAGATTAACAAATTTAATGGTGTTTTTAGGAAGAGAAGTGGAAGGAGAAGAGCGTATCCAAATAGCCAAGAATTGTTTTGAGATGCAGGACGAACTACCTTTCAAAAACAGGAAAAAGAGAACTGAATCCCAAGGTCAATATCAAGAAACAGCTACTGCAGCAGGATTACTGGTTATGAAGGAAACAAGTACACAACAGTGCCTGTTCTGCGATCAACGCCATGACAGCCGTCATTGCGAAACAGCTAGAAGTATGACTTTGGATGGACGGGTTGAAATTGTAAAGAATAAACGTGGTTGTTTTAAATGTTTAAAAATCGGCCATAGTTACAAGAAATGTAATTCAGAAAAATGTCCTTGGTGTAAAAAGGGACATTGCTTATTAATGTGTAGAAACTTTGCTAGAAATGATAAAAACAAACAACATAACATCGACACGAGTCAAACTGTTTTCAATGAAACTAGTCTTGCTAATGCATTTTCAAAATCAAAAGTCTTTTTGCCCACCTTAAAAGTTATTATGCATGGTCCTAACGGAAATAAAATTGTGAAAGCAGTAATAGACACAGGTTGTCATAGATCTTATGTTTTAGACAAAACTGCAAGGGAACTTGGATATAGTATTATCGGTGAACAAACCATGGTACACCTGTTGTTTGGAGGAGCTAAATCTAAGCCTCGTAATCATGAAGCTTGCAGAATACATATTAGTCACATGAATGGTAAATATAAATGTGATTACCTGGCCTTCAAAGAGGAAACTATTTGTCAAAATATTCCAAATTCGAAGTACGAGTCTTCAACTGATATTTTGAAAAAGAAGAATATTGAACTATCAGATTCCGAGGAATGTTCTGATGTTATAACTCTTCTCATCGGTTCAGATGTTGCTGGAAAATTGTTCACTGGAAAAGTTGTTCAATTAGAGAATGGTTTGACGGCTATAGAGACCAAGTTAGGATGGATACTTCTGGGAAAAGATTTGCTCGATAATTCCAATACAGATGCTGCCATGATGGTAATGAGTATGTTTACAAAAGATGCCAGTATTGTTGATTTGTGGAGTCTTGACACAATAGGGATCAAGGATCCTATAGAAACAGCATCTAAAGCTGAACATAATGATAGAGTAAAATCAAATTTTAATGACACAACTATAATTAACAACGAAGGTCGATATGAGATATTATTACCATGGAAAGAAAATCATCCAGCTCTACAAGATAATAAACTTATAGCTGTGAAAAGATTAATGAATGTTACTAAAAAGTTACAAAATGAAAATTTACAAGATGATTATAATGCAGTATTTGAGAACTGGATGCAGTTGGGCATAATTGAAAAGGTCCCAGCAAGTGAAATTGAAAATAGAGGCTTTTATCTTCCTCATAGACATGTGATAAAAGAAGGAAGTACTACAAGAATAAGACCAGTCTTCGACGCATCAGTCAAAAGTAAAGAATCCCCTTCATTGAATCAATGCCTAGAAACTGGACCAAATCTAATAGAACTTATTCCAAGAATGTTTCATCGGTTCCGAGAAAAAAGATTTGGAGTTACAGCAGATATCACAAAGGCATTTATGCAGATAAGCGTTGCACCATCAGACAGAGATGTTTTGAGATTTCTCTGGTGGAATGACAAGAAAGAAATGGTGACTTATCGGCATCGTCGAGTTGTCTTTGGTGTTTCAAGTAGCCCTTTTCTACTGAGTGCAACCATTGAATTTCATTTAATGCGAGCACTAAACTACACCGATTCAGCGAAGAAGAGATATGTTTATGAACTTTTGTTAAAATCTTTCTACGTTGATGACTGCATAACAAGTGTAGAAACTATTAATGACGTAAATTTTTTTCAGAAAGAAGCTACTTCAGTTATGTTAGAAGCAAATTTCGAGTTAAGAGGATAGAATTACACATCAATGTCGAATCAAACCACACCAACATCAGTTCTGGGTCTAGTCTGGGACACCGCGGACGACACATTATCCTTGACCAAGTTCGCTACACCTATAGACGCTGACAAAATTACGAAAAGAAATGTTCTGTCGTCCGTACAAAAGGTCTACGATCCGCTGGGTTTTGTCTGTCCTATTTTATTGAAGCCTAAACTAATCCTCCAAAAGTTTTGGACACAAGATTTGGATTGGGATTCAGAAGTTGATCCAGAAAGTAAGAAAGAATTTATAGAGTGGCAACAAGATTTACATTTATTAAGAATGCTGAAAATTCCTCGCCATATTTTTTGCACTAATAATAAGAAAATGACACTCCATTGTTTTGTTGATGCAAGCAAAGATGCTTACGCAGCAGTTATATTCGCACGATTTGAGTCTGAAAATGGAGTAAAGGTAAATTTAATAGAAGCTAAATCAAGAATAGCCCCGAAAAGTAAGAGGACCATTCCTCGTTTAGAACTTCTTGCTGCAACAATTGGAGCTAGATTAATGTTGTTTTTTGAGAAATCTGTTAAGGTAGATAACAACGAAAAGTATTTTTGGACCGATTCAACCACTACTTTAGCATGGATACGCCAAGAGAAACAGTGGGCAGTATTTGTTTGGAATCGAGTACAAGAAATAAGAAAAATTACTAATCCACTATCTTGGAGATATGTACCTGGCAACCTTAATCCTGCAGATTTACCAACGAGAGGTTGCAGTGTAAGACGACTTCTAGAATCAAAGTGGTGGGAGGGTCCTGTCTGGCTTAAATCTTCCCCAGACATGTGGCCGCAGGTTGAAGAATCAATTAATGAAGATTCAGTAAATGCTGAATTACGCAAAACACCTTTGAAATGTAAGATACAAACAAATGTAATCGCTGATGTAACCATGGGTAACGCAAATGAGAACTGCGAAAAAGAAGTTCCATGGTACTTACAAAGATTTTCAGATTACATTAAAAATGTGCGTATGGTGGCCTGGATGAACAGATTTATCAAGAATTGCAAGCGATCTTCTGTACTAAAGAATGAATGTTTAACTGCAAAAGAATTTAGCGAAGCCGAATTAATTTTATGCAGATTATGTCAAAAGGAGACTTTCAAAGGAGAAAATGATATTCGTCTAAAAGCACTAAATGTGGTCATGAATGGTGATGGACTTCTACGAACGAAGACAGTAATTATAAATCGTCAAGATGATTTGGGTTTTAGATGCCCAATCATTTTAGATGGAAAACATCTACTCACGAAGAAAATGATAGAATATGAACACTTAAAATTAAATCATGCTAATGTGAGCATCGTAATGCATAAACTTCGAGAAAAATTTTGGATTCTTCAAAGTCGACGAGCTATACGGTCAGTAGTTAACAAATGTATTACATGTAGAAGATTTGTTGCAAAAGAAATGAAAGTGCCCCCAGCAAATCTCCCAGAAAATAGAGTGAGGGACGCTGCTGTTTTTGAGATTATAGGTATTGACTACGCCGGCCCTCTCTTTTTATCCACTGGAAATAAGGCATATGTATGTCTATTTACATGTGCAGTCTACCGTGCTGTACATTTGGAATTAGCCACGTCATTATCAACTGAAGAGTTTTTAGGAATGTTACGCAGATTTATCGCTCGAAGAGGTAGACCATCTGTCATTTATACCGACAATGGAAAGAATTTTGTTGGAACATTTAACTTGTTCCGAAGTATCGACTGGAAGAAAATTAGTGAGTACTGCTCTTCACAAACCATCGAATGGATTTTCAACCCACCCCTAGCACCATGGTGGGGAGGATGGTGGGAGAGATTGGTAAGAATTTTAAAAGATCTTTTAAGAAGAACATTACGGAAAGCTTCCTTAAATTACGAAGAGTTATACACAGTCTTATGTGATTGTGAATCAATAATAAATTCGAGACCACTAACTTATATGACAGATGAAACCAACGAAGTGGTCACAATATCACCTTCAATGTTTCTGCGAGACATCAAAGATGATCGTGTCCCTGATTTGGATTTAATTAACAAGAACAAATTTGCCAAAAGACTACGTTACCAACAACGACTAAGAGAAGAATTGAGGAAACGTTTTCGCATTGAATATTTAGGACAATTGATGAGACATAATAAATACACTAAAACTTATCCTACTGTGTCAGTTGGAGACATCGTATTGGTAGGAAATGATATTCAAAAGCGTTTAGATTGGCCATTGGCACAAATTAAAGAAATTTTGCCAGGCAAAGACGGTAATGTACGAGTTGTCAAATTACATACGGCAAACGGAGATCTGATTCGACCAGTACAACGACTAATACCGT
Organism: Ophonus ardosiacus; assembly: GCA_943142095.1. Lineage (NCBI taxonomy): Eukaryota > Metazoa > Arthropoda > Insecta > Coleoptera > Carabidae > Ophonus > Ophonus ardosiacus. The sequence continues at coordinate 15,585,705 of OW964835.1, forward strand.
TAGAAGTTAGAACAGACGAAGAAACAAAGAATTATCATAAATCGTTGAATAATCTGAAAATAGAAGTACAAGAAGTTACATCGCTAGACGAAAAAGAATCCAGTCCACTCAACGATTTAGAAATTAATTTAGAAAAAGTTTGAGTAGCTCTACAAAAGAAAAATTGCGCAACTCAAGGTGGGGAGGATGTATGGAAACCGGTATCATTTTAAAATGTCAAATGCCATATTGTCAAAAAGTAATTGTCAAATGTCATACTGTTAAAAAGAAATATCGTAGATACCCGATATACGACAGAAAGATATCAGTTTTTCGAATAGTCACTTGTTTTTGTCATATATGTTTTCATGATTGTAAATTTGTAGTGTTTTTGTAATACAATTATTTAATAATTAAAACCAGAGTTTTTCAAGATCTGTGTTCCATTTTGTTTATTGTTTAGTTTCACATTCAGCGATAGCAACATTTTGGCGACCGTGACAGGACCTTGAGTATTTTCGTTGCTGATCGTGTAAAAGAGGAAAGTGATCCTAATCATTAGTTAGAAGATGGATAAAACGAAAACTCTTCAACGCGTAAACCGTAGTTCATTAACAAAAGCTTTTAGTGCGTTTCAGAAAGAAAGAGACAAGGCAGCACCTGACTTATGTAATTTACAAGTCTGTTTCGCGTTGATAGAAGAGAAAATAATTGTACTACGAGAACTGAGTAATAATTTACAATCGCTAATGATCGAGAGCAAGAGCAGTGATGAAGATATCAGCAAAGAAATTGAAGCAGCTGATGAGTATGAACGGAAATTTTATGAAGCAAAATTTAAGTTAGACCAGTTGAGTAGAAAACCTATTCAAAAAAATCTCCCAACCCAGTCTGAAACAGTTTCGGAAGCAATGAGTAGTATTCAACTCCCGAAAATAGAACTGAAGAAGTTTGGAGGAGAAATAAAGGATTGGCTTCCATTTTGGAATTCGTTCAAGAAAATTCATGACAGCACACTCTCCGAAGAAGATAAGTTCCATTATTTATTACAGTCCATGATTAAAAATTCTCGTGCATATGAAGTAGTTAATAGTTATTCCCCGACCGCTAAAAATTATACCAAGGCTGTTCAGAGTTTAGAGTCGCGATTTGGAAAAAACGATTTATTAATAGAATACTATGTACGAGAACTTCTTAAATTAGTTCTAAATAAAAATAAACAATCCAATCTTTTGAATGTTTATGACAAGTTAGAAACACATTTGAGAGCGTTAGAGTCTTTAGAAGTAACAACTGACATGTGTGCTGCAATGTTATTTCCTTTAGTGGAATCTTCTTTACCGGAAGAAATTTTACGCGCATGGCAAAGGACAATGACGTCACAATTAACTACACAAGATAACGCAGCAGAAACTATAACTGCTAAAGTCAGATTAACAAATTTAATGGTGTTTTTAGGAAGAGAAGTGGAAGGAGAAGAGCGTATCCAAATAGCCAAGAATTGTTTTGAGATGCAGGACGAACTACCTTTCAAAAACAGGAAAAAGAGAACTGAATCCCAAGGTCAATATCAAGAAACAGCTACTGCAGCAGGATTACTGGTTATGAAGGAAACAAGTACACAACAGTGCCTGTTCTGCGATCAACGCCATGACAGCCGTCATTGCGAAACAGCTAGAAGTATGACTTTGGATGGACGGGTTGAAATTATAAAGAATAAACGTGGTTGTTTTAAATGTTTAAAAATCGGCCATAGTTACAAGAAATGTAATTCAGAAAAATGTCCTTGGTGTAAAAAGGGACATTGCTTATTAATGTGTAGAAACTTTGCTAGAAATGATAAAAACAAACAACATAACATCGACACGAGTCAAACTGTTTTCAATGAAACTAGTCTTGCTAATGCATTTTCAAAATCAAAAGTCTTTTTGCCCACCTTAAAAGTTATTATGCATGGTCCTAACGGAAATAAAATTGTGAAAGCAGTAATAGACACAGGTTGTCATAGATCTTATGTTTTAGACAAAACTGCAAGGGAACTTGGATATAGTATTATCGGTGAACAAACCATGGTACACCTGTTGTTTGGAGGAGCTAAATCTAAGCCTCGTAATCATGAAGCTTGCAGAATACATATTAGTCACATGAATGGTAAATATAAATGTGATTACCTGGCCTTCAAAGAGGAAACTATTTGTCAAAATATTCCAAATTCGAAGTACGAGTCTTCAACTGATATTTTGAAAAAGAAGAATATTGAACTATCAGATTCCGAGGAATGTTCTGATGTTATAACTCTTCTCATCGGTTCAGATGTTGCTGGAAAATTGTTCACTGGAAAAGTTGTTCAATTAGAGAATGGTTTGACGGCTATAGAGACCAAGTTAGGATGGATACTTCTGGGAAAAGATTTGCTCGATAATTCCAATACAGATGCTGCCATGATGGTAATGAGTATGTTTACAAAAGATGCCAGTATTGTTGATTTGTGGAGTCTTGACACAATAGGGATCAAGGATCCTATAGAAACAGCATCTAAAGCTGAACATAATGATAGAGTAAAATCAAATTTTAATGACACAACTATAATTAACAACGAAGGTCGATATGAGATATTATTACCATGGAAAGAAAATCATCCAGCTCTACAAGATAATAAACTTATAGCTGTGAAAAGATTAATGAATGTTACTAAAAAGTTACAAAATGAAAATTTACAAGATGATTATAATGCAGTATTTGAGAACTGGATGCAGTTGGGCATAATTGAAAAGGTCCCAGCAAGTGAAATTGAAAATAGAGGCTTTTATCTTCCTCATAGACATGTGATAAAAGAAGGAAGTACTACAAGAATAAGACCAGTCTTCGACGCATCAGTCAAAAGTAAAGAATCCCCTTCATTGAATCAATGCCTAGAAACTGGACCAAATCTAATAGAACTTATTCCAAGAATGTTTCATCGGTTCCGAGAAAAAAGATTTGGAGTTACAGCAGATATCACAAAGGCATTTATGCAGATAAGCGTTGCACCATCAGACAGAGATGTTTTGAGATTTCTCTGGTGGAATGACAAGAAAGAAATGGTGACTTATCGGCATCGTCGAGTTGTCTTTGGTGTTTCAAGTAGCCCTTTTCTACTGAGTGCAACCATTGAATTTCATTTAATGCGAGCACTAAACTACACCGATTCAGCGAAGAAGAGATATGTTTATGAACTTTTGTTAAAATCTTTCTACGTTGATGACTGCATAACAAGTGTAGAAACTATTAATGACGTAAATTTTTTTCAGAAAGAAGCTACTTCAGTTATGTTAGAAGCAAATTTCGAGTTAAGAGGATAGAATTACACATCAATGTCGAATCAAACCACACCAACATCAGTTCTGGGTCTAGTCTGGGACACCGCGGACGACACATTATCCTTGACCAAGTTCGCTACACCTATAGACGCTGACAAAATTACGAAAAGAAATGTTCTGTCGTCCGTACAAAAGGTCTACGATCCGCTGGGTTTTGTCTGTCCTATTTTATTGAAGCCTAAACTAATCCTCCAAAAGTTTTGGACACAAGATTTGGATTGGGATTCAGAAGTTGATCCAGAAAGTAAGAAAGAATTTATAGAGTGGCAACAAGATTTACATTTATTAAGAATGCTGAAAATTCCTCGCCATATTTTTTGCACTAATAATAAGAAAATGACACTCCATTGTTTTGTTGATGCAAGCAAAGATGCTTACGCAGCAGTTATATTCGCACGATTTGAGTCTGAAAATGGAGTAAAGGTAAATTTAATAGAAGCTAAATCAAGAATAGCCCCGAAAAGTAAGAGGACCATTCCTCGTTTAGAACTTCTTGCTGCAACAATTGGAGCTAGATTAATGTTGTTTTTTGAGAAATCTGTTAAGGTAGATAACAACGAAAAGTATTTTTGGACCGATTCAACCACTACTTTAGCATGGATACGCCAAGAGAAACAGTGGGCAGTATTTGTTTGGAATCGAGTACAAGAAATAAGAAAAATTACTAATCCACTATCTTGGAGATATGTACCTGGCAACCTTAATCCTGCAGATTTACCAACGAGAGGTTGCAGTGTAAGACGACTTCTAGAATCAAAGTGGTGGGAGGGTCCTGTCTGGCTTAAATCTTCCCCAGACATGTGGCCGCAGGTTGAAGAATCAATTAATGAAGATTCAGTAAATGCTGAATTACGCAAAACACCTTTGAAATGTAAGATACAAACAAATGTAATCGCTGATGTAACCATGGGTAACGCAAATGAGAACTGCGAAAAAGAAGTTCCATGGTACTTACAAAGATTTTCAGATTACATTAAAAATGTGCGTATGGTGGCCTGGATGAACAGATTTATCAAGAATTGCAAGCGATCTTCTGTACTAAAGAATGAATGTTTAACTGCAAAAGAATTTAGCGAAGCCGAATTAATTTTATGCAGATTATGTCAAAAGGAGACTTTCAAAGGAGAAAATGATATTCGTCTAAAAGCACTAAATGTGGTCATGAATGGTGATGGACTTCTACGAACGAAGACAGTAATTATAAATCGTCAAGATGATTTGGGTTTTAGATGCCCAATCATTTTAGATGGAAAACATCTACTCACGAAGAAAATGATAGAATATGAACACTTAAAATTAAATCATGCTAATGTGAGCATCGTAATGCATAAACTTCGAGAAAAATTTTGGATTCTTCAAAGTCGACGAGCTATACGGTCAGTAGTTAACAAATGTATTACATGTAGAAGATTTGTTGCAAAAGAAATGAAAGTGCCCCCAGCAAATCTCCCAGAAAATAGAGTGAGGGACGCTGCTGTTTTTGAGATTATAGGTATTGACTACGCCGGCCCTCTCTTTTTATCCACTGGAAATAAGGCATATGTATGTCTATTTACATGTGCAGTCTACCGTGCTGTACATTTGGAATTAGCCACGTCATTATCAACTGAAGAGTTTTTAGGAATGTTACGCAGATTTATCGCTCGAAGAGGTAGACCATCTGTCATTTATACCGACAATGGAAAGAATTTTGTTGGAACATTTAACTTGTTCCGAAGTATCGACTGGAAGAAAATTAGTGAGTACTGCTCTTCACAAACCATCGAATGGATTTTCAACCCACCCCTAGCACCATGGTGGGGAGGATGGTGGGAGAGATTGGTAAGAATTTTAAAAGATCTTTTAAGAAGAACATTACGGAAAGCTTCCTTAAATTACGAAGAGTTATACACAGTCTTATGTGATTGTGAATCAATAATAAATTCGAGACCACTAACTTATATGACAGATGAAACCAACGAAGTGGTCACAATATCACCTTCAATGTTTCTGCGAGACATCAAAGATGATCGTGTCCCTGATTTGGATTTAATTAACAAGAACAAATTTGCCAAAAGACTACGTTACCAACAACGACTAAGAGAAGAATTGAGGAAACGTTTTCGCATTGAATATTTAGGACAATTGATGAGACATAATAAATACACTAAAACTTATCCTACTGTGTCAGTTGGAGACATCGTATTGGTAGGAAATGATATTCAAAAGCGTTTAGATTGGCCATTGGCACAAATTAAAGAAATTTTGCCAGGCAAAGACGGTAATGTACGAGTTGTCAAATTACATACGGCAAACGGAGATCTGATTCGACCAGTACAACGACTAATACCGTTAGAAGTTAGAACAGACGAAGAAACAAAGAATTATCATAAATCGTTGAATAATCTGAAAATAGAAGTACAAGAAGTTACATCGCTAGACGAAAAAGAATCCAGTCCACTCAACGATTTAGAAATTAATTTAGAAAAAGTTTGAGTAGCTCTACAAAAGAAAAATTGCGCAACTCAAGGTGGGGAGGATGTATGGAAACCGGTATCATTTTAAAATGTCAAATGCCATATTGTCAAAAAGTAATTGTCAAATGTCATACTGTTAAAAAGAAATATCGTAGATACCCGATATACGACAGAAAGATATCAGTTTTTCGAATAGTCACTTGTTTTTGTCATATATGTTTTCATGATTGTAAATTTGTAGTGTTTTTGTAATACAATTATTTAATAATTAAAACCAGAGTTTTTCAAGATCTGTGTTCCATTTTGTTTATTGTTTAGTTTCACATTCAGCGATAGCAACATTTTGGCGACCGTGACAGGACCTTGAGTATTTTCGTTGCTGATCGTGTAAAAGAGGAAAGTGATCCTAATCATTAGTTAGAAGATGGATAAAACGAAAACTCTTCAACGCGTAAACCGTAGTTCATTAACAAAAGCTTTTAGTGCGTTTCAGAAAGAAAGAGACAAGGCAGCACCTGACTTATGTAATTTACAAGTCTGTTTCGCGTTGATAGAAGAGAAAATAATTGTACTACGAGAACTGAGTAATAATTTACAATCGCTAATGATCGAGAGCAAGAGCAGTGATGAAGATATCAGCAAAGAAATTGAAGCAGCTGATGAGTATGAACGGAAATTTTATGAAGCAAAATTTAAGTTAGACCAGTTGAGTAGAAAACCTATTCAAAAAAATCTCCCAACCCAGTCTGAAACAGTTTCGGAAGCAATGAGTAGTATTCAACTCCCGAAAATAGAACTGAAGAAGTTTGGAGGAGAAATAAAGGATTGGCTTCCATTTTGGAATTCGTTCAAGAAAATTCATGACAGCACACTCTCCGAAGAAGATAAGTTCCATTATTTATTACAGTCCATGATTAAAAATTCTCGTGCATATGAAGTAGTTAATAGTTATTCCCCGACCGCTAAAAATTATACCAAGGCTGTTCAGAGTTTAGAGTCGCGATTTGGAAAAAACGATTTATTAATAGAATACTATGTACGAGAACTTCTTAAATTAGTTCTAAATAAAAATAAACAATCCAATCTTTTGAATGTTTATGACAAGTTAGAAACACATTTGAGAGCGTTAGAGTCTTTAGAAGTAACAACTGACATGTGTGCTGCAATGTTATTTCCTTTAGTGGAATCTTCTTTACCGGAAGAAATTTTACGCGCATGGCAAAGGACAATGACGTCACAATTAACTACACAAGATAACGCAGCAGAAACTATAACTGCTAAAGTCAGATTAACAAATTTATTGGTGTTTTTAGGAAGAGAAGTGGAAGGAGAAGAGCGTATCCAAATAGCCAAGAATTGTTTTGAGATGCAGGACGAACTACCTTTCAAAAACAGGAAAAAGAGAACTGAATCCCAAGGTCAATATCAAGAAACAGCTACTGCAGCAGGATTACTGGTTATGAAGGAAACAAGTACACAACAGTGCCTGTTCTGCGATCAACGCCATGACAGCCGTCATTGCGAAACAGCTAGAAGTATGACTTTGGATGGACGGGTTGAAATTGTAAAGAATAAACGTGGTTGTTTTAAATGTTTAAAAATCGGCCATAGTTACAAGAAATGTAATTCAGAAAAATTCAGACCACTAACTTATATGACAGATGAAACCAACGAAGTGGTCACAATATCACCTTCAATGTTTCTGCGAGACATCAAAGATGATCGTGTCCCTGATTTGGATTTAATTAACAAGAACAAATTTGCCAAAAGACTACGTTACCAACAACGACTAAGAGAAGAATTGAGGAAACGTTTTCGCATTGAATATTTAGGACAATTGATGAGACATAATAAATACACTAAAACTTATCCTACTGTGTCAGTTGGAGACATCGTATTGGTAGGAAATGATATTCAAAAGCGTTTAGATTGGCCATTGGCACAAATTAAAGAAATTTTGCCAGGCAAAGACGGTAATGTACGAGTTGTCAAATTACATACGGCAAACGGAGATCTGATTCGACCAGTACAACGACTAATACCGTTAGAAGTTAGAACAGACGAAGAAACAAAGAATTATCATAAATCGTTGAATAATCTGAAAATAGAAGTACAAGAAGTTACATCGCTAGACGAAAAAGAATCCAGTCCACTCAACGATTTAGAAATTAATTTAGAAAAAGTTTGAGTAGCTCTACAAAAGAAAAATTGCGCAACTCAAGGTGGGGAGGATGTATGGAAACCGGTATCATTTTAAAATGTCAAATGCCATATTGTCAAAAAGTAATTGTCAAATGTCATACTGTTAGAAAGAAATATCGTAGATACCCGATATACGACAGAAAGATATCAGTTTTTCGAATAGTCACTTGTTTTTGTCATATATGTTTTCATGATTGTAAATTTGTAGTGTTTTTGTAATACAATTATTTAATAATTAAAACCAGAGTTTTTCAAGATCTGTGTTCCATTTTGTTTATTGTTTAGTTTCACATTCAGCGATAGCAACAATGATAATAAACAAAATCTAATATAATATAAAAATCGCTATAAAGAGATATAAAATTGTTAACAGCACACGGTGGTCCCAGGCGGTCACCCATCCAAGTACTAAGCGAGCCCGATGTTGCTTATCTTATGAGATCGGACGAGATCATGAGCTTTCAACATGGTATGGCCGTTACGTACATATTAGTTTTTAACAAAGATTATAAACAAAATCTAATATAATATAAAAATCGCTACAAAGAGATATAAAATTGTCAACAGCACACGGTGTTCCCAGGCGGTCACCCATCCAAGTACTAACCGAGCCCGATGTTGCTTGTCTTATGAGAACGGACGAGATCATGAGCTTTCAACATGGTATGGCCGTTACGTACATTTTAGTTTTTAACGATAATTATAAACAAATTCTAATATAATTTAAAAATCGCAACAAAAAGTTATAAAAATGTTAACAGCACACGGTGTTCCCAGGCGGTCACCCATCCAAGTACTAACCGAGCCCAATGTTGCTTATCTTATGAGATCGGGCGAGATCATGAGCTTTCAACATGGTATGGCCGTTACGTACTAAATAGTTTTTAACAATGATTATAAACAAATTCTAATATAATATTAAAATCGCTAGAAAAAGATATAAAATTGTTAACAGAACACGGTGTTCCCAGGCGGTCACCCATCCAAGTACTAACCGAGCCCGATGTTGCTTATCTTATGAGATCGGACGAGATCATGAGCTTTCAACATGGTATGGCCGTTACGTACTTATTAGTTTTTAACAAAGTTGATAAACAAAATCTAATATAATATAAAAGTCGCTGCAAAAAGATATAAAATTGTTAACAGCACACGGTGTTCCCGGGCGGTCACCCATCCAAGTACTAACCGAGCCCGATGTTGCTTATCTTATGAGATCGGACGAGATCATGAGCTTTCAACATGGTATGGCCGTTACGTATATTTTAGTTTTTAACGATGATTATAAACAAATTCTAATATAATATAAAAATCGCTACAAAAAGATATAAAATTGTTAACAGCACACGGTGTTCCCAGGCGGTCACCCATCCAAATACTAACCGAGCCCGATGTTGCTTATCTTATGAGATCGGACGAGATCATGAGCTTTCAACATGATATGGCCGTTACGTACTTATTTGTTTTTAACAAAAGATTATAAACAAAATCTAATATAATATAAAAATCGCTACAAAAAGATATAAAATTGTTAACAGCACACGGTGTTCCCAGGCGGTCACAAAGATTATAAACAAAATCTAATATAATATTAAAATCGCTACAAAAAGATATAAAATTGTTAACAGCTCACGGTGGTCCCAGGCGGTCACCCATCCAAGTACTAACCGAGCCCAATGTTGCTTATCTTATGAGATCGGACGAGATCATGAGCTTTCAACATGTGTGGCCGTTACGTACTTATTAGTTTTTAACAATGTTAATAAACAAATTCTATTATAATATTAAAATCGCTAGAAAAAGATATAAAAATGTTAACAGCACACGGTGTTCTCAGGCGGTCACACATCCAAGTACTAACCGAGCCCAATGTTGCTTTTCACATGAGATCGGATGAGATCATGAGCTTTCAACATGGTATGGCCGTTACGTACATATTAGTTTTTAACAAAGATTATAAACAAAATCTAATATAATATAAAAATCGCTACAAAAAGATATAAAATTGTTAACAGCACACGGTGTTCCCAGGCGGTCACCCATCCAAGTACTAACCGAGCCCAATGTTGCTTATCTTATGAGATCGGACGAGATCATGAGCTTTCAACATGGTGTGGCCGTTACGTATTTATTAGTTTTTAACAATGTTAATAAACAAATTCTATTATAATATTAAAATCGCTAGAAAAAGATATAAAAATGTTAACAGCACACGGTGCTCCCAGGCGGTCACCCATCCAAGTACTAACCGAGACCAATGTTGCTTATTTTATGAGATCGGGCGAGATCATGAGCTTTCAACATGGTATGGCCGTTACGTACATTTTAGTTTTTAACAAAGATTATAAACAATATCTAATATAATATAAAAATCGCTACAAAAAGATATAAAATTGTTAACATCACACGCTGTTCCCAGGCGGTCACCAATCCAAGTACTAACCGAGCCCGATGTTGCTTATCTTATGAGAACGGACGAGATCATGAGCTTTCAACATGGTGTGGCCGTTACGTACATATTAGTTTTTAACAATGTTAATAAACAAATTCTATTTTAATATTAAAATCGCTAGAAAAATATATAAAATTGTTAACAGCACACGGTGCTCCCAGGCGGTCACCCATCCAAGTACTAACCGAGACCAATGTTGCTTATTTTATGAGATCGGGCGAGATCATGAGCTTTCAACATGGTATGGCCGTTACGTACATTTTAGTTTTTAACAAAGATTATAAACAATATCTAATATAATATAAAAATCGCTACAAAAAGATATAAAATTGTTAACATCACACGGTGTTCCCAGGCGGTCACCAATCCAAGTACTAACCGAGCCCGATGTTGCTTATCTTATGAGAACGGACGAGATCATGACCTTTCAACATGGTGTGGCCGTTACGTACATATTAGTTTTTAACAATGTTAATAAACAAATTCTATTTTAATATTAAAATCGCTAGAAAAATATATAAAAATGTTAACAGCACACGGTGTTCCCAGGCGGTCACCCATCCAAGTACTAACCGAGCCCAATGTTGCTTAACTTATGAGATCGGACGAGATCATGAGCTTTCAACATGGTATGGCCGTTACGTACATATTAGTTTTTAACAAAGATTATAAACAAAATCTAATATAATATAAAAATCGCTACAAAAAGATATAAAATTGTTAACAGCACACGGTGTTCCCAGGCGGTCACCCATGCAAGTACTAACCGAGCCCAATGTTGCTTATCTTATGAGATCGGACGAGATCATGAGCTTTCAACATGGTGTGGCCGTTACGTACTTATTTGTTTTTAACAATGTTAATAAACAAATTCTATTATAATATTAAAATCGCTAGAAAAAGATATAAAAATGTTAACAGCACACGGTGCTCCCAGGCGGTCACCCATCCAAGTACTAACCGAGCCCAATGTTGCTTATTTTGAGATCGGGCGAGATCATGAGCTTTCAACATGGTATGGCCGTTACGTACATATTAGTTTTTAACAAAGATTATAAACAAAATCTAATATAATATAAAAATCGCTAGAAAAAGATATAAAATTGTTAACAGCTCACGGTGTTCCCAGGCGGTCACCCATCCAAGTACTAACCGAGCCCAATGTTGCTTATCTTATGAGATCGGACGAGATCATGAGCTTTCAACATGGTATGGCCGTTACGTACATATTAGTTTTTAACAAAGATTATAAACAAAATCTAATATAATATAAAAATCGCTAGAAAAAGATATAAAATTGTTAACAGCTCACGGTGTTCCCAGGCGGTCACCCATCCAAGTACTAACCGAGCCCAATGTTGCTTATCTTATGAGATCGGACGAGATCATGAGCTTTCAACATGGTATGGCCGTTACGTACATATTAGTTTTTAACAAAGATTATAAACAAAATCTAATATAATATAAAAATCGCTACAAAAAGATATAAAATTGTTAACAGCAAACGGTGTACCCAGGCGGTCACAAAGATTACAAACAAAATCCAATATAATATTAAAATCGCTACAAAAAGATATAAAATTGTTAACAGCACACGGTGTTCCCAGGCGGTCACCCATCCAAGTACTAACCGAGCCCGATGTTGCTTATCTTATGAGATCGGACGGGATCATGAGCTTTCAACATGGTGTGGCCGTTACGTACTTATTAGTTTTTAACAAAGTTAATAAACGAATACTATTATAATATTAAAAAAGCTAGAAAAAGATATAAAAATGTTAACAGCACACGGTATTCCCAGGCGGTCACCCATCCAAGTACTAACCAAGCCCAATGTTGCTTATCTTATGAGATCGGGCGAGATCATGAGCTTTCAACATGGTATGGCCGTTACGTACTTAATAGTTTTTAACAATGATTATAAACAAATTCTAATATAATTGTTGAGTATAATATTCATTGAGTTGACAACTAGATTTTTAAATTTTGTATTTTTGTTTTTCGATATATAGAAAAATATTGACAGTTGAAAAATGATAATTGTTTTTTACTGTAATTTTGAAAAGTCATTTTGATTTAATAAAATTCCTTATTAAAACACAGTTTTGAGATTATTTTGAAGTCCAGTTGATTTAATAGTGTACGATTTATTTTCCCTGGAGTTGGTGCGGCATTACTTAACATTTTTGGCGACCGTGACAGGACGCACATAGGGAAAAATTAGATTAATTGAAGAAAATTGTGTAAAATTTGGAATATGGAGCGAAACAAGAAAAAACGGGGTATATTGCGTGCTGCATTTACCAGAGTACTCGCGACTCTTTCCACAGAATTAAAGAAAGAAGAACCAGAAGCCAGTGTTTTATTCGCTAATCAGCAGATTCTTACACAGAAGATTCAAGAAATAAAAGAATTAGATGAGGTAATATTTAACGAGATGTTAGATTCCGTAACAGATACGACAGAATTCGAGAAAGAAACCCAAACAACAGATGAGTATACCTATCATTATAATAAAATAATTGTTGAAATTAAAGAAAAACTGACTTCGAAGGTTACACACTCACCACAAACTGAGGCGACGCATGTTCCTAAAAGAAAGTGCAAACTCCCAGAGATCGAATTAAAGAAATTCACCGGTGACGTGAAAGAATGGCTACATTTTTGGAGCCTTTTCAAAAAGATAGACGAAGATCCAGATCTCGCCCTTGAAGATAAGTATCAATACTTAATCCAATCCACAGTAGAGGGTAGTAGAGCAAGGGAACTGGTAGAGAGTTTTCCCCCTACAGGTGAAAATTATAGTAAAGCTATTAAAAGCTTAAAAACCCGATTTGGACGAGATGAAACACTTGTTGAAGTTTACGTACGTGAATTGTTAGTACTTGTCTTGAAACGAGCATTGAAACCGAACGAAAAACTGCCATTATGTACACTCTATGATAAACTTGAATCTCAATTGCGAGCTTTAGAATCGTTAGGAGTAACAAGTGACAAATATGCAGCCATGTTATATCCTTTGGTGGAGTCTTGCATGCCAGAAGATTTAATGCGTGTTTGGCAACGTACTCCAAACGTAGAAAACGTAGAAGACGTAGAAGATGCCAGTGAAACAAAGAAAAATACTTCAAAAAGTCGTTTAAATAAACTCATGTATTTTTTACGTAATGAAGTAGAAGGAGAAGAACGCATCACATTAGCCACAACTGGATTCGATCTTTCAGACATAACGCCGAAGATAAAGAAGAAAGTAAATAATAACATTGAATCAAACATTCCAACAGCTGCAAGTTTAGTTAATGTGAAAGAGAATAAATCTTGCTGTATCTTCTGTAACCGAGCGCATGCCAGTCTCGATTGTATTTATGCTCAGAAATTGTCTCTCGATCAGAAACGTAAGTCAGTCAATGATAAAAAAGGTTGTTACATTTGTTTAAAGGTCGGCCACTTCGCGAAACGTTGTAAAGCCATTGTAAAATGTATCGTCTGTCAAGAGAAACATGTTGTTTTAATGTGTCCAAAATTATCATCTGCTAAGGAGACACCCACAAAAGAAAAGGAAAGGGAACCCAGTTTCAAGAATACTTCAGCCGTCGTGACTGAAGTTCTGACTGCACGGGCAAATACAGCTGTCTTACTACAGACACTTGCTGTCCATATTCAAAATGCTAAATGTAACAGATTAGTAAGAGTTATGCTAGACACTGGTTCTCAAAAGTCGTATATTTTGGAGAGAACCGCAGTTGATATGGGATATCCAGTGAGAGGAAGGGAACAAATCAAACATTGCCTTTTCGGTGGTATTCAATCTAAGGAAGAACAGCATAATTTATATCAAGTTCACCTTGTGAACACGGATAATAAATATAGTTGCTGTTTCGATGCATTGGATCAAAAAATGATAGTAGATGAAATTCCACATGTACCCAGAGGTTCTTGGACAAAAGAGTTAAGACAACAAAATATAAAAATTTCTGATGACGGAAAAACAAAGGGTCCTATAGAGATATTAATTGGAGCTGACGTAGTCGGCAAATTACTCACAGGCCGTATCTATTGTTTAAAGTGCGGTTTAGTAGCCGTTGAAACGAAGTTAGGATGGACATTGATGGGGAAAATTCCGGGAGAAAAATTCGATAATTCATGTACCCTGTCAGTAATTTCAATGTATGTAAATGAGGCGAAAATTACAGATTTATGGGAGCTAGATATTCTGGGAATTAGAGATCCAATTGAGGTGAGAGCTAAAGAGAAACAAAATGAAGAAATTAAAGAACACTTTCAGAAAACAGTTTCCATTAATGAAGAAGGACGATATGAAATTAAGTTGCCGTGGAAGTATGACATTCTACAAGTACCATCTAATGAAATCTTAGCAGAAAGAAGATTGCAAACTACTACAGAAAAATTAAAAAGGCAGAATATCTTCAAAGACTACGGCAAAGTCTTTATTGACTGGGAAAACGATGGAATAATTGAAGAGGTGAAAGAAGAAACGAAAATAGAAAAGGGAACTCATTACCTTCCTCACCGTCCCGTCATTAAAGAAAATAGTACAACTCCCATACGACCAGTATTCGATGCATCGGCCCGATTGAAGTTTACACCGTCTTTGAATCAGTGTCTTTTTGTCGGTCCGAATATGATAGAACTTATTCCGCGTATTCTATTACGTTTTCGGTTAAAGAGAATTGGTGTTATTGCAGATATAAGGAAAGCATTCCTTCAAATAAGTGTCTGTCCAAGTGATCGAGATTATTTACGTTTTTTATGGTGGACTGATAAACAATCACAAATGAAAATTTTAAGACATAAACGTGTAGTTTTCGGGTTAACCTGTAGTCCTTTTCTGCTAGCGGCTGTCATTCACCACCATTTAAATCGGGAATTGGAAAAAGAAACAAATGATAGTGCGTGTAAAATTATAGAACAATTACAAAAAAGTTTTTACGTAGACAACTGCGTTACGAGTGTTAATGACCAAGTTGAACTAAATCAATTTATCTGTGAATCCCGGCGGGTTATGATGACAGCGTCTATGGACTTAAGTGGTTCGGAACATTCAATGGACAATATCGCTAATAATCCGAATTCTAATGTACTCGGCCTCAAATGGCAAAGACATACGGATACTTTGAGTGTTAATTTAGATTTCTTAAATACTGACTTTGATCACGTAACGAAACGCGTTATTTTATCCACCACACATAAACTTTACGACCCGTTAGGTTTTTTAGCACCCATAACCGTGCGTCCTAAGTTATTGTTACAGGAAACGTGGACCACTCAACTAGGATGGGATGAACCTGTTCCAGAAGACATTCAAAGAGTTTTTCTATCCTGGTATGAAGAATTAAAATATTTATCTACATTTCAGATCCAGCGTTGGTTGATGGGAGAAGATAGTAACTCTGGAAAACAAAGTTTACATGTATTTTGTGACGCAAGCAAAGTAGCTTACGCCACAGTGATATTCTTGAGGATAGAAAGGGAGGAAGAAGTTATCATACAATTTGTACAACATCGAGAAAACTTGAAAGAAGAAAAACCAATAGAAGTCGGAGAAGTAGTATTAATAGGGTCTGACAATGTTAAAAGAATTGATTGGCCATTAGCTAAAATCTTAGAAGTTATACCCGGGAGAGATCAAATTAGCCGAACAGTTCGATTAAAAACTGCAAATGGAGAGGTAATTCGTCCAATACAACGAATTTATCCATTAGAAATCAGGCCTACCGATACAAAGCTGACTTCAGCTCCAATGGCAGATGATAAATCTGTAACGGAAGATACTTTGGTAAACGAAGATTTACCGGAAGACTGTTCTCCACCTACTACTACTATAACAAGAAGAGGACGGAAAATAAATAAACCTCAACGATATTCCTGAAAAAAAAAAAAAACATTGTAAACTTTGTAATAGTTGTCAACTCAAGGTGGGAGTAATGTTGAGTATAATATTCATTGAGTTGACAACTAGATTTTTAAATTTTGTATTTTTGTTTTTCGATATATAGAAAAATATTGACAGTTGAAAAATGATAATTGTTTTTTACTGTAATTTTGAAAAGTCATTTTGATTTAATAAAATTCCTTATTAAAACACAGTTTTGAGATTATTTTGAAGTCCAGTTGATTTAATAGTGTACGATTTATTTTCCCTGGAGTTGGTGCGGCATTACTTAACAATAATACTAAAATCGCTAGAAAAAGACATAAAAATGTTAACAGCATACGGTGTTCCCGGGCGGTCACCCATCCAAGTACTAACCGAGCCCAATGTTGCTTATCTTATGAGATCGGACGAGATCATGAGCTTTCAACATGGTGTTGCCGTAACGTACTTATTAGTTTTTAACAATGATTATAAACAAATTCTAATATAATATTAAAATCACTAGAAAAAGATATAAAATTGTTAACAGCACACGGTGTTCCCAGGCGGTCACCCATCCAAATAATGACCGAGCCCGATGTTGCTTATCTTATGAGATTGGACGAGATCATGAGCTTTCAACATGGTGTTGCCGTAACGTACTTATTAGTTTTTAACAATGATTATAAACAAATTCTAATATAATATTAAAATCGTTAGAAAAAGATATAAAAATGTTAACAGCACACGGTGTTCCCAGGCGGTCACCCATCAAAGTACTAACCGAGCCCAATGTTGCTTATCTTATGAGATCGGACGAGATCATGAGCTTTCAACATGGTGTTGCCGTAACATACTTATTAGTTTTTAATAATGATTATAAACAAATTCTAATATAATATTAAAATCACTAGAAAAAGATAAAATTGTTAACAGCACACGGTGTTCCCAGGCGGTCACCCATCCAAATACTAACCGAGCCCGATGTTGCTTATCTTATGAGATTGGACGAGATCATGAGCTTTCAACATGGTGTGGCTGTTACGTACTTATTAATTTTTAACAATGATTATAAACAAATTCTAATATAATACTAAAATCGCTAGAAAAAGACATAAAAATGTTAACAGCATACGGTGTTCCCGGGCGGTCACCCATCCAAGTACTAACCGAGCCCGATATTGCTTACCTTATGAGATCGGACGAGATCATGAGCTTTCAACATGGTGTTGCCGTAACGTACTTATTAGTTTTTAACAATGATTATAAACAAATTCTAATATAATATTAAAATCGCTAGAAAAAGATATAAAATTGTTAACAGCACACGGTGTTCCCAGGCGGTCACCCATCCAAGTACTAACCGAGCCCAATGTTGCTTATCTTATGAGATCGGACGAGATCATGAGCTTTCAACATGGTATGGCCGTTACGTACATTTTAGTTTTTAACGATGATTATAAACAAATTCTAATATAATATAAAAATCGCTACAAAAAGATATAAAATTGTTAACAGCACACGGTGTTCCCAGGCGGTCACCCATCCAAGTACTAACCGTGCCCGATGTTGCTTATCTTATGAGATCGGACGAGATCATGAGCTTTCAACATGGTGTGGCCGTTACGTAATTATAAGTTTTTAACAATGATAATAAACAAAATCTAATATAATATAAAAATCGCTACAAAGTGATATAAAATTGTTAACAGCACACGGTGGTCCCAGGCGGTCACCCATCGAAGTACTAACCGAGCCCGATGTTGCTTAGCTTATGAGATCGGACGAGATCATGAGCTTTCAACATGGTGTGGCCGTTACGTACTTATTAGTTTTTAACAAAGATTATAAACAAAATCTAATATAATATAAAAATCGCTACAAAATCACTAATAGTTTTTAACAATGATTATAAACAAATTCTAATATAATATTAAAATCGTTAGAAAAAGATATAAATATGTTAACAGCACACGGTGTTCCCAGGCGGTCACCCATCCAAGTACTAACCGAGCCCAATGTTGCTTATCTTATGAGATCGGACGAGATCATGAGCTTTCAACATGGTGTTGCCGTAACGTACTTATTGGTTTTTAACAATGATTATAAACAAATTCTAATATAATATAAAAATCGCTACAAAAATATATAAAATTGTTAACAGCACACGGTGTTCCCAGGCGGTCACCCATCCAAATACTAACCGAGCCCGATGTTGCTTACCTTATGAGATCGGACGAGATCATGAGCTTTCAACATGATATGGGCGTTACGTACATATTAGTTTTTAACAGAGATTATAAACAAATTCGAATATAATATTAAAATGGCTAAAGAAAGATATAAAATTGTTAACAGCACACGGTGTTCCCAGGCGGTCACCCATCCAAGTACTAACCGAGCCCAATGTTGCTTATCTTATGAGATCGGACGAGATCATGAGCTTTCAACATGGTATGGCCGTTACGTACATATTAGTTTTTAACAAAGATTATAAACAAAATTTGATATAATATAAAAATCGCTACAAAAAGATATAAAATTGTTAACAGCACACGGTGTTCTCAGGCGGTCACCCATCCAAATATTAACCGAGCCCGATATTGCTTATCTTATGAGATCGGACGAGATCATGAGCTTTCAACATGGTGTTGCCGTAACGTACTTATTAGTTTTTAACAATGATTATAAACAAATTCTAATATAATATTAAAATCGCTAGAAAAAGATATAAAAATGTTAACAGCATACGGTGTTTTCGGGCGGTCAACCATCCAAGTACTAACCGAGCCCGATATTGCTTACCTTATGAGATCGGACGAGATCATGAGCTTTCAACATGGTGTTGCCGTTACGTACTTATTAGTTTTTAACAAAGATTATAAACAAAATCTAATATAATGTAAAAATCGTTACAAAAAGATATAAAATTGTTAACAGCACACGGTGTTCCCAGGCGGTCACTCATCCAAGTACTAACCGAGCCCGATGTTGCTTATCTTATGAGATCGGACGAGATCATGAGCTTTCAACATGGTATGGCCATTACGTACATATTAGTTTTTAACAAAGATTATAAACAAAATCTAATATAATATTAAAATCGCTACAAAAAGATATAAATTTGTTAACAGCACACGGTGTTCCCAGGCGGTCACCCATCCAAGTACTAACCGAGCCCGATGTTGCTTATCTTATGAGATCGGACGAGATCATGAGCTTTCAACATGGTGTGGCCGTTACGTACTTATTAGTTTTTAACAAAGTTAATAAACGAATTCTATTATAATATTAAAAAAGCTAGAAAAAGATATAAAAATGTTAACAGCACACGGTATTCCCAGGCGGTCACCCATCCAAGTACTAACCAAGCCCAATGTTGCTTATCTTATGAGATCGGGCGAGATCATGAGCTTTCAACATGGTATGGCCGTTACGTACTTAATAGTTTTTAACAATGATTATAAACAAATTCTAATATAATATTAAAATCGTTAGAAAAAGATATAAAAATGTTAACAGCACACGGTGTTCCCAGGCGGTCACCCATCCAAGTACTAACCGAGCCCAATGTTGCTTATCTTATGAGATCGGACGAGATCATGAGCTTTCAACATGGTGTTGCCGTAACGTACTTATTGGTTTTTAACAATGATTATAAACAAATTCTAATATAATATTAAAATCACTAGAAAAAGATATAAAATTGTTAACAGCACACGGTGTTCTCAGGCGGTCACCCATCCAAATACTAACCGAGCCCGATGTTGCTTATCTTATGAGATCGGACGAGATCATGAGCTTTCAACATGGTGTTGCCGTAACGTACTTATTAGTTTTTAACAATGATTATAAACAAATTCTAATATAATATTAAAATCGCTAGAAAAAGATATAAAAATGTTAACAGCATACGGTGTTTTCGGGCGGTCACCCATCCAAGTACTAACCGAGCCCGATATTGCTTACCTTATGAGATCGGACGAGATCATGAGCTTTCAACATGGTGTTGCCGTAACGTACTTATTAGTTTTTAACAATGATTATAAACAAATTCTAATATAATATTAAAATCGCTAGTAAAAGATATAAAATTGTTAACAGCACACGGTGTTCCCAGGCGGTCACCCATCCAAGTACTAACCGAGCCCAATGTTGCTTATCTTATGAGATCGGACGAGATCATGAGCTTTCAACATGGTATGGCCGTTACGTACTTATTAGTTTTTAACAATGATTATAAACAAATTCTAATATAATACTAAAATCGCTAGAAAAAGACATAAAAATGTTAACAGCATACGGTGTTCCCGGGCGGTCACCCATCCAAGTACTAACCGAGCCCGATATTGCTTACCTTATGAGATCGGACGAGATCATGAGCTTTCAACATGGTGTGGCCGTTACGTACATATTAGTTTTTAACAATGTTAATAAACAAATTCTATTTTAATATTAAAATCGCTAGAAAAATATATAAAATTGTTAACAGCACACGGTGCTCCCAGGCGGTCACCCATCCAAGTACTAACCGAGCCCAATGTTGCTTAACTTATGAGATCGGACGAGATCATGAGCTTTCAACATGGTATGGCCGTTACGTACATATTAGTTTTTAACAAAGATTATAAACAAAATCTAATATAATATAAAAATCGCTACAAAAAGATATAAAATTGTTAACAGCACACGGTGTTCCCAGGCGGTCACCCATCCAAGTACTAACCGAGCCCAATGTTGCTTATCTTATGAGATCGGACGAGATCATGAGCTTTCAACATGGTGTGGCCGTTACGTACTTATTTGTTTTTAACAATGTTAATAAACAAATTCTATTATAATATTAAAATCGCTAGAAAAAGATATAAAAATGTTAACAGCACACGGTGCTCCCAGGCGGTCACCCATCCAAGTACTAACCGAGCCCAATGTTTCTTATTTTGAGATCGGGCGAGATCATGAGCTTTCAACATGGTATGGCCGTTACGTACATATTAGTTTTTAACAAAGATTATAAACAAAATCTAATATAATATAAAAATCGCTAGAAAAAGATATAAAATTGTTAACAGCTCACGGTGTTCCCAGGCGGTCACCCATCCAAGTACTAACCGAGCCCAATGTTGCTTATCTTATGAGATCGGACGAGATCATGAGCTTTCAACATGGTATGGCCGTTACGTACATATTAGTTTTTAACAAAGATTATAAACAAAATCTAATATAATATAAAAATCGCTAGAAAAAGATATAAAATTGTTAACAGCTCACGGTGTTCCCAGGCGGTCACCCATCCAAGTACTAACCGAGCCCAATTTTGCTTATCTTATGAGATCGGACGAGATCACGAGCTTTCAACATGGTATGGCCGTTACGTACATATTAGTTTTTAACAAAGATTATAAACAAAATCTAATATAATATAAAAATCGCTACAAAAAGATATAAAATTGTTAACAGCAAACGGTGTACCCAGGCGGTCACAAAGATTATAAACAAAATCCAATATAATATTAAAATCGCTACAAAAAGATATAAAATTGTTAACAGCACACGGTGTTCCCAGGCGGTCACCCATCCAAGTACTAACCGAGCCCGATGTTGCTTATCTTATGAGATCGGACGAGATCATGAGCTTTCAACATGGTGTGGCCGTTACGTACTTATTAGTTTTTAACAAAGTTAATAAACGAATACTATTATAATATTAAAAAAGCTAGAAAAAGATATAAAAATGTTAACAGCACACGGTATTCCCAGGCGGTCACCCATCCAAGTACTAACCAAGCCCAATGTTGCTTATCTTATGAGATCGGGCGAGATCATGAGCTTTCAACATGGTATGGCCGTTACGTACTTAATAGTTTTTAACAATGATTATAAACAAATTCTAATATAATACTAAAATCGCTAGAAAAAGACATAAAAATGTTAAAGCATACGGTGTTCCCGGACGGTCACCCATCCAAGTACTAACCGAGCCCAATGTTGCTTATCTTATGAGATCGGACGAGATCATGAGCTTTCAACATGGTGTTGCCGTAACGTACTTATTAGTTTTTAACAATGATTATAAACAAATTCTAATATAATATTAAAATCACTAGAAAAAGATATAAAATTGTTAACAGCACACGGTGTTCCCAGGCGGTCACCCATCCAAATACTAACCGAGCCCGATGTTGCTTATCTTATGAGATTGGACGAGATCATGAGCTTTCAACATGGTGTTGCCGTAACGTACTTATTAGTTTTTAACAATGATTATAAACAAATTCTAATATAATATTAAAATCGTTAGAAAAAGATATAAAAATGTTAACAGCACACGGTGTTCCCAGGCGGTCACCCATCAAAGTACTAACCGAGCCCAAAGTTGCTTATCTTATGAGATCGGACGAGATCATGAGCTTTCAACATGGTGTTGCCGTAACGTACTTATTAGTTTTTAACAATGATTATAAACAAATTCTAATATAATATTAAAATCACTAGAAAAAGATATAAAATTGTTAACAGCACACGGTGTTCCCAGGCGGTCACCCATCCAAATACTAACCGAGCCCGATGTTGCATATCTTATGAGATTGGACGAGATCATGAGCTTTCAACATGGTGTGGCCGTTACGTACTTATTAGTTTTTAACAATGATTATAAACAAATTCTAATATAATACTAAAATCGCTAGAAAAAGACATAAAAATGTTAACAGCATACGGTGTTCCCGGGCGGTCACCCATCCAAGTACTAGCCGAGCCCGATATTGCTTACCTTATGAGATCGGACGAGATCATGAGCTTTCAACATGGTGTTGCCGTTACGTACTTATTAGTTTTTAACAAAGATTATAAACAAAATCTAATATAATATTAAAATCGCTACAAAAAGATATAAAATTGTTAACAGCACACGGTGTTCCCAGGCGGTCACCCATCCAAGTACTAACCGAGCCCGATGTTGCTTATCTTATGAGATCGGACGAGATCATGAGCTTTCAACATGGTGTGGCCGTTACGTACTTATTAGTTTTTAACAAAGTTAATAAACGAATTCTATTATAATATTAAAAAAGCTAGAAAAAGATATAAAAATGTTAACAGCACACGGTATTCCCAGGCGGTCACCCATCCAAGTACTAACCAAGCCCAATGTTGCTTATCTTATGAGATCGGGCGAGATCATGAGCTTTCAACATGGTATGGCCGTTACGTACTTAATAGTTTTTAACAATGATTATAAACAAATTCTAATATAATATTAAAATCGTTAGAAAAAGATATAAAAATGTTAACAGCACACGGTGTTCCCAGGCGGTCACCCATCCAAGTACTAACCGAGCCCAATGTTGCTTATCTTATGAGATCGGACGAGATCATGAGCTTTCAACATGGTGTTGCCGTAACGTACTTATTAGTTTTTAACAATGATTATAAACAAATTCTAATATAATATTAAAATCGCTAGAAAAAGATATAAAAATGTTAACAGCATACGGTGTTTTCGGGCGGTCACCCATCCAAGTACTAACCGAGCCCGATATTGCTTACCTTATGAGATCGGACGAGATCATGAGCTTTCAACATGGTGCTGCCGTAACGTACTTATTAGTTTTTAACAATGATTATAAACAAATTCTAATATAATATTAAAATCGCTAGTAAAAGATATAAAATTGTTAACAGCACACGGTGTTCCCAGGCGGTCACCCATCCAAGTACTAACCGAGCCCAATGTTGCTTATCTTATGAGATCGGACGAGATCATGAGCTTTCAACATGGTATGGCCGTTACGTACTTATTAGTTTTTAACAAAGTTTATAAACAAAATCTAATATAATATAAAAATCGCTACAAAAAGATTTAAAATTGTTAACAGCACACGGTGTTCCCAGGCGGTCACCCATCCAAGTACTAACCGAGCCCGATGTTGCTTATCTTATGAGATCGGACGAGATCATGAGCTTTCAACATGGTATGGCCGTTACGTACATTTTAGTTTTTAACGATGATTATAAACAAATTCTAATATAATATAAAAATCGCTACAAAAATATATAAAATTGTTAACAGCACACGGTGTTCCCAGGCGGTCCCCCATCCAAATACTAACCGAGCCCGATATTGCTTATCTTATGAGATCGGACGAGATCATGAGCTTTCAACATGATATGGCCGTTACGTACTTATTTGTTTTTAACAAAGATTACAAACAAAATCTAATATAATATAAAAATTGCTACAAAGAGATATAAAATTGTTAACAGCACACGGTGTTCCCAGGCGGTCACCCATCCAAGTACTAACCGAGCCCAATGTTGCTTATCTTATGAGATCGGACGAGATCATGAGCTTTCAACATGGTGTGGCCGTTACGTACATATTAGTTTTTAACAATGTTAATAAACAAATTCTATTTTAATATTAAAATCGCTAGAAAAAGATATAAAATTGTTAACAGCACACGGTGTTCCCAGGCGGTCACCCATCCAAGTACTAACCGAGCCCAATGTTGCTTATCTTATGAGATCGGACGAGATCATGAGCTTTCAACATGGTGTGGCCGTTACGTACATATTAGTTTTTAACAATGTTAATAAACAAATTCTATTTTAATATTAAAATCGCTAGAAAAAGATATAAAAATGTTAACAGCACACGGTGTTCCCAGGCGGTCACCCATCCAAATACTAACCGAGCCCATTGTTGCTTATCTTATGAGATCGGACGAGATCATGAGCTTTCAACATGGTGTGGCCGTTACGTACTTATTAGTTTTTAACAATGTTAATAAACAAATTCTATTTTAATATTAAAATCGCTAGAAAAAGATATAAAAATGTTAACAGCACACGGTGTTCCCAGGCGGTCACCCATCCAAGTACTAACCGAGCCCAATGTTGCTTATCTTATGAGATCGGACGAGATCATGAGCTTTCAACATGCTATGGCCGTTACGTACATATTAGTTTTTAACAAAGATTATAAACAAAATCTAATATAATATAAAAATCGCTACAAAAAGATATAACATTGTTAACAGCACACGGTGTTCCCAGGCGGTCACAAAGATTATAAACAAAATCTAATATAATATTAAAATCGCTACAAAAAGATATAAAATTGTTAACAGCACACGGTGTTCCCAGGCGGTCACCCATCTTTTATACTAAATAATTTCATTCACTATCTATATTTCTATATTTCTATATATATTTGAATTCATCACGACAATCGGGGAAATTTTGTTCGCCTCTACAGCTTAAATGGTAAGAGCGATTTTAATGAAAATATTTTTAGGATGTAGAGAATAACTCAACTTGATTTCCTGGTAATAGGTCATTTTTCGGTACGGTGCATATATTTTGTGTAAAAACATTTTAAAGGTGCAATTTCGGCTTTTTGAAACAATTTGAAATCAAAAATTTAGTATTCTTTGAAAAATTTAAGACGAAGAATGTTTCTTTGACATGTCTATCAAAACATTTAAATGGAATTATTTATAAAATAAGGACATTTTGAAAAAAGTTAAATTCATAAACATACATTATGGCAATGGGCGGTTATTCCATAGTAGTTTAAAAGGCCTAAAACATTATATTTAAAAATTATAATTTTTGAAGGTTCATGTCCGTGATTCATGTGCATTTTCAAAGTGTTGCCACACATCCCATAAGAAACTAAGCAAAAAACAAATATTCCAATGTCAAGAATTTGACAGCTCGGTCGGCTTTTGTTTTTTGCATAAAGTTGTCAGAAACATGTCGTGTTTGGTATCAAATGAGAGGTATCGACAAGGGCTGCCGTGCAGAAATGTCAAAATTTTGACAGCTCGATCGGCTTTTGTTTTTTGCTTAAAGTTGTCAGAACCATGTCGTGTTTGGTATCAAATGAGAGGTATCGTGGAGGGCTGCCATGCAGAAATGTTAAAAATTTGACAGCTCGATCGGCTTTTGTTTTTTGCTTAAAGTTGTCAGAACCATGTCGTGTTTGGTATCAAATTAAAGGTAACGTCAAGGGCTGTCATGCAGAAATGTCAAAAATT
The DNA here is from genome assembly GCA_943142095.1 of Ophonus ardosiacus. Taxonomy (NCBI): domain Eukaryota; kingdom Metazoa; phylum Arthropoda; class Insecta; order Coleoptera; family Carabidae; genus Ophonus; species Ophonus ardosiacus. Next base: position 15,612,071 of record OW964835.1, read on the forward strand.
TGACAGCTCGACCGGCTTTTGTTTTTGCTTAAAGTTGTCAGAACCATGTCGTGTTTGGCATCAAATTAAATGTAACGTCAAGGGCTGTCATGCAGAAATGTCAAAAATTTGACAGCTCGACCGGCTTTTGTTTTTTGCTTAAAGTTGTCAGAACCATGTCGTGTTTAGTATCAAATGAAATGTAACGTCAAGGGCTGTCATGCAGAAATGTCAAAAATTTGACAGCTCGATCGGCTTTTGTTTTTTGCTTAAAGTTGTCAGAATCATGTCGTGTTTGGTATCAAATGAGAGGGTTCGTCAAGGGCTGCTATGCGGAAATGTCGAAAATTTGACAGCTCGATCGGCTTTTGGGTGGGCAAGTTACGTAGGCAGTTTGAGTGGGCAGGTTGCGTGGGCATTTTGGGTGGGCATTTTGCGTGGGCAGTTTGAGTGGGCAGGTTACGTGGGCATTTTGGGTGGGTAGGTTGCGTGGGCAGTTTGGGTGGGTAGGTTGAGTGGGCATTTTGGGTGGGCAGGTTGCGTGGGTCGTTTGGGTGGGCATATTGCGTGGGCAGGTTGCGTGAGTAGTTTGAGTGGGCAGGTTGCGTGGGCTGTTTGGGTGGGCGGAAAAAAAATATTTTGAAAGACTCTTAGCGGTAGCACTTTGCATTTAAATTGTTCCTAGACGGATTGGCCATACGTAAAACTGTTATAAACCACTATCGGCGGAGCCCTAGGGAATACTCGGCGTAGCCGAGTTTTCGCTAGTCTTTTATACTAAATAATTTAATTCACTATCTACATATATTTCTATATTGAATTCATCACGACAATCGGGGAAATTTTATTCGTCTCTACAGCCTGAACGCACCGAGTGATATTAATGAAAATTTTTCTGGGATGTAGAGACTAATTCAACTTGATTTCCTGGTAATAGGTCATTTTTCTGTAGGGTGCATAGTTTTTGTGTAAATAAATTTTAAAGGTCGTATTTTGGCTTTTTGAAACAATTTGAAATCAAAAATTTAGTCTTCTTTGAAAAATTTAAGACGAAGAACGTTTCTTTGACATGTCAATCAGAACATTTAAATGGAATTATTTATAAAATAAGGACATTTTGAAAAAAGTTAAATTCATAAACATACATTATGGCAATGAGCGGTTATTTCATAGTAGTTTAAAAGGCCTAAAACATTATATTTAAAAATTATAATTTTCGAAGGTTCATGTCCGTGATTCATGTGCATTTTCAAAGTGTTGCCACACATCCCATAAGTAACTAAGTAAAAAACAAATATTCCAATGTCAAGAATTTGACAGCTCGATCGGCTTTTGTTTTTTGCTTAAAGTTGTCAGAAACATGTCGTGTTTGGTATCAAATGAGAGGTATCGACAAGGGCTGCCATGCAGAAATGTCAAAATTTTGACAGCTCGATCGGCTATTGTTTTTTGCATAAAGTTGTCAGAACCATGTCGTGTTTGGTATCAAATGAAAGGTAACGTTAAGGGCTGTCATGCAGAAATGTCTAATATTTGACAGCTCGATCGGCTTTTGTTTTTTGCTTAAAGTTGTCAGAACCATGTCGTGTTGGGTATCAAATGAGAGGGTTCGTCAAGGGCTGCCATGGAGAAATGTCAAAATTTTGACAGCTCGATCGGTTTTTGTTTTTTGCTTAAAGTTGTCAGAACCATGTCGTGTTTGGTATCAAATGAAAAGTAACAGCAAGGGCTGTCATGCAGAATGTCAAAAATTTGACAGCTCGATCGGCTTTTGTTTTTTGTTTAAAGTTGTCAGAACCATGTTGACAGCAAGGTCAGCTTTTGTTTTTTGCTTAAAGTTGTCAGAACCATGTCGTGTTTGGTATCAAATGAAAGGTATTGTCGAGGGCTACCATGCTGAAATGTCAAAAATTTGACAGCTCAATCAGTTTTTGTTTTTTGCTTCAAGTTGTCAGAACCATGTCGTGTTTGGTATCAAATATGAGATATCGTCGAGGGCTGTCATGCATAAATGTCAAAATTTTGGCAGCTCGATTGGCTTATGGGTGGGCAAGTTCCGCATGCAGTTTGAGTCGGCAGGTTCCGTGGGCATTTTAGGTAAGCAGGTTACGTGGGCAATTTGAGAGGGCAGGTTGGGTGGGCATTTTGGGTGGGCAGTTTGGGTGGGCAGGTTGCGTGGGCATTTTGGGAGGGCAGGTTGCGTGGGTCGTTTGGGTGGGCATATTGCGTGGGCAGGTTGCGCGAGTAGTTTGAGTGGGCAGGTTGAGTGGGCTGTTTGAGTGGGCGGGAAAAAAATATTTTGAAAGACTCTTAGCGGTAGCACATTGCATTTAAATTGTTCCTAGACGGTTTGGACATACGTAAAACTATTATAAAACACTATTCGCTAGTCCAAGTACTAACCGAGCCCGATGTTGCTTATCTTATGAGATCGGACGAGATCATGAGCTTTCAACATGGTATGGCCGTTACGTACTTATTTGTTTTTAACAAAGATTATAAACAAAATCTAATATAATATAAAAATCGCTACAAAAAGATATACAATTGTTAACAGCACACGGTGTTCCCAGGCGGTCACCCATCCAAGTACTAACCGAGCCCAATGTTGCTTATCTTATGAGATCGGACGAGATCATGAGCTTTCAACATGGTGTGGCCGTTACGTACTTATTAGTTTTTAACAATGTTAATAAACAAATTCTATTATAAAATTAAAATTGCTAGAAAAAGATATAAAAATGTTAACAGCACACGGTGCTCCCAGGCGGTCACCCATCCAAGTACTAACCGAGCCCAATGTTGCTTATTTTATGAGATAGGGCAAAATCATGAGCTTTCAACATGGTATGGCCATTACGTACATATTAGTTTTTAACAAAGATTATAAACAAAATCTAATATAATATAAAAATCGCTACAAAAAGATATAAAATTGTTAACAGCACACGGTGTTCCCAGGCGGTCACAAAGATTATAAACAAAATCTAATATAATATTAAAATCGCTACAAAAAGATATAAAATTGTTAACAGCACACGGTGTTCCCAGGCGGTCACCCATCCAAGTACTAACCGAGCCCAATGTTGCTTATCTTATGAGATCGGACGAGATCATGAGCTTTCAACATGGTATGGCCGTTACGTACTTATTAGTTTTTAACAAAGTTTATAAACAAAATCTAATATAATATAAAAATCGCTACAAAAAGATTTAAAATTGTTAACAGCACACGGTGTTCCCAGGCGGTCACCCATCCAAGTACTAACCGAGCCCGATGTTGCTTATCTTATGAGATCGGACGAGATCATGAGCTTTCAACATGGTATGGCCGTTACGTACATTTTAGTTTTTAACGATGATTATAAACAAAATCTTATATAATATAAAAATCGCTACAAAAATATATAAAATTGTTAACAGCACACGGTGTTCCCAGGCGGTCCCCCATCCAAATACTAACCGAGCCCGATATTGCTTATCTTATGAGATCGGACGAGATCATGAGCTTTCAACATGATATGGCCATAACGTACTTATTTGTTTTTAACAAAGATTACAAACAAAATCTAATATAATATAAAAATTGCTACAAAGAGATATAAAATTGTTAACAGCACACGGTGTTCCCAGGCGGTCACCCATCCAAGTACTAACCGAGCCCAATGTTGCTTATCTTATGAGATCGGACGAGATCATGAGCTTTCAACATGGTATGGCCGTTACGTACATATTAGTTTTTAACAAAGATTATAAACAAAATCTAATATAATATAAAAATCGCTACAAAAAGATATAAAATTGTTAACAGCACAAGGTGTTCCCAGGCGGTCACCCATCCAAGTACTAACCGAGCCCGATGTTGCTTATCTTATGAAAACGGACGAGATCATGAGCTTTCAACATGGTGTGGCCGTTACGTACATATTAGTTTTTAACAAAGATTATAAACAAAATCTAATATAATATAAAAATCGCTACAGAAAGATATAAAATTGTTAACAGCACACGGTGTTCCCAGGCGGTCACCCATCCAAGTACTAACCGAGCCCAATGTTGCTTATCTTATGAGATCGGACGAGATCATGAGCTTTCAACATGGTGTGGCCGTTACGTACTTATTAGTTTTTAACAAAGATTATAAGCAAAATCTAATATAATATAAAAATCGCTACAAAAAGATATAAAATTGTTAACAGCACACGGTGTTCCCGGGCGGTCACCCATCCAAGTACTAGCCGAGCCCGATGTTGCTTATCTTATGAGATCGGACGAGATCATGAGCTTTCAACATGGTGTGGCCGTTACGGACTTATTAGTTTTTAACAATAATTATAAACAAATTCAAATATAATATTAAAAACTCTAGAAAAAGATATAAAAATATTAACAGCACACGGTGTTCCCAGGCGGTCACCCATCTAAGTACTAACCGAGGCCGATGTTGCTTATCTTATGAGATCGGACGAGATCATGAGCTTTCAACATGGTATGGCCGTTACGTACTTATTTGTTTTTAACAAAGATTATAAACAATATATAATATAATATAAAAATCGCTACAAAGAGATATAAAATTGTTAACAGCACACGGTGGTCCCAGGCGGTCACCCATCCAAGTACTAACCGAGTCCGATGTTGCTTATCTTATGAGATCGGACGAGATCATGAGCTTTCAACATGGTATGGCCGTTACGTACTTATTAGTTTTTAACAATGATTGTATGGAAACCGGTATCATTTTAAAATGTCAAATGCCATATTGTCAAAAAGTAATTGTCAAATGTCATACTGTTAGAAAGAAATATCGTAGATACCCGATATACGTCAGAAAGATATCAGTTTTTCGAATAGTCACTTGTTTTTGTCATATATGTTTTCATGATTGTAAATTTGTAGTGTTTTTGTAATACAATTATTTAATAATTAAAACCAGAGTTTTTCAAGATCTGTGTTCCATTTTGTTTATTGTTTAGTTTCACATTCAGCGATAGCAACATTTTGGCGACCGTGACAGGACCTTGAGTATTTTCGTTGCTGATCGTGTAAAAGAGGAAAGTGATCCTAATCATTAGTTAGAAGATGGATAAAACGAAAACTCTTCAACGCGTAAACCGTAGTTCATTAACAAAAGCTTTTAGTGCGTTTCAGAAAGAAAGAGACAAGGCAGCACCTGACTTATGTAATTTACAAGTCTGTTTCGCGTTGATAGAAGAGAAAATAATTGTACTACGAGAACTGAGTAATAATTTACAATCGCTAATGATCGAGAGCAAGAGCAGTGATGAAGATATCAGCAAAGAAATTGAAGCAGCTGATGAGTATGAACGGAAATTTTATGAAGCAAAATTTAAGTTAGACCAGTTGAGTAGAAAACCTATTCAAAAAAATCTCCCAACCCAGTCTGAAACAGTTTCGGAAGCAATGAGTAGTATTCAACTCCCGAAAATAGAACTGAAGAAGTTTGGAGGAGAAATAAAGGATTGGCTTCCATTTTGGAATTCGTTCAAGAAAATTCATGACAGCACACTCTCCGAAGAAGATAAGTTCCATTATTTATTACAGTCCATGATTAAAAATTCTCGTGCATATGAAGTAGTTAATAGTTATTCCCCGACCGCTAAAAATTATACCAAGGCTGTTCAGAGTTTAGAGTCGCGATTTGGAAAAAACGATTTATTAATAGAATACTATGTACGAGAACTTCTTAAATTAGTTCTAAATAAAAATAAACAATCCAATCTTTTGAATGTTTATGACAAGTTAGAAACACATTTGAGAGCGTTAGAGTCTTTAGAAGTAACAACTGACATGTGTGCTGCAATGTTATTTCCTTTAGTGGAATCTTCTTTACCGGAAGAAATTTTACGCGCATGGCAAAGGACAATGACGTCACAATTAACTACACAAGATAACGCAGCAGAAACTATAACTGCTAAAGTCAGATTAACAAATTTAATGGTGTTTTTAGGAAGAGAAGTGGAAGGAGAAGAGCGTATCCAAATAGCCAAGAATTGTTTTGAGATGCAGGACGAACTACCTTTCAAAAACAGGAAAAAGAGAACTGAATCCCAAGGTCAATATCAAGAAACAGCTACTGCAGCAGGATTACTGGTTATGAAGGAAACAAGTACACAACAGTGCCTGTTCTGCGATCAACGCCATGACAGCCGTCATTGCGAAACAGCTAGAAGTATGACTTTGGATGGACGGGTTGAAATTGTAAAGAATAAACGTGGTTGTTTTAAATGTTTAAAAATCGGCCATAGTTACAAGAAATGTAATTCAGAAAAATGTCCTTGGTGTAAAAAGGGACATTGCTTATTAATGTGTAGAAACTTTGCTAGAAATGATAAAAACAAACAACATAACATCGACACGAGTCAAACTGTTTTCAATGAAACTAGTCTTGCTAATGCATTTTCAAAATCAAAAGTCTTTTTGCCCACCTTAAAAGTTATTATGCATGGTCCTAACGGAAATAAAATTGTGAAAGCAGTAATAGACACAGGTTGTCATAGATCTTATGTTTTAGACAAAACTGCAAGGGAACTTGGATATAGTATTATCGGTGAACAAACCATGGTACACCTGTTGTTTGGAGGAGCTAAATCTAAGCCTCGTAATCATGAAGCTTGCAGAATACATATTAGTCACATGAATGGTAAATATAAATGTGATTACCTGGCCTTCAAAGAGGAAACTATTTGTCAAAATATTCCAAATTCGAAGTACGAGTCTTCAACTGATATTTTGAAAAAGAAGAATATTGAACTATCAGATTCCGAGGAATGTTCTGATGTTATAACTCTTCTCATCGGTTCAGATGTTGCTGGAAAATTGTTCACTGGAAAAGTTGTTCAATTAGAGAATGGTTTGACGGCTATAGAGACCAAGTTAGGATGGATACTTCTGGGAAAAGATTTGCTCGATAATTCCAATACAGATGCTGCCATGATGGTAATGAGTATGTTTACAAAAGATGCCAGTATTGTTGATTTGTGGAGTCTTGACACAATAGGGATCAAGGATCCTATAGAAACAGCATCTAAAGCTGAACATAATGATAGAGTAAAATCAAATTTTAATGACACAACTATAATTAACAACGAAGGTCGATATGAGATATTATTACCATGGAAAGAAAATCATCCAGCTCTACAAGATAATAAACTTATAGCTGTGAAAAGATTAATGAATGTTACTAAAAAGTTACAAAATGAAAATTTACAAGATGATTATAATGCAGTATTTGAGAACTGGATGCAGTTGGGCATAATTGAAAAGGTCCCAGCAAGTGAAATTGAAAATAGAGGCTTTTATCTTCCTCATAGACATGTGATAAAAGAAGGAAGTACTACAAGAATAAGACCAGTCTTCGACGCATCAGTCAAAAGTAAAGAATCCCCTTCATTGAATCAATGCCTAGAAACTGGACCAAATCTAATAGAACTTATTCCAAGAATGTTTCATCGGTTCCGAGAAAAAAGATTTGGAGTTACAGCAGATATCACAAAGGCATTTATGCAGATAAGCGTTGCACCATCAGACAGAGATGTTTTGAGATTTCTCTGGTGGAATGACAAGAAAGAAATGGTGACTTATCGGCATCGTCGAGTTGTCTTTGGTGTTTCAAGTAGCCCTTTTCTACTGAGTGCAACCATTGAATTTCATTTAATGCGAGCACTAAACTACACCGATTCAGCGAAGAAGAGATATGTTTATGAACTTTTGTTAAAATCTTTCTACGTTGATGACTGCATAACAAGTGTAGAAACTATTAATGACGTAAATTTTTTTCAGAAAGAAGCTACTTCAGTTATGTTAGAAGCAAATTTCGAGTTAAGAGGATAGAATTACACATCAATGTCGAATCAAACCACACCAACATCAGTTCTGGGTCTAGTCTGGGACACCGCGGACGACACATTATCCTTGACCAAGTTCGCTACACCTATAGACGCTGACAAAATTACGAAAAGAAATGTTCTGTCGTCCGTACAAAAGGTCTACGATCCGCTGGGTTTTGTCTGTCCTATTTTATTGAAGCCTAAACTAATCCTCCAAAAGTTTTGGACACAAGATTTGGATTGGGATTCAGAAGTTGATCCAGAAAGTAAGAAAGAATTTATAGAGTGGCAACAAGATTTACATTTATTAAGAATGCTGAAAATTCCTCGCCATATTTTTTGCACTAATAATAAGAAAATGACACTCCATTGTTTTGTTGATGCAAGCAAAGATGCTTACGCAGCAGTTATATTCGCACGATTTGAGTCTGAAAATGGAGTAAAGGTAAATTTAATAGAAGCTAAATCAAGAATAGCCCCGAAAAGTAAGAGGACCATTCCTCGTTTAGAACTTCTTGCTGCAACAATTGGAGCTAGATTAATGTTGTTTTTTGAGAAATCTGTTAAGGTAGATAACAACGAAAAGTATTTTTGGACCGATTCAACCACTACTTTAGCATGGATACGCCAAGAGAAACAGTGGGCAGTATTTGTTTGGAATCGAGTACAAGAAATAAGAAAAATTACTAATCCACTATCTTGGAGATATGTACCTGGCAACCTTAATCCTGCAGATTTACCAACGAGAGGTTGCAGTGTAAGACGACTTCTAGAATCAAAGTGGTGGGAGGGTCCTGTCTGGCTTAAATCTTCCCCAGACATGTGGCCGCAGGTTGAAGAATCAATTAATGAAGATTCAGTAAATGCTGAATTACGCAAAACACCTTTGAAATGTAAGATACAAACAAATGTAATCGCTGATGTAACCATGGGTAACGCAAATGAGAACTGCGAAAAAGAAGTTCCATGGTACTTACAAAGATTTTCAGATTACATTAAAAATGTGCGTATGGTGGCCTGGATGAACAGATTTATCAAGAATTGCAAGCGATCTTCTGTACTAAAGAATGAATGTTTAACTGCAAAAGAATTTAGCGAAGCCGAATTAATTTTATGCAGATTATGTCAAAAGGAGACTTTCAAAGGAGAAAATGATATTCGTCTAAAAGCACTAAATGTGGTCATGAATGGTGATGGACTTCTACGAACGAAGACAGTAATTATAAATCGTCAAGATGATTTGGGTTTTAGATGCCCAATCATTTTAGATGGAAAACATCTACTCACGAAGAAAATGATAGAATATGAACACTTAAAATTAAATCATGCTAATGTGAGCATCGTAATGCATAAACTTCGAGAAAAATTTTGGATTCTTCAAAGTCGACGAGCTATACGGTCAGTAGTTAACAAATGTATTACATGTAGAAGATTTGTTGCAAAAGAAATGAAAGTGCCCCCAGCAAATCTCCCAGAAAATAGAGTGAGGGACGCTGCTGTTTTTGAGATTATAGGTATTGACTACGCCGGCCCTCTCTTTTTATCCACTGGAAATAAGGCATATGTATGTCTATTTACATGTGCAGTCTACCGTGCTGTACATTTGGAATTAGCCACGTCATTATCAACTGAAGAGTTTTTAGGAATGTTACGCAGATTTATCGCTCGAAGAGGTAGACCATCTGTCATTTATACCGACAATGGAAAGAATTTTGTTGGAACATTTAACTTGTTCCGAAGTATCGACTGGAAGAAAATTAGTGAGTACTGCTCTTCACAAACCATCGAATGGATTTTCAACCCACCCCTAGCACCATGGTGGGGAGGATGGTGGGAGAGATTGGTAAGAATTTTAAAAGATCTTTTAAGAAGAACATTACGGAAAGCTTCCTTAAATTACGAAGAGTTATACACAGTCTTATGTGATTGTGAATCAATAATAAATTCGAGACCACTAACTTATATGACAGATGAAACCAACGAAGTGGTCACAATATCACCTTCAATGTTTCTGCGAGACATCAAAGATGATCGTGTCCCTGATTTGGATTTAATTAACAAGAACAAATTTGCCAAAAGACTACGTTACCAACAACGACTAAGAGAAGAATTGAGGAAACGTTTTCGCATTGAATATTTAGGACAATTGATGAGACATAATAAATACACTAAAACTTATCCTACTGTGTCAGTTGGAGACATCGTATTGGTAGGAAATGATATTCAAAAGCGTTTAGATTGGCCATTGGCACAAATTAAAGAAATTTTGCCAGGCAAAGACGGTAATGTACGAGTTGTCAAATTACATACGGCAAACGGAGATCTGATTCGACCAGTACAACGACTAATACCGTTAGAAGTTAGAACAGACGAAGAAACAAAGAATTATCATAAATCGTTGAATAATCTGAAAATAGAAGTACAAGAAGTTACATCGCTAGACGAAAAAGAATCCAGTCCACTCAACGATTTAGAAATTAATTTAGAAAAAGTTTGAGTAGCTCTACAAAAGAAAAATTGCGCAACTCAAGGTGGGGAGGATGTATGGAAACCGGTATCATTTTAAAATGTCAAATGCCATATTGTCAAAAAGTAATTGTCAAATGTCATACTGTTAAAAAGAAATATCGTAGATACCCGATATACGACAGAAAGATATCAGTTTTTCGAATAGTCACTTGTTTTTGTCATATATGTTTTCATGATTGTAAATTTGTAGTGTTTTTGTAATACAATTATTTAATAATTAAAACCAGAGTTTTTCAAGATCTGTGTTCCATTTTGTTTATTGTTTAGTTTCACATTCAGCGATAGCAACATTTTGGCGACCGTGACAGGACCTTGAGTATTTTCGTTGCTGATCGTGTAAAAGAGGAAAGTGATCCTAATCATTAGTTAGAAGATGGATAAAACGAAAACTCTTCAACGCGTAAACCGTAGTTCATTAACAAAAGCTTTTAGTGCGTTTCAGAAAGAAAGAGACAAGGCAGCACCTGACTTATGTAATTTACAAGTCTGTTTCGCGTTGATAGAAGAGAAAATAATTGTACTACGAGAACTGAGTAATAATTTACAATCGCTAATGATCGAGAGCAAGAGCAGTGATGAAGATATCAGCAAAGAAATTGAAGCAGCTGATGAGTATGAACGGAAATTTTATGAAGCAAAATTTAAGTTAGACCAGTTGAGTAGAAAACCTATTCAAAAAAATCTCCCAACCCAGTCTGAAACAGTTTCGGAAGCAATGAGTAGTATTCAACTCCCGAAAATAGAACTGAAGAAGTTTGGAGGAGAAATAAAGGATTGGCTTCCATTTTGGAATTCGTTCAAGAAAATTCATGACAGCACACTCTCCGAAGAAGATAAGTTCCATTATTTATTACAGTCCATGATTAAAAATTCTCGTGCATATGAAGTAGTTAATAGTTATTCCCCGACCGCTAAAAATTATACCAAGGCTGTTCAGAGTTTAGAGTCGCGATTTGGAAAAAACGATTTATTAATAGAATACTATGTACGAGAACTTCTTAAATTAGTTCTAAATAAAAATAAACAATCCAATCTTTTGAATGTTTATGACAAGTTAGAAACACATTTGAGAGCGTTAGAGTCTTTAGAAGTAACAACTGACATGTGTGCTGCAATGTTATTTCCTTTAGTGGAATCTTCTTTACCGGAAGAAATTTTACGCGCATGGCAAAGGACAATGACGTCACAATTAACTACACAAGATAACGCAGCAGAAACTATAACTGCTAAAGTCAGATTAACAAATTTAATGGTGTTTTTAGGAAGAGAAGTGGAAGGAGAAGAGCGTATCCAAATAGCCAAGAATTGTTTTGAGATGCAGGACGAACTACCTTTCAAAAACAGGAAAAAGAGAACTGAATCCCAAGGTCAATATCAAGAAACAGCTACTGCAGCAGGATTACTGGTTATGAAGGAAACAAGTACACAACAGTGCCTGTTCTGCGATCAACGCCATGACAGCCGTCATTGCGAAACAGCTAGAAGTATGACTTTGGATGGACGGGTTGAAATTGTAAAGAATAAACGTGGTTGTTTTAAATGTTTAAAAATCGGCCATAGTTACAAGAAATGTAATTCAGAAAAATGTCCTTGGTGTAAAAAGGGACATTGCTTATTAATGTGTAGAAACTTTGCTAGAAATGATAAAAACAAACAACATAACATCGACACGAGTCAAACTGTTTTCAATGAAACTAGTCTTGCTAATGCATTTTCAAAATCAAAAGTCTTTTTGCCCACCTTAAAAGTTATTATGCATGGTCCTAACGGAAATAAAATTGTGAAAGCAGTAATAGACACAGGTTGTCATAGATCTTATGTTTTAGACAAAACTGCAAGGGAACTTGGATATAGTATTATCGGTGAACAAACCATGGTACACCTGTTGTTTGGAGGAGCTAAATCTAAGCCTCGTAATCATGAAGCTTGCAGAATACATATTAGTCACATGAATGGTAAATATAAATGTGATTACCTGGCCTTCAAAGAGGAAACTATTTGTCAAAATATTCCAAATTCGAAGTACGAGTCTTCAACTGATATTTTGAAAAAGAAGAATATTGAACTATCAGATTCCGAGGAATGTTCTGATGTTATAACTCTTCTCATCGGTTCAGATGTTGCTGGAAAATTGTTCACTGGAAAAGTTGTTCAATTAGAGAATGGTTTGACGGCTATAGAGACCAAGTTAGGATGGATACTTCTGGGAAAAGATTTGCTCGATAATTCCAATACAGATGCTGCCATGATGGTAATGAGTATGTTTACAAAAGATGCCAGTATTGTTGATTTGTGGAGTCTTGACACAATAGGGATCAAGGATCCTATAGAAACAGCATCTAAAGCTGAACATAATGATAGAGTAAAATCAAATTTTAATGACACAACTATAATTAACAACGAAGGTCGATATGAGATATTATTACCATGGAAAGAAAATCATCCAGCTCTACAAGATAATAAACTTATAGCTGTGAAAAGATTAATGAATGTTACTAAAAAGTTACAAAATGAAAATTTACAAGATGATTATAATGCAGTATTTGAGAACTGGATGCAGTTGGGCATAATTGAAAAGGTCCCAGCAAGTGAAATTGAAAATAGAGGCTTTTATCTTCCTCATAGACATGTGATAAAAGAAGGAAGTACTACAAGAATAAGACCAGTCTTCGACGCATCAGTCAAAAGTAAAGAATCCCCTTCATTGAATCAATGCCTAGAAACTGGACCAAATCTAATAGAACTTATTCCAAGAATGTTTCATCGGTTCCGAGAAAAAAGATTTGGAGTTACAGCAGATATCACAAAGGCATTTATGCAGATAAGCGTTGCACCATCAGACAGAGATGTTTTGAGATTTCTCTGGTGGAATGACAAGAAAGAAATGGTGACTTATCGGCATCGTCGAGTTGTCTTTGGTGTTTCAAGTAGCCCTTTTCTACTGAGTGCAACCATTGAATTTCATTTAATGCGAGCACTAAACTACACCGATTCAGCGAAGAAGAGATATGTTTATGAACTTTTGTTAAAATCTTTCTACGTTGATGACTGCATAACAAGTGTAGAAACTATTAATGACGTAAATTTTTTTCAGAAAGAAGCTACTTCAGTTATGTTAGAAGCAAATTTCGAGTTAAGAGGATAGAATTACACATCAATGTCGAATCAAACCACACCAACATCAGTTCTGGGTCTAGTCTGGGACACCGCGGACGACACATTATCCTTGACCAAGTTCGCTACACCTATAGACGCTGACAAAATTACGAAAAGAAATGTTCTGTCGTCCGTACAAAAGGTCTACGATCCGCTGGGTTTTGTCTGTCCTATTTTATTGAAGCCTAAACTAATCCTCCAAAAGTTTTGGACACAAGATTTGGATTGGGATTCAGAAGTTGATCCAGAAAGTAAGAAAGAATTTATAGAGTGGCAACAAGATTTACATTTATTAAGAATGCTGAAAATTCCTCGCCATATTTTTTGCACTAATAATAAGAAAATGACACTCCATTGTTTTGTTGATGCAAGCAAAGATGCTTACGCAGCAGTTATATTCGCACGATTTGAGTCTGAAAATGGAGTAAAGGTAAATTTAATAGAAGCTAAATCAAGAATAGCCCCGAAAAGTAAGAGGACCATTCCTCGTTTAGAACTTCTTGCTGCAACAATTGGAGCTAGATTAATGTTGTTTTTTGAGAAATCTGTTAAGGTAGATAACAACGAAAAGTATTTTTGGACCGATTCAACCACTACTTTAGCATGGATACGCCAAGAGAAACAGTGGGCAGTATTTGTTTGGAATCGAGTACAAGAAATAAGAAAAATTACTAATCCACTATCTTGGAGATATGTACCTGGCAACCTTAATCCTGCAGATTTACCAACGAGAGGTTGCAGTGTAAGACGACTTCTAGAATCAAAGTGGTGGGAGGGTCCTGTCTGGCTTAAATCTTCCCCAGACATGTGGCCGCAGGTTGAAGAATCAATTAATGAAGATTCAGTAAATGCTGAATTACGCAAAACACCTTTGAAATGTAAGATACAAACAAATGTAATCGCTGATGTAACCATGGGTAACGCAAATGAGAACTGCGAAAAAGAAGTTCCATGGTACTTACAAAGATTTTCAGATTACATTAAAAATGTGCGTATGGTGGCCTGGATGAACAGATTTATCAAGAATTGCAAGCGATCTTCTGTACTAAAGAATGAATGTTTAACTGCAAAAGAATTTAGCGAAGCCGAATTAATTTTATGCAGATTATGTCAAAAGGAGACTTTCAAAGGAGAAAATGATATTCGTCTAAAAGCACTAAATGTGGTCATGAATGGTGATGGACTTCTACGAACGAAGACAGTAATTATAAATCGTCAAGATGATTTGGGTTTTAGATGCCCAATCATTTTAGATGGAAAACATCTACTCACGAAGAAAATGATAGAATATGAACACTTAAAATTAAATCATGCTAATGTGAGCATCGTAATGCATAAACTTCGAGAAAAATTTTGGATTCTTCAAAGTCGACGAGCTATACGGTCAGTAGTTAACAAATGTATTACATGTAGAAGATTTGTTGCAAAAGAAATGAAAGTGCCCCCAGCAAATCTCCCAGAAAATAGAGTGAGGGACGCTGCTGTTTTTGAGATTATAGGTATTGACTACGCCGGCCCTCTCTTTTTATCCACTGGAAATAAGGCATATGTATGTCTATTTACATGTGCAGTCTACCGTGCTGTACATTTGGAATTAGCCACGTCATTATCAACTGAAGAGTTTTTAGGAATGTTACGCAGATTTATCGCTCGAAGAGGTAGACCATCTGTCATTTATACCGACAATGGAAAGAATTTTGTTGGAACATTTAACTTGTTCCGAAGTATCGACTGGAAGAAAATTAGTGAGTACTGCTCTTCACAAACCATCGAATGGATTTTCAACCCACCCCTAGCACCATGGTGGGGAGGATGGTGGGAGAGATTGGTAAGAATTTTAAAAGATCTTTTAAGAAGAACATTACGGAAAGCTTCCTTAAATTACGAAGAGTTATACACAGTCTTATGTGATTGTGAATCAATAATAAATTCGAGACCACTAACTTATATGACAGATGAAACCAACGAAGTGGTCACAATATCACCTTCAATGTTTCTGCGAGACATCAAAGATGATCGTGTCCCTGATTTGGATTTAATTAACAAGAACAAATTTGCCAAAAGACTACGTTACCAACAACGACTAAGAGAAGAATTGAGGAAACGTTTTCGCATTGAATATTTAGGACAATTGATGAGACATAATAAATACACTAAAACTTATCCTACTGTGTCAGTTGGAGACATCGTATTGGTAGGAAATGATATTCAAAAGCGTTTAGATTGGCCATTGGCACAAATTAAAGAAATTTTGCCAGGCAAAGACGGTAATGTACGAGTTGTCAAATTACATACGGCAAACGGAGATCTGATTCGACCAGTACAACGACTAATACCGTTAGAAGTTAGAACAGACGAAGAAACAAAGAATTATCATAAATCGTTGAATAATCTGAAAATAGAAGTACAAGAAGTTACATCGCTAGACGAAAAAGAATCCAGTCCACTCAACGATTTAGAAATTAATTTAGAAAAAGTTTGAGTAGCTCTACAAAAGAAAAATTGCGCAACTCAAGGTGGGGAGGATGTATGGAAACCGGTATCATTTTAAAATGTCAAATGCCATATTGTCAAAAAGTAATTGTCAAATGTCATACTGTTAAAAAGAAATATCGTAGATACCCGATATACGACAGAAAGATATCAGTTTTTCGAATAGTCACTTGTTTTTGTCATATATGTTTTCATGATTGTAAATTTGTAGTGTTTTTGTAATACAATTATTTAATAATTAAAACCAGAGTTTTTCAAGATCTGTGTTCCATTTTGTTTATTGTTTAGTTTCACATTCAGCGATAGCAACATTTTGGCGACCGTGACAGGACCTTGAGTATTTTCGTTGCTGATCGTGTAAAAGAGGAAAGTGATCCTAATCATTAGTTAGAAGATGGATAAAACGAAAACTCTTCAACGCGTAAACCGTAGTTCATTAACAAAAGCTTTTAGTGCGTTTCAGAAAGAAAGAGACAAGGCAGCACCTGACTTATGTAATTTACAAGTCTGTTTCGCGTTGATAGAAGAGAAAATAATTGTACTACGAGAACTGAGTAATAATTTACAATCGCTAATGATCGAGAGCAAGAGCAGTGATGAAGATATCAGCAAAGAAATTGAAGCAGCTGATGAGTATGAACGGAAATTTTATGAAGCAAAATTTAAGTTAGACCAGTTGAGTAGAAAACCTATTCAAAAAAATCTCCCAACCCAGTCTGAAACAGTTTCGGAAGCAATGAGTAGTATTCAACTCCCGAAAATAGAACTGAAGAAGTTTGGAGGAGAAATAAAGGATTGGCTTCCATTTTGGAATTCGTTCAAGAAAATTCATGACAGCACACTCTCCGAAGAAGATAAGTTCCATTATTTATTACAGTCCATGATTAAAAATTCTCGTGCATATGAAGTAGTTAATAGTTATTCCCCGACCGCTAAAAATTATACCAAGGCTGTTCAGAGTTTAGAGTCGCGATTTGGAAAAAACGATTTATTAATAGAATACTATGTACGAGAACTTCTTAAATTAGTTCTAAATAAAAATAAACAATCCAATCTTTTGAATGTTTATGACAAGTTAGAAACACATTTGAGAGCGTTAGAGTCTTTAGAAGTAACAACTGACATGTGTGCTGCAATGTTATTTCCTTTAGTGGAATCTTCTTTACCGGAAGAAATTTTACGCGCATGGCAAAGGACAATGACGTCACAATTAACTACACAAGATAACGCAGCAGAAACTATAACTGCTAAAGTCAGATTAACAAATTTATTGGTGTTTTTAGGAAGAGAAGTGGAAGGAGAAGAGCGTATCCAAATAGCCAAGAATTGTTT
Source organism: Ophonus ardosiacus (assembly GCA_943142095.1). Taxonomy (NCBI): domain Eukaryota; kingdom Metazoa; phylum Arthropoda; class Insecta; order Coleoptera; family Carabidae; genus Ophonus; species Ophonus ardosiacus. The sequence goes on from OW964835.1 coordinate 15,629,410, forward strand.
TGAGATGCAGGACGAACTACCTTTCAAAAACAGGAAAAAGAGAACTGAATCCCAAGGTCAATATCAAGAAACAGCTACTGCAGCAGGATTACTGGTTATGAAGGAAACAAGTACACAACAGTGCCTGTTCTGCGATCAACGCCATGACAGCCGTCATTGCGAAACAGCTAGAAGTATGACTTTGGATGGACGGGTTGAAATTGTAAAGAATAAACGTGGTTGTTTTAAATGTTTAAAAATCGGCCATAGTTACAAGAAATGTAATTCAGAAAAATTCAGACCACTAACTTATATGACAGATGAAACCAACGAAGTGGTCACAATATCACCTTCAATGTTTCTGCGAGACATCAAAGATGATCGTGTCCCTGATTTGGATTTAATTAACAAGAACAAATTTGCCAAAAGACTACGTTACCAACAACGACTAAGAGAAGAATTGAGGAAACGTTTTCGCATTGAATATTTAGGACAATTGATGAGACATAATAAATACACTAAAACTTATCCTACTGTGTCAGTTGGAGACATCGTATTGGTAGGAAATGATATTCAAAAGCGTTTAGATTGGCCATTGGCACAAATTAAAGAAATTTTGCCAGGCAAAGACGGTAATGTACGAGTTGTCAAATTACATACGGCAAACGGAGATCTGATTCGACCAGTACAACGACTAATACCGTTAGAAGTTAGAACAGACGAAGAAACAAAGAATTATCATAAATCGTTGAATAATCTGAAAATAGAAGTACAAGAAGTTACATCGCTAGACGAAAAAGAATCCAGTCCACTCAACGATTTAGAAATTAATTTAGAAAAAGTTTGAGTAGCTCTACAAAAGAAAAATTGCGCAACTCAAGGTGGGGAGGATGTATGGAAACCGGTATCATTTTAAAATGTCAAATGCCATATTGTCAAAAAGTAATTGTCAAATGTCATACTGTTAGAAAGAAATATCGTAGATACCCGATATACGACAGAAAGATATCAGTTTTTCGAATAGTCACTTGTTTTTGTCATATATGTTTTCATGATTGTAAATTTGTAGTGTTTTTGTAATACAATTATTTAATAATTAAAACCAGAGTTTTTCAAGATCTGTGTTCCATTTTGTTTATTGTTTAGTTTCACATTCAGCGATAGCAACAATGATAATAAACAAAATCTAATATAATATAAAAATCGCTATAAAGAGATATAAAATTGTTAACAGCACACGGTGGTCCCAGGCGGTCACCCATCCAAGTACTAAGCGAGCCCGATGTTGCTTATCTTATGAGATCGGACGAGATCATGAGCTTTCAACATGGTATGGCCGTTACGTACATATTAGTTTTTAACAAAGATTATAAACAAAATCTAATATAATATAAAAATCGCTACAAAGAGATATAAAATTGTCAACAGCACACGGTGTTCCCAGGCGGTCACCCATCCAAGTACTAACCGAGCCCGATGTTGCTTGTCTTATGAGAACGGACGAGATCATGAGCTTTCAACATGGTATGGCCGTTACGTACATTTTAGTTTTTAACGATAATTATAAACAAATTCTAATATAATTTAAAAATCGCAACAAAAAGTTATAAAAATGTTAACAGCACACGGTGTTCCCAGGCGGTCACCCATCCAAGTACTAACCGAGCCCAATGTTGCTTATCTTATGAGATCGGGCGAGATCATGAGCTTTCAACATGGTATGGCCGTTACGTACTAAATAGTTTTTAACAATGATTATAAACAAATTCTAATATAATATTAAAATCGCTAGAAAAAGATATAAAATTGTTAACAGAACACGGTGTTCCCAGGCGGTCACCCATCCAAGTACTAACCGAGCCCGATGTTGCTTATCTTATGAGATCGGACGAGATCATGAGCTTTCAACATGGTATGGCCGTTACGTACTTATTAGTTTTTAACAAAGTTGATAAACAAAATCTAATATAATATAAAAGTCGCTGCAAAAAGATATAAAATTGTTAACAGCACACGGTGTTCCCGGGCGGTCACCCATCCAAGTACTAACCGAGCCCGATGTTGCTTATCTTATGAGATCGGACGAGATCATGAGCTTTCAACATGGTATGGCCGTTACGTATATTTTAGTTTTTAACGATGATTATAAACAAATTCTAATATAATATAAAAATCGCTACAAAAAGATATAAAATTGTTAACAGCACACGGTGTTCCCAGGCGGTCACCCATCCAAATACTAACCGAGCCCGATGTTGCTTATCTTATGAGATCGGACGAGATCATGAGCTTTCAACATGATATGGCCGTTACGTACTTATTTGTTTTTAACAAAAGATTATAAACAAAATCTAATATAATATAAAAATCGCTACAAAAAGATATAAAATTGTTAACAGCACACGGTGTTCCCAGGCGGTCACAAAGATTATAAACAAAATCTAATATAATATTAAAATCGCTACAAAAAGATATAAAATTGTTAACAGCTCACGGTGGTCCCAGGCGGTCACCCATCCAAGTACTAACCGAGCCCAATGTTGCTTATCTTATGAGATCGGACGAGATCATGAGCTTTCAACATGTGTGGCCGTTACGTACTTATTAGTTTTTAACAATGTTAATAAACAAATTCTATTATAATATTAAAATCGCTAGAAAAAGATATAAAAATGTTAACAGCACACGGTGTTCTCAGGCGGTCACACATCCAAGTACTAACCGAGCCCAATGTTGCTTTTCACATGAGATCGGATGAGATCATGAGCTTTCAACATGGTATGGCCGTTACGTACATATTAGTTTTTAACAAAGATTATAAACAAAATCTAATATAATATAAAAATCGCTACAAAAAGATATAAAATTGTTAACAGCACACGGTGTTCCCAGGCGGTCACCCATCCAAGTACTAACCGAGCCCAATGTTGCTTATCTTATGAGATCGGACGAGATCATGAGCTTTCAACATGGTGTGGCCGTTACGTATTTATTAGTTTTTAACAATGTTAATAAACAAATTCTATTATAATATTAAAATCGCTAGAAAAAGATATAAAAATGTTAACAGCACACGGTGCTCCCAGGCGGTCACCCATCCAAGTACTAACCGAGACCAATGTTGCTTATTTTATGAGATCGGGCGAGATCATGAGCTTTCAACATGGTATGGCCGTTACGTACATTTTAGTTTTTAACAAAGATTATAAACAATATCTAATATAATATAAAAATCGCTACAAAAAGATATAAAATTGTTAACATCACACGCTGTTCCCAGGCGGTCACCAATCCAAGTACTAACCGAGCCCGATGTTGCTTATCTTATGAGAACGGACGAGATCATGAGCTTTCAACATGGTGTGGCCGTTACGTACATATTAGTTTTTAACAATGTTAATAAACAAATTCTATTTTAATATTAAAATCGCTAGAAAAATATATAAAATTGTTAACAGCACACGGTGCTCCCAGGCGGTCACCCATCCAAGTACTAACCGAGACCAATGTTGCTTATTTTATGAGATCGGGCGAGATCATGAGCTTTCAACATGGTATGGCCGTTACGTACATTTTAGTTTTTAACAAAGATTATAAACAATATCTAATATAATATAAAAATCGCTACAAAAAGATATAAAATTGTTAACATCACACGGTGTTCCCAGGCGGTCACCAATCCAAGTACTAACCGAGCCCGATGTTGCTTATCTTATGAGAACGGACGAGATCATGACCTTTCAACATGGTGTGGCCGTTACGTACATATTAGTTTTTAACAATGTTAATAAACAAATTCTATTTTAATATTAAAATCGCTAGAAAAATATATAAAAATGTTAACAGCACACGGTGTTCCCAGGCGGTCACCCATCCAAGTACTAACCGAGCCCAATGTTGCTTAACTTATGAGATCGGACGAGATCATGAGCTTTCAACATGGTATGGCCGTTACGTACATATTAGTTTTTAACAAAGATTATAAACAAAATCTAATATAATATAAAAATCGCTACAAAAAGATATAAAATTGTTAACAGCACACGGTGTTCCCAGGCGGTCACCCATGCAAGTACTAACCGAGCCCAATGTTGCTTATCTTATGAGATCGGACGAGATCATGAGCTTTCAACATGGTGTGGCCGTTACGTACTTATTTGTTTTTAACAATGTTAATAAACAAATTCTATTATAATATTAAAATCGCTAGAAAAAGATATAAAAATGTTAACAGCACACGGTGCTCCCAGGCGGTCACCCATCCAAGTACTAACCGAGCCCAATGTTGCTTATTTTGAGATCGGGCGAGATCATGAGCTTTCAACATGGTATGGCCGTTACGTACATATTAGTTTTTAACAAAGATTATAAACAAAATCTAATATAATATAAAAATCGCTAGAAAAAGATATAAAATTGTTAACAGCTCACGGTGTTCCCAGGCGGTCACCCATCCAAGTACTAACCGAGCCCAATGTTGCTTATCTTATGAGATCGGACGAGATCATGAGCTTTCAACATGGTATGGCCGTTACGTACATATTAGTTTTTAACAAAGATTATAAACAAAATCTAATATAATATAAAAATCGCTAGAAAAAGATATAAAATTGTTAACAGCTCACGGTGTTCCCAGGCGGTCACCCATCCAAGTACTAACCGAGCCCAATGTTGCTTATCTTATGAGATCGGACGAGATCATGAGCTTTCAACATGGTATGGCCGTTACGTACATATTAGTTTTTAACAAAGATTATAAACAAAATCTAATATAATATAAAAATCGCTACAAAAAGATATAAAATTGTTAACAGCAAACGGTGTACCCAGGCGGTCACAAAGATTACAAACAAAATCCAATATAATATTAAAATCGCTACAAAAAGATATAAAATTGTTAACAGCACACGGTGTTCCCAGGCGGTCACCCATCCAAGTACTAACCGAGCCCGATGTTGCTTATCTTATGAGATCGGACGGGATCATGAGCTTTCAACATGGTGTGGCCGTTACGTACTTATTAGTTTTTAACAAAGTTAATAAACGAATACTATTATAATATTAAAAAAGCTAGAAAAAGATATAAAAATGTTAACAGCACACGGTATTCCCAGGCGGTCACCCATCCAAGTACTAACCAAGCCCAATGTTGCTTATCTTATGAGATCGGGCGAGATCATGAGCTTTCAACATGGTATGGCCGTTACGTACTTAATAGTTTTTAACAATGATTATAAACAAATTCTAATATAATTGTTGAGTATAATATTCATTGAGTTGACAACTAGATTTTTAAATTTTGTATTTTTGTTTTTCGATATATAGAAAAATATTGACAGTTGAAAAATGATAATTGTTTTTTACTGTAATTTTGAAAAGTCATTTTGATTTAATAAAATTCCTTATTAAAACACAGTTTTGAGATTATTTTGAAGTCCAGTTGATTTAATAGTGTACGATTTATTTTCCCTGGAGTTGGTGCGGCATTACTTAACATTTTTGGCGACCGTGACAGGACGCACATAGGGAAAAATTAGATTAATTGAAGAAAATTGTGTAAAATTTGGAATATGGAGCGAAACAAGAAAAAACGGGGTATATTGCGTGCTGCATTTACCAGAGTACTCGCGACTCTTTCCACAGAATTAAAGAAAGAAGAACCAGAAGCCAGTGTTTTATTCGCTAATCAGCAGATTCTTACACAGAAGATTCAAGAAATAAAAGAATTAGATGAGGTAATATTTAACGAGATGTTAGATTCCGTAACAGATACGACAGAATTCGAGAAAGAAACCCAAACAACAGATGAGTATACCTATCATTATAATAAAATAATTGTTGAAATTAAAGAAAAACTGACTTCGAAGGTTACACACTCACCACAAACTGAGGCGACGCATGTTCCTAAAAGAAAGTGCAAACTCCCAGAGATCGAATTAAAGAAATTCACCGGTGACGTGAAAGAATGGCTACATTTTTGGAGCCTTTTCAAAAAGATAGACGAAGATCCAGATCTCGCCCTTGAAGATAAGTATCAATACTTAATCCAATCCACAGTAGAGGGTAGTAGAGCAAGGGAACTGGTAGAGAGTTTTCCCCCTACAGGTGAAAATTATAGTAAAGCTATTAAAAGCTTAAAAACCCGATTTGGACGAGATGAAACACTTGTTGAAGTTTACGTACGTGAATTGTTAGTACTTGTCTTGAAACGAGCATTGAAACCGAACGAAAAACTGCCATTATGTACACTCTATGATAAACTTGAATCTCAATTGCGAGCTTTAGAATCGTTAGGAGTAACAAGTGACAAATATGCAGCCATGTTATATCCTTTGGTGGAGTCTTGCATGCCAGAAGATTTAATGCGTGTTTGGCAACGTACTCCAAACGTAGAAAACGTAGAAGACGTAGAAGATGCCAGTGAAACAAAGAAAAATACTTCAAAAAGTCGTTTAAATAAACTCATGTATTTTTTACGTAATGAAGTAGAAGGAGAAGAACGCATCACATTAGCCACAACTGGATTCGATCTTTCAGACATAACGCCGAAGATAAAGAAGAAAGTAAATAATAACATTGAATCAAACATTCCAACAGCTGCAAGTTTAGTTAATGTGAAAGAGAATAAATCTTGCTGTATCTTCTGTAACCGAGCGCATGCCAGTCTCGATTGTATTTATGCTCAGAAATTGTCTCTCGATCAGAAACGTAAGTCAGTCAATGATAAAAAAGGTTGTTACATTTGTTTAAAGGTCGGCCACTTCGCGAAACGTTGTAAAGCCATTGTAAAATGTATCGTCTGTCAAGAGAAACATGTTGTTTTAATGTGTCCAAAATTATCATCTGCTAAGGAGACACCCACAAAAGAAAAGGAAAGGGAACCCAGTTTCAAGAATACTTCAGCCGTCGTGACTGAAGTTCTGACTGCACGGGCAAATACAGCTGTCTTACTACAGACACTTGCTGTCCATATTCAAAATGCTAAATGTAACAGATTAGTAAGAGTTATGCTAGACACTGGTTCTCAAAAGTCGTATATTTTGGAGAGAACCGCAGTTGATATGGGATATCCAGTGAGAGGAAGGGAACAAATCAAACATTGCCTTTTCGGTGGTATTCAATCTAAGGAAGAACAGCATAATTTATATCAAGTTCACCTTGTGAACACGGATAATAAATATAGTTGCTGTTTCGATGCATTGGATCAAAAAATGATAGTAGATGAAATTCCACATGTACCCAGAGGTTCTTGGACAAAAGAGTTAAGACAACAAAATATAAAAATTTCTGATGACGGAAAAACAAAGGGTCCTATAGAGATATTAATTGGAGCTGACGTAGTCGGCAAATTACTCACAGGCCGTATCTATTGTTTAAAGTGCGGTTTAGTAGCCGTTGAAACGAAGTTAGGATGGACATTGATGGGGAAAATTCCGGGAGAAAAATTCGATAATTCATGTACCCTGTCAGTAATTTCAATGTATGTAAATGAGGCGAAAATTACAGATTTATGGGAGCTAGATATTCTGGGAATTAGAGATCCAATTGAGGTGAGAGCTAAAGAGAAACAAAATGAAGAAATTAAAGAACACTTTCAGAAAACAGTTTCCATTAATGAAGAAGGACGATATGAAATTAAGTTGCCGTGGAAGTATGACATTCTACAAGTACCATCTAATGAAATCTTAGCAGAAAGAAGATTGCAAACTACTACAGAAAAATTAAAAAGGCAGAATATCTTCAAAGACTACGGCAAAGTCTTTATTGACTGGGAAAACGATGGAATAATTGAAGAGGTGAAAGAAGAAACGAAAATAGAAAAGGGAACTCATTACCTTCCTCACCGTCCCGTCATTAAAGAAAATAGTACAACTCCCATACGACCAGTATTCGATGCATCGGCCCGATTGAAGTTTACACCGTCTTTGAATCAGTGTCTTTTTGTCGGTCCGAATATGATAGAACTTATTCCGCGTATTCTATTACGTTTTCGGTTAAAGAGAATTGGTGTTATTGCAGATATAAGGAAAGCATTCCTTCAAATAAGTGTCTGTCCAAGTGATCGAGATTATTTACGTTTTTTATGGTGGACTGATAAACAATCACAAATGAAAATTTTAAGACATAAACGTGTAGTTTTCGGGTTAACCTGTAGTCCTTTTCTGCTAGCGGCTGTCATTCACCACCATTTAAATCGGGAATTGGAAAAAGAAACAAATGATAGTGCGTGTAAAATTATAGAACAATTACAAAAAAGTTTTTACGTAGACAACTGCGTTACGAGTGTTAATGACCAAGTTGAACTAAATCAATTTATCTGTGAATCCCGGCGGGTTATGATGACAGCGTCTATGGACTTAAGTGGTTCGGAACATTCAATGGACAATATCGCTAATAATCCGAATTCTAATGTACTCGGCCTCAAATGGCAAAGACATACGGATACTTTGAGTGTTAATTTAGATTTCTTAAATACTGACTTTGATCACGTAACGAAACGCGTTATTTTATCCACCACACATAAACTTTACGACCCGTTAGGTTTTTTAGCACCCATAACCGTGCGTCCTAAGTTATTGTTACAGGAAACGTGGACCACTCAACTAGGATGGGATGAACCTGTTCCAGAAGACATTCAAAGAGTTTTTCTATCCTGGTATGAAGAATTAAAATATTTATCTACATTTCAGATCCAGCGTTGGTTGATGGGAGAAGATAGTAACTCTGGAAAACAAAGTTTACATGTATTTTGTGACGCAAGCAAAGTAGCTTACGCCACAGTGATATTCTTGAGGATAGAAAGGGAGGAAGAAGTTATCATACAATTTGTACAACATCGAGAAAACTTGAAAGAAGAAAAACCAATAGAAGTCGGAGAAGTAGTATTAATAGGGTCTGACAATGTTAAAAGAATTGATTGGCCATTAGCTAAAATCTTAGAAGTTATACCCGGGAGAGATCAAATTAGCCGAACAGTTCGATTAAAAACTGCAAATGGAGAGGTAATTCGTCCAATACAACGAATTTATCCATTAGAAATCAGGCCTACCGATACAAAGCTGACTTCAGCTCCAATGGCAGATGATAAATCTGTAACGGAAGATACTTTGGTAAACGAAGATTTACCGGAAGACTGTTCTCCACCTACTACTACTATAACAAGAAGAGGACGGAAAATAAATAAACCTCAACGATATTCCTGAAAAAAAAAAAAAACATTGTAAACTTTGTAATAGTTGTCAACTCAAGGTGGGAGTAATGTTGAGTATAATATTCATTGAGTTGACAACTAGATTTTTAAATTTTGTATTTTTGTTTTTCGATATATAGAAAAATATTGACAGTTGAAAAATGATAATTGTTTTTTACTGTAATTTTGAAAAGTCATTTTGATTTAATAAAATTCCTTATTAAAACACAGTTTTGAGATTATTTTGAAGTCCAGTTGATTTAATAGTGTACGATTTATTTTCCCTGGAGTTGGTGCGGCATTACTTAACAATAATACTAAAATCGCTAGAAAAAGACATAAAAATGTTAACAGCATACGGTGTTCCCGGGCGGTCACCCATCCAAGTACTAACCGAGCCCAATGTTGCTTATCTTATGAGATCGGACGAGATCATGAGCTTTCAACATGGTGTTGCCGTAACGTACTTATTAGTTTTTAACAATGATTATAAACAAATTCTAATATAATATTAAAATCACTAGAAAAAGATATAAAATTGTTAACAGCACACGGTGTTCCCAGGCGGTCACCCATCCAAATAATGACCGAGCCCGATGTTGCTTATCTTATGAGATTGGACGAGATCATGAGCTTTCAACATGGTGTTGCCGTAACGTACTTATTAGTTTTTAACAATGATTATAAACAAATTCTAATATAATATTAAAATCGTTAGAAAAAGATATAAAAATGTTAACAGCACACGGTGTTCCCAGGCGGTCACCCATCAAAGTACTAACCGAGCCCAATGTTGCTTATCTTATGAGATCGGACGAGATCATGAGCTTTCAACATGGTGTTGCCGTAACATACTTATTAGTTTTTAATAATGATTATAAACAAATTCTAATATAATATTAAAATCACTAGAAAAAGATAAAATTGTTAACAGCACACGGTGTTCCCAGGCGGTCACCCATCCAAATACTAACCGAGCCCGATGTTGCTTATCTTATGAGATTGGACGAGATCATGAGCTTTCAACATGGTGTGGCTGTTACGTACTTATTAATTTTTAACAATGATTATAAACAAATTCTAATATAATACTAAAATCGCTAGAAAAAGACATAAAAATGTTAACAGCATACGGTGTTCCCGGGCGGTCACCCATCCAAGTACTAACCGAGCCCGATATTGCTTACCTTATGAGATCGGACGAGATCATGAGCTTTCAACATGGTGTTGCCGTAACGTACTTATTAGTTTTTAACAATGATTATAAACAAATTCTAATATAATATTAAAATCGCTAGAAAAAGATATAAAATTGTTAACAGCACACGGTGTTCCCAGGCGGTCACCCATCCAAGTACTAACCGAGCCCAATGTTGCTTATCTTATGAGATCGGACGAGATCATGAGCTTTCAACATGGTATGGCCGTTACGTACATTTTAGTTTTTAACGATGATTATAAACAAATTCTAATATAATATAAAAATCGCTACAAAAAGATATAAAATTGTTAACAGCACACGGTGTTCCCAGGCGGTCACCCATCCAAGTACTAACCGTGCCCGATGTTGCTTATCTTATGAGATCGGACGAGATCATGAGCTTTCAACATGGTGTGGCCGTTACGTAATTATAAGTTTTTAACAATGATAATAAACAAAATCTAATATAATATAAAAATCGCTACAAAGTGATATAAAATTGTTAACAGCACACGGTGGTCCCAGGCGGTCACCCATCGAAGTACTAACCGAGCCCGATGTTGCTTAGCTTATGAGATCGGACGAGATCATGAGCTTTCAACATGGTGTGGCCGTTACGTACTTATTAGTTTTTAACAAAGATTATAAACAAAATCTAATATAATATAAAAATCGCTACAAAATCACTAATAGTTTTTAACAATGATTATAAACAAATTCTAATATAATATTAAAATCGTTAGAAAAAGATATAAATATGTTAACAGCACACGGTGTTCCCAGGCGGTCACCCATCCAAGTACTAACCGAGCCCAATGTTGCTTATCTTATGAGATCGGACGAGATCATGAGCTTTCAACATGGTGTTGCCGTAACGTACTTATTGGTTTTTAACAATGATTATAAACAAATTCTAATATAATATAAAAATCGCTACAAAAATATATAAAATTGTTAACAGCACACGGTGTTCCCAGGCGGTCACCCATCCAAATACTAACCGAGCCCGATGTTGCTTACCTTATGAGATCGGACGAGATCATGAGCTTTCAACATGATATGGGCGTTACGTACATATTAGTTTTTAACAGAGATTATAAACAAATTCGAATATAATATTAAAATGGCTAAAGAAAGATATAAAATTGTTAACAGCACACGGTGTTCCCAGGCGGTCACCCATCCAAGTACTAACCGAGCCCAATGTTGCTTATCTTATGAGATCGGACGAGATCATGAGCTTTCAACATGGTATGGCCGTTACGTACATATTAGTTTTTAACAAAGATTATAAACAAAATTTGATATAATATAAAAATCGCTACAAAAAGATATAAAATTGTTAACAGCACACGGTGTTCTCAGGCGGTCACCCATCCAAATATTAACCGAGCCCGATATTGCTTATCTTATGAGATCGGACGAGATCATGAGCTTTCAACATGGTGTTGCCGTAACGTACTTATTAGTTTTTAACAATGATTATAAACAAATTCTAATATAATATTAAAATCGCTAGAAAAAGATATAAAAATGTTAACAGCATACGGTGTTTTCGGGCGGTCAACCATCCAAGTACTAACCGAGCCCGATATTGCTTACCTTATGAGATCGGACGAGATCATGAGCTTTCAACATGGTGTTGCCGTTACGTACTTATTAGTTTTTAACAAAGATTATAAACAAAATCTAATATAATGTAAAAATCGTTACAAAAAGATATAAAATTGTTAACAGCACACGGTGTTCCCAGGCGGTCACTCATCCAAGTACTAACCGAGCCCGATGTTGCTTATCTTATGAGATCGGACGAGATCATGAGCTTTCAACATGGTATGGCCATTACGTACATATTAGTTTTTAACAAAGATTATAAACAAAATCTAATATAATATTAAAATCGCTACAAAAAGATATAAATTTGTTAACAGCACACGGTGTTCCCAGGCGGTCACCCATCCAAGTACTAACCGAGCCCGATGTTGCTTATCTTATGAGATCGGACGAGATCATGAGCTTTCAACATGGTGTGGCCGTTACGTACTTATTAGTTTTTAACAAAGTTAATAAACGAATTCTATTATAATATTAAAAAAGCTAGAAAAAGATATAAAAATGTTAACAGCACACGGTATTCCCAGGCGGTCACCCATCCAAGTACTAACCAAGCCCAATGTTGCTTATCTTATGAGATCGGGCGAGATCATGAGCTTTCAACATGGTATGGCCGTTACGTACTTAATAGTTTTTAACAATGATTATAAACAAATTCTAATATAATATTAAAATCGTTAGAAAAAGATATAAAAATGTTAACAGCACACGGTGTTCCCAGGCGGTCACCCATCCAAGTACTAACCGAGCCCAATGTTGCTTATCTTATGAGATCGGACGAGATCATGAGCTTTCAACATGGTGTTGCCGTAACGTACTTATTGGTTTTTAACAATGATTATAAACAAATTCTAATATAATATTAAAATCACTAGAAAAAGATATAAAATTGTTAACAGCACACGGTGTTCTCAGGCGGTCACCCATCCAAATACTAACCGAGCCCGATGTTGCTTATCTTATGAGATCGGACGAGATCATGAGCTTTCAACATGGTGTTGCCGTAACGTACTTATTAGTTTTTAACAATGATTATAAACAAATTCTAATATAATATTAAAATCGCTAGAAAAAGATATAAAAATGTTAACAGCATACGGTGTTTTCGGGCGGTCACCCATCCAAGTACTAACCGAGCCCGATATTGCTTACCTTATGAGATCGGACGAGATCATGAGCTTTCAACATGGTGTTGCCGTAACGTACTTATTAGTTTTTAACAATGATTATAAACAAATTCTAATATAATATTAAAATCGCTAGTAAAAGATATAAAATTGTTAACAGCACACGGTGTTCCCAGGCGGTCACCCATCCAAGTACTAACCGAGCCCAATGTTGCTTATCTTATGAGATCGGACGAGATCATGAGCTTTCAACATGGTATGGCCGTTACGTACTTATTAGTTTTTAACAATGATTATAAACAAATTCTAATATAATACTAAAATCGCTAGAAAAAGACATAAAAATGTTAACAGCATACGGTGTTCCCGGGCGGTCACCCATCCAAGTACTAACCGAGCCCGATATTGCTTACCTTATGAGATCGGACGAGATCATGAGCTTTCAACATGGTGTGGCCGTTACGTACATATTAGTTTTTAACAATGTTAATAAACAAATTCTATTTTAATATTAAAATCGCTAGAAAAATATATAAAATTGTTAACAGCACACGGTGCTCCCAGGCGGTCACCCATCCAAGTACTAACCGAGCCCAATGTTGCTTAACTTATGAGATCGGACGAGATCATGAGCTTTCAACATGGTATGGCCGTTACGTACATATTAGTTTTTAACAAAGATTATAAACAAAATCTAATATAATATAAAAATCGCTACAAAAAGATATAAAATTGTTAACAGCACACGGTGTTCCCAGGCGGTCACCCATCCAAGTACTAACCGAGCCCAATGTTGCTTATCTTATGAGATCGGACGAGATCATGAGCTTTCAACATGGTGTGGCCGTTACGTACTTATTTGTTTTTAACAATGTTAATAAACAAATTCTATTATAATATTAAAATCGCTAGAAAAAGATATAAAAATGTTAACAGCACACGGTGCTCCCAGGCGGTCACCCATCCAAGTACTAACCGAGCCCAATGTTTCTTATTTTGAGATCGGGCGAGATCATGAGCTTTCAACATGGTATGGCCGTTACGTACATATTAGTTTTTAACAAAGATTATAAACAAAATCTAATATAATATAAAAATCGCTAGAAAAAGATATAAAATTGTTAACAGCTCACGGTGTTCCCAGGCGGTCACCCATCCAAGTACTAACCGAGCCCAATGTTGCTTATCTTATGAGATCGGACGAGATCATGAGCTTTCAACATGGTATGGCCGTTACGTACATATTAGTTTTTAACAAAGATTATAAACAAAATCTAATATAATATAAAAATCGCTAGAAAAAGATATAAAATTGTTAACAGCTCACGGTGTTCCCAGGCGGTCACCCATCCAAGTACTAACCGAGCCCAATTTTGCTTATCTTATGAGATCGGACGAGATCACGAGCTTTCAACATGGTATGGCCGTTACGTACATATTAGTTTTTAACAAAGATTATAAACAAAATCTAATATAATATAAAAATCGCTACAAAAAGATATAAAATTGTTAACAGCAAACGGTGTACCCAGGCGGTCACAAAGATTATAAACAAAATCCAATATAATATTAAAATCGCTACAAAAAGATATAAAATTGTTAACAGCACACGGTGTTCCCAGGCGGTCACCCATCCAAGTACTAACCGAGCCCGATGTTGCTTATCTTATGAGATCGGACGAGATCATGAGCTTTCAACATGGTGTGGCCGTTACGTACTTATTAGTTTTTAACAAAGTTAATAAACGAATACTATTATAATATTAAAAAAGCTAGAAAAAGATATAAAAATGTTAACAGCACACGGTATTCCCAGGCGGTCACCCATCCAAGTACTAACCAAGCCCAATGTTGCTTATCTTATGAGATCGGGCGAGATCATGAGCTTTCAACATGGTATGGCCGTTACGTACTTAATAGTTTTTAACAATGATTATAAACAAATTCTAATATAATACTAAAATCGCTAGAAAAAGACATAAAAATGTTAAAGCATACGGTGTTCCCGGACGGTCACCCATCCAAGTACTAACCGAGCCCAATGTTGCTTATCTTATGAGATCGGACGAGATCATGAGCTTTCAACATGGTGTTGCCGTAACGTACTTATTAGTTTTTAACAATGATTATAAACAAATTCTAATATAATATTAAAATCACTAGAAAAAGATATAAAATTGTTAACAGCACACGGTGTTCCCAGGCGGTCACCCATCCAAATACTAACCGAGCCCGATGTTGCTTATCTTATGAGATTGGACGAGATCATGAGCTTTCAACATGGTGTTGCCGTAACGTACTTATTAGTTTTTAACAATGATTATAAACAAATTCTAATATAATATTAAAATCGTTAGAAAAAGATATAAAAATGTTAACAGCACACGGTGTTCCCAGGCGGTCACCCATCAAAGTACTAACCGAGCCCAAAGTTGCTTATCTTATGAGATCGGACGAGATCATGAGCTTTCAACATGGTGTTGCCGTAACGTACTTATTAGTTTTTAACAATGATTATAAACAAATTCTAATATAATATTAAAATCACTAGAAAAAGATATAAAATTGTTAACAGCACACGGTGTTCCCAGGCGGTCACCCATCCAAATACTAACCGAGCCCGATGTTGCATATCTTATGAGATTGGACGAGATCATGAGCTTTCAACATGGTGTGGCCGTTACGTACTTATTAGTTTTTAACAATGATTATAAACAAATTCTAATATAATACTAAAATCGCTAGAAAAAGACATAAAAATGTTAACAGCATACGGTGTTCCCGGGCGGTCACCCATCCAAGTACTAGCCGAGCCCGATATTGCTTACCTTATGAGATCGGACGAGATCATGAGCTTTCAACATGGTGTTGCCGTTACGTACTTATTAGTTTTTAACAAAGATTATAAACAAAATCTAATATAATATTAAAATCGCTACAAAAAGATATAAAATTGTTAACAGCACACGGTGTTCCCAGGCGGTCACCCATCCAAGTACTAACCGAGCCCGATGTTGCTTATCTTATGAGATCGGACGAGATCATGAGCTTTCAACATGGTGTGGCCGTTACGTACTTATTAGTTTTTAACAAAGTTAATAAACGAATTCTATTATAATATTAA
The DNA here is from genome assembly GCA_943142095.1 of Ophonus ardosiacus. Taxonomy (NCBI): domain Eukaryota; kingdom Metazoa; phylum Arthropoda; class Insecta; order Coleoptera; family Carabidae; genus Ophonus; species Ophonus ardosiacus. The sequence continues at coordinate 15,645,645 of OW964835.1, forward strand.
AAAAGCTAGAAAAAGATATAAAAATGTTAACAGCACACGGTATTCCCAGGCGGTCACCCATCCAAGTACTAACCAAGCCCAATGTTGCTTATCTTATGAGATCGGGCGAGATCATGAGCTTTCAACATGGTATGGCCGTTACGTACTTAATAGTTTTTAACAATGATTATAAACAAATTCTAATATAATATTAAAATCGTTAGAAAAAGATATAAAAATGTTAACAGCACACGGTGTTCCCAGGCGGTCACCCATCCAAGTACTAACCGAGCCCAATGTTGCTTATCTTATGAGATCGGACGAGATCATGAGCTTTCAACATGGTGTTGCCGTAACGTACTTATTAGTTTTTAACAATGATTATAAACAAATTCTAATATAATATTAAAATCGCTAGAAAAAGATATAAAAATGTTAACAGCATACGGTGTTTTCGGGCGGTCACCCATCCAAGTACTAACCGAGCCCGATATTGCTTACCTTATGAGATCGGACGAGATCATGAGCTTTCAACATGGTGCTGCCGTAACGTACTTATTAGTTTTTAACAATGATTATAAACAAATTCTAATATAATATTAAAATCGCTAGTAAAAGATATAAAATTGTTAACAGCACACGGTGTTCCCAGGCGGTCACCCATCCAAGTACTAACCGAGCCCAATGTTGCTTATCTTATGAGATCGGACGAGATCATGAGCTTTCAACATGGTATGGCCGTTACGTACTTATTAGTTTTTAACAAAGTTTATAAACAAAATCTAATATAATATAAAAATCGCTACAAAAAGATTTAAAATTGTTAACAGCACACGGTGTTCCCAGGCGGTCACCCATCCAAGTACTAACCGAGCCCGATGTTGCTTATCTTATGAGATCGGACGAGATCATGAGCTTTCAACATGGTATGGCCGTTACGTACATTTTAGTTTTTAACGATGATTATAAACAAATTCTAATATAATATAAAAATCGCTACAAAAATATATAAAATTGTTAACAGCACACGGTGTTCCCAGGCGGTCCCCCATCCAAATACTAACCGAGCCCGATATTGCTTATCTTATGAGATCGGACGAGATCATGAGCTTTCAACATGATATGGCCGTTACGTACTTATTTGTTTTTAACAAAGATTACAAACAAAATCTAATATAATATAAAAATTGCTACAAAGAGATATAAAATTGTTAACAGCACACGGTGTTCCCAGGCGGTCACCCATCCAAGTACTAACCGAGCCCAATGTTGCTTATCTTATGAGATCGGACGAGATCATGAGCTTTCAACATGGTGTGGCCGTTACGTACATATTAGTTTTTAACAATGTTAATAAACAAATTCTATTTTAATATTAAAATCGCTAGAAAAAGATATAAAATTGTTAACAGCACACGGTGTTCCCAGGCGGTCACCCATCCAAGTACTAACCGAGCCCAATGTTGCTTATCTTATGAGATCGGACGAGATCATGAGCTTTCAACATGGTGTGGCCGTTACGTACATATTAGTTTTTAACAATGTTAATAAACAAATTCTATTTTAATATTAAAATCGCTAGAAAAAGATATAAAAATGTTAACAGCACACGGTGTTCCCAGGCGGTCACCCATCCAAATACTAACCGAGCCCATTGTTGCTTATCTTATGAGATCGGACGAGATCATGAGCTTTCAACATGGTGTGGCCGTTACGTACTTATTAGTTTTTAACAATGTTAATAAACAAATTCTATTTTAATATTAAAATCGCTAGAAAAAGATATAAAAATGTTAACAGCACACGGTGTTCCCAGGCGGTCACCCATCCAAGTACTAACCGAGCCCAATGTTGCTTATCTTATGAGATCGGACGAGATCATGAGCTTTCAACATGCTATGGCCGTTACGTACATATTAGTTTTTAACAAAGATTATAAACAAAATCTAATATAATATAAAAATCGCTACAAAAAGATATAACATTGTTAACAGCACACGGTGTTCCCAGGCGGTCACAAAGATTATAAACAAAATCTAATATAATATTAAAATCGCTACAAAAAGATATAAAATTGTTAACAGCACACGGTGTTCCCAGGCGGTCACCCATCTTTTATACTAAATAATTTCATTCACTATCTATATTTCTATATTTCTATATATATTTGAATTCATCACGACAATCGGGGAAATTTTGTTCGCCTCTACAGCTTAAATGGTAAGAGCGATTTTAATGAAAATATTTTTAGGATGTAGAGAATAACTCAACTTGATTTCCTGGTAATAGGTCATTTTTCGGTACGGTGCATATATTTTGTGTAAAAACATTTTAAAGGTGCAATTTCGGCTTTTTGAAACAATTTGAAATCAAAAATTTAGTATTCTTTGAAAAATTTAAGACGAAGAATGTTTCTTTGACATGTCTATCAAAACATTTAAATGGAATTATTTATAAAATAAGGACATTTTGAAAAAAGTTAAATTCATAAACATACATTATGGCAATGGGCGGTTATTCCATAGTAGTTTAAAAGGCCTAAAACATTATATTTAAAAATTATAATTTTTGAAGGTTCATGTCCGTGATTCATGTGCATTTTCAAAGTGTTGCCACACATCCCATAAGAAACTAAGCAAAAAACAAATATTCCAATGTCAAGAATTTGACAGCTCGGTCGGCTTTTGTTTTTTGCATAAAGTTGTCAGAAACATGTCGTGTTTGGTATCAAATGAGAGGTATCGACAAGGGCTGCCGTGCAGAAATGTCAAAATTTTGACAGCTCGATCGGCTTTTGTTTTTTGCTTAAAGTTGTCAGAACCATGTCGTGTTTGGTATCAAATGAGAGGTATCGTGGAGGGCTGCCATGCAGAAATGTTAAAAATTTGACAGCTCGATCGGCTTTTGTTTTTTGCTTAAAGTTGTCAGAACCATGTCGTGTTTGGTATCAAATTAAAGGTAACGTCAAGGGCTGTCATGCAGAAATGTCAAAAATTTGACAGCTCGACCGGCTTTTGTTTTTGCTTAAAGTTGTCAGAACCATGTCGTGTTTGGCATCAAATTAAATGTAACGTCAAGGGCTGTCATGCAGAAATGTCAAAAATTTGACAGCTCGACCGGCTTTTGTTTTTTGCTTAAAGTTGTCAGAACCATGTCGTGTTTAGTATCAAATGAAATGTAACGTCAAGGGCTGTCATGCAGAAATGTCAAAAATTTGACAGCTCGATCGGCTTTTGTTTTTTGCTTAAAGTTGTCAGAATCATGTCGTGTTTGGTATCAAATGAGAGGGTTCGTCAAGGGCTGCTATGCGGAAATGTCGAAAATTTGACAGCTCGATCGGCTTTTGGGTGGGCAAGTTACGTAGGCAGTTTGAGTGGGCAGGTTGCGTGGGCATTTTGGGTGGGCATTTTGCGTGGGCAGTTTGAGTGGGCAGGTTACGTGGGCATTTTGGGTGGGTAGGTTGCGTGGGCAGTTTGGGTGGGTAGGTTGAGTGGGCATTTTGGGTGGGCAGGTTGCGTGGGTCGTTTGGGTGGGCGGAAAAAAAATATTTTGAAAGACTCTTAGCGGTAGCACTTTGCATTTAAATTGTTCCTAGACGGATTGGCCATACGTAAAACTGTTATAAACCACTATCGGCGGAGCCCTAGGGAATACTCGGCGTAGCCGAGTTTTCGCTAGTCTTTTATACTAAATAATTTAATTCACTATCTACATATATTTCTATATTGAATTCATCACGACAATCGGGGAAATTTTATTCGTCTCTACAGCCTGAACGGTGCGAGTGATATTAATGAAAATTTTTCTGGGATGTAGAGACTAATTCAACTTGATTTCCTGGTAATAGGTCATTTTTCTGTAGGGTGCATAGTTTTTGTGTAAATAAATTTTAAAGGTCGTATTTTGGCTTTTTGAAACAATTTGAAATCAAAAATTTAGTCTTCTTTGAAAAATTTAAGACGAAGAACGTTTCTTTGACATGTCAATCAGAACATTTAAATGGAATTATTTATAAAATAAGGACATTTTGAAAAAAGTTAAATTCATAAACATACATTATGGCAATGAGCGGTTATTTCATAGTAGTTTAAAAGGCCTAAAACATTATATTTAAAAATTATAATTTTCGAAGGTTCATGTCCGTGATTCATGTGCATTTTCAAAGTGTTGCCACACATCCCATAAGTAACTAAGTAAAAAACAAATATTCCAATGTCAAGAATTTGACAGCTCGATCGGCTTTTGTTTTTTGCTTAAAGTTGTCAGAAACATGTCGTGTTTGGTATCAAATAAGAGGTATCGACAAGGGCTGCCATGCAGAAATGTCAAAATTTTGACAGCTCGATCGGCTATTGTTTTTTGCATAAAGTTGTCAGAACCATGTCGTGTTTGGTATCAAATGAAAGGTAACGTTAAGGGCTGTCATGCAGAAATGTCTAATATTTGACAGCTCGATCGGCTTTTGTTTTTTGCTTAAAGTTGTCAGAACCATGTCGTGTTGGGTATCAAATGAGAAAGTTCGTCAAGGGCTGCCATGCAGAAATGTCAAAATTTTGACAGCTCGATCGGTTTTTGTTTTTTGCTTAAAGTTGTCAGAACCATGTCGTGTTTGGTATCAAATGAAAAGTAACAGCAAGGGCTGTCATGCAGAATGTCAAAAATTTGACAGCTCGATCGGCTTTTGTTTTTTGTTTAAAGTTGTCAGAACCATGTTGACAGCAAGGTCAGCTTTTGTTTTTTGCTTAAAGTTGTCAGAACCATGTCGTGTTTGGTATCAAATGAAAGGTATTGTCGAGGGCTACCATGCTGAAATGTCAAAAATTTGACAGCTCAATCAGTTTTTGTTTTTTGCTTCAAGTTGTCAGAACCATGTCGTGTTTGGTATCAAATAAGAGATATCGTCGAGGGCTGTCAAGCATAAATGTCAAAATTTTGGCAGCTCGATTGGCTTATGGGTGGGCAAGTTACGCATGCAGTTTGAGTCGGCAGGTTCCGTGGGCATTTTAGGTAAGCAGGTTACGTGGGCAATTTGAGAGGGCAGGTTGGGTGGGCATTTTGGGTGGGCAGTTTAGGTGGGCAGGTTGCGTGGGCATTTTGGGAGGGCAGGTTGCGTGGGTCGTTTGGGTGGGCATATTGCGTGGGCAGGTTGCGCGAGTAGTTTGAGTGGGCAGGTTGAGTGGGCTGTTTGAGTGGGCGGGAAAAAAATATTTTGAAAGACTCTTAGCGGTAGCACATTGCATTTAAATTGTTCCTAGACGGTTTGGACATACGTAAAACTATTATAAAACACTATTCGCTAGTCCAAGTACTAACCGAGCCCGATGTTGCTTATCTTATGAGATCGGACGAGATCATGAGCTTTCAACATGGTATGGCCGTTACGTACTTATTTGTTTTTAACAAAGATTATAAACAAAATCTAATATAATATAAAAATCGCTACAAAAAGATATACAATTGTTAACAGCACACGGTGTTCCCAGGCGGTCACCCATCCAAGTACTAACCGAGCCCAATGTTGCTTATCTTATGAGATCGGACGAGATCATGAGCTTTCAACATGGTGTGGCCGTTACGTACTTATTAGTTTTTAACAATGTTAATAAACAAATTCTATTATAAAATTAAAATTGCTAGAAAAAGATATAAAAATGTTAACAGCACACGGTGCTCCCAGGCGGTCACCCATCCAAGTACTAACCGAGCCCAATGTTGCTTATTTTATGAGATCGGGCAAAATCATGAGCTTTCAACATGGTATGGCCATTACGTACATATTAGTTTTTAACAAAGATTATAAACAAAATCTAATATAATATAAAAATCGCTACAAAAAGATATAAAATTGTTAACAGCACACGGTGTTCCCAGGCGGTCACAAATATTATAAACAAAATCTAATATAATATTAAAATCGCTACAAAAAGATATAAAATTGTTAACAGCACACGGTGTTCCCAGGCGGTCACCCATCCAAGTACTAACCGAGCCCAATGTTGCTTATCTTATGAGATCGGACGAGATCATGAGCTTTCAACATGGTATGGCCGTTACGTACATATTAGTTTTTAACAAAGATTATAAACAAAATCTAATATAATATAAAAATCGCTACAAAAAGATATAAAATTGTTAACAGCACACGGTGTTCCCAGGCGGTCACAAAGATTATAAACAAAATCTAATATAATATTAAAATCGCTACAAAAAGATATAAAATTGTTAACAGCACACGGTGTTCCCAGGCGGTCACCCATCCAAGTACTAACCGAGCCCAATGTTGCTTATCTTATGAGATCGGACGAGATCATGAGCTTTCAACATGGTATGGCCGTTACGTACATATTAGTCTTTAACAAAGATTTTAAACAAAATCTAATATAATATAAAAATCGCTACAAAAAGATATAAAATTGTTAACAGCACACGGTGTTCCCAGGCGGTCACAAAGATTATAAACGAAATCTAATATAATATAAAAATCGCTACAAAAAGATATAAAATTGTTAACAGCACACGGTGTTCCCAGGCGGTCACAAAGATTATAAACAAAATCTAATATAATATTAAAATCGCTACAAAAAGATATAAAATTGTTAACAGCACACGGTGTTCCCAGGCGGTCACCCATCCAAGTACTAACCGGGCCCAATGTTGCTTATCTTATGAGATCGGACGAGATCATGAGCTTTCAACATGGTATGGCCGTTACGTACATATTAGTTTTTAACAAAGATTATAAACAAAATCCAATATAATATTAAAATCGCTACAAAAAGATATAAAATTGTTAACAGCACACGGTGTTCCCAGGCGGTCACCCATCCAAGTACTAACCGAGCCCAATGTTGCTTATCTTATGAGATCGGACGAGATCATGAGCTTTCAACATGGTATGGCCGTTACGTACATATTAGTTTTTAACAAAGATTATAAACAAAATCTAATATAATATAAAAATCGCTACAAAAAGATATAAAATTGTTAACAGCACAAGGTGTTCCCAGGCGGTCACCCATCCAAGTACTAACCGAGCCAATGTTGCTTATCTTATGAGATCGGACGAGATCATGAGCTTTCAACATGGTATGACCGTTACGTACATATTAGTTTTTAACAAAGATTATAAACAAAATCTAATATAATATAAAAATCGCTACAAAAAGATATAAAATTGTTAATAGCACACGATGTTCCCAGGCGGTCACCCATCCAAGTACTAACCGAGCCCAATGTTGCTTATCTTATGAGATCGGACGAGATCATGAGCTTTCAACATGGTATGGCCGTTACGTACATATTAGTTTTTAACAAAGATTATAAACAAAATCTAATATAATATAAAAATCGCTACAAAAAGATATAAAATTGTTAACAGCACAAGGTGTTCCCAGGCGGTCACCCATCCAAGTACTAACCGAGCCCGATGTTGCTTATCTTATGAAAACGGACGAGATCATGAGCTTTCAACATGGTGTGGCCGTTACGTACATATTAGTTTTTAACAATGTTAATAAACAAATTCTATTTTAATATTAAAATCGCTAGAAAAAGATATAAAAATGTTAACAGCACACGGTGTTCCCAGGCGGTCACCCATCCAAGTACTAACCGAGCCCAATGTTGCTTATCTTATGAGATCGGATGAGATCATGAGCTTTCAACATGGTATGGCCGTTACGTACATATTAGTTTTTAACAAAGATTATAAACAAAATCTAATATAATATAAAAATCGATACAGAAAGATATAAAATTGTTAACAGCACACGGTGTTCCCAGGCGGTCACCCATCCAAGTACTAACCGAGCCTAATGTTGCTTATCTTATGAGATCGGACGAGATCATGAGCTTTCAACATGGTGTGGCCGTTACGTACTTATTAGTTTTTAACAAAGATTATAAGCAAAATCTAATATAATATAAAAATCGCTACAAAAAGATATAAAATTGTTAACAGCACACGGTGTTCAAAGGCGGTCACCCATCCAAGTACTAGCCGAGCCCGATGTTGCTTATCTTATGAGATCGGACGAGATCATTAGCTTTCAACATGGTATGGCCGTTACGTACTTATTAGTTTTTAACAAAGATTATAAACTAAATCTAATATAATATAAAAATCACTACAAAAAGATATAAAATTGTTAACAGCACACGGTGTTCCCAGGCGGTCACCCATCCAAGTACTAACCGAGCCCGATGTTGCTTATCTTATGAGATCGGACGAGATCATGAGCTTTCAACATGGTGTGGCCGTTACGGACTTATTAGTTTTTAACAATAATTATAACAAATTCAAATATAATATTAAAAACTCTAGAAAAAGATATAAAAATATTAACAGCACACGGTGTTCCCAGGCGGTCACCCATCTAAGTACTAACCGAGGCCGATGTTGCTTATCTTATGAGATCGGACGAGATCATGAGCTTTCAACATGGTATGGCCGTTACGTACTTATTAGTTTTTAACAATGATAATAAACAAAATCTAATATAATATAAAAATCGCTATAAAGAGATATAAAATTGTTAACAGCACACGGTGGTCCCAGGCGGTCACCCATCCAAGTACTAAGCGAGCCCGATGTTGCTTATCTTATGAGATCGGACGAGATCATGAGCTTTCAACATGGTATGGCCGTTACGTACATATTAGTTTTTAACAGAGATTATAAACAAATTCGAATATAATATTAAAATCGCTAGAGAAAGATATAAAAATGTTATCAGCACACGGTGTTCCCAGGCGATCACCCATCCAAGTACTATCCGAGCCCGATGTTGCTTATATTATGAGATCGGACGAGATCATGAGCTTTCAACATGGTATGGCCGTTACGTACATATTAGTTTTTAACAAAGATTATAAACAAAATCTAATATAATATAAAAATCGCTACAAAGAGATATAAAATTGTCAACAGCACACGGTGTTCCCAGGCGGTCACCCATCCAAGTACTAACCGAGCCCGATGTTGCTTATCTTATGAGAACGGACGAGATCATGAGCTTTCAACATGGTATGGCCGTTACGTACATTTTAGTTTTTAACGATAATTATAAACAAATTCTAATATAATTTAAAAATCGCAACAAAAAGTTATAAAAATGTTAACAGCACACGGTGTTCCCAGGCGGTCACCCATCCAAGTACTAACCGAGCCCAATGTTGCTTATCTTATGAGATCGGGCGAGATCATGAGCTTTCAACATGGTATGGCCGTTACGTACTAAATAGTTTTTAACAATGAATACAAACAAATTCTAATATAATATTAAAATCGCTAGAAAAAGATATAAAATTGTTAACAGAACACGGTGTTCCCAGGCGGTCACCCATCCAAGTACTAACCGAGCCCGATGTTGCTTATCTTATGAGATCGGACGAGATCATGAGCTTTCAACATGGTATGGCCGTTACGTACTTATTAGTTCTTAACAAAGTTGATAAACAAAATCTAATATAATATAAAAATCGCTGCAAAAAGATATAAAATTGTTAACAGCACACGGTGTTCCCAGACGGTCACCCATCCAAGTACTAACCGAGCCCAATGTTGCTTATCTTATGAGATCGGACGACATCATGAGCTTTCAACATGGTGTGGCCGTTACGTACATATTAGTTTTTAACAATGTTAATAAAAAATTCTATTTTAATATTAAAATCGCTAGAAAAAGATATAAAAATGTTAACAGCACACGGTGCTCCCAGGCGGTCACCCATCCAAGTACTAACCGAGACCAATGTTGCTTATTTTATGAGATCGGGCGAGATCATGAGCTTTCAACATGGTATGGCCGTTACGTACATTTTAGTTTTTAACAAAGATTATAAACAATATCTAATATAATATAAAAATCGCTACAAAAAGATATAAAATTGTTAACATCACACGGTGTTCCCAGGCGGTCATCAATCCAAGTACTAACCGAGCCCGATGTTGCTTATCTTATGAGAACGGACGAGATCATGAGCTTTCAACATGGTGTGGCCGTTACGTACATATTAGTTTTTAACAATGTTAATAAACAAATTCTATTTTAATATTAAAATCGCTAGAAAAATATATAAAAATGTTAACAGCACACGGTGTTCCCAGGCGGTCACCCATCCAAGTACTAACCGAGCCCAATGTTGCTTAACTTATGAGATCGGACGAGATCATGAGCTTTCAACATGGTATGGCCGTTACGTACATATTAGTTTTTAACAAAGATTATAAACAAAATCTAATATAATATAAAAATCGCTACAAAAAGATATAAAATTGTTAACAGCACACGGTGTTCCCAGGCGGTCACCCATCCAAGTACTAACCGAGCCCAATGTTGCTTATCTTATGAGATCGGACGAGATCATGAGCTTTCAACATGGTGTGGCCGTTACGTACTTATTTGTTTTTAACAATGTTAATAAACAAATTCTATTATAATATTAAAATAGCTAGAAAAAGATATAAAAATGTTAACAGCACACGGTGCTCCCAGGCGGTCACCCATCCAAGTACTAACCGAGCCCAATGTTGCTTATTTTGAGATCGGGCGAGATCATGAGCTTTCAACATGGTATGGCCGTTACGTACATATTAGTTTTTAACAAAGATTATAAACAAAATCTAATATAATATAAAAATCGCTAGAAAAAGATATAAAATTGTTAACAGCTCACGGTGTTCCCAGGCGGTCACCCATCCAAGTACTAACCGAGCCCAATGTTGCTTATCTTATGAGATCGGACGAGATCATGAGCTTTCAACATAGTGTGGCCGTTACGTACTTATTAGTTTTTAACAATGTTAATAAACAAATTCTATTATAATATTAAAATCGCTAGAAAGATATAAAAATGTTAACAGCACACGGTGCTCCCAGGAGGTCACCCATCCAAGTACTAACCGAGCCCAATGTTGCTTATTTTATGAGATCGGGCGAGATCATGAGTTTTCAACATGGTATGGCCGTTACGTACTTAATAGTTTTTAACAATGATTATAAACAAATTCTAATATAATATTAAAATCGTTAGAAAAAGATATAAAAATGTTAACAGCACACGGTGTTCCCAGGCGGTCAACCATACAAGTACTAACCAAGCCCAATGTTGCTTATCTTATGAGATCGGACGAGATCATGAGCTTTCAACATGGTGTGGCCGTTACGTACTTATTAGTTTTTAACAAAGTTAATAAACGAATTCTATTATAATATTAAAAAAGCTAGAAAAAGATATAAAAATGTTAACAGCACACGGTATTCCCAGGCGGTCACCCATCCAAGTACTAACCAAGCCCAATGTTGCTTATCTTATGAGATCGGGCGAGATCATGAGCTTTCAACATGGTATGGCCGTTACGTACTTAATAGTTTTTAACAATGATTATAAACAAATTCTAATATAATATTAAAATCGTTAGAAAAAGATATAAAAATGTTAACAGCACACGGTGTTCCCAGTTGGTCAAACATCCAAGTACTAACCAAGCCCAATGTTGCTTATCTTATGAGATCGGACGAGATCATGAGCTTTCAACATGGTGTTGCCGTAACGTACTTATTAGTTTTTAACAATGATTATAAACAAATTCTAATATAATATTAAAATCACTAGAAAAAGATATAAAATTGTTAACAGCACACGGTGTTCCCAGGCGGTCACCCATCCAAATACTAACCGAGCCCGATGTTGCTTATCTTATGAGATTGGACGAGATCATGAGCTTTCAACATGGTGTGGCCGTTACGTACTTATTAGTTTTTAACAATGATTATAAACAAATTCTAATATAATACTATAATCGCTAGAAAAAGACATAAAAATGTTAACAGCATACGGTGTTCCCGGGCGGTCACCCATCCAAGTACTAACCGAGCCCGATATTGCTTACCTTATGAGATCGGACGAGATCATGAGCTTTCAACATGGTGTTGCCGTAACGTACTTATTAGTTTTTAACAATGATTATAAACAAATTCTAATATAATATTAAAATCGCTAGAAAAAGATATAAAATTGTTAACAGCACACGGTGTTCCCAGGCGGTCACCCATCCAAGTACTAACCGAGCCCAATGTTGCTTATCTTATGAGATCGGACGAGATCATGAGCTTTCAACATGGTATGGCCGTTACGTACTTATTAGTTTTTAACAAAGTTTATAAACAAAATCTAATATAATATAAAAATCGCTACAAAAAGATATAAAATTGTTAACAGCACACGGTGTTCCCAGGCGGTCACCCATCCAAGTACTAACCGAGCCCGATGTTGCTTATCTTATGAGATCGGACGAGATCATGAGCTTTCAACATGGTATGGCCGTTACGTACATTTTAGTTTTTAACGATGTTTATAAACAAATTCTAATATAATATAAAAATCGCTACAAAAATATATAAAATTGTTAACAGCACACGGTGTTCCCAGGCGGTCACCCATCCAAATACTAACCGAGCCCGATGTTGCTTATCTTATGAGATCGGACGAGATCATGAGCTTTCAACATGATATGGGCGTTACGTACATATTAGTTTTTAACAGAGATTATAAACAAATTCGAATATAATATTAAAATCGCTAAAGAAAGATATAAAAATGTTAACAGCACAAGGTGTTCTCAGGCGGTCACCCATCCAAGTACTAACCGAGCCCGATGTTGCTTATCTTATGAGATCGGACGAGATCATGAGCATTCAACATGGTATGGCCGTTACGTACTTATTTGTTTTTAACAAAGATTATAAACAAAATCTAATATAATATAAAAATCGCTACAAAAAGATATAAAATTGTTAACAGCACACGGTGTTCCCAGGCGGTCACAAAGATTATAAACAAAATCTAATATAATATTAAAATCGCTACAAAAAGATATAAAATTGTTAACAGCACACGGTGTTCCCAGGCGGTCACCCATCCAAGTACTAACCGAGCCCAATGTTGCTTATCTTATGAGATCGGACGACATCATGAGCTTTCAACATGGTGTGGCCGTTACGTACATATTAGTTTTTAACAATGTTAATAAAAAATTCTATTTTAATATTAAAATCGCTAGAAAAAGATATACAAATGTTAACAGCACACGGTGCTCCCAGGCGGTCACCCATCCAAGTACTAACCGAGCCCAATGTTGCTTATCTTATGAGATCGAACGAGATCATGAGCTTTCAACATGGTATGGCCGTTACGTACATATTAGTTTTTAACAAAGATTATAAACAAAATTTGATATAATATAAAAATCGCTACAAAAAGATATAAAATTGTTAACAGCACACGGTGTTCCCAGGCGGTCACCCATCCAAGTACTAACCGAGCCCGATGTTGCTTATCTTATGAGATCGGACGAGATTATGAGCTTTCAACATGATGTGGCCGTTACGTACTTATTAGTTTTTAACAAAGATTATAAACAAAATCTAATATAATATAAAAATCGCTACAAAAAGATATAAAATTGTTAACAGCACACGGTGTTCCCAGGCGGTCACCCATCCAAGTACTAACCGGGCCCGATGTTGCTTGTCTTATGAGATCGGACAAGATCACGAGCTTTCAACATGGTATGGCCGTTACGTACTTATTAGTTTTTAACAAAGATTATAAACAAAATCTAATATAATATAAAAATCGCTACAAAAAGATATAAAATTGTTAACAGCACACGGTGTTCCCAGGCGGTCACCCATCCAAGTACTAACCGTGCCCGATGTTGCTTATCTTATGAGATCGGACGAGATCATGAGCTTTCAACATGGTGTGGCCGTTACGTAATTATAAGTTTTTAACAATGATAATAAACAAAATCTAATATAATATAAAAATCGCTACAAAGTGATATATAATTGTTAACAGCACACGGCGGTCCCAGGCGGTCACCCATCCAAGTACTAACCGAGCCCGATGTTGCTTAGCTTATGAGATCGGACGAGATCATGAGCTTTCAACATGGTGTGTCCGTTACGTACTTATTAGTTTTTAACAAAGATTATAAACAAAATCTAATATAATATAAAAATCGCTACAAAAAGATATAAAATTGTTAACAGCACACGGTGTTCCCAGGCGGTCACCCATCCAAGTACTAACCGAGCGCGATGTTGCTTATCTTATGAGATCGGACGAGATCATGAGCTTTCAACATGGTATGGCCGTTACGTACTTATTAGTTTTTAACAAAGATTATAAACAAAATCTAATATAATGTAAAAATCGTTACAAAAAGATATAAAATTGTTAACGGCACACGGTGTTCCCAGGCGGTCACTCTTCCAAGTACTAACCGAGCCCGATGTTGCTTATCTTATGAGATCGGACGAGATCATGAGCTTTCAACATGGTATGGCCATTACGTACATATTAGTTTTTAACAAAGATTATAAACAAAATCTAATATAATATTAAAATCGCTACAAAAAGATATAAAAATGTTAACAGCACACGGTATTCCCAGGCGGTCACCCATCCAAGTACTAACCAAGCCCAATGTTGCTTATCTTATGAGATCGGGCGAGATCATGAGCTTTCAACATGGTATGGCCGTTACGTACTTAATAGTTTTTAACAATGTTTATAAACAAATTCTAATATAATATTAAAATCGTTAGAAAAAGATATAAAAATGTTAACAGCACACGGTGTTCCCAGGCGGTCACCCATCCAAGTACTAACCGAGCCCAATGTTGCTTATCTTATGAGATCGGACGAGATCATGAGCTTTCAACATGGTGTTGCCGTAACGTACTTATTGGTTTTTAACAATGATTATAAACAAATTCTAATATAATATTAAAATCACTAGAAAAAGATATAAAATTGTTAACAGCACACGGTGTTCTCAGGCGGTCACCCATCCAAATACTAACCGAGCCCGATGTTGCTTATCTTATGAGATCGGACGAGATCATGAGCTTTCAACATGGTGTTGCCGTAACGTACTTATTAGTTTTTAACAATGATTATAAACAAATTCTAATATAATATTAAAATCGCTAGAAAAAGATATAAAAATGTTAACAGCATACGGTGTTTTCGGGCGGTCACCCATCCAAGTACTAACCTAGCCCGATATTGCTTACCTTATGAGATCGGACGAGATCATGAGCTTTCAACATGGTGTTGCCGTAACGTACTTATTAGTTTTTAACAATGATTATAAACAAATTCTAATATAATATTAAAATCGCTAGAAAAAGATATAAAATTGTTAACAGCACACGGTGTTCCCAGGCGGTCACCCATCCAAGTACTAACCGAGCCCAATGTTGCTTATCTTATGAGATCGGACGAGATCATGAGCTTTCAACATGGTATGGCCGTTACGTACTTATTAGTTTTTAACAAAGTTTATAAACAAAATCTAATATAATATAAAAATCGCTACAAAAAGATATAAAATTGTTAACAGCACACGGTGTTCCCAGGCGGTCACCCATCCAAGTACTAACCGAGCCCGATGTTGCTTATCTTATGAGATCGGACGAGATCATGAGCTTTCAACATGGTATGGCCGTTACGTACATTTTAGTTTTTAACGATGTTTATAAACAAATTCTAATATAATATAAAAATCGCTACAAAAATATATAAAATTGTTAACAGCACACGGTGTTCCCAGGCGGTCACCCATCCAAATACTAACCGAGCCCGATGTTGCTTATCTTATGAGATCGGACGAGATCATGAGCTTTCAACATGATATGGCCGTTACGTACTTATTTGTTTTTAACAAAGATTATAAACAAAATCTAATATAATATAAAAATCGCTACAAAGAGATATAAAATTGTTAACAGCACACGGTGTTCCCAGGCGGTCACCCATCCAAGTACTAACCGAGCCCGATGTTGCTTATCTTATGAGATCGGACGAGATCATGAGCTTTCAACATGATATGGCCGTTACGTACTTATTTGTTTTTAACAAAGATTATAAACAAAATCTAATATAATATTAAAATCGCTACAAAAAGATATAAAATTGTTAACAGCACACGGTGTTCCCAGGCGGTCACCCATCCAAGTACTAACCGAGCCCAATGTTGCTTATCTTATGAGATCGAACGAGATCATGAGCTTTCAACATGGTGTGGCCGTTACGTTCTTATTAGTTTTTAACAATGTTAATAAACAAATTCTATTATAATATTAAAATCGCTAGAAAACGATATAAAAATGTTAACAGTACACGGTGCTCCCAGGCGATTACCCATCCAAGTACTAACCGAGCCCAATGTTGCTTATCTTATGAGATCGGACGAGATCATGAGCTTTCAACATGGTATGGCCGTTACGTACTTATTTGTTTTTAACAAAGATTATAAACAAAATCTAATATAATATATAAATCGCTACAAAGAGATACAAAATTGTTAACAGCTCACGGTGTTCCCAGGCGGTCACCCATCCAAATACTAACCGAGCCCATTGTTGCTTATCTTATGAGATCGGACGAGATCATGAGCTTTCAACATGGTGTGGCCGTTACGTACTTATTAGTTTTTAACAATGTTAATAAACAAATTCTATTATAATATTAAAATCGCTAGAAAAAGATATAAAAATGTTAACAGCACACGGTGCTCCCAGGCGGTCACCCATCCAAGTACTAACCGAGCCCGATGTTGCTTATTTTATGAGATCGGACGAGATCATGAGCTTTCAACATGGTGTGGCCGTTACGTACATATTAGTTTTTAACAATGTTAATAAACAAATTCTATTTTAATATTAAAATCGCTAGAAAAAGATATAAAAATGTTAACAGCACACGGTGCTCCCCAGGCGGTCACCCATCCAAGTACTAACCGAGCCCGATGTTGCTTATCTTATGAGATCGGACGAGATCATGAGCTTTCAACATGGTATGGCCGTTACGTACATATTAGTTTTTAACAAAGATTATAAACAAAATTTAATATAATATAAAAATCGCTACAAAAAGATATAAAATTGTTAACAGCACACGGTGTTCCCAGGCGGTCACCCATCCAAGTACTAACCGTGCCCGATGTTGCTTATCTTATGAGATCGGACGAGATCATGAGCTTTCAACATGGTGTGGCCGTTACGTAATTATAAGTTTTTAACAATGATAATAAACAAAATCTAATATAATATAAAAATCGCTACAAAGTGATATAAAATTGTTAACAGCACACGGTGGTCCCAGGCGGTCACCCATCCAAGTACTAACCGAGCCCGATGTTGCTTATCTTATGAGATCGGACGAGATCATGAGCTTTCAACATGGTGTGGCCGTTACGTACTTATTAGTTTTTAACAAAGATTATAAACAAAATCTAATATAATATAAAAATCGCTACAAAAAGATATAAAATTGTTAACAGCACACGGTGTTCCCAGGCGGTCACCCATCCAAGTACTAACCGAGCCCGATGTTGCTTATCTTATGAGATCGGACGAGATCATGAGCTTTCAACATGGTATGGCCGTTACGTACTTATTAGTTTTTAACAAAGATTATAAACAAAATCTAATATAATGTAAAAATCGTTACAAAAAGATATAAAATTGTTAACAGCACACGGTGTTCCCAGGCGGTCACTCATCCAAGTACTAACCGAGCCCGATGTTGCTTATCTTATGAGATCGGACGAGATCATGAGCTTTCAACATGGTATGGCCATTACGTACATATTAGTTTTTAACAAAGATTATAAACAAAATCTAATATAATATTAAAATCGCTACAAAAAGATATAAAATTGTTAACAGCACACGGTGTTCCCAGGCGGTCACCCATCCAAGTACTAACCGAGCCCGATGTTGCTTATCTTATGAGATCGGACGAGATCATGAGCTTTCAACATGGTGTGGCCGTTACGTACTTATTAGTTTTTAACAAAGTTAATAAACGAATTCTATTATAATATTAAAAAAGCTAGAAAAAGATATAAAATTGTTAACAGCACACGGTGTTCTCAGGCGGTCACCCATCCAAATACTAACCGAGCCCGATGTTGCTTATCTTATGAGATCGGACGAGATCATGAGCTTTCAACATGGTGTTGCCGTAACGTACTTATTAGTTTTTAACAATGATTATAAACAAATTCTAATATAATATTAAAATCGCTAGAAAAAGATATAAAAATGTTAACAGCATACGGTGTTTTCGGGCGGTCACCCATCCAAGTACTAACCGAGCCCGATATTGCTTACCTTATGAGATCGGACGAGATCATGAGCTTTCAACATGGTGTTGCCGTAACGTACTTATTAGTTTTTAACAATGATTATAAACAAATTCTAATATAATATTAAAATCGCTAGTAAAAGATATAAAATTGTTAACAGCACACGGTGTTCCCAGGCGGTCATTCATCCAAGTACTAACCGAGCCCAATGTTGCTTATCTTATGAGATCGGACGAGATCATGAGCTTTCAACATGGTATGGCCGTTACGTACTTATTAGTTTTTAACAAAGTTTATAAACAAAATCTAATATAATATAAAAATCGCTACAAAAAGATATAAAATTGTTAACAGCACACGGTGTTCCCAGGCGGTCACCCATCCAAGTACTAACCGAGCCCGATGTTGCTTATCTTATGAGATCGGACGAGATCATGAGCTTTCAACATGGTATGGCCGTTACGTACATTTTAGTTTTTAACGATGATTATAAACAAATTCTAATATAATATAAAAATCGCTACAAAAATATATAAAATTGTTAACAGCACTCGGTGTTCCCAGGCGGTCCCCCATCCAAATACTAACCGAGCCCGATGTTGCTTATCTTATGAGATCGGACGAGATCATGAGCTTTCAACATGATATGGCCGTTACGTACTTATTTGTTTTTAACAAAGATTATAAACAAAATCTAATATAATATAAAAATCGCTACAAAGAGATATAAAATTGTTAACAGCACACGGTGTTCCCAGGCGGTCACCCATCCAAGTACTAACCGAGCCCGATGTTGCTTATCTTATGAGATCGGACGAGATCATGAGCTTTCAACATGATATGGCCGTTACGTACTTATTTGTTTTTAACAAAGATTATAAACAAAATCTAATATAATATTAAAATCGCTACAAAAAGATATAAAATTGTTAACAGCACACGGTGTTCCCAGGCGGTCACCCATCCAAGTACTAACCGAGCCCAATGTTGCTTATCTTATGAGATCGAACGAGATCATGAGCTTTCAACATGGTGTGGCCGTTACGTTCTTATTAGTTTTTAACAATGTTAATAAACAAATTCTATTATAATATTAAAATCGCTAGAAAAAGATATAAAAATGTTAACAGTACACGGTGCTCCCAGGCGATTACCCATCCAAGTACTAACCGAGCCCAATGTTGCTTATCTTATGAGATCGGACGAGATCATGAGCTTTCAACATGGTGTGGCCGTTACGTAATTATAAGTTTTTAAAAATAATAATAAACAAAATCTAATATAATATAAAAATCGCTACAAATTGATATAAAATTGTTAACAGCACACGGTGGTCCCAGGCGGTCACCCATCCAAGTACTACTTGAGCCCGATGTTGCTTATCTTATGAGATCGGACGAGATCATGAGCTTTCAACATGGTATGGCCGTTACGTACTTATTTTTTTTTAACAAAGATTATAAACAAAATCTAATATAATATATAAATCGCTACAAAGAGATACAAAATTGTTAACAGCACACGGTGTTCCCAGGCGGTCACCCATCCAAATACTAACCGAGCCCATTGTTGCTTATGAGATCGGACGAGATCATGAGCTTTCAACATGGTGTGGCCGTTACGTACTTATTAGTTTTTAACAATGTTAATAAACAAATTCTATTATAATATTAAAATCGCTAGAAAAAGATATAAAAATGTTAACAGCACACGGTGCTCCCAGGCGGTCACCCATCCAAGTACTAACCGAGCCCGATGTTGCTTATCTTATGAGATCGGACGAGATCATGAGCTTTCAACATGTATGGCCGTTACGTACATATTAGTTTTTAACAATGTTAATAAACAAATTCTATTATAATATTAAAATCGCTAGAAAAAGATATAAAAATGTTAACAGCACACGGTGTTCCCAGGCGGTCACCCATCCAAATACTAACCGAGCCCATTGTTGCTTATCTTATGAGATCGGACGAGATCATGAGCTTTCAACATGGTGTGGCCGTTACGTACTTATTAGTTTTTAACAATGTTAATAAACAAATTCTATTATAATATTAAAATCGCTAGAAAAAGATATAAAAATGATAACAGCACACGGTGCTCCCAGGCGGTCACCCATCCAAGTACTAACCGAGCCCGATGTTGCTTATCTTATGAGATCGGACGAGATCATGAGCTTTCAACATGGTGTGGCCGTTACGTACTTATTAGTTTTTAACAATGTTAATAAACAAATTCTATTATAATATTAAAATCGCTAGAAAAAGATATAAAAATGTTAACAGCACACGGTGTTCCCAGGCGGTCACCCATCCAAATACTAACCGAGCCCATTGTTGCTTATCTTATGAGATCGGACGAGATCATGAGCTTTCAACATGGTGTGGCCGTTACGTACATATTAGTTTTTAACAATGTTAATAAACAAATTCTATTTTAATATTAAAATCGCTAGAAAAAGATATAAAAATGTTAACAGCACACGGTGCTCCCCAGGCGGTCACCCATCCAAGTACTAACCGAGCCCGATGTTGCTTATCTTATGAGATCGGACGAGATCATGAGCTTTCAACATGGTATGGCCGTTACGTACATATTAGTTTTTAACAAAGATTATAAACAAAATTTAATATAATATAAAAATCGCTACAAAAAGATATAAAATTGTTAACAGCACACGGTGTTCCCAAGCGGTCACCCATCCAAGTACTAACCGAGCCCGATGTTGCTTATCTTATGAGATCGGACGAGATTATGAGCTTTCAACATGATGTGGCCGTTACGTACTTATTAGTTTTTAACAAAGATTATAAACAAAATCTAATATAGTATAAAAATCGCTACAAAAAGATATAAAATTGTTAACAGCACACGGTGGTCCCAGGCGGTCACCCATCCAAGTACTAACCGGGCCCGATGTTGCTTGTCTTATGAGATCGGACGAGATCATGAGCTTTCAAAATGGTATGGCCGTTACGTACTTATTAGTTTTTAACAAAGATTATAAACAAAATCTAATATAATATAAAAATCGCTACAAAAAGATATAAAATTGTTAACAGCACACGGTGTTCCCAGGCGGTCACCCATCCAAGTACTAACCGAGCCCGATGTTGCTTATCTTATGAGATCGGACGAGATCATGAGCTTTCAACATGGTGTGGCCGTTACGTAATTATAAGTTTTTAACAATGATAATAAACAAAATCTAATATAATATAAAAATCGCTACAAAGTGATATAAAATTGTTAACAGCACACGGTGGTCCCAGGCGGTCACCCATCCAAGTACTAACCGAGCCCGATGTTGCTTATCTTATGAGATCGGACGAGATCATGAGCTTTCAACATGGTATGGCCGTTACGTACTTATTTGTTTTTAACAAAGATTATAAACAAAATCTAATCTAATATTAAAATCGCTAGAGAAAGGTATAAAAATGTTAACAGCACACGGTGTTCCCAGGCGATCACCCATCCAAGTACTATCCGAGCCCGAAGTTGCTTATCTTATGAGATCAGACGAGATCATGAGCTTTCAACATGGTATGGCCGTTACGTACATTTTAGTTTTTAACGATGATTATAAATAAATTCTAATATAATATAAAAATCGCTACAAAAAGATATAAAATTGTTAACAGCACACGGTGTTCCCAGGCGGTCACCCATCCAAGTACTAACCGAGCCCGATGTTGCTTATCTTATGAGATCGGAAGAGATCATGAGCTTTCAACATGATATGACTCAAAATTGACAAGTACATTATCTAAAAATGCCTCAAGTGGCTTTTATTTAAAATTCACCAATACTACAACAAATATATTCTTCAACAATTTGGAAGACAAACTAAGAATCAAAAATTTACTCATCAATGACAACATAGACTTTTTTACATTCACCGAAAAAATTAACAAGACGCACGGATTCGTAATACGAGGACTGGACAGCGAACCTACAATTGACGAAATCAAAGAAGACTTGGAGAAAAATCACAACATTGAAGTGAAGAATTTATTCATTATGAAAAATACGAAAAGGCCGCTTTACCTATTAATCACCAACAATAAGGTAACGCTCAGCTATTTAGAGAAGACAGTAAAATACGTATGCTATACAAAAATATCATGGGAACGCCATTTGAATAAGAGGAACTTCATCCAATGCCACCGCTGCCAAACTTGGGGGCACGCGACGGCTAACTGCTTTGCGGCTCCGCGCTGCTTGAAGTGCGCAATGGGCCACTTGACTCGCACATGTCCGAAAAACGAAGAAGAACCACCCAAATACGCGAACTACGGCGGGGCTCACCCCGCAAACTTTATCCAGTGTCCCGTCTACTTAAGAAAAATTCAAGACATGCAGCGAGGAGCCGCTCAGCATCAGCCGAAGCAGAGGTTCGTTCCGGCCCCTCTCCCTACCTCCAACGCCTGGCAGCAGCAGCCGCAGCCGCAAGGAATGAGCGCCTCCCAACCTGTTCCCCACCCCTCTGCCAGGAATGAAGACTTCCCCACCCTTCCCCTGGTAAAAGACACGTACTACCGAACACCCTCACCTCCTACATCCTTATCACCACCCGAACCATCAGTTAATAATTTTAACAGTCTGTGCACTGAACTAAAATTATTAAATAGCCAAGTAAACATTGGAAAATTCCTCAATATAATTAGACAACTAAACAAACAACTCTCTACAGCTAGAACCAAAACAGAAAAAGGACTAATCTTACTAGAATTTACGCAAAATTTGGAATCATATGACTTTTAGGCCTTTAAAAATAGTGTCATGGAACTGTTCTACTCTTCAGAGTAGACAAGCTGAACTTATCAACTTCCTAAACACAAACGACACAGACATCATGTTCTTAAACGAAACAAAACTTGTGACTGCAAATTATTTAAAAATAAAAGGATACGACATTTACAGGAAAGACAGACCACGCTTACACCATACCGCTGGCGGTGTTGCAGTTCTTATCAAAACAAATATATCGCATCAACACGTAGACACACCAGACACCAGCCTAGAAATTATATGCATACGCTTACTCGATAACACACACATCATAGCCATCTACAATCGACCATTAAACATATTTACACAGCATGAACTTGACACACTTCTTAACATTTCCCACAAGGTCATCCTCATAGGTGACCTAAACGCGGTGCATCAGACGTGGAACAATAATAGAAACAATTCAAACGGTAGAACACTATACACATACATACAGATACACAACGCACAGCTACTGCACACACCAAGACCTACACATACACCAGTTACATTTACACTCAACAACTAGTACACAGAAAACCACACCAAAACAATCACATCCTACAAAAACACAGATTGGCGCGCATTCAGACAAGAACTAAACACACTCATCACCATAAATAACGAAATAAACACAACTCAAGACATAGACACAGAAATACAAACACTTACAGACAATATAAATACACTGAAACATAAGTACACAAAACAAATAACTATAAATACACAGAAAGACTCTTTTCCTGCTCACATCAAACAATTAATTACACGACGCAATAATACACGAAAACACTGGCAACGCACACAAAACACACAATACAGAGACACAATGAAAACACTAAACAAGGAAATACGCAAAGAAATCTCCATTTGGTCCAACCAGAAATGGCAAGACAAGTTGAACATACTAAATGTAAAGGACAACTCCCTGTGGCGATTCACTTAAAGCATTGAAAAGAAAAAACACAAACATCTCAACACTCACAGACAATAACAACACATATTTCACAGACTAAGAAAAAGCAGAAATCATAGCCACAACATTCGAAAAAGTTCACGTACTAGACCCACACACAGACACTCAACACTACGAACACGTAACAGAAACTATACACGATTACCTCAACACTCTGCACAACACAGACAAAAAGACACCACAAATATTACACTTCACCAACAAAATTAATAAACATTATCAAAAATTTAGCAAACAACAAAGCCCCCGGTCCAGACTTTATCGAAAACAAAATATTAAAAAACCTACCACGAAAAGCTATTGTACAACTTTCTTACATCATTAACAACATAATTAAACTAAATTATTTTCCGGAAAAATGGAAAATAGCAAACATCATTCCCATACTCAAACCAAACAAAAACAAAACACTTCCAACTAGTTTTCGGCCCATATCACTGCTAAATTCTTTGTCCAAATTAACTGAACGCGTCATATTTGATAATATTTTAGAATTCACAGTAGAAAATAATATACTACAAGACACTCAATTCGGATTCAGACAATATCGATCAACAACACAACAACTAGCAAGAATCATCTCCAAATTCATTGAAAACTTTAACAAAAAGAAAGTCACTGTCATGTGCTCACTCGACATTGAAAAAGCTTTCGATAAGTTCTGGACCGATGGACTTTTATACAAATTAATACAACTACACTATCCCGTCGATCTAATTAAATTACTAAATTCGTACCTAATAAACAGGAAATTTAAAGTTAAAATAAATAATACATTTTCCAACGAAAAGTATATAAAAGCAGGGGTACCACAGGGGAGTATACTAGCGCCTTTACTATTCATTATCTATCTTCACGATCTACCGACTTTTTCACACACTGAAACAGCACTATTCGCTGATGACACAGCGATATATGCAAGCAGTCATAGCGCTGAGGTAGCAGGAAGACAAGTTCAAATACACCTCAACATTCTGGCAAAATACTGGGCCAAATGGAGAATAAAAATAAATTGCGACAAAACCAACCTCATAATTGTCACACGAAAATTCACAAACACAAAAATATACACACCCATCAAGGCACACAACACAAACATCCAAATTAAAGACAACATTAAATACTTAGGTATCCACATAGACTCTCGCCTAAACCTACACACACACACATTCAAAAAATGATACAGAAATTACACTTTGCCCTGAGGCAAAACTACTCACTACTATCTAAAAACAGTACACTAACATCCAAAACAAAGAAACATATCTACACTGCTCTCATACGACCACTAATCACGTACAGCGCGCCAATCATAGCACACCTATCCCCAACAGTACTGAAACCACTGCAGGTGTTTCAAAACAAAGTTCTACGTCTGATCACCGGCAAGGACAGATACACACGAATCACAACACTACACGAAGGCACAAACATACCGTACATTACAGAATACATTACAAAACTAGCAACCAAATTTTACACAAAACTGAGCTGCAACACCGACAGCGATATAATTAAAAACATAACAAAAATAAGATCACACAACACAACAGACTTTGACGTAAGACATAAATTCCCTTATCAACTCCTTGACATATTCGATGAACCTTTTGAAAATGAAGATTAGAACAGTTCTATGACACTACTCAAAATTTAATCAAAACATTAAAATTTCTACACTTGTAAATATTGTATATATATAGGATTAGTCAGTTTACTTTTATTTTATGTTTAGTTTGTAGGTTTTATGTATATAATTATTTAGAGATATAAAACGATAGTTTTTAGGTTAAATTAAATAATAATTAAATAGTAGTTATAATCAAAATAATAAAAATGTAAATATTTAAAATTAATTATTTAAAACCATAATATGTATATATAGTTATTAAAATCTAGTAATGTATTGTATAATATAGGAATTAGATTTAACCATAAATGTAAAAATATTGTATATATAAAAAAAAATTAAGAAAAGAATAAAATAACTTGTTCACTGATCTCGTCCGATCTCATAAGTTAAGCAACATCGGGCTCGATTAGTACTTGGATGGGTGACCGCCTGGGAACACCGTGTGCTGTTAACATTTTTATATCGTTTTCTAGCGATTTTAATATTATATTAGAATTTTTTTATAATCTTTGTTAAAAACTGATATGTACGTAACGGCCATACCATGTTGAAAGCTCATGTTCTCGTCCCTGTCTCTAGTGTGCCGTGAAATCAAATTGAACGTGCCCCAGATCGCTCGTAATTACTTTTGAAAAAACTAAGTAAAAAAATTAGTTCAAATACATTGAGCAGTGCTAAAGTTAATCTAAGTGATTGGTTTATCAGTGTAAATAATTATTTTTGAAGATTTCTTCGGAGAAAAGTGTTTCTCAATCCAAGAAACAGCCTCAAGATGAAATGACAGCTGATGCTCATTTGGCATCAATTGACGGCGAAGCCATGGCTAACTCCACTTATCAAGATAACTTCACCGTAATCAAGGACAGAAAAGCTGCTCGCTTAGAATCAATTAGAAAGAAAAAACTGGCAAGTACACAAATTCTAACTAGTAGTAGATTTGAAAATTTAGTAAACGAAGAAATAAGCGAGGTAGAAATTAAAAATTATAAACCAACACCATTGATAATTAAAAAAAAACCTTTGGAGAACACTCAAAATTATTAAATATCTTATCAAAAAATGCCCTTGGAGGATTTTATTTAAAATTTAGCAACTCGACAACAAACATATTCTTCAACGATTTGAATGACAAATCAAAAATTAAACAATTATTAATAAATGATAATATCGATTTCTTCACATTTACGGAAAAAACCGAAAAAAACCATGGTTTTGTTATACGTGGTCTCGACAGTGGGCCAACTGTCGAAGAAGTAAAAGAAGACATCAAGAATTACAACATAGATGTGAAAAACATTTACATTATGAAGAACACCAAAAGACCACTGTATCTGGTAATTACAAATAACAAAGTAACTTTAAATTATTTACAAAATAACATGAAGTACTTATGTTATACTAAAATAAATTGGGAAAAGCACCTAAACAAAAGAACAATAATCCAGTGCCACAGATGCCAAATTTGGGGGCATGCGACAGCCAATTGCTTCGCAGCCCCAAACTGTTTAAAATGCGGAATGGGACACTTCACCCGTCTCTGTCAAAAGAACACAAACGATCCACCGAAATGCGTTAACTGCGGCGGCGCTCATCCCGCTAACTACATTGAATGCCCAGTCTACATGAAAAAGGTTCAAAACCTCCAACGTGGAGCACCACAAACACAGCAGAGCCAGAGACCCATTCCAGTTCCAGCTCCTCTCCCTACCTACAACGCCTGGCAGCGGCAACCGCAGCCGCAGGCACAAAGACCGACTGCCCCTCAACCCCTCCCCCCACCTGTCCTGCAGCATGAAGACTTTCCCGCCCTTCCCCCGGTAAAACATAACATCAACACACCTAATACTATCATTAATTCTTCTCTTCAAACACCTACAACTACAATAAACAACTTAACCTACTTAAGCAACGAATTAAAACTTCTTAACACACAAGTTAACATGACAAAATTTATAAACATTTTAAAATTACTGAACCAACAACTTTCCCAGGCAACAACTAAAACTCAAAAAGGACTGATACTTTTGGAATTCACACAAAATTTAGAATCATACGACTTCTAGACACATACAATCACAAATACAATAGTTAGTTAGTTTTATATGTATATATTTAGTTTGTAAGTCTGTAAATAATTTTTTAGAAACGTAAAATAATTAATTTTTTGTTAAACAAAAAGCAATAACAAAATTAGATATTAAATTAAAATAGAAAATATTGTAAATAATTAAATTAATTTTTTGAAATTATTAATAATATATATAACCACACCAATAAGTAAAATATTGTATTATATAGGAACTTATTAATTATCGTAGTTTGTAAAATATGTACATAATGTAAAAAGAAATCAAGAAACGAATAAATTACTAGTTCACTGTTCTCGTCCGATCTCATAAGATAAGCAACATCGGTCTTGGCTAGTACTTGGATGGGTGACCGCCTGGGAACACCGTGTGCTAATTTTATATCTTTTTCCAGCGATTTTAATATTATATTAGAATTTGTTTATAATCTTTGCTAAAAACTAATATGTACGTAACGGCCATGCCATGTTGAAAGCTCATGATCTCGTCCGATCTCTTAAGATAAGCGACATCGGGCTCGGTTAGTACATGGATGGGTGACCGCCTGGGAACACCGTATGCTGTTAACAATTTTATATCTTTTTGTACCGATTTTAATACTATATTAGAATTTGTTTATAATCTGTGTTAAAAACTATTACGTACGTAACGGCCATACCATGTTGAAAGCTCATGATCTCGTCCGATCTCATAAGATAAGCAACATCGGGCTAGGTTAATACTTGGATGGGTGACCGCCTGTGAACACCGTGTGCTGTTAACAATTTTATGTATTTTTCTAGAGATTTTAATATTATATTAAAATTTGTTTATAATCATTGATAAAAACTAATATGTACGTAACGGCCATAGCATGTTGAAAGCTCATGATTTCGTCCGTTCTCATAAAATAAGCAACATCGGGTACGGTTAGTACATGGATGAGCGATCGCCTGGGAACATCGTGTGCTGTTAATATATTTATGCACGGACGTATCATAATTTGACAATTATACATGAATTTCTTTGACATAAACGTTATTTTATAGCCCGCGGGCCTCATTATAGCCCTGCGGGCTATAATGAAACGTCTAACCAAATTATAGCCTACAATATAAACAGGCAACATGAAAAGATTTTATTACAAATCGAAAATTTTATATTCTTTAATGAAACATGAAAGTTAATTTTCTTATATTTATATGGAAAGCACGGAGATACACAAAATAGAACGCAAATGACAACTAATAAACAAACAATAAACTGTTGTTTTCCTCTTTCATAGCAACACTAGATACTGGATGTACGAGGACAAATTCTTTTCGCTACAATTTTTCTAACACTCATAATTTGAAAATTTGCGCCCGTGCATAAAGTTTTGTATGTACCACGATCGTAACTTGCTTTTGTGGCATTTGACGTGTTTTTATCCCTCGGTTTACGCCTCGGGCTCAAAATCCCGCCGCAGGCCATAAAAGCCTCCTTACGCTCTTAATACATAAATAACTATTATATCTTTTTCTATCGATTTTAATATTATATTAGAATTTGTATATAATCTTTGTTAAAAACTAATATGTACGTAACGGCCATATCATGTTGAAAGCTCATAATCTCGTCCGTCGCTTAGCAACGGTAAACAAGTCTAGCCTTACCCTTGCTCGCTCTATGAAAATACGTATATTTCAAAAGTAAAAAGTAAATTTAATAATAAAGAAAGTATAAGTGCGCTAAATAAAGTGTCCCTGCATCGAATTATAATAACCGTGGTAGAAGAAGGTAAAGGTACCGCAGCCAAAAAGACGATGAGCTTATAAAATTTGTCACCAAAAGCATGGCCAACGCATCCGAAGATTCGTTCACACTAATAAATGAGAGGAAAGCAGTGAAACTGGACAGAATAAGTAAAACTAAAGTACAAAATATACAACCGGAACTAAAAAAAACAGGTATGAAAGTCTAGATATTGAAGAAATAACAGAAAATACGGAAATAAAACCAACTTCACTTATAATTAAAAAAAACGTTTGGCGAACATACTAAATTAATCAATAACCTCAAAACAACGCACTTGGAGGATTTCACTTAAAATTCTCTCCCAACACGACAAATATATTTTTCAATAATATCAATGACAAAATCAAAATTAAAAATCAATTAATCAGTGATAAGATAGAATTCTACACTTACACGAAAAAAAAAAAATGACAAGACTCATGCCTTTGTTATCAAAGGACTTGACAGCGGACCAGACATAGAAGACATCGAAAAAGACCTAAAAAAAATCCAAAATCCCAGTAAAAAATATATACATCATGAAAAATACAAAAAGATCGATGTATTTACTAATCACAAGCCACAAAATTACCCTAACCCATCTGGAGAAGAATATTAAATATTTATGCCACACGAAGATAACGTGGGAACGTCACTTAAACAAAAGGATAATAATCCAGTGTCACAAGTGCCAGGCATGAGGACATGTAACGGCTAATTGCTACGCGCAAGCTCATTGCTTGAAATGCGGCAAAAATCATCTGACTAGACTATGCCTAAAGCCACTGGAAGAACCAGCTAAATGCATCAACTGCAACGGAGGCCATCCTGCAAATTACACCGAATGCACCGCATATCTCCCGAAACTTAAAGAACTCCAGAGAGGAACCCAGCAGCAATTACCACCACAACAGCCCAGAAGCTACGTTCCAGCACCAGCTCCAGCAAGGAACGCCTGGTATCCAATTATGAATACCAGCGCGTCGCAACCAGCTACCCGAACTGAAGACTTCCCAGCCCTTCCCCCTATGCACGTAAGAAAAAATCAAACACCACCTCCCCTTTCGCCACCAACTCCCCCCAACCCAACATTAATGACAAATAACTTATATAATAAATAAATTTTTGGCTATAATTAAAAATTTAAATGCACAATTATCTACAGCACAAAGCAAAACTGAAAAAGGACTAATCTTACTTACATTTACACAAAATTTAGAAAGTTAAAATTGTGACATGGAACTGCTCTACTCTTCAAGTAGACAAGGCGAGTTAATACACTTCTTAAACACACACGACACTGACATACTATTACTCAACGAAACAAAACTAAAAACAGAGATCAAATTTCGAATAAAAGATTACGAAATATACAGAAAAGACAGACCAATATTTCACTATGCCGCTGGCGGTATAGCAGCCATTATCAAAACAAACATTCCACACCAATACATAGATACACCAGACACCTCACTCGAAACGCTCTGTATAAGATTACTAGACAACACTCACATAATAATAGCGTACATTCAACCACTAAACACCTTCACACAACAAGAACTAAATTCACTTCTCAACTTTTAACAAAAAGTCATCCTAATGGGAGACTTAAACGCTGTTCACCAAGCGTGGAACAATAACAGGACCAATGCAAATGGTAGGACACTTTACACGTACATACAAGCACAAAACGCACAACTATTATATACTCCATCACACACACACTATCCACAAAACGGTACAACACCAACCACAATTGACAAATGTATCTACAAAAATATAATACATATCTCAGACCTGGAAAACATGGACATTCTAAGCTCAGACCACACACCAATCACACTCACACTTAAAAATCAATATACAGAAGATTACACAAGAACCATCACATCCTACAAACACACTGATTGGAGCGCTTTCAGAAAAGACATGTATTCACACGTCACAATAAACACTCAAATAAACACAACAGAAAATATAGACACAGAAACACAAAAACTGACTGACACTATAAACACTTTAAAACATAAACACACAAAACAAAAAAAATATAAACACAAACCAAGACACATTTCCACAACACATCACTCAACTAATAACACGACGCAACAATACACGCAAGCATTGGCAAAGAACACAAAACACACAGTACAGAGACGAAATTAAAGATCTAAACAAAGAAATAAGGAAAGAAATTGCCAACTGCTTAAACGAAAAGTGGCAGAACAAACTAAACTCCTTAAACACAAATGACTACTCACTTTGGATATTCACAAAGTCACTCAAAATAAAAAACATATACATACCGACATTAACAATAAACAACAATACATATTTTACAGACAAAGAAAAAGCCAATGCCATTGCAAAAACATTCGAACAAATACACATCCTAGATGCACACACAGACATACAAAACTTTGAACACGTAACACAAACAGTACAAAACTACATAAACGCACCATACACCACCAACAAAAAGACAATACATTCATACTACACAACACCATCAAAATTAAAAAGCATAATTAAGAAACTATCAAGCAATAAAGCCCCCGGTCCAGATCTTATCGAAAATAAAATCATTAAAAATCTGCCCCGAAAAGCTATAGTCCAACTCACATATATAATCAATAGCATAATACGTATAAATTATTTCCCTGAAAACTGGAAAACCGCCACAGTAATCCCTATTCTAAAACCCAAGAAAAACATAAATCATCCCACAAGTTTTCGGCCCATTTCACTTCTAAATTCAATTTCAAAATTAACAGAACGAGTAATCTTTGATAACATACTAGAATACACAGTAAATAACAACATTTTACCTGACTTTCAATTCGGATTTCGGCAGCAACGATCAACAACTCAACAACTAACAAGAATTCTAAACGACACCATCCATAATTTTAATAAAAGCAAAGTGACAGTCATGTGCCTATTAGATATAGAAAAAGCATTCGATAAGGTCTGGACCGATGGGCTCTTATATAAATTAATAAAACTGAACTATCCGAAAGACTTAATTATGCTTTTAAATTCATATTTAAAGAACAGAACATTCAAAGTCAAAATAAACAACACCTACTCTACACTTACAAATATACACGCAGGTGTACCTCAGGGGAGTATACTGGCCCCACTACTATTTATAATATATCTACACGATCTGCCTACGTTTGCAAAAACAGAAACTGCACTATTCGCAGACGACACCGCCATCTACGCGCACAGTCACAGTGCAGAAGTTGCAGGTAGGCAGATCCAAATACACATAAACATTTTGGAACAATACTGGAAAAAGTGGCAAATCAAAATTAATTGTGACA
The DNA here is from genome assembly GCA_943142095.1 of Ophonus ardosiacus. NCBI lineage: Eukaryota > Metazoa > Arthropoda > Insecta > Coleoptera > Carabidae > Ophonus > Ophonus ardosiacus. Next base: position 15,678,349 of record OW964835.1, read on the forward strand.
AAACAGAAATCATTACACTAACACGAAAATTCACGAACACTAAAATTTATACACCAATCAAAATACGTGGCGAAAAAATACACGTGAAAGACACCGCAAAATATTTAGGCATCAATCTAGACACAAGACTAAATTTACACAAACACATCAACACTCTAATACAAAAATTACACTTCTCACTAAAACAAAACTAATCACTACTTTCAAAACGAAGCACACTGACATCACAAACCAAAAGACACATTTATACATCACTCATACGACCAATAATAACGTATAGGGCACCAATCATAGCACACTTGTCACTCACTACACTAAACCCATTGCAAGTGTTCCAAAACAAAATTCTACACTTGGTGACGCCATGACAGATACACACGAATCACTAGACGAACTCACAAACATACCATACATCACAGACTATATAAAACAAATAGCTAACAAATTCTACACAAAACATAACTACCACACCGACAGCGACATAGTGAAAAACATTTCAAAATACAGAGCGGACAACACAAATTTCAAAATTAAACACAAATTTACATACCAATTATTAGACATCTTTAACGAACGTTTCGAACATGAAGAAGAGTAGAACAATACCATGAAATATATTAACAAAACAAACTATAATCAAAATTAAAATTTTCAATCAAAATTTTATCTATTGTAAATATATATATATATATATATATATATATATATATATATATATATATATATATATATATACTAGGATAGGCTTTTTTCTTTTAACTTTTACTTTTACCTTAGTTTATAAGTTTTATTGTAAATAAATTAATTATCTAAAATTAGTTTCTAATTAGAAACTAATAAATGTAAATATCAACAAGATTAGAAATAGATTATGAAATAGTTAACAATGTTAGGAATATAAATAATTTTTTGAAACAACATGTATATAAAACGAAACCTTTAGGTAAAATATTGTAATACTAATATAAGAACCTAGATATAATATAGATTAACATACACAATTGTAAATAAAACAAAACAGATTGAATAAATAATTGTTCATTGATCTCGTCCGATCTCATAAGATAAGCAACATCGGGCTCGGTTAGTACTTGGATGGGTGACCGCTTGGGAACACCGTGTGCTGTTAACAATTATATCTTTTTCTAGCGATTTTAATATTATATTAGAATTTGTTTATAATCATTGTTAAAAACCAATATGTACGTAACGGCCATCCCATGTTGAAAGCTCATGATCTTCTCCGATCTCATAAGATAAGCAACAACAACAAGTTTTATTGTAAATAAAAAAATTATCTGTAATTAGTTTCTAATTAGAAAATAAAAAATTTTAGAATCAACAAGCTATAATAGATTAGGAAATAGTTAACTATGTGCCGATTGGCCAGATACAAAGTAGTTTTTGAGTATTTAATTTAGGACATACACAAACATCCAAGCCCTTGGTGGGAATCGAACCCACGACCACGGAGCCGAGCGGTGAAGGTCGCTTGAGCGCTTGCCTCTAACCGCACGACCACCGAGGCGGCAGTTAACTATGTTAGTAATATAAAATAATTTTTTCAAACAACATGTACATAATAAACTACACTTTTAGGTTAAATATTGTAAAATAATATAGGAACTAGATATAATATAGTTTAACGAACACAATTGTAAATAATACAAAACAGTTTGAATAAATATTTGTTCAACGAATGATCTCGTCCGATCTCATAAGATAAGCAACATCGGGCTCGGTTAGTACTTGGATGGGTAACCGCCTGGGAACACCATGTGCTGTTAACATTTTTATATCTTTTTCTAGTGTGTAAAATGGGGACGCGTATACCATGTTTCCAACGTTCACGGCAGATGTACACAATGCTTTTCATGATCTCGTCCGATCTCATAAGACAAGCGATATCGGGCTCGGTTAGTACTTGGATGGGTGACCGCCTGGGAACACCGTGTGCTGATAACAATTTTATATCTTTTTGTAGCGATTTTAATATTATATTAGAATTTGTTTATAATCATTGTTAAAAACTAATATGTACGTAACGGCCGTTCCATGTTGAAAGCTCATGATCTCGTCCCTCTGTCGTTTGTTACCGCTATCATCGACGAAAGCCGTGACAAATAGCTCTGACTCGTTTTTTAAAAAGCGAAGTAAAAATAGTGACATAATTCAAACAAATAGTGTTACGACAAACATAAAGTGATAGTGATAGTACCAACGCAGAAAATAGGAGAGGAGGAGGGAATAATAACAACCAAAAAGCGTAAAAGGTCGCAAATGACAGCCGATGCGCACATGGAAACAGCCGACGACAGCATGGCCAACGTAAGCGACAGCTCGTTTAAATTTATTAGTGACAGGAAATCTGTCAAACAAAACAAAACTAAGAAGAACGAACCAATAAATATAATACAAACAAATAATAGGTACGAAAACCTAGAAATAGAAGAAAACACGGAGAATCAACAAGGTAATTCAAGACCAACGCCACCAATCATCAAAAAAACTTTCGGGGACCACAATAAATTAATTAATAATTAAAAAAAAAAATGCACCGGAGGGATTTCAATTCAAATTTTCACAGAACACGAAAAATATATTCCTAAACAAATTAGATGACAAGACGAAAATAAAAAACCAACTAATAGACGACAAAATAGGATTTTATACTTATACTGAAAAAAACGAAAAACCTCATGCCTTTGTTATAAAAGGCCTAGATAGTGAACCCGAACTGGACGACATTAAAACTGATTTAGAAAACTACAAAATTCCTTTGAAGAACATATATTCAATGAAAAATACAAGATGACCGTTATACCTACTAATAACCAACAATAAAATAACACTGATTCACCTGGAACGAAACATAAAGCATCTGTGTCACACAAAAATAATATGGGAGAGGCACACCAAGAAAAGACTAATTATCCAGTGCCATAAATGCCAGGCTTGGGGGCATGCAACGGCAAATTGCCATGCGAGCGCACGCTGCCTCAAATGTGGAACTGGCCTCTACGAGAAGCCATTGGAGGAACTAGCAAAATGCGCTAATTGCATAGGAGAACATCCAGCGAACTATGTAGAATGTTAGAGATCTCCAGCGTGGACCACAACTGTAAGCTACATACTAGCTTCAGCTCCAGCTAACAACGCGTGGCAACCAATCAGCAGCGCATCACAACCTGCTCCACACGTCGGCCGACCTGATGACTTTCCCGAAACCACCCACCATCACCCCCCCCCCCCCCCTCTTCACCATCCACTCCCACCACCACACTAAACACAAATAACTTTAATGTACTCTGTAACGAACTAAGACAATTAAATTCATATGTAAACATCAATAAATTTTTAGCAATAATTAAAAACGTAAATTCACAATTGGCACAAGCCACAACAAAAACAGAAAAAGGCTTAATCCTTTTACAATTTACCCAAAATTTAGACAGCTATGACTTTTAGGCCTCTACTCTTCAAAGTAGGCAAGACGAGTTAATACACTTCTTAAACACACACGACACTGACATACTATTACTCAACGAAACAAAATTAAAAACACAGATTAAATTTCGAATAAAAGGTTATGAAATATACAGAAAAGACAGACCAATAGTTCACTATGCAGCTGGCGGTATAGCAGCCATCATCAAAACAAACATTCCACACCAATACATAGATACACCAGACACCTCACTCGAAACACTTTGTATCAGATTACTAGACAACACCCACATAATAGCAGCGTACAATCAACCACTAAACGCTTTCACACAACAAGAACTACATTCACTTCTCAAAATTTCACAAAAAGTCATCCTAATGGGAGACTTAGAGCCCAATTCTCAATTATCACCGAAGCACTGATCTCTATACATATTTGGATAGCGTGCCAATTGTTAAGCTTTTGTGACTAGTTGAACACCGCATGTTGGAGGATTTTGGCGCATCAGCGCTCGCATCAGTGCATATGGAAACATAAGAACACAACTCACCCCAACGTCAAACTAACACTGATGCACTGATGCGAGCGCTGATTGGCGCTGATGCGCCAAGATCCTCCAGCATGGCGGCGTTCAATTGGTCACAAAACGCTGTATCTAACTTGGCCCCTGTAAGCTATCCAGATATGTATAGAGATCAGTGCACCGAAGTGGTATCCATTGAAAATTTTCACAGAATATCACTTTATCTCTTGGAGCTATTCTCAATCGGGTAAATGTGATATATTATGAGATATATCACTCACTTATTTTCACCACGAATTTTGCTGGTGACATCAGGTGAATGAAATGAAAAAAAAAGAAACGTATGCGACAGTAAATGTCAATTGTAAATATATAAATATGGAACAATATCTTGACTTATTACTTCTTTATTAGATCACGATTCAATGCCTTCAACTTAAATGAAAACAGATTTCTTAAATTATTTAGGCTCAATAAGGAAGTAACAAAATTATTAGTAAATACAATAAGAAATCATATTCGTCCTCCTCGAAAAATGTGGGCGTTAGACGTTGAGACAAAGGTAATTTATCATTTAATTAAATACATAAACAAGAATAAATATCCTTTATATTTCAAGGGTCTAAATGCTCTACGATTTTTCGCATCCGGCGGCTATCAGATAGATGTTGGAAATGATACAAATTTAGCTGTTAATCAAAGTTCTGTCAGCAGGTGCATAGAGGAAGTGATTGAGGTTGTTAACAGGATTCTAATTCCAGATTGGGAAAGATTTCCTACTACGGACGAAGATCTAAGAAGAATTAAGAATTCTTTTTATCGGAAATATAATTTCCCCGGAATTATTGGTTTGATAGATTGTACAGACGTTGCAATTGTGTCACCCAATAGTTTAAATCTAGATATATTACCACACGTTTATATAAACAGAAAGGGTTACCACTCAATAAATGTGCAGTTGATTTGTGATAAAAATATGAAAATAATGAATGTTAACGCAAGATACCCAGGAAGTACTCATGATTCCTTCATATGGCGGAATTCTAACGTTAACAATTTTTAAAGAGAAAAATATGAACACGATAACACACATTTTTGATTATTAGGGGATGCTGGGTATCCATTATAGCCATGGCTAATGACACCAGTGGGAGATCCTAGAGCAGAATCACCTGAAGCGCGTTATAACGAAGCATACACCAAAACTAGATCAACGATAGAAAGATGTAATGGAGTTTTAAAAAATCGATTCAGATGTTTGCTAAGGCACAGAGTGTTACATTATGCTCCAGATATAGCATCAAAAATAATAAATACCTGTGTTGTTCTACATAATATGAGCGTGGCCTACAACATTGCAGAACCAGATGAGCAAAATGAAAATATTGATTTTGAAATCTACAACAATCTAAATGGAATCATGATGAATGTCGCATCAAATCAACTGTTAGATCAAGCACGTCGAATTCAACACGGAATAATACGAACTAATTTTAATTAGAAAACCAATTTTTATTAGGTACAATAAAAATACATATTATAATAATTGAATTAGTAATAACTACGAACAGAATAAAACAAAATAATAATTAAACAAAAGACTGACTTATTTTTTCTAAAGCATTTGCTATTTTTTCCTTTGCAATTACATCGCGTTCATTTTGTTCGAAAAGCAGGTTTGGCTGAAGACAATCCTTCTTTAGAGAAAATTAACCAAATCGCATCTCTATACGAATCCACCTTTCTGCTAATCAACCGCTTACTGGTACTAACGAAAATGTGAACGTCAATGTCATGAAGTCAACGTACAATAATAAGAAGCGATCATTTCAAAAGAAGTCATCATTTCATATTAATAAGATATCTAATCGATTCCGCTGTTGTCCTGGATGCAATATCAATCATACCAGAGATCATTGTTTTCATTCTAAAGCAAAATGTGATTATTGTGGCAAAATTGGACACATTGAATCAGTGTGTAATTCTAAAAATTCTTTTAAACATGATAAAAGAAAGTCACAACGAAGTACGAGCTTGACAAGAAATAAACAAACTAGAAACAATATACATTTCATTGGATCTGAATCTACATCCAACAGACTATTTATTACACCAATGATCAATGGTCAATCGTTGAAATTTCAAGTGGATACAAGTACTTCCGTATCAATAATTGGGCTTAATGCCTATGAAACATTAGGCATACCTAATTTAATCCTGCTTTAAATCAACTGAAAGGTTATGGAAATGTCAATGTTCCTGTCAAAGGTTGTACAGCAGTTAAAGTTAAAGTTGGAACGAAGGTTCGAATTTTACATTTGTGTGTTACTAACACTCGTATGGTTACAAACTTACAGATCCTTCTGATATTTCGAACGGAATAATTCACATAGTTCAAACATTTCAATCTCCTGAAATGGTCAAAGTGCGCACAGAAGTAAATGAAATTTGCAAGAAATTTCCTAACGTTTTTGCAGCTGGATTAGGTACGTGTAAAACTTTTAAAGCTCATTTTTATGTACATTATGATGCTATATCAATTTGTCATAAACCACGATCTGTTCCATTTCCTCAAAACGAAGCTGTCAAAACTGAAATTGATAGGCTTATTCAATAAGGCATTATAAAACCTATACAAACTGCAAACTGAGCAGCTCCTATTGTGGTTGTGCCGAAACCAAATGGTACTGTGAGAATTTGTGGAGATTTTAAAGTCACTGTAAATCCTCACTTAGATATTGGAAAGTATACTTTGCCAAGTCATGAAGAACTTTTCATAAAATCACAAAATGGTCAACGTTTCAGTAAAATTGACTTATCGGATGCATATCTTCAAATTGAATTAGACGAAGACTCGAAGAAAGTAGCAGTGATCACAACCCAGCACGGACTTTTTCAATATCAAAGAGTTCCTTTTGGGATTGCAAGTACTCCTGCTATCTTCTAACGTTACATTGAACAATTAATCGCTGGTCTAAACTACTCCCAAGGAACACAGAGTTTTTATTAAGACATTATAACTAATAATGTTGTTACTGCAACTTACATTTAGCGGAATTATAACACTTTTAAGTTATTTTCCCTTGTACAACTTTTTTCTAGTCTGCTAAACTACAATGCGAAGTTATGATGTGTGGTACTTATTATTTGGTCACATAATAGTTTTTAAAACGTTTTATATTTAAGTTTCATTGGCGTCGATTGTTTTAGTTTTATTAACGTCTTTCGCACTAAATTAAAGGAAGTGTTAGAAAAGTAATTGACAGTTATTTATAAATACATTTTTTAAAGTTTTATAATACAGTTTAAAAATAATTGTTTAGTATAGATGCATTAAAGTTTACATATATTACATATATTAGTTAGTTTACCGTTTTATAAAAGTTTTATAAATGTATTTATAACTTTTAAATAACTGGAAAAATAACAGTTTTATTTTAAACAGAAGAAAGTGGGAGTATAGTTTCTCAGTAACTTAATGCATCAACTAAAAAACTGATGTAAAGTAGTTCTTAGGAAGTTATTATAACTGAAATATTGAATTATAATATGTACGGCCATATTTATGCATTTAAACAGAAACTGGTTTAGAAGCCATTTTGTAAAATTTAGTATAAATTAATTTTATTGTTTTTAATTTAATATTCTGCAAGTAATCATTCTTCTATATGGTTTATTATAAAATACTTTATTCATTATAATATCGAATGATTTTAAAAAATACAAAAATCTATTTTTCATAAAAATTTAATAAATTTTCTTTTATTTATTTTAGGATATTATAATGTCCCTTGATATTTTTTCCAAGTATAATATAATATTTCACAGTAAAAATAAATTTGTTTATAAAAAGAGTTCAACAGATATGTAGAAAATATGATCTTTATAAAGATGATCTTAGATTTAAAAAGTTGCAGAAGACATTACAAGTCTTGGTACATATAATTATACAACATAGTCATGCTTAGACTACTTATACGAGTGATATAATAAAATATGAATTTACGGTAGAAAATAGTTTGCTGAGAAATCTGTATTGTAGTTTGAATAGTAACCCATATTATAGTTTTATTAGTGAATATATCTCTTATCAATTAGCTTTAATGAAACCAACATATTATAGTCCATGCAAAATACATATGCTACTATTGCATGTAAGTTTTACTTAAGTGATAATAGAAAGTTATATAGTAGATAAAAAAACGTTGTAAATTAGTTGAATAGATTCCCCACCCGCCTGACATTAACGTCTATAAACGTTAAAATCAGTAAATTATCGTTGCATAAAAGGTATAATACCAGTTAAAAAGTTTTAAGAAAAGTTTTTTTAAAGTTAATAGAACTAATAACAAACTAATTTGTGCTCCTTGGGAAATTTAAAATAAAATAAATAAATATATCATCACGGCATATTACCCATTTCTGGGTGTGCGAGTATCTACAACACATGTAGACATCAGTAATGATGACGATATATTGAAAAATATATAAAAAATAAATAAATAAAATGAATGATTTAATTTATTTGCTTTGCACCTGATAACATTGGTCATTCGAGCCTACAGACAGTCCTATAGAATACAGTGTATAGTATGGTATTGTGATATTAGTGAAAATAATCATAAGTGCCGAAAGTGTCTCTCCGTGAAAATAGTGGTGGTGAAAGAAAAAGTGCAAGAAACAATTTTGGAAAACCTCCATCAAGATATGGGTTTTCGTCAACGCAGCTGAAGAGTGGCCAGAAAATACAAATGGAAAGCGGGAGAAGATGTGGCAGTAACAGTGAAATAGACCTGAGAGATAGGCGAGGCAGCCAGCTTCATGACGAGCCTTTCCAGGTGCCCTACGACGACGGTAACAACGGCGACGAACCACCAAAAACGTACGGTAACACACGAAGCAGAACAGGTAAGTCAACTTGTTCTAGTTTACATAAAAGAAAGGTTCTTGAGGAAAGATTAAAAACTGCAGAACGACTAGCTGCCATGGAAAAACAAGACATTGAGAGACAAAAGGCTTTAATTAAATTACGTGCGTTCAAGACGTAATCGACAAACCCGTGCAAAAGGTGCCACAGAACAGCCCTTACAGGGCTAAAGTGCGTAAAGTGCGGTACAGTTTCACATACAAGCTGTGCAAGTCTGTTAAAATACAAGTGATCAATGATAATTCGATTGCTGTGATAATAATGAAAGAAAAATAACTATAGTGATACTCCATATTTTAAACAGATTATAATTGAAAAAGATAATCTAATTCGAAACTGAAAAAGTACCATAAGTATCTTAAAAGATCAATTAAATGTTGTTAATAAAATAATTCTTGCTAACCTAAATACTACACAAGTAGTGCCAGCTTGTGCCGGGTGTAGTAAACATAATAAACAAACGAAAACTACGACCGCGATTATATCTGCAACATCTCAAAATGAATTACCGACAGAGCCAATTAGTGATAATAAGAAGAATAAAGCAGAAGAAAGACATATAAATGTAAATAACCTAACACATGGTAATAATGATGAAGTCGACACTACAAATAATAATGAAACTAAACACATAAGTGATAATTCTAATAGTAAAGAAAAATTCCAATCTCAAAACAAAATTGCGCAAAATAAAAAGCCGCAAGCTCACCCAGAAGCCAAATTACATTCTTCCAACGGAAATGAGTGGAAAACTGTTATCAAAAAGAAAACTAAAACCAAAAACACAAGGATTGTGGGCACTTCCGACAACATATCAACACTTGAATTAACCCCCAAAAAAGCGTACCTATACGTATCGAGATTTACACCCCAAACTAAGCAAGATGATATCAAGAACTACCTCATTAGTAAATTTCCCGAAGTAGAATGCTCCAAGATTGAGTCCAAATACCCTCAACACTATTCCTCATTTAAAGTGACAATCAATCTTCATAATGTAGACAAGGCAAGGGACAACAATATATGGCCATCAGGCACTTACGTCAACAGATTTTTTCAGAGGAAGCAATCACTTCCCCCAACTGGATAACTCCCAACCTAAAGGACTTTGACGTCTTACTACTCAACTGCCAATCCTAGACAGTGAACAACGTAAATATATTTTGTGCTGAATATCTCACAGGTGACTATAACCTTAAATTTTTGTGTCTCACCGAAACATGGCATAATGATAATTCTATTGAAAGCTGTCAACTCCATAATAATTATAATCGTGTTTCACACTATTGTATATCTATGTATAAAGGCGGAGGTGTTAGCATTTGGTGTCTCAATACTATTCATACGCTACCCTTAAACTTACAACATTTTTGTACTGACAAACATATTGAAATTTGTGCTGGTATTTGGAAATCAAACGCTGGCACCTCTGACACTTATATTACTACCTACTATAGATCTCCTTCTGGAGGTTTTGATATATTTCATAATAAAATGTGCTCTGTTTTACAATATATCTATAAATGTAACCGTAATTATATTTTTGCAGGTGATTTAAATCTAGACCCGAAGAGAGACGTAAGGGAGTTCACTGCAGTTACAAATCTCTTTAGCTCCTATGGTATTAAACCATTCATAAGCCGGCCAACCAGAAAAAATGTAACCATTGATCATATTTTCACAAACTTGCCAACTACCGACTACACTGTGCTCGAAAACTTTATATCTGATCCCAGAACCATCCTATATGATTCTAAATTAAACGTAAACAACACATCCGTTTGAAAAGATCCTATAATGCCAAGAATATAAATAATTTCAAAACTCAGTTAAGTAATACATCTTGGACCACTGTCTTAAATCTTAATGACTCAAACCTTGCTTTTAACGAATTTTATAAAAAAATTCCTGTTCCTCTTTAACATGTGCTTCCCCTTAAGAAATATCACTCGTAATAACACAAAAAAAGATAAAGAATGGGTTAACGATAATATAAAAAAATCAAACTCTAACCTAAAGTCACTTTTTATTCTTTTATCCTTAAACCAAACTATGATATCTAGAAACGTAAACATGTTAATCAGATCAGAGAAACTAAAAGTAAATTTGTGGAAAACAAAATAATAAACTCTCATAACCCTTGCAAAAGCGCTTTGTCATTTATAAATAATAATAACATACGTAAAGCCGAACATAATT